>CM069445.1:5855746-6189603 GCA_035610835.1 Ophiura sarsii | reverse complement strand
ACCTTTTTTGAAGTTTGATCTGGAATTCCATATTTTTTTTGAAGTTTGATCTGGAATTCCATACTTTTTTGAAGTTTGATACTTTTCATAGAGGGAGTCATGGAATTCCGGACTAAAATAAATAAAAAATTGTACCTAATAGGGAGGTTCATTATTATCTGGAATAGCCCATTGATCTATCCGAGGTAATACAATTTTTTTGGTATAAACTTTATTGATATTGTCCAAACTGTTTTCATATATGTATGTATATCTTGCTCCAGCTTTCTTAGGAATTTTAAGATTTTGAAAATCGGACATTTTGATGGAAAATACAGACTTTTTGGTAACGATAATATTAATAGATTTTAAGTTTTTGTCGAAATGATCCAATTTGCACCCTCTTCTTATTTGAATTAGCTTTTTGATAACAATCGATTGTTGTGTGCATAGAAACAAAGCTTTGATTGAATAGGGCAGGATTTGTTATATATAAAGCTTGAGTGGTTTTAACCTTCCTTTCCTATGAGTGTGGGTTCATTGTTTGAAATGCTGGTAGTGAGGGAGAATAGCTGTAAAGATGAATTATGTGAGCCAAAATATGAAAATACGTTTTTCATTAATTTTCGATTATGTATTGCCACAGCGGAACAAAAGGAGATATCTCAATGAAATTAACAGAATAAGTAAGAAACATCTCCACCATCATATCGCAAGTGTTTAAATTTGAAACACTATTTGTTTTATATTTTGATATATTTTTGAAACCCGGTATGGATCATTCTGATACACCCTGTATTCTTCACATTGGCTAAATGTTATACTAGGAATTTAAGATTTAGTTAAAATTGTAAAACACTTTATAGAGTATTTTACTTTAAAATGTTGTTAAATGTTATCTATATTAACCATTCATATAAAAGCTGACATCGTCACGTTTAGTTGATGTAAAACTTAAATGAATTAGCTTTTTTGAATTTGAGTCCAAAAATGCTAAATATTAATGTTTTCACCCATGTTGTGTTATTATTGATTTATATTCGCTTATACTGGTAAAATATATTAGCTGATACCATCACCTTTCATTTGACACCAGGTATGATGTAATCGGATCATTAATGATGGATATATCCTTATAAAACAGTATTTTGATGAAAAACGTGTAAACATAACTGTTTCGGGAAATAAATTGCTATAGAGATAAACTGGGATAAACAAGCAACTCTGTTTCTTCTTAAATTATTTATGTATACTAGGAGCAGTTTTGTAATACATATGGGAAACTTGTGGCTTTATTTTTAATCTCAAAATAACATTTAACCAATTACATTTTTTTGAATTTTAGTCTAAAAATGCTAAAAATGTATGTTTTTTCACTCGTTGTTTTATTATTCATGATTTATATTCGCTTATACTGATATCATATAAAAGCTGATATTGTCACCTTTCATTTGACACCAGTCATGATGAAATCGGACCTTTAATAATGGAGATATTTCTAAAAGCAATAATTTGGTCGAAAACGTGTAAAAATCACGGTTTTTGGGCAAAATTACACACTTATCTTCAATCTGGAATTTGCCAACACCCTATACCATGTGAGGTACATCCTGGTGATTTTATTACACATGGTTGGAATTGCTCTAACAAAAAATGCCGTTGAGATTTTTTCTGAGCATATTTTGTATTGCTGGCAGGCTGTCTGTATAGGATTTTTTCAATCTAGCATCTAATATAAAAACTTACGATACCAGAGCCTAATCGTGTATGGTATTTAATAAAAACTTTAGACTAAATATAATTATTAGGTCATACAATTACAGCATTTGTCTTAATCTTTCCTCTTTGCACGGAGGTGCAGATTATGTGTCGATACGTGGATATGAGTTCTGATTTTGTTGTTATTTGATTGGTCGATTTACCGTTCATGTGCAAGATCTCAACTGTCTCCTAAACAAAGATTACATGAACCTGATATTGACGCATCTTCGTGTATCGTGTTGGATTTGTTTTACAATTTCCAATTGTATATATACTGTTAAAACAGCTGTTTACAATTTTAAACAATCACAAGTTAACCAGTGAATCGTGAACCCGGCGTAGCTCATTTCACGTACCAATGCGGGCGGCACTAATAAAACTCTATTGTACATTTCACGGACATAAATTATGCTAATGAGCTCATTAAATGACGTCACTCGCATCATCGGGTTTTCCCGATGATTGAAATACGTTGATTGAAATTCTAGGTCGAGTAAAATTATGTTCTTATTTGTTGTCTGTGAGCTTTTCTGATTTTTTTCCCGTATTGGAATATTTTTTTATTGAAAATAGACAGTTCAAAGTAAACGTTGGTTCCAAGTTCAACTGACAGCACATGTATTAAAGGCGACAGCAACGGCAATATGCAAGCACCATTTGAGAAAAAACGATGCCCGACTTTGCAAGAAAGTGTACGGAGAAGTGTACGGGTGAACATAACAAACCAAAACAGCCTAGTAACTAATCACCTCCGTGGCGCAATTGGTTAGCGCGTTCGGCTGTTAACGAAAGGTTGGTGGTTCGAGTCCAGACGGGGGCGTTGTTACTTTTTGCATTTAATGCAGATTGACAAACAAATCACAGTAAAAATATAATATTGACAAAATCACAGACCACTTACACAAAAATCGCATCTGCGCATGCTCCTGTCGTGATCGAAATCTACCACACAAGCAATGGGCGAGTTTTATAAGTGGGCGGGCCTCTGAGACAGACAATCTTCTTTGTTTGGCCTTATAGGTATCGAGCACTATGTGCTGCTGTTTATGAGTATAGTGATACGGTAAACGGTAAATAGATCAAATGTATTAGAATCATAAGAAAACAAAACAAAATATTTCATAACACTACCGTGTTAGTGCTAACCGTGTCAGAGGTATTTAATTTATTTATTCAATCCGATCCTCGGCAATTACATGATAATCTGATCATAATGAACAAGCAGCAATGATTCTCCGCTGAGGTGACTGCACCGCATTTCAAATCCCGGGTTATATAAGCTCATCTATATTCCAAAGCTTTAAATTATCTCCTGCCTTTTTGCCTAGAAAGGGTAAATCGATCACTACTCATCACTCATCACCTGTTGTCAATTTAACGCCCTTGGATTCCATTTTCAATTTAACGCCCTTGGATTCCATTTTCGTATCAAGGTATTTCGTGATTACGTTAGAAACCACTAAATTTAGGCAAACATGTCTAACATCCACTGATTACTTTGGAAATGATAGCGCGCCACCAAGACCAGTTGCGACACACTATTAAGGTCAAGAGAATCGGGGTTTTGTCTTGGGAGTTTCCACGGGGATGACTCTCATATCTGCCCATTGTTGAGATTTGGTCGGGGATTTGGTTCACAGTATTAGCGCACTCTATCAGTTCTTCACCCGGAAATTAAGCGTAAACAGTCAATCATTCGTTGTGAATGAATATTCAGCCATGACTATCACACGGTGTGATTGTCGCGATCCGGCTTCCTTCCCAACTGATCTGATTACAATATTCATCAAATGCAAATAACGCCACACCCCTCCTCAGTCACTACCTCACACGATGTGATTGTCGCGATCCGGCTTCCTTCCCAACTGATCTGATTACAATATTCATCAAATGCAAATAACGCGGCCACACCCCTCCTCAGTCACTACCTCACACGATGTGATTGTCGCGATCCGACTTCCTTCCCAACTGATCTGATTACAATATTCATCAAATGCAAATAACGCCACACCCCTCCTCAGTCACTACCTCACACGATGTGATTGTCGCGATCCGGCTTCCTTCCCAACTGATCTGATTACAATATTCATCAAATGCAAATAACGCCACGCCCCTCCTCAGTCACTGCCAGACGAAGCTATCCACAATTTAAAATTCGTATTTTGTTCTACGAAAATTAATTTCAAATAACCAATTCTGAATGTTTCGTGTCATATAAGAACTAAATTCTGCCATCATCAAAGCATATCAGTTCTACTCTAAATAACAATCAGGTTTTTTTTACCATTGATGTACTATTTCTGTGCCACAAATCATGTTTTGAGTCGATAAAAACCACCACGTCTCATGTCGTCTGGTTTGCTACGACCATGATAGTGCGCCCCTATAAAACCTTCAGTTTCACCCGTAAATTTGGTTTTAGTAGACGAAATTTTGTCTGAGGAGTTACCTATCCCATAATCATATAATCCCTGGAGTTACATATCCCATAATTATATTATCCCTGGTCTATGCCTCTGAATTTTTATACATGCGTGAGAGGTTGAACAGATCGTAGACGTAGCAGATTTAAACGCGAAAAATAACTAACTGTAATGGGGACTCGAACCCACAGCCTTTAGCATAATTCAAGGATTAATTGGAAACCTTACATAACTGAATTGGGCATATAAAAAGTGGTTCAAAATTATTCCATTTACCGCCTAATTAATTGATTAATAACGCGGGTAAATGAATTACACAGCAAACATTTCAACGAATGGCTTGACAGATTTGTGTGGTTAACCATAAACATCTTTCTCTGTGATTATAGTGTTTATTGCATGTTTAATTCATGAACAAAATACAAAAACATATTTTTTTAATATTTTAAATATACCAAATGTTTGGAGGAAAATATTTTAAATACTAAAGGGATATTGAATTATCTGCTCAGACCATTTTTTAAAGCACATCTTTACCTTTAATTTGATACCTTGCAAGTCTGGTTTGGATACACAGTACCACTTAATAATTTTAACTCATTTTTAACTTAAAGTTAAGATAAATGTGAACTTTTTCTCAGACAGAATTGTTGACAATGATTGGAACTTCATATCCTGTGAATTTGGTGTTAATAGCATGTATAGTTTTGGCTGGAAATTACAAAAAGCAAATTTTAATGTATTTCTCTATAATATGCTAATTATATGCAAATAAGGTCAAACCATTTTTTTCTTCTGTGACATTAAATCAACAAGCTGTATTCTATAATATAATATTGTCTCCTTGTCATACATATATGTTACTTTTTGAATTAGAGCGTAATTTCAATAACATGCACCTTTGGTAATTTATGCTCTGTTGGACTGTAGCCGGCGGCGATTACCGTCCGGCTAGCCCGTCCATCCTCGAAGTCATGAAGTGTTGGCCATGAGTGATTAAAGGCATATTATGTGATCTTTTCCAGGTGGCGCTCTCTATTCATGATTATTTTTTAGAAAATAGATTTTCTTGAAGTTTTACATTTCTGATCATTATTCATAATATATTAAGAGTTATAGAGCGATACGATTCCTAATTATTTCAAAATCATGGCTTTTAAAGTGAAAATAAAGTGTTCGCTCGCGAACAATCTATATTCAACCCTTAAAAACCATGATTTTGAAGTAATTAGGAATCGCATCGCTCTGCAACTCAGAACATGCACATTTTTGTAAACATTGAACGTAATCAATTGATCAAGTAAAACTATCATATTAATGTAAAATAATATTGATTATAGGTCATTCGTACACTCTTATGAGTGTCGAACCAATCAGAAAGCAAGAAACTAAAATACGCGGAGTGCATTGAAAGTGTCCAGTGCACCCCGCATGTGCGCCATTCAATGAGCGCACCGCGCGCTTTGTTTTTATTCGTTGGTCAGGAATAGCGGGTTCGCCGATTTTCACTGCGGGTGTTAACAAACTTGTTAACATGTTTTGATTCGTTTTTACATTATATCAAAATTATGCTTAAATTGTGAGTTTTGATTTGTATAGCGTCGTGTATGAATTAGGTCAATACATAAGTATGTCTTGTTTCTCGAAAAATTTGAAAAATGCGGGTCGTGCCATTATTCACACATCAACATCAGTGCGCGTGCATTGATTTGTCTAATTTCTCTCGAAACAACACATACGCATTTATTGACCTATAAATAAATGCGTATGTGTTGTTTCGAGAGAAATTAGACAAATCAATGCACGCGCGCTAATGTTGATGTGTGAATAATGGCACGACCCCGAAGGGGGAGTGCTATTGTGAGCATATCAACATTTGTGAAAGTGAGAAACAAAATATTCGCATGTATTGACCTTATTCATACACGACACTTACAAATCAAAATTCACAATTTGAGCATAATATTTGATCTATGTAAAAACGAATAAAAACATGTTAACAAGTTTGCTAACACCCGCAGTGAAAATCGGCGAACCCACGATTCCTGAACAACGAATCAAAACAAAGCGAGTGGTGCGCGCAGTGAACGCGCGGCGGCGCACACGCGGAGTGCATTAGTTATAGGTCAATAAATGCGTATGTGTTGTTTCGAGAGAAATTAGACAAATCAATGCACGCGCGCTGATGTTGATGTGTGAATAATGGCACGACCCCGAAGGGGGAGTGCTATTGTGAGCATATCAACATTTGCGCAAGTGCATTGATTTTTCTAATTTTTCGAGAAACAAAACATACGCATGTATTGACCTATTTCATACACGACACTATACAAATAAACATTCACAATTTAAGCATAATTTTGATCTATGTAAATGGCGACTAAAAACACTTTAACAAGTTTGCTAACACCCGCAGTGAAAATCGGCGAACCCGCGAATCTTGAACAACGAATCAAAACAAAACGCGCACTGCGTGATTTGAACGGCGCACACGCGGAGTGCAGTGGACACTTTCAATGCACTCCGCGTATTTGTAATTCCTGCTTCCTGATTGGTTCAACACTATATAGAGTGTATGAAACACTTTCAATCGCACTCCGCGTATTTTAGTTTCTTGCTTTCTGATTGGTTCGACACCACTAGTGTATGAATGATAATTAGGTTCGACAGGTCAGAGGAATTTTCGATGTTGGGGGAAGAGGGAGTTTGTTTGAAGAACAGCGAGAGGCCGGGTCCAAAAGTTCTGATGTACCAAAATTGAAACTTTCCATAGTAAATATTTGGTCATGCCTTCAAGTTTCCTTTAATATATTTCTTTAGAATGTCACTGCAAATGTAATCAAGTTGCTTCCGCCGTATAAAAAAATATAAAGCGATTTCCTGTGTGTTTTTGATTTTTTAATCAAAAAATGATTTTATTAGGTTGTCTGGAAATTTTTGGCGCCACAAAAGGTTTTTTTGGGCAAAATTGTAAAAATCACTATTTTTTGTGAAATTTGATCCAAAAATGGATTCTACGACCAACTTCATTAAAAAAAATGAATACTTTTATGTACATTACATTATTAGTTTAAAAGTTATACAGTGCTTGATAAATTTCATAAAAAAGGGTTGACACTTCCTTTAAAGGTGTAGGGTGTATGTTACGATCACTTGAGATTGTTTTTCTTTCTTCACATCAACAAATTTTGATTTCAAAAGAAAACCCTTTTTTTCTCTCATTATTTCTCTAAAATCTTAGGCGCAAAATATGTTCCATTTAGACGATATAGGCCTAAATGCAGTGAATTACCGCCAATGGCGGGTTTTTAACCAACCGATGAGTTTGTGTACTACCCCGGTGTATTACTCAATGGACAAATTCCATGTTACCTTGTGCTTCTAAAATAAGAACCATTGAAGTTATGCAACTCAAACTTTGGAATTTATGACTATTTTAAGGATGACCCTTAATAGAAAACATCAAGTTGAAAATCGGGCTAGAAATCAGAAAACACTACACACTTAGAAATAGGTAGTTAAATTATTGACTGTTTTGGGAAGTCATTTTAAAACAACCCCTTATAAGTTAATTTTGACCTCCATACGAGGTTGTCCTTCAACTTTTGACTTGGTATGAAGTGGAAAATGACTATGTTAATATACGGTAGTAGTAATTTGACTGGTTTGGGCGTCACTTTGAAATAGCTCTCGTCTTGATTAGGCAAATCATTTCACAACTAAACGTGAATAACACCATGGAAAGTCGTTTCGTAGTCTAGTATATAGGTACATATCTAACCAACAGAATTCAAGACGTCACTGCTTGATGGCAGTGATTGTTCGTAGTATCAGAAACACATTATTGTTTTTATTAAGTAATAAACACGATGTTTGAAGCCGTTATACAAGGGGTTTTTTGGCCAAAATTAATGCCGACCTCGTGTTTTCCTTCTTACAAATTAGATTAACAAATCTAAGTTAAACCTTTTACTACAATGAAGTCAACATTTGACTAAGACGAAGTCAACATTTGACTAAAACGAAGTCAAAATTTGACTACAATGAAGTCAAATTCACTGTAGTTAAAATTTGACAACAATGAAGTCAAATTTTGACTACAATGAAGTCACAAGCAAAGGAATAATAATGACTTCATTTAACAAGAGATTGACCCTTTACTATTGATTGACTCTCATGCAGTCAAATTTTGACTTTATTTTAAGTTATTAGATGACTACATGTAAGTCATATTTGACTACCATGAGGGTCAAAATCATTTGACTTCATATACCGGGTCAAAAATGATTTTAAATGGGTTCGGTGCATAGTTGACCCTGCATATTGGGTCAAAAATGACTACTTTAAGGTCATTTTTGACTACCTATTTTTGAGTGTGTACCTCTAAGCCACTAATCAAACATGTTATATCAGAGAGATGTTAATACTAATCAACACCTATCTGGTTATATGGTGTTGCTGTGTCTGTATATTTTCTGTATCTCTAGGATATTTCACTCGAGCCCAAATCAGACACAGGCATGTAAAAGGTTCAGTTCCAACAGCGAATCAGCCCGAACACTTTTCAGGCGGCAGGCATCTCTGTAGACGACATTCCAAAATGTCACAATGAATGTTTCAAAAATGTCAAAATAATTAAATTTCATTACCATATTTGGAATCACTATGAGAAATGCATAGTAAAATAAGTACAAACATGCATAGTAATGGTTCTGTTATTCTGGAGATCGGCTTTGAAAGTTGGGAAAGGTTTCTAAAAATCTGTTTTGAAATGGTCATATAAAACTAATAGCCGCGTGGAAATGTTAAAGGTATATTATGTCAGGGTATGTGATCTTTTCCAGGGAACGCCCTCAATCTTCGAGAAAAGAAATTGGAAGAAGAATTAATTGCTGATTTACATTTCTGATCGTAAATTATCATGTTCCAAGTTATAGAGTAATACGATTCCTAATTACCTCAAAATAATGCATGGTTTTAGAGAGAATTGAGAGTAAACAATGGTAAAAATAAGTTGTCGGCGCATACGTACTCCGACAGTCTATTTTCACTCTAAAACCATGATTTTGAAGTAATTAAGAGTCGTATCGCCCTTCTTGGAATGTATCTGCGATTTATGATCAGACTGTAAATCTGCAAGAAATCTGCTTTCACATTTTTTTCGAGGATTGAGGGCGCGTTCACTGGAAAAGATCATGTGCTATTTGAGAGCATATGTGGTCTAAAGTGGATAGCACGCCGCTGCAAAAACTCCCGGTGTTAATTTAACACCATGGGTGTCACTATAGGACCGGACCACTTTACACCGGTCCTATAGTGACACCCATGGTGTTAAATTGACACCCATGGTGTTAAATTCAACACCGGTGTTTTTGCAGTGCGCAGGGTTCATGATATAAAGGTTGTGAGTTCTATCCCCGCTATAGCCAACAGTGTCTGTATCTTTGGGCAAGGTACTTAGTCTCAATTGCCTCGTCGACCCACGCGAGATTGGGGAGCTGTTAAACAGGGTGATATTACAATCTAAGTGCTGATATGGATGTGCGCCTATAGCCGGCAGCCTACAATAAAATGATGAAAGCCCTAAATGATTGTGACGATTTCATAACGACAGCGTATTAATATAGGCTACAGCGCCATGAGCGTCGCTTGCGGCGGATACCGGCGCTTTATAAATATCCACTATTATATTATTATTATTATACCAAAAATACTCAGTGAATCACTCCATCATTCAGTATTCATACACACGAGGGAGCAGGATAACAGGAGCACTCCTTCGACAATCTACAATTGAGACATAACCCCCACCCGAACTTAAGCTCACACTTGTGAGGCGGTTGTAATGGATACTAAGCGCAGAGTTTCACGACCAAGAAAGATGACAAAGATGAGGATCAGAGAAAAATTGAAGAAATTGACACGGACTCGCAACAAGACGACCAAGAAAAAGAAGGTAAATTTAAGTGGTTTTTATATTCTTATTGGATTGAATGATATCAGTTGCAATGGCAAACCTGTAGCTCCAGGGGGACTTTGTGTCTCTATAGTACACCTGTGTTGGTTGCACTGCGATCGTTACGGGCAGGGGTGGGGGCGGGGTTGGTCCCGGGTTGGTCATTCGGCCGGTCGTTATTGATTCGCCATCTGAAAGGCTGTATTCCCTCTATATCTTTAATCAAAAATATTCTTGTGTATTATATTCCATTTTTTCATTTCCTCATGTCAGTTTCTTATTATAAATTTCTTTAATTAAAATGGGGGTGTGGGTGGTTCAAACCACGGTAGTGACCGCTTACTAGTGGTTGCTAATTTGGAGAGAGTTGGCGTACAGTAGTACACTCTTAAACTTGCGTGGTTAAAAAATGACCACGACGTGGTCATTTTTTAACCACGTTTGGTAGTTAACTATGCACCTTACCACGTTGGGTGTCAAATTGACCCCGCCATCCGTGGTAAGACAAAATGACCACGTATTGTGGTTGAAAATTTAACCACGATACGGGGTCGAATTAAAGTAACACCTATGACGTGGTTGCTTTTTCGTGGTTACCTTCGGGGTTGTTTTGTAAACAAAATTACCACGTATTGTGGTTGAAAATTTAACCACAATACGGGGTCGAAAAAAGTAACACTAAGCCGTGGTTGCTTGAGGGAATGGTGGTGGTGTGAGGGGGGGGGGGGGGGGGGGGTGAGGCTGCAGGGGCATCAGCTCTTTGGTGTTTATGTTTTTGCACAATGTCTTTTGCATTTACTTTGTGTACAAAACTTTACACTTTATTAAAGCAAGTGAGATGATATGCATGCATATCAATATACATTCAATGGTGTTAAATTAGTACATCGACTTAATTAAGATAAAATAATAGGTTTAAATGAATACAAGGTGCATATTATTAGCTCATTAGCATAATTGAAATGGTACAAACGAGCACCGGTGCTAATTTGTGTACCATTGCAATTATGCTAATGAGGTAGGCCTATTTGCACAATTTACTCGGCTCATATAAGACCAAGTAAAATATGCAAATTAGCGATCTAGTGGCTAATTCGACACTTTCCGTGGTCAAATTAATTTGACTATTGTCGCCGTTGTCAAAATAACTGGTCATCCGTAGTCAATTCAACCACGAATGCAGTCAAATCGACCACGTATATAGTTGATTAAAAATGACCACGGAAAAAAGAACCACAAAGAATTAAGAGTGTATGCTTTGTGTTTAGGCCCAGAAAAAAATATTACTATTATTGCTGAGTAAGCTATAGTTGGTCACTCGCCCTCGTAATAGGTAGCAGAGGTTATCACCCCCTCTCCCCCTTGGTAGATTTAAATAATTTGTATATACTCGAACCTTGCAAACCCTATACTTCTTTTAGAGGTGTCCTACAAGCACAACAACATTGTGCATCATATCCTAGAAAATTAATTATTGATCCCAAATGCAAATCGCATAGTTATGCGAGGAAGAGGAGGTGGAGGAGGCCTTGTGCGATGGGGGGGGGGGGGGGGGGGGGGGGGGGGGGGGGGGGGGGGGGGGACTGGCATTGGCCCTCAATTGATAAGAAAAAAAGAAGTTATAGTCATGTACAATGATTAATCGTCATACGATCGAGTCGTCTTGACCAGTCAGCAAAAGTAAAAGTAAAAAAGTGCCATTGTCATTTGCATACCGATGTGGTTAATATATCACATTATTAGCAACATAACACATAAAATATCAATACACAATAAAGGCAAAACATGTAAACCCCACGTCTGTTCTCCTTTTTTTTAGGTCGTGGGAAAATGTATTGAATATATATACAGCAGTGACTGGAAAATGTTATTTTTGGTACATCAACACTTTTTTGACCCACCCTCTCGCTATGCCTAAACTGTTTTGACTCTCTCTTTCTTAATACTGGACCCCCTTTAATATTGAACAGTTACAAACGGCGGCACTGGAAAAGTTGTGAAGTCTAACGTCTTTTTTTATCCCTAAAAAAAAATCCCTCCAAATCCCCCTTCATAAGGACAATCCTTGTATCCCCTTTGTGTCAGGGCAATAGCATTGCTTTCTGCAGGAGCTCAAGTAAAAAAAGGTTTTACTACGTGAATAGAACCGCACAAAATATTGTTGACTTTTTTTACCCTGTCAAGGATCAAATTTTATTCTATTGGGGACCAATTTTTTTCTGCTCCCCCCCCCCCCCCATACTTTTCCAACCCTACACAAAGTTATTTATAATATGATGAACACTCCCTACATTTAAACCTGATAAAAATATTGGTACATGCCTTTAAAAAAGATGTTCTTGTTTTTTAACGGGCTGACGGGCTGTTAGTAGCATGATAATTAGTATGACGAGCGCTCGCTAACGGGAACTGGAAAAACTGGAGCACTGATCTAGTGCATGGAAAAACTTGGAAAACTGACACATTTTCATCGTTTTAAGAAGTAAGTCTTGTTTAATCAAGGGAGAGGTCAATTCAGAAGGCGCTAGAACTTAATTTATCTTCAGTGTCATGTTCTCCTTAACCTTAGCGTACTGTAAACATGGCAAAGCTCATCAAAATGTCTCAAATGTTCATTAATCATGCTGTTGAGTGTCATGGTGTTTAGTGTTAAAGGGCATGCATGTATGTTGGGTTCTTGCAATCATATGATGTAGACTAGTATTTATAATACTAGTTCGCAGAAAACACAAGTCGTAGATATTTATATGCTCTAATGACACATGTTCACTGTTAATGAGTAAATATGGGAGAGACCGGTGTCACAACTTCAACAACGATCTCCTCCGAGTACAGCAGAATGTAATATATAATATATACTAGGCCACTAGGGGAGATCGGTCAGCAGTTTTAGGAGCGCTCGTAATCCTCGTATTACTGCTGTGTACCGTTGTTCATGCAGTAAACATGTAGTTCTTCCAGACTAAACCACAGTCAAACAAGTGAAACAATCACAGAACTAACCGGCAAGAGCAATAAGTACAACAACTCTTTCTTTCCACTCACTATTCGTCAATGGAAACTAGTCTTATAAGTTATAGTAAACATCAATTTCAATAATCCCGAAACATTCAAGACCAATGTTGCTGATTTCATCAGACACAATGAAGCACCAACGCAAGACTAAGACCAACATGCGCACTCCATATCATCTCGTTTGGCTTCTGAAGGAGGCGTTGAGATTACCATTCAGATTCAGATTCAGATAGTTCTGTTGGTGGATCGTTTGAGCGTCAGTTCGATTCTATCTACCAACAAAGCCTCGTCCCCATGCCTCCTTCAGATCGTGCAGATTGAAGTAGGCATGCTCATTGCTCATAGCACACCGTGATTTGGAAGCTGCATAGAAATGTTGGTCTCGTATATCAAAAGAGCTATCCCCGAGCATGTTAAAAGGTCACAGACTCCTTTGTAAAGAGTAGTGGATCATCCCTGTCTGTACACCATTCCTAAGTTTCAGGAACGTTAGTGAAGTACCCGAGTATACTGACATAATTGAAACAGAAACAGAAAAACCCAGATAAGTTTGACTATAGGCCCTACAGTTTATATGCGACACATGATTTATAAACAAACTGGTTAATCGCTTGTAATGCCAAGTAACAAAAATAATGTGTTTCTCATCCGGACTTTTTTAAAAATCAGTGAGGGCGCCCCTTACATTTGTACTATTTGTTATTTTTTGATTTTTTGTAATTATTCATATTAAACAAGCTTTTTGCAAGACTTGTTTCGATAGTCGTATCACTATCTATGCCAACGTACGAATGCATCGATCATCAATTTTGTAACTGATCAATATGTGCCGTATTTGCTCCAGGTTCCACTTATTTAAATACAGAACACGCGATCGTAAATCGATTGTAACCACCAAAAACAGTGAAATATTTGCACAAGGTGAACGGACTCCACATGTATGCGTTACGGTTTTGTTTACCAGTCGCAAAAGATATTTGTCACATTGACACGCATTATACAAATTATTAGAAACGCTGGGTAAAATTATAATTTTCTCAAGGCTTATATTTTTAGACTTTGACAAATACCTGCGATGAATACACAATATTTTATGGGATATGTGTTTGGTCTACTCGAGCTTAAATGGAGTCTAGCGCAGAAGTGGCCATGCCTATTTTATATACCCCGATGCAAGAAGCGCTGCAATCTGTTGAAAAGTCATGGTATTTGAGAGTGTTTCTCGCATCTTTCTCATTGAAAAATAGTTTAAAATGATGGACACACCACATAGACAGTTGTATGATTTTTTGATTTTTCTTTTGAACTTTTTGTTGGAATTTTGAAGGATTTTTTGAAAATAACAAAATAACAAAAATATTGGAGCGGCGTCAAAAATTGGTTACTGCGGGCGGGGGATGAGAAACACATAATTTTTGTTACTTGGCCTAATGTTAAAATTGGTTAAAGGTAGATGACCCGATCACATTTTCATAACACAGATTTTTCTCAAACATATGGAGATTTTCATATCCTATGAAAGATCATATTTTTCTAATTAACATACTGAAATTTGACGGTCCAAATCAGTATGATTACGAAGAAATCGGTGAAATAGCATCGAATTACCGCGAAAGGTGGTAACCACCAATATAGTTTGTGTACAACTCAATGGGCACATTTCACGGCATCTTGTGCGTCTAAAATAAGAACCATTAGAGTTATGCAATTCAAACTTTGGAATACGACTTTTTTAAGGATGACCTTTCATGTAGAATAGAAAACTTTAAGTTGAAAATCGGAACATCTACCTTTAATCTCAACATTGTTTTGGTCAACACAAGTTGAAGTTGGTGCATACAATTTTTGGTAAATAACCAGAATGTTATCTGAGATTGGTTAATTTACATGTTTACTGATATTGTTCCCATATAATAAGCCTTTGATTCTCACAACATAACTCATCAATCACAAACTCTACTTTACACTTTTACACAGTCTAATGTTTAACATAGCTAAGGCCAAATAAAAATAAAAACCAGTTTCTCGTCCGGGCTTTTTGAAAAAAGGAAGGAGGAGGCCCCTTTTTTCTTTTTTCTTTTTTTCTTCAAAATGGCGGATCCAAAATGGCGGACTGATTTTCCACCAAAAAACACTTCCGCTTTCGACCTTTTTCCAGTTGCTGTTGTTTCTTAAATGACAGCCACCTTTTCTAACACCATTCCAGACTTGGATTGGCTACAACTATGTTGAAAACTGGTTTAAAAAGTGTTTTGGGGTTTTTTAAAAAAGTTTTAAAATTTTTTTAATTTTTTTTTAATTTAAAAATTTTAAAAAAAGAAAAAAGAAAAAAGGAGGCGGCAGGCAAAAAGGAAGCGGGCGGGGACGAGAAACTAGTATTTTTTTTTATTTGGCCTAAGATTAATAATATTTCTTGTTATGATATTAGACTAAGTGGCAATATACTCAGATAGGTCTTACACACTGTATAAAGCACAAGGCAGCTATAATGTTTACAATGTAATCAACAGCAACACAATTGCTGCCTTGTGATTTATTCCGTATATTAGACCTATATGAAGAGGTTTTTTGCAAAAGGGCCTGCATCCACTTTGGCTCTTATTGAGAAAAAGTCAAAAAACTGTTTCTAAATATTCAAGTTGAGCAATTGAAAAACTGAATGGATTATGAAAGAGGTACACTACATACTATTGAAATTGAAATAAATAAATATGGATGTAGGCCCTTTTGCAACAAAACTCCATCTGTTTGTACATAGAGAAAAAAACCACAAAAAAAAAATCATTTATTTTAATCATTTAAAAAAAAAGGTTTGTTATAGAAATGTATAGGTCACAATCATATGTTTCAAGGAAATAAAGTCATTTTTTCAAAAATACCTACATCTCATTGTAAACAGCCGTTGAAGTTGTTGTTTTGTTGCAAAAGGGCCTGTATCCCGATTTAATTCTGGATACAGGCCCTTTTGCAACAAAACAACAATTTCAATGGCTGTTTACAATGAGATGTAGGTCTTTTTGAAAAAAATGACTTTGTAAAAAAAAATAATAATAAAAAAAGAAAATAAAAAAAAATAGTGCCGGATTTTTTACCCTTATTTTTGAAAAGTACCGGGTGATGGGCACAACTTCCAGAAGGCTCCTTCCGGCGTGGCTACAACCCTGTATAGTACGTACCTAGCCTTTTCGTTTTAAAGGCAATATTTACTAATGACTCAGTACTAAACCGATTCTATTATATCCAGACTATGGCCGGGCTGACCAGTCCTCGTGCAAAGAAACGGGTCTACCAATCTGAGGAAGCGCCCTTCCCGGTTCCCATAGAAACCATCACCAAGAAAGCGGCGTCGGATGGACGTTGGTTCTACTACACAGGGCATCTGGCCACCAATTGCGTGTTTGTGAAGAGAGAGGGCGATATCATATTCTTGTATAAAATGGTAAGAGTCTCTGTTACATGGTGTATTAACGCTTTCCATGTGGCAGTTGCTGCAGACGACATTCCAAAATTTCACAAAATATTTCAAAAATGTCAAAATTATTGAATTTCATTACCGTATTTTGAATCACCATGAGAAATGCATCGAATTAAGTACAAACATGTCTAGTATTGGTACAGTAATTCATGAGATAAGACTTTGAAAGTTGGCAAAGGGTTTCTGAAAATCTGTTTTGTATAATGGATAAAACTAATAGCAGCATGGAAAGTGTTAATATAATAGGGGAAAGTAACACAATGATAGAGGTGGCACTTTGTCACACTGGAACTTAAGGGGACTGTTAACTCTAAAAACAGATCAAAAAGTGGCACTTTTTGTCAAAAATATTTTTATGGCAAAACTAGAAAAACATCCCTAGGGAAGTGTCTCTAGATGATTTTGGTGCAATTACAGAATTTGTTACTAAAAACTGAATAGTGCTACGTTTTGAGCCAAAAAGTGATTTTATTTTATGGTCAAAATTCCAAATATCAGCATTTTTAGGGAAATTTGATACCAAAAATAGATTATTTGACTCATTTCCTTTCCAAAAATGTATACTTTTATGTACATCACATTAATAGTTCAAAAGTTACAGCGCTTGAAAGATTTCATGTTTTTAGGGTTGACAGCCCCCTTAAATAATCTGCTGTAGATTAATATATGCCTACAGTGTTGTGAGAGACATGTGGTTCCACTTGTTTGCTGATATTGATAAATCAAGACATCTGCCAGACATATATGACCAAAAGGGAGCTTCTGTCAGCAGTATGGATTTTACTACCGTATTATCCCTATTAAGCGCCCAGGGCGGTTAGCAAAGTCATTTTGGGTGGGCGCTTATGTTACCTTTTTAAAACTCATTTATCGTACTAAATAAAATGTACAAGTGGTCATTTGAAGATGCTGACCATTTGATGGTCATTTGAAGATGCTGACCATTTGATGTACTAGATACAATATACAAGTGGTAATTTGAGAAGGCTGACCATTTGACGTACTAACGAAAATGTACAATTGGTCATTTGAGGAAGCTGACCATATCATGTACTATATGAAATATATGTACAAGTGGTCATTTGAGGATGCTGACCATTTGATAAGGTGGGCGCTTATAAGGGATTGTTTGTTGGTAGCCATTGAAAAAACCCAGGGGTGGGCGCTTATAAGGTCCTGGGCGCTTAATAGGGATAATACGGTAGTTTCTTTTCCTTTATATCTTCCTCTTCTCTCTTTCTTCCTTCCTAGTATTAGGAAGAAAAGCGTGAAAAAACACACAGAAATGTCCAGTGATCCAGGTCTGACAAGGCACTAGTTGATGGCCGACCGATTATCATCATTCAGTATAATTTGTAGCACGACCTCATTATTTGAGTTGGCGCGCTATTTTGAATCCAGTGTGATCTGCACATGTATTACGTACGATTCAGGTTACTTTAGTATTAGTATTGAATGGTATGAATGGGTGCTTCTTATCCCATAACATGTACCATATTATCCCTAATAAGTGCCCAGGGCAGTTAGCAAAGTCATTTTGGGTGGGCGCTTATTAAGTTACCTTTTTAAACTCATTTATCGTAAACACTATCGAATTTGACAAGGTTGCACTAGCGGAAAACCATGTGCGATCGAAAAGTAAACTGTTTAAAATTGGGGGGGGGGGGAATCAACATTGCGGCGTCACAGTGGCCTCACTGTGGCCACATTACATGACGTCAATGTTCCGACAAGCTTCAAGTGTCCTTCCGAAAACTTCGGACGATGTTGTATTTAAGTCATGAATAAAAAACAAAGATGGCGGTTCGCATCGGGGAGAGCGTGCGACGGCGGAGATTGAACCAGGCTTAATTACTGGTACTGCTTTACTGAAGGACGCTATGGCGAAAAATGTTGTTGTACGTACAGTGCTACGGTATTTGAAAAGGTGGGCGCTTATATTAAGGGATTGCTTGTTGATAGTCGATTGAGAAAAACGGGGGTGGGCGCTTTAAGGACATGGGCGCTTAATAGGGATAATACGGTAGGTATATTTGTCTCAGATATACAGGCCTGTAGGGGGAGGGTGAATTTGGCAAAGGTAGAACTTTTAACCAAAATGTGGACCTTTTTTCAACAAAAAATTGTAAACAAATATAGGATGCCTCTGGCCTCTGCTGATTTCCTCTTTGTGATTCTTACTCAAATGCTGTAATGAATTAAATTCTTCTTCTGTTTTGTATTTTAGGGGTTCTTTGGTAAAGGGATTTTATCAAAAAGTAAACCACAACACACAAAGTTTGAGGACTCGTATCAAGGCTTGAGGAAAAAGAACTGTAAGTAAAATAGTGTTTTCCACTGAGTACTGGTATCCTTGAAAGCTTCATTATTTAAGAACCTTTTAGTTTGATGTACATTATTAGCCCAATGAATACATGCACAAGAAGTGAGTTATGTTACAGTTTTTTTTGTTAAGTTCAGGGAAGATACTGATTGTAGAATTAACATTTTGGTTGTTTTTCACTGATCATATTATAGTTGGCAGGTTGGCTTCACCAAAAGTAATTGGTTTCCCAGAAATCTCAGTGGTAATTAAAGACCCTTTGTCCTTGGTCACAGCAGCCTAAGCGTTCATCCCATAATTCATCCCATAATACTACAAAAAATATAATTGATAGGGGCTCTTTTGTTCACATCTGGCGAGGTGAACTATGAACGCTGCCAGAATGAGCATATTACAAAAACAAACAGTAATATAATTATAATGATATACATATAGGTTGGTTGAGGAAGCAAACCCGGGATTCCTGCGTGGGAGCCCTAGAGCTTGGCCACTACGCTACACTGGATTAACTCTTTTGGCAAAGTCGTTGATAAGATTATTTTTAGTATGGAGTTATTCAAGCATCACATTTTGTACGCGTTGTTGATCCCATTCTTCTTTCAAAATTAAAATAATGAAGCGATTAGCATTTTTAACAATGGGAATTGTTCATTAGGACATAAGCTTCTTGTGGGTGCTGTTCAATCGCTAATCGCTTCAGTATTACGTACGCTAGGGCTTTGAGAATTGAACGTGAAATATTGCAAGTCGTACGGTGGTTCCATGTTTAAAAATGGTTACAGGCTGAAATGCTATGCGATGCGGGAAGATCATCGAGGCTGCTGTGGTCCTTGTCATGATGTTGGGGTATTATTTTCTTGGAAGATTAACTTGGCATGTACAATTCTTTTGCTATTTCATCTTTGAACATAAATAGTTAATGCAGTCTTTGTAAAATACCATGTGCTCATTATCCATTTACAGTACCAGCTAAAGAGAGACATTTTCAGCAGCAAAGATTTCAACAAGTCAGACATCAGAAGTAAGTTAGAGTATTCATTAGTGTTCCTCAGTGGATTATGACTCGAGCTTGGACCAGTTTGGTCATTTTATGGTAAAATTATCCAAAAAGGAATTTAGAAGCCCATTTTATGGTATAAATCTTCTTCTTGTTTTCTCAAATAACTCTGACGGGCTTATTAGTCAACATGCTGGGCCAATTGAGCATCGCATGCACATTAATGTTTGTTTGTTTGTTTATGTGCTTGTTTGTGTACATGGTCCAAGAATTTGTACACGTTGCGATCCCCCATTGCATCAGAACACATGTTTGGGTCCTAATGGTACCAGACACAAGCGAAATGTTTTGGTCCAAGTAAAAAATGAGCCTACATTTATATTACAAGCATGCTGACAATAACATGAAATGACAGAGATGGAAGAAATGAATGATTTAACCCCCTGAGCCCTGAGAACTACCTGCCGATTGGTCAGAAAGATGGATACATCGTTTATTGCACCAATCAGAGACAATGTTAGAATAATTGTATCCGTGGTACAAATTGGAGTGAAATATTTTAGAAGCACTATTTCAATTGGTTATTCAAATGAGTTTATATCTTGAAATTAACCAATCATAAACGTTGTTAAATAGGCAGGTAGTGTCCAGGAGGTTAAAAGAGCCATTTTCATCAATTCAGGGGAACCATTTACTGTCAGCCTCATAGGAAACAAGAAAAGGAAGTCTCAAACCAATCTCAGTTGCTCAGATGTTTAAAATTATATAGGGGAAAAATTAATACTTTTCAACACTCATCTTGTTTGAAAGCTGCCATTGCAACATATTGGTGTGTAAGCTATTTATCTTTATTGTGGTTATATGTTCACACAATATGTATATTAAAACGTTACAATATGTACAACTGTGTATGGGGGGAATAATGGCAATTCATTACTTCATGAATAATCGCTATAGCTGCGTACCAAGTGCGTTCCAATAAAATAAATCGTTAGATGAGAATGTGCATGCTGAGCGCAGGTTACTTATAAGATTCCACGCCAGTAAATAATTTCAGTCCTTGTAGACGACAATCAACACCTTTATTTTTATCAGCTGGCATCCTGTGGCCCATTGATTATAGAATTAATCAGAAATGGTACTTATTGCTTCCAAATGATTAAAGTTGAAGTTTAATCCTGATTTTTGGACTATTACCTAATACTACAGTGCAAAAAGAAATATTTTCAATGTATTTTGTAGGTTTTTTGGGTGTATTTTAATTGTAAATGTTCTGGTAACCTTTCTCAACTTTTTCTGTTAAATGAGGGCGCTACACCAATTGTCCAACTTTGGGGGCCAATTTCTCAGAACTTTCGGGGATATCATATATAATTGATTTGATTTAATGATCAAAGATATCATGAAATTTAAGGAAAATGTCAAATTGAAAAATCCAGTCGCTTTATAAGCGAGAAAATTGGCATTTTGTAACACTCATTTAGCATGTAAACGTATAGGCGAACCATTTGGTGGTGTGAATTCTGAAGATAATGGTCTTTGCTGGAGTGTTATGATATCGCCTGCTTAATATCGGCTGTTTTGATGATATTTTGAATGAGTCTTCTACCACAAAAGTCCAATTTCACTGCGATCGGGTTCAATTTGACATTTCCACTACTAAACAATGGTAAGATAGGGCAAAATATTCGATTTCATAAGCAAATTGTACAGGCAAATTACTCGATGAAAAAATAGCCCACCAAATGTGGCGAATTCAATAGTCTTGTCACCATCGACAACAGTGTAAAAAAAGTGAAATCATTGATAAGCTTACTACATCATACCATTCACCTACTATGTTACGGTCATATGGGCAATTCCATGTTACTCACGTTACGCTTTTTCACTACGTTACACTTTTGGAAGTGCCATATTTTTTAGAAGAACAAGCTTGACAGAATTATTTTTTCTGCAGTAGTTACACAAGACCCAACACTAACTTTATATGCAATTAGAATTGCAACACAAGACATGACTTGCGAGTGAGAAGGAAAACACTTTTGTTACTCACGTTACATTTGATTGGACACCATAAAATGGCTACAAGCCTTCATTCACAAAGTGTCCTCATACAGGATATTTTTGGAAACAAGTTTAAGATGGTTGACAAAGCTAACATTAAGATCTACAAATGCAAGGTGAAACTAATCTGATTAGACAAACACTTTTCAGAAAATTGACCAAAATAGCTGTTACTCACGTTACGTTACTCACGTTACTTGTTTTTACAAATTCGAATTGTATTTATATAGCTCATGCAGATTAGCTCAAAATGTTATGAAATAGTCTTGACATGATGTATTTAATTTCCCAAAATGTTATTATGTCTCCAAATGGTCAAATATGACCGCTACACAAGTTCACAGGACATTTTGCAAACTCTCTACCTGTTAGTTACATCAACAATATATTGATGAAAATGGTATCATTTTGCATTAAAACAGAAACAATTTGAGAGCTATTTTCTTTTTTGAAACTTAACATTATGTTTAACAAGTGTTAGGTGAAAATAATTGCATATAATTGATGAATTACACCATAGTTATCAAGGTTGCCGAATTCAGCACCTTTGCGCAAAATCAATATTTTTGAACTTAGGAACGATGAACGCAGGAAATATGCAGAAAATGCTCTACAATATTTGTTTACATAAGCTATGCATGTATATTTAACACTTTGTAACCAACAAAATTGAATATTGTCCTTCAAAAGTGACTTTCAGAGGACAAAGTTACTGTTTTACTTGTTGAAAAACTTGGAAAGACACGCAATGACCCCTGGAAATAGTGCGTACGAAGTGATGGAAGTGCCAGACTGACATAAGACTGATAAATGAATAAAACTAAGTGCAGTAAAAGCAAAAAGAGATCCATTTCTATTGCTACAATGCATTTTAGGCCGTTACTCACGTTACATTTTTGTTACTCATGTTACAATTGTTACTCACGTTACAGTTTTCAAACCTCTGCCATTTTAATAAAACTACACATAGCCCATTTTATTTCCTGTTTTCAAATTAAGTACCTGGAGTATGATTATTATTCCATTTGGCAGAATCTAAAAGCAAAGAACAATTGAGTAGGACAACTATTTGATGTTTATCGTTACTCACGTTACATTTTCAATTACCATCGGACACACAGGAGATTCCTCCCAACTTGTGTCAATGCATAGGTATTTTTCATAGTTGGTAACTTGAAACTAAGGTAATATGCATTTCAGAAATCAACAAATATTTATATTTACAGTTAATATTAAATGTAAGAGGTCAACATAACCTGAACACACATTTTTCACTTATTTTTTATGAAAAAAATATTTTCCAACTTATGACGATAATTTCTTGAAATTTACAAACAAATCATTCAAACATTTGATTGTCCCATATACCTACAAGTGTATACAATAAAATAAAATGGGTAATAAGCATCCAAATTGAATTTAAAATTTTCAGGTCAAATCACCAATCTATGGAATTGCCCATATTAGAAGCTCAAATTATAATAAATTTATTAGGCCAAACAAAATAAGAGGTTCGTCTCAAAGCTTGCGCGCGCATTGGTTTTGAAATGCCAAAATACCGCGTCTGAAATGCAGAAAATTGTCAAATCAATTTTTTTTTTCCCTACAAATTTTTATTTCGAGTTTTTATTAAAAATATCGGCAGATTTTCCTTTTCTCAAACTTTTACATGACTCAGTTCTTCAAAAAACGCTGCACAATTGTTCTTATACACATCTACATCACAATATTCATTTCAAATAGAAAAAACAAATATCAGAAAGTGTCATCGGTTGCAAATAGTAAGAGTAAAAATTGCCACACAAATAAAAAAAATGTAAAAAAAAAAAAAATGGAAGACAAAAAACAGCGCGCGTCGCCCGATTTTGAAGCCTTCGCAAGCTTTGAGACAAACTTTTTTTTTTGTTTGGCCTTATAGAATTAATCAGAAATGGTACTTATTGCTCCCAAATGATTACAGTTGTAGTTTAATCCTGATTTTTGGACTATTACCTAATACTACAGTGCAAAAAGAAATATTTTCAATGCATTTTGTAGGTTTTTTGGGTGTATTTTAATTGTAATGTTCTGGTAACATTTCTCAACTTTTTCTGATAAATGAGGGCGCTACACCAATTGTCCAACTTTGGGGGCCAATTTCTCAGAACTTTCGGGGATATCATATATAATTGTTTTGATTTAATGATCAAAGATATCATGAAATTTAAGGAAAATGTCAAATTGAAAAATCCAGTCGCTTTATAAGCGAGAAAATTGGCATTTTGAAACACTCATTTAGCATGTAAACGTATAGGCGAACCATTTGGTGGTGTGAATTCATAATTGCCCGAAAGTTCTGCGCCAAGGTGTTCGATTGTTTTGCTCATTGACTGACCAATCAAATTAAAGCCTCACGCCCCTTAACTGAATATTCAATTAGTTATGAGGAAACATAATTAAAGCTTATTTCTGATTGGTTGAATGATAAAAATGTTAAAGAGGGGATGACCCTACTTGGATTGTTTCAATAACTAAGAAGGGGTGGACAAAATAAACAGAAAACTTATTAGTTATTAGCGCGATTAAATCGGTACAAATCAACGATTTGGATAAATATGCATCTTTTTCAGTAATGAATGCGAATAATGACTGCTTAACAACTGTTTCCATGAATTTCTTATCCCGGTTGTTCAGGTCTGAGGAATTGTCCCTCAGGCAGCCCCTTCAGGGCAATTCCTCAGACCAGAACAAAAACCTCTGATTTCAAAACAAATTCACGAAAACAGTTGTTACACAGTCATTATTCTTTGAACAGTTCTCTGTAGTATCAATGTCTCTCCATTGTCAATTCTTGACAATACCTTTTACACAGATATATTTGACGTGATAAAGCGAAATGAGTCCAATTGTTTGCAGTTTTCAGTTTTGATATTTGTCCATCATTTAATGGGGAGGGGGGAGGGGGGAGGTGTTAACCCTAAAAATATGAAATTTATCAACTTTTGAACTATTATTATGTGATGTATAAAAAAGTATACATTTTTGCAATGGAAATGAGTAAGATAATCCATTGTGGTATCAAATTGCTAAAAATGCTGATTTTTACAATGTTGACCCAAAAAAACACTTTTTTTGATCAACAATTTTCGTTTTTGGTCAAAAATGCAAACATTGCACCAAAATCATCTAATGACACTTCTCGAGACACAGTATTTTTATTTTTTCATGAATGTTTTTAGTTTCTTTACCTCAAAGTGTATGCAACTTTTTCACAATTTACCAACTAAGAAAAAATCAACATAAGAATGTGTCCCTTCCTTTTACCTATATAACTCAAAATCAATATTTCAGACATCCGACTCATTTCGCTTGATCGAGTCACATATTGGGCTGATATACGGTATAAAGATGTTTTAGTTTTGAAAATATTGACCATAAAGTGCCAAACATTTTTTGACCAAAAAGTGGCAAAAAAAATGTGGGCACTTTTTGGTCAATATTTTCAAAAATAAAAATTGTTAAGCCAAAAAAACATAACCGATCCTAGGTAATTGACTTTAGATGAGTTTGGTGAAATTTGAATTTTTTACCAAGAACTGATTTTGTTAGGTTGACCGAAAATCTTTGGCGCCAAAAAAAATGATTTTTGGGCAAAAATGTAAAAAACACTATTTTTAGTGGAAGTTGATACCAAAAATGGATTCTCTGACTCATTTCATTAAGAAAATGGTATACTGTTATGTACATTACATTATTAGTTTAAAAGTTACAGTGCTTGATAAATTTCATAAAAAAGGGTTGACACTTCCCTTTAGAGCGGATGCAGAATAACAATAACAGGATGACTATGCTATCTCAGATCCTTTTAATACTTCAAATTCAATTAAAATAAAGTAGATATGTATTTAGAGTCTTAAAAGCATATGGCCATTAATTTATATATTGTTTTTCTGTCATTTTTATTTCCTTTAAGATTAATGGTTTACTTATCAGAAATTCATTTTAAAATCGAATCTATAAAAAACTTCATTCAATATGTATTGTATTGAGTTATGCACATTTATAGTATTTTTAAGAAACTGGCCTTTAAAATCTTGCATGGTGCAATGTTCTAGCTGGAAACTAGTAATTCAAACTATAATTTTATTTTAACTAGGAATCTACCGTTTGGACTAAAATTGTGACTTTAGGAGTAAGTCTTTGCTAGAAACATTTCCTTAGGGATATGGCAACATCTGTACTATGTATATCTGTAAAATCATGAACAATTATTTCATAAACAAAAAACCCAACTCTTACACAGATCTTATCATATCATATCACTATTATATTTTTGCTGTGGATCCAGTGACACACCTGAATGATGTATCATTGTTCATTTTTCTCATCTGCACCAGTAGCAATGCCGTTAGACTCGATCCTTCATGTCTTCCCATATTTTACACCTGGCCCTTGCGTGGGTGCTCAAATGTAGAGGGACGCAGGAACCCAGCCTAGCAATGCCATGTGATGGGTTGATCAATAATTATGTCATAATAAAAAGGATGATGCTAGGGCCAAAAACAAAACAAAGAAGTTGTATTGCCCTCACAAGCCTAAAATCGGGAAGGTCGGCCGGCCGGATTTTTTATTTATTTTTTATTTTTAAATTTTACCAAATCAACAATTTTATACCTATTATTTCAGTCAACATGTGTGAAGATACTAAGGAAAACGCTTACTGGATGTATTTTCAACCCAATGGTAAATATTTTGGTTTCTTCTGTGCAATTTTCACAGGTTTTGAAGATCTTGAGAAGAAAAAAATCTTGAAAAAAAATCTTGAAAGAAATTCTTTAAAAAAATAAAAAAATACCCAGCCCACATTCTCGGAATTTTGACCCGGCCGGATGAAGGCAACACAACTATTTTTTGTTGTTGGCCTAGTTCCCTGCATGAATGGGCTCCACACAACTCAATTATAGATTTAGGTATGAGCAAATCATGTCATCACCTTGCTTTGATGGCATAAAATCTCTTAGCACAATAATGTCCCGGGGGGGGGGGGGGAGGCACTGACATTGGAAAAGGGTATAGGTATGAAACTGTTTCAAAAATGTCAAAATTGTTAAATTTCATAATTATATTTAGAATCACCATGTGAAATGCATTGAAATAAGTACTGACATTGGAAAAGGGTATAGGTATGAAACTGTTTCAAAAATGTCAAAATTGTTAAATTTCATAATTATATTTAGAATCACCATGTGAAATGCATTGAAATAAGTACAAACATGCCTCGTATTGGTTCAGTAATCCTTGAGATAGACTTGGGAAAATCGGGAAAGGTTTCTGAAAATCTGTTTTTTATAATATGGTAAAATTAATGGCCGCGTGGAAAGTGTTAATGATGGTGTAAATGGATAATTGAGAATAATTTGCTTCCTTGTAGTGTGTGATGGAAGTTTCAAGTTTGGGATGTGACGGATTAGATAGATTTCATATATCTTTTTTATCTTAACAATTTCTGTCAATTAAAATGATTAAGTAACAAATTAACATTCGTGTAACACACATACAGGTATGAACGTCACTTGTTGTGGCAGCGACAACTAGCGCAACAGCAAGAGTCCCAACAAACCCCTCAGGTCGACTCAGCAGCACCACCACAGAAGTCATCATCTAAATCATCTATGAAACCAGATCGAGTCAAAGAAACTGAGGATACGTCCTGTGCTTCAAGCGATGCCGATGACCGACAAGGAAGTAGTAGTCTATCATCTTATTTGAATGTTGTTAGAAAAAGCGGACCGTGCGTGAAATTTGCAGAGGATACCAACGATATGCCTTCAACGAGTGGTGTCCGTTATCACGACAAAGTGTCCAGCACATATGAAGCTAGTAGGAGCGGAAGTTCAGAGGACAAACAAGAGTCTAAGTCTGATTTAAATCCTGAGGGGGCACCAGATGTGGCTATGCGAGACGTTGACAGTGGGATGAGCGGGACAGAAGGAGGGGGAAGTGGGGCGCAAAGAGGGGGCAGAGGGAGAACGCAGACGAGGCAGCGCGAGTGGATGGCAGATGATCCGCTGGGCAACGCAAACAGCTCCACGTCAGTTTGGGTAAAACCGCAGGACACTGTAGATGATGCAACGACTGCTGACGATGCGAGGACATCGGACACTGAGAACAGCGGGGAGGAATTTGTCATTGCTAATGACGACGAGGAAGGAGGAATTGCCGGGAACCAGAAGAAAACAGACGGCGTTAAGAGCACCGGGAAAGGTGGAAAGACTAAAAAGATTGTCAGGAAATCAGATCCGTTCAAGATTTATGAATATCTGCAACTCAGCTTTGAAGAAGTGAGTATACTTGATTCTGACTTTAAGTACATACATGATGTAAGAGCGTATTCATAGTCCTACCTCCCCCTTACCAATAGACGTTTTTCGTAATTGGTGCACTTACGTCAAAAGAGGGCCGTGCTTTCCAACTGAGCATGCTCAGAGCAATCAGTGCTCCGAAAAACGAGGCTATATAGTTATGTAGCCGAGACGAGAGTGATGTAGTTTTTAATGTGGTGAACTTTGCACTAATCATAAAAATTCTTCATACTTCTGAGCTGTTCAATATTTGATCTTATTACATTCCTGAAATAAACTTGAACATATAAACTATTTATTCCACTAGTTTGAAATGAAATGTTTGCTGGTCACCGACACTATCTAGGAAAATGTAGAAGTTCACAGTTCATTATATTGCAGTATAAGTATGAGATTGTATGTTAATCGGCGTGACTTTGAGTATGTCTCCCTCTTTGACATGAAATCGCCAATTACGAATAACGTCTATAGGACCAGTGATGTGATCAAGTCACTAAACCTCAACTCAAATAGTCAAGTCAGGTCACAGGCAGATATAACTTGAATTTCTAAATCCCCCCCCCCCCCCCAGTCAAGTCAAGTAAAATCAAATTAATCTGATTGGTTTAGTCAAATCAATCCGATTGGTCAAGTCAAATTAATCCGATTGGTCAAGTCAAGTTAATCCGATTGGTCAAGTCAATTTCAGTCACTGTTTTTAAGTGACCTCCATCCAGTTTCTGAACGATATACGCTTCATGCATTGATATTACTTAAAAATTTACTGCTCAGATCACTTCTTTGAAGTAGTTTAGACTGATTATATGCTCATGTCAAGATATACTCATGTCAAGTCAGTTAAATCATTTGAAAAAGTGACTCAAGTCAAGTTTATTTGATAGTGACTCGAGTCAAGCCAAGTCTTTTGAAAGAAATAATGTGCCATAGTCACAAGTAAAGGCAAGTCATTCATCTCAGTGACTCATCAAGTCAAGTCATCAAATCTTGTGAGGTAAATCCAAGTCAAGTCATTAACTTAAAGGTCAGCCAAAATGGTGATTGAAGTTGGTTTTATTCGGTGGAGAATATCGTAAAAAACAAAAATCCAAAGAGAATGACCCTTTAATATTGCACCGGAAACAAAATATAGAGTTAAGCATAAATAATTTGTATCATATATATTGATGATGACAGGTTACTACCCTGTATACGTCATAGGTGTTACCCAGGCTCGCACATAGAACCTCAATAGGTCAGTAGCGTAAGCATCCACTCATGACTTTTGTTTGTGCAGACCTATCGACCGAGACCCGGGCCGATACCGAGTTGGGAGTAACACCTGTTACGTAGTAACGCGTCATCCGCATATAGTTCATCCCACACTAAAATAGAAACACTGGCAATTATGATTGATTTTATGTATATCTTTTTCCCTGGACAATATTTAAAGAAATTCTTTTTAAACATACCCCATGGAACAAAATATACTAGAATCACCATTTTGATTCACCTTTTTAACACTGCTTTGGACCAAGATGATATGCATTAGCCATTAATTGTTTTATTAACTAAATATTGTTATTTCAGGCATTTTTCTTGTCATTTGGACTTGGATGCTTGTCAGTTTTGGATGAAGAGGGGGTAAGTTGCTAGAAGGATTAAAGTCCTCAAATTCTATTATCGTTAGTATTACATGATTACACGAGTTCAAAAAGGATCAAAATCTGTTAACTCAATCAGGAAGATTACTGTCCCAATTTATAGATGTGTCATAGACCTGATGGGAAGTCCTCTTTTGGTTTATACACTGGTAGGCTCAACTTTAAGCATAAGGTCCTGGGTTTCGATTCCTGGCTGGTGATCCGGAAAAATCGCTGGTATATCTTGATGAGATGTTATGTTGATGGACAGTCTGTGGCAATACTGTTAAGCAAGTATAGTTTGTCGTCGTGAGACTTAAACATATTTTATTGAGGATTTCTGACTGTGATAAATTCAAACAAATCCTGTAAATAATTCTTGGATATATGACTGTGTTTGTGTTTCAGATGCCAATGCCGTTGATCCGAATGTGGCGGACATTTTGTTTTCGTCAACCCAACTTCCTCGCAAACTATGTGGTGTATCACTATCTGAGAAGTAAAGGATGGGTACCAAAGGCTGGAGTCAAATATGGAGCAGATTTTGGTAAATATAAATGCAATTTCTATTTTTATCTTTTAAGCTGGGTGGCCTATTAATTTCTGTATCAAATTTGACATACTACAATTACAATTAAAAACACCCAATACCAGATTTAAATTGAATCTTGGGCATATGGAAGCAAGGCAATGTAATACCATAGTTTTATTTATTGTTTTATTTATTTATAACAAGCATTTATATAGCGCTCTACAAAGAACACAGCGCTTAACAATATCAACCGTTAGATGAGTGAACAGATACAGACCAGGATGATCCCCTACTCTTTATGAAACAGTCTGTAACCTTTTAACGTGCTCGGGTATTGCTATTCCGATGCACAGGACAACCATTTCTATGTGACTTCCGAACCACTGGTTTTCCTGCCATTAGGCAAATTGTCACAATCACTTTGCTTCATTTACCTCGCTGCCGATACGGCGCACAATGTATCAGCACTTAGATTGTAATATGCCCTAACAGCTTCCCAATCTCGCTTGGGTCGACGAGGCAATTGAGACTAAGTACCTTGCCCAAGGATACAAACAGGTTGGCCACGGCTGGACTAGAACTCACAACCTTATGATTATGAATCCCGCGCTGTTCCATTGGACCAAGTTGTTGTCAAAAGATTTTGATAATTGAAATTATGTGAGGTACGTATGTTGCTCCAGAGTCCTCTGGATTTTTTCACTTGCAGACATTTTCTCAAATTTGTAACAAAAAGGGCAGTACAGGATTGTGGTATGATCAAGCTAAATGAGTCGGAAGTCAGTCAGATTTTATTTGTCTGACATGATTGCATACAACACCATTAAAAAAGCTACATTTTGCAGAAAACCCCATTAAAATTGGTCAATCGGTTCCAAAGATATGAGCAGTTGAAGGGTTGCAAAACAATAGCAAGCAAAAGATATAATCTCCTTAGCTATATCTGATAATCAATATTTGCGAGTTTCGACTCGTTTTGCTCGATCACGTCACAATTTATCAATTCACACTGCATTTTAATTACTATTTATGAGTGGTGAGTTTCACCTAAAATGTCCATTTCAGCAATTTGCAAAAAGTAAAACGCTCCCAAAACTCACTCATGCGGTATCAGATAGTTTTATTTATTAATGAAACAGAATTACAATTCCATGTTTGTTTTTGTTTTTGTCCACTAGTTTTATACAAGAAAGGTCCACCATTTTACCATGCAAGTTATTCTGTCCTGGTGACCATGATCGATGAGCACTCGTCCAATCAAGACGGAGACAAGCGGTTCTGGAATTGGGGAGCTGTGACCGGTATGAACCGGATCACCGAAAATGTAGCTAAGGTGAGAATTGTATTTATTATTCTTCAGTAAGTATGCACAGGGAAGAGGACCCAGGCTGTCACAGCTGGGTTTTTCCTTGATTTGGCCCACTTTTGTTTTCCCTCAAAAGAGTTTTATTCCCAAAACACCCCAGAGCATTAGACTTAGAGTAAGGCCTAAAAAAAGAAGGTTTGATTGGCGTAACATAGAAAGAAAAATAGGGTAGGAAGGTCGGATTTAAAAAAAAGAAAATTAAATCTATAAAACGTCTATGAAATTTTATATACCAGCACACATATGTGACGTGATCAAGAGGAATGAGTCGGATGTCGACCCTGGTCGAAAATAAGTTTTTAATACAGAAGACACCTAGAGCTTTCAGAAACTGAAAACCCCACGTCGATACGACGTTTTGTTCCAAAGTTATGTCAAATTGTATACATGAATTTCCATCAAAACTTATGTAAGCCGCTATTTTGAATTGGCCATATCTCAATTTGGGATTCCCCGACATCCGACTCATTCCTCTTGATCGCATCACATATACCATACAGACATAAACAAATGGCACATATACACATTTTCACTGGTTTTTTTCTTCTTTTTCTCACACACCCACCCCCACACACACACACAAAAAGTGTATGGAAGATGTATACATACAAGAATCCATATCTTTCATGCCATATATCGTCAGTCTGCTTTAATAATTGCCTAACTCATTTTTTAGAAAAGTGAGTTAGGCAGTTATCAAAGCAGGCTGACGATATGTTGAATAGCACCATTAATAGTACAGGTGAATTCCAACAGGAGCAGTACCTGTTGGATAGAATTAGGTTGGGGATATACCTTTAAGTGAAATGTGGCTTGTTATACATGTAGGCCTAATACGAGTTAATATGACCCATTTTAAACATTTACATAATTATTAGTATCTGCCTAACTCACAATGCTGACTTAGGCAGAATTGCAATTGTGCATTTATCAACATTTTTGATTTGTCAATGACTTAGATATTATTAAAGCATGTGCATAATGTAATGAAGTCATGATTTATGCAAAAAACTCAATTTCGCTGAAAAGTGAGTTAGGCAATTATCGAAGCAGGCTGATGATTATCGAAGCAGGCTGATGATATGTGTATTTATGTAATGTCGCTGCAAAAGGGGGCAATTAGTTGTCTGTGAAATGCATTTTGAGATATTGATGAAATTAGACATGGAAAAACAAAGAAAATATAGAAAATTTACTGTCATTTTTCTTCATAAAATCAGAAAGCAGTATTCAATCTTAACTACCCAGGTGTAATTTTCAGGAATTCAAAAATCTCCTTTTATTGGAAATAAGATCTTAACTTTTTCTTTGAGAGACAACTGCACTCTTTTGCTGCGGCTGTACACATATATCTTTCATGTCGTATTTCAGGTTATTTGATAACAGATTTTTCAGAAACCTTTCTCAACTTTCAACGGCTATTGGTTTTACCAGATACAGAACAGAATTTTCAGAAACCTTTCTCAACTTTCAAGATCTATCTCAAGGATTACTGAACCATTATTAGGCATGTTTGTACTTATTTTAATGCATTTCTCATGGTGATTCCAAATCAATAATGTTGACACATTTGAAACATTTTGTGAAATTTTGAAATGTCGTCTGCAGACGCCTGCCGCGTTGAAAGTGTTAAGATAACTTGACATTGATGTGTAGATCAACAACTATTCAATATTTTTGTTTGGTTTGCAGGAGTTAATGGTTTGTTATGTTCTGAAGCCAGCAGGAATTCAAGAAGCTGAGCTATCATCACCAAAATGTCTCGAAAGATTCCAAGTCCAAGAAGTCGTCATGAAACGATGGGTGTCGTCAAGGGAACGAGAGAACAGGGACAATGTGCCTCTCATATCATAAATAAGAGGAGGGGCGTCGTCATGGAAACAGTGGAAGAGGGATCTCACTCCTCTCACGTCTTATATTCTGTTTGCTGGTGTTCACCTACCTCTGTGCATTGATGTCAGTGCTTATTTCACTGAGTGCACCTCATTATCTTATGCATGATTATAAATAACATGTATTTACCCATTCAATCAGAGATGAACCACAGCACTCTCCTATGAATGTTGTGCTAATCACTGGAGTATATACTGATATCACTGCACAGTTGAAGATGAACAGAGTGTTGGTCATGGACATTGCAAACATGCTTTAAAATCATGTTGAGACTTTGTTTATAAGTAAATTTGAGAACAAGATGGGTAACTTCATGTGACAATTGCATCGCTTATATCCGCAACTCAGTACACTTATTATACTCCCAGTCTAATGAAATTTAAAAAAGGCTTACATTAGATCATTTTCCAGTATATCGTATTAGAGGAAAACAGGAAATTAAGTAAAAGTAGCTCAATTGTATTGACATCATCTGATGTATTTCCATGAAGTCAAAATTGATTTGATTCTGCTTCTTGCATTGTACCACAAAGCATGGAATAATTTGCAGTTAGGCCAACAACAAAAAATGTTGTGTTGCCCTCAAGTGCCAACATTTTTTATTTGGGTCGGTCGGACGGTCGGTAATCTTTTTTATTCTTTTTCAAATTTTTCTTTTCAATTTTTTTTCTTTCTTTTTTTTGGCTGAAAAAATATGGTTTATGTCAAGACAAAATTGGTATATGCTCATATGTCAATTTAACTAATGTTTCTAGTGTGACAATAGTCTTAAAAACATTTATTTAGGCTTATTTATTCATTTCAAGCAAGAAATAGTAACATTTAGACACTTTTAATCAAATTTAAATCTAAAAAAAAAAAAAATGTGACCCTAGTTTTTACGATTTTAGGGTCGGTCGCTGAGGGCAACACAACTTCTTTTTTTTTGTTGCCTTAGTGGCTTATTCTGAGGAACACAGCCAATGGGTCACATTTTGCCAACACTGGGTTTATATTTTCTGCGTGAACATTTCATGGTATCCAAAGTCAAGGATTCCAAGTTTTACATACCTAACTTTCAATCAATGACATATTGTTCAGTTTGGAACTTATATATGACATGTCATATCAAAATGGACATGTTGGAGGCAAGACTCCAATTTGTGTTACACATATCAGCTGAAAGAGCACATTCTAAGCTTTAAAACAATACCTTCTGGAAGAAAATTGGCCGTTAGAATCACAAAATGTAGTTTCAAGAACCATATTTTTTACTATTATTTTCTTCATATTTCGCCAAATGTATTGGCTTCTATTTCAAAACTGTGTTTGCTGACAATATGTCCTCTTTGATAGGATTGGTCACATATGCACAAACATTAAAGGAGGTGTCCAGCAAGCACACCATTGTGTATTATATGTTAGACAAATAATTATCGAGCCCGAATCGCGTAGTTATACAACAAAACATCATACTTATCATAATAACGATTAAAATTTGCTGCCTCGAAAGTCCCGGTATCAATGACGTCATGGTTATTGGTGCTCAAATTTGCACAAGTGCATTGTATAACTATGACTTCATTGATACTGGGACTTTCGATCGTCGCGAATTTAAAAATTGTATGTTGAGAGATGACAGTTTTTATTCGATTGTGTGATAAGTATGGTGTTTTGTTCTTTACAACTACGCAATTTGGGCTCAATAATTATTTTTCTAACATGTAATGCACAATGTTGTGCTTGCTGGATACCTCCTTGATGTGTGTTTTTGCCGGTGCTTAATTTTTGGAATGATTTTCATTTATTTCATTAATTATTACCGGGATGGGAAATAGGCATACATGCCTATTTTGTTGCCAAAGCTACAGGATAAGTCTCTTTAACCCCTGAGCCCGACCTGCCTATCTAATCTAACAGTATTTATGATTGGTTAAATACATGATATACTCATATAATTAACCAATTAAAATACTGCTTCTAAAGTATTTCATTCTCATCTTTATCAGGGATTCAATTATCCTAACAGCGTTTCTGATTGGTGCAATAAATGATGTACCGTAAAACGGGGTGAATAGGGACATGGGGGTGAATAGGGACAAAAATGGGAAAAGTTTTTTAAATGTCAGCCGGCCAGTTTGTGTACCGTAAAACGTGGTGAATAGGGACATGGGGCCCCATGTCCCTATTCACCCCCATTTTACTGTACACAAACTGGCCGGGTGACATTTAAGAAATTGTTTCCATTTTTGTCCCTATTCACCCCCATGTCCCTATTCACCCCGTTTTACGGTATCCATCTTTCTGATCAATCGGCAGGCAGTTCCAAAGGGGTTAAGGTGAAGTATGAATCCGCTGGCTAAATTAAAAATACTCATAACACAAAAGATTTCCGGTCAGTCAAGGTTTGCCTAATACAACACCAAAATTTTCAAGTCAGTCCAGGTTTGCTTAATTAACCAAGATCAACTTCTTGTGATGTTTGACGTGTTCTGCAAATCGTAGCTGTTCTATCAATAACATCGAATCTCCATATAGGCCCTTTAGCATGTATAAAGTAATACTTCTTATATAACCTTTGGGCAGTCTGCTCTAAACATAACCAAGGGCCAAAACACATCAATCAACACCTTCTTGTATATAAGTGATCTTGCTCTGAACATGTGTAAAGCAACACTTCATATGCATAACCGTTGGGCAGTTTTACTTTATACATGTTGAAGGGCCCGAAGAACATACAAGGTTTTGACCGAACAGTGACGAATTGCTGTTTATTTGCCATGTGCATTTTGACTTTTCAGAATACAGGGTGGTTCAAAACAAATTAACCCATTTTTGGCATCCATTTTTAGCTACCTACTAATACATTTTGGTAAATCTCTTTACATTTCATCAAAGCAGAGGCCAAAAATCTAAGACTTAGCTCATTTCGTTCATGACATATGGAACGTTAACACTTTCCACGCGTCTATTATTTTGACCATACACAAAACAGATTTTTTCAGAAACCTTTCCCAATTTTCAAGGTCTACCTCAAGGATTACGGAACCAATACTAAGGATGTTTGTACTTATTTTAATGCATTTTTCAAGGTGATTCCAAATATGGTGATGAAATTCAATAATTTAGACATTTTTGAAACATTTTGTGAAATATTGGAATGTCGTCTGCAGCCGCGTGTTAAGGTTAACATGTGCAACATTGGTTTGTCCACAGTAGCCTTTTCATCTTAGTCTATTTGACTAAAAGATTCTGAACAGGATTCAAAGATGTGCAAAATAGCACTCTTAGATAACATTTGTTCAATAATCAAAACAAATTAGTAGTTGGTCAAGATTGCAATGACCTAAAATCAAGTATTTTGACCGGATATGGCTTCTGTGGACGAGTCAATTTTGCACATGATATCTTTAAACTTCTCTATTTCATAAAGGGAAAATAATCCAGATCTTAAATTTGTTGCCCAGTGATGCTCAATAACAACTGCTTTTATAAAACACAAAGAGATTTATAAACATGTATTAGTAAATAGAAGAAAATAGCTGTCAGATGTGGGATAACTTTTTTTGAAAACACCCCCGTTGCCCAAAAAGTGACAGAAATGCTCTTACATTCTCACATAGCATGAGGAAGCTTATAAGGCCAAAAAAAAAAAGAGTTGACTTGCCCTTTCCGACCGACCCGAATTTTCGGAAATCTAGGGTCGCTATTTTTAAAAAAATATTAAAAAAAATATTGAAGAAAAAATTTTAAAAAATTGAAAGAAGCACATAACAATAAAGAAAGATGAAAACGTGTTTTTGAGTAGTATCTGCTCGTTTAAAAATCAAAAAATCAAAAAATCAAAACAAACAAAAAAACAAAATCTTTAAAACGTGTTTTTGTGCAGTAAATTTCCAAAAAATTTCAGGAAAAAAAAAAAAAAAAAAAAAATCCGACCGTCCGACCCTTACTTTGACCCTGTAAGGGCAAGTCAACTTTTTTTTTTTTTGCCTAAACAATCTGATTTCTTCTGCCTTGGTATTCAAGTGTTAATATTAGGCCCCAAAAAAGAGTTTGTTTTCAGTAGTGCGTGCGCATTTCACCGAGATGCTTGATTCTTGCGCTTTTTTTTTTTTTTCAAAGAAAAAACAGGAACATTTATTGTTAGGGCGCCATCTTTTGTCGAATTTGTGTCCAACATGTTTCAAGATGGTGTTTGGCCACATACGGCAAACACTTTTTTGTTGTTGATAATTTTTGGAAAATGAAACAATGCCACCTCCTATATGATATTCATTAAAAGTATGATTTTTGTTTGTATTGTGTGTCATTATTGGCATATAGGACTAACTACAGTCCTCAAAATAAGTAACTGACCAGGTAATAAATATACTCTTAACTCCAAAACTGTAGCTCCTACGTACAAATATTATACTATAAAGTTGTAAGGAAATTTCTTTTCTCCAATTTGAGATATTACACGTGAAGATTGAATGAATATGAACTCAATTATGAGTCCAAAACCAAAACCAAAACCAAGTCAGTTTTTTATTTTAACACTTAGGATTTGAACACGCAGTACCGTGTGACAGGTATGTGTATGGGCTGCATTGATCAATTGAAGCATCCCCAATCCTCATCTAATTATCAACCTGTGCGTTTTCGCTACCAGTTAATCAATAACCTGTCTATTGCTAGTCCGCGGCTGCGTGTCGACGAACAAAATGTTAAACTGACTTGTTTTTGGTTTTGGACTCATAACTGAATTAATATTCATTCAATCTTCACGTGTAATATCTCAAATTGAAGAAAAGAGATTTCCTCACAACTTTATAATTTAATATTTTTACGTAATAGTTATAGTTTTGGAATTGAGAGCATATTAATTACCTGGTTAGTTACTTATTTTGAGGACTGTAGTTCAAAACTGTAATGTCTATGCGGTACTGCCAGTGACAGTATTTATTAAATATAAACATAAACATACACCAAAATGTTGTCAACATTTTCATCTTTATGCTTAATCTAGAAGTTCATCTAAACCCCTCAAAATATTTCGGATTTTTTTCCATTGCCTCAATTTTGTATACACAGTTCAACAAAAATAAGGATTATGCCTGATATTTTTAAAATGAGTTACTCCATCGAAACGATTTTTGGCACACATAATGTACGTGTTCACAGTAACACTATAACAGGGCTATAACTACGCAGGTGTAGTAATGCTTGAATAAGCACACATTTAATTCAATTCAAAAGTTGCTAAATTATGTATTGAAGCAGCACAACACCTGTGTGGTGTTCAAGCAAACACCCTGGTTCAAGCTGCTTAACCATCCTCCTTCAATACATCATTTAGCAATTTTTGAATTGAGGTATTCCGCCATTCAATGTGTACATTTGTGTTGAACTGTATATATTGTTATACAGGGTGAATCAACAAACATTGTACACGATTTGACACGACCATTTGACCTTGATGCGTGCATTGAACAATGGAATTACTGTTGTTTGTATAAAGCATTGATAATCTAGTTTATCCTCCCCAAAAAATGAAAGTAATCGACTGAAAAATAAGCAAACTGTGACACGTTTTGTAAACTGTCCGCGTTTTTCGTCATTCCTATGGAATTTACACAGTTAAGACATGAATATTACTGCAGCATATGATGATATGGAGCACCGTTGTGGCGCAGGGATCTCACGGTCAATAGTTAGGTCACCCAAGCCCTATATGAAAGCTATGAAGATTGTTAAACGGGTCAGTCGTCACAAACATGCACAAACACAATAGCCAAACGACCTTGCTTTTGTCAACACTCCCTACACAGAGGACTGCAGTGCAAATCTCTACGATTTTCGCTATATAATCTCTATGGCGGATTTCATTCTGTTGTATGAAGCTATGATGTTTGCGTGGTCTTCGCTATCTCCAAGCAGATAGAGCAATACGTACATGGACTTTTTTGTAGACGAGGGTTCATTTCATGATTTGGTGAGGTTTAGAATGAGTTAGGATTCCTGTAATTTCGAAGACCACAGATTTTCAAAACGTGAATTTTCCAACATTTTACGACATAAATTTGGTCACAAAACGTGTTTAATACTATACATTTTACCGTTCTGCAGATGCTAATGACCCTCCTCTAAAATTCTACATGATTTTTAACACGTTTCTCAGTTTTTGAGTTGCCCAAATAGACCATTTTCCGAAGCTATTTCTAGCAAATATTGCAGTCACTGAGACTCCATTGTTTACTTGCGTATAACAAAATCTGACACGCAGCGTGACCTCCCTGCTGGCTGCTCACTTCGGCTGACACGTGCCTCCACTTCTCGAATGTTGACTGGTGATGCAGCATCACCAGTCACTGATGCATTCAGCTTACAAAACTTATCACAGTTTGCTTATTTATCAGCCGATTTCTTTCATATTTTGGGAGGATAAACAAGATTAATATACATATAACAAATATTCCATGGTTCAATGCACACATCAAGGTCAAATGGCCGTTTCAAATCAAATATGGATTTGAGAAAATGTGATAATACATTACTTAATGGCGGGAGCAAGTCGACAATGATCGACAAAAAAAACACCTTTAGTCGGCTAAATCACTCTTATTCAATGCAATTTTTTAGTGGAGATTCATGTGAAATGGGTTTATTTAGTCAAATCTGTGAATTTTTTACTCTTATGCTCGTTAAAATGTGATTTTCGCTGCGGTTTTTCACTTCTGTATTTTTGCCGTGCCGCCATCTGTGACCCAGGTTGACCCAATTTTGACAAAAGCTGGCACCCTAACAATCAACACAAGACTATGTTTGGAGAAATTTTGCAATCCCAAGTCCAGCCCGAAAATCAAATTGAGTCCCGGGAGAGGGGCATGATTTCCCCAGAAAACCACAGCCCTAACATTATTGTGATGAACCCCACACATTATTTTGATATTTAAAGGCATAATATTAATTACTTAACAATCATGGTTTTTAAGGGTTGAAAATAGATTGTCCGCTAGCATACAGTTTATTTTCACTCTAGTTTCACTCTAAAAACCATGATTAGGAATTAGGAATCTTATCACTCTGTAACTCAGAATATATTTATGATTTATGATCAGAAATGTTAATCTGCAAGAAAAACTACTTTCTAAAACAAATCATGGGTAGAGGGTGCCCCCTGGAAAAGATCACATATGCCTAAAGCCAGCAGACAATACACACAGAACGCACTTCACTGCATTTTTAACAATAACTAACACTGCCTTTAAAGTATGATCTTTGTAAATTTTTTTAAATAGCCTCAATTCCGAAAGCAGAATTACAGACCAGTCCCTATTTAATTATAAAACAGCAAATTGAATACCGTAAATAACAAAGATAAGAAGACCATTTTTGTTCGTTTTCATTTTCATAAATTTAATATATTTCTAGCATGATATCAATAATTATAAACATTTTTTTCGTAGTCTGCTGGTATTCAAGTTTATTCAACATCAGCAAAAAAGTCCCTACACATCTGTACACAATGAAAATGAGTCAATAATCCCAGAGGGTGTATAATATTAAATCACTACATAATATACTATGGTAAAGTCATTCCAAAAATATTCCGGAATTTAATGATCATTAATATAAGATACCTATATCATAAGTTACAACTTGATTTCATAACAAATTACAACAAAGTACTTGGCCTTATCGACATAATTTAATAATATTAACAAACCGGTGCGGGCACCTACATTTTATTACACCACTAAAAGAGGAGAAAAATTGGTTTAAAAAAATGTAAGAAAAATCTTTAAACAAATTCTTGCATTAGGTTTGTGAGCCCTTACTCTTGTATATACAGGCATGTTGTACTGTAAAACAACTTAATTTCGTGAGGGATGCGATTCGTGAAATTAAATACCCACAAAATTGGCAATTTTCCATTAAAAGTAACAGTCCAATTTCCAGATTTGCAAATTAAATGCCCGCTAAAATAGCAGTAATTCTAAATTCGCGAAATAAAGTATCCGCAAAATTATAGTGTTTTCAGGGCTGTCACCAGACTAATCTTGAGTGCCGGCTAAATTTAAATTACTATTGAAAAAAATATGGCGACTTTTAAAAACACGCACAAATCAGCAGATAAAGCACGAGGTCAGGAGGTCATAATGCATCGGCAAAAGTCTAGTCACATGATGCAATCAACCAATCACAGCGCTGAATTGGGGATATCCCCATAGTACGTCATGCATAAATTATTATAATGTCAAGTAAAACGCTATGGAGCTTTTGCGTGTGTGTTTATGTCATCGAAAGTGATTTTTATGCAGGTTTATTGTTAAAATTATTCTGTTTTTGTTGATTTTACTTGTTTCAATTGCGATTATTTCATGGATTTTTCTAATATATCAAGTATTTTACTTTTTGATTGTTAAATTTCGTGCTGGTCGGAAGTTGCTATTTGGAAGCTTTGTGCCGGCCGGCCGAGGTCTGTACTGGCCGGCCCGACCAGCGTAGTGACAGCCCTGAGTGTTTTACAGTATTAAATAAGGATGACTTTAGATCAGTGATTGTAATAATTGACTTTCTCCATTTATACATGGATCATGCTCTTGTCTCTCAGTGGTCAAAGTTTCGCAAGATAAAATGTAAATCGAAGTTATGTCCAGATTCTTAGTGGTATGATAAATTTATGATCAGAATCAGTGATATTATATTAAAGAAATATACCATGGATCAATACAACCCCATAGGGCTATGTACATGGTATATTCCATGCACCATACCATCCATTTACCATATAATTAATAATCCTGGCCTACATAATACAAAACTGATATATCACAATTCATACAGAATACCACCCATGAATATATATATATATGGATACTCTTGTTGGAGTTGTAGAGGTGAAAAAATATTTATATTCAGCCTGTCTCAATAAAATCTTTACAGTCGTAACTTGTGATCAGTGCATACATTCCTATATAACTTATTATTGTAGGGTTACTATAAAGGATTCGCAAAGAATCGTATTTGATGAAGTAGATTGGAAGTTGGCATCGGGCATGATTATCAGGTGAAAATAAATCTGAAACTCCCATGAAATATTAAAAAACGGCACTCTGTTACATACAATTGTCGACATTTTGGCTATAATAAAGGAATATCTTGGCAAAAATATCTACTTTTGAGAGTTACAAATATCTACTTTCTGAGATTTTTATCTACAAAATATCATGCCGGATATGAAGTGTTTACACCAAATTGCGATAGATCCTGAAAACAGATATTCACATAAAAATTGGGCTATAGAATCCCCTCTCTGTAATCTCTTTTTTTTTTATTGATACAGGCTTGAAGTAGTTTTATTGCTATTGATACCATCGGCACACTTTGTATCCACCTTGTGAACTTGATCACATTTTAACTACCGAAACAGAAAGACTATAAGAATAACCAACTCTTACTAGGTACACAACCTTATCGTTTAGTAAGTGTAAATACTTCAATCTCATTGGTTAAAACACGTATGAAATCTGATCCATATCGTGTAAACAAGAAAGTCAAACCACACGATATATTCCAGGACCGCGTTACCAGTTAACTGTGTAAAGCGATTGCTTTGTGTCTGTGGAAGAGTTGCTTAAAATATGAGACGTAAATAATAAACAAATAAAATGGCGGATGATTTAAACGCAAGTGACTCGATTTCTGTTACATTCTGAGGCCGAAATAGACCGCGAAAAGGTGTAATCCACGCCGAAAAATAAATGATCTGCATATAACATAACCAGACATATTTTTCGCTACGATTCTATGGACAGAGGTGCGGCGCAGAGCCTCTTAAAGGGTGGTTTACTTCGGGGGATTTTACGGAGGTAGGCATTGGGCAGGGCAATATCTAGGCCAGGTAAAGTGCCGGCTAATTTTAGCGATGGCGAACGGAGTAAGTGTAGCGAACAAAGTGCAGTGGATAATGGCATGGAGTCCAGAGGCCTTTTTAATGTGTTTTTTAAAAGTTTTTTCAATGTTCTTTGAGGGTTCCTGCCACATAATTTCTTGTTTTATGAGTCAGTTTAATGATTCTACCAAAAAATGTTAAACACTTTTTTTTAAACCTTTTTTAAAAATAAGTGCCGGCTATGCCCGGCCGGCGTAGCTATTACCCTGGTTCAGGGGCATAATGCTGCCCCTCCCCCCGCCAGAAGGCTTGCCCCCAATTACAATGACAAAATCTATGTATATTAACAATAGTCGGTTATGCCCCCACAAAATTGCAGACCCTAGTTACGCCACTGCATTAGCGCACACTTTATGTTCATATCAAAGCCCCCTGCTAATCTAATTCAAACTATAGTTGGCAATGACTTGTTTGGTGACCCGTTTCACTACAGAATCAGCTTCAATCTGTAGTAGTATATATCATTACTATACAATGTGGTATTGTATGACATCACAGGTTACCAGACAAGATATTGTCAAGGAATCATCACACCTCATCACAATGTGTCAAAATGTGTATGTGGAGAAACGTTTTTACAATGGTCTTCAATTGCTGGACTTTATTCAATTTGGTGTTCTGAAGAAAAAGTTGAAACAAATAAATCACACACATTTTGGTACTAGTCAAGCAACTAATATTGTAATGCTGTAATGCTATAACTTATATGACAAAAAAGTATAATAACATTACTTTTTGACAAAAAGAGGGGTCGAGAAATTATCAAACTTGATTATGATACAGTAAATATTTCATAACCAATATTAAAAAGTCATAAACTTGATCCGTCCTTACATGAATATTTATTACTGTAATTGAATCAAAGGAAAAGAACAGAAAGAAGACATCTTGGCAATAAATTGGAAGCAATTCAATATTTGACAAATTAGATACATGTTGAATATTAACAATTCATACACTATTAGTAGTGTCGAACCAATCAGAAAGCAAGAAACTAAAATACGCAGAGTGCATTGAAAGTGTCTAATGCACTCCGCGTGTGCGCCATTCAATGCACGCACCACACGCTTTGTATTGATACGTTGTTCAGGAATTTCAGGTTCGCTGATTTTCACTGCGGGTGATAGCAAACTTGTTAACATGTTTTTATTCGTTTTTAAAATAGATCAAAATATGCTCAAATTGTGAATTTTGATGTGCATAGTGTTGTGTATGAATTAGGTCAATACATGCGTATGTTTTGTTTCTCGAAAAATTAGAAAAATCAATGCACTTGCGCGCAAATGTTGATGCTCACAATAGCACTCCCCCTTCGGGGTCGTGCCATTATTCACACATCAACATCGGCGCGCATGCATTGATTGATTTGTCTAATTCCTCTCGAAACAACACATACACATTTATTGACCTATAAATAATACAAAGTAAATTTCAATATTTGACAATAGAAGATAAACCGTATACTATTTTGGCCACAAATAATAGGATTCAAAATTTTGACAAAACAAAATACCAACAGAGATTCAAGTGATTTTGTCACTTAAAATTCCACAGAAAAAGATGTATAATTTGACCTAATGTTTAAGAACAATCAGATAATAACATCCAACCTGTGACCACCTGGTATGATTTCAACACATTGTTATTACATAGGATATACACCTAGCACATAAAGTCCCTGCTCAGGTGATTTTTACCGTCTATGGTAAACATTTCTGTTGCATGCGCGGTTATTGAAATCGACATAACTTTAAAAGTATCCATTCGATTTTGTTGAATGAGGTATCAAACTGCGGAGAAGAAATTTGCTAATTTAATGTATATCTCAGATTTTTGGTACCGATTATATATTTTGAATTAGTCAACCTCAAAGCACCTGAGCAGGGACTTTATGTGCTAGGTGTATATCAAACACACTTACTCTATATAAGGTTGACATTTATGCAATCAAACCTATATAGTTGGCACCATGTGCAAAAATGCCATTATATGATCAATATTATGCATTACAATATGCATGCAAAATTGGATGTCACCTGGTGTTCGAATGTGTCCCATTGATCTTATTCACTCTATGTACGGATCAGCCATTTGCGAGGAGGGCATCGAACTGGAATCAGATTGAATGAAAGCGTTGCATCGTTTCACAATGTCTCACTGCATGATGACCTGTCATATTGTGCAGATAGAGTCGAACTTAGTTACATAATGTTATGGAATAGTCTCATTCAATGCGGTACCAGTTTGAGGCTCTCCTCGCAAATGGCAGACCGTGCAAAGGGCATATAGTCCATAATGCATAAGGTGTTTTAATTGGATGCCATCATCTAGTACACACATAGGGGTTCGCTAATTGCGTACATGATAGAACGAATGCACATTCAGTCTGTGAAAGACGCAGAGCTTATACCAAATAAAGGACAATATTTCTGGCAAAGGCTATGTTAAGACTTATTCCAAAAGCTACAATTTCAGTGCAAGAAATGGCTTTCTAGTTACAAAAATATATATATTTAATATTATTGTCTGCAACATGAATCTTTCACCACTTGAGATTCTTAATACAGTTTCTTACACAGACTATGAATGTGTGCTATACCATTCATTCCAGTGTGTGCACCAGTAGTAATTTCATATGATGAGTAATCGAGGGCCACAAGACAAGGCATCACGCTATGAATTATGGGTGATTTTGAGGCAAAAATATCTCAGCTGCTTTCAACCAAGTTAGCCAACATTTTATTCCACAGGCAATAATGAAATATCTCAATATAAATATTTAAGTAATAGTTTAATCAGTTCCAAATTGGGGACAAATATTCGGGTTTTATCTCTCCGCACCCACGCGTCACACGTATGATGCATTCATGCACCCTCGCAGAATCGTTCATTCGCTGCTGTAAGGTGGCTTCGCCAATTGGGATCATAGGAACTTGGGTTTGATTTCAAAATAAAAGTAAGCTTTACAATAATCCTTTTATAACATGTGTGTTATCACACGTTATTCTCAAATCCGCTGGTAAACGATGATACTTTTTAATTTAATGGCAATTATACACACATAATATATTCTTTTTCTGACAGGTACTATATAGAATCTTGAGGTTATTTGAGAGTTGCTAAAGACTGAGAGGCTTTGCATAACAGCTGAGATAGAGAAAATCATGTACATACAGGTTGAAGGGGCCACAACACTAAACCTTTCCGCATTTGGTGAATGGTTTTGAAAAATAGTACCTAGCGAAAAGTATGATTGTCACAAGAGAAGGAGAATTGTATTGAATCGTGAACATAATTATTAAATCCATCAACTATAGTTTGATCAGTTCCAAATTGGCGAGAAATATTCGTTTTTTATCTCTCCGCCCGCAAAAGTAATCATAGCGTACACGCTCGATTACGGAAACATGCACACGGTCTTGGTAGCACACACCCGTTACGGATATGATGCACATTTTGCCTGTTGCATTCATGCGCGCCCGCGTCCTATATTCATTCGCTGCTGTAAGGAGGCTTCACCAATTTTGAACTGATCAAACTATAGAACCTAAACATTGCAAACGTACTAAAAAACGTGGTTCAAATCGAATGAAAATGGTTGAGAATGATACTAAACCGGGGGTGGTGCGGAATCACTGATATTGGCTGAAAATCACGGTGGCCCTGTTTAGATGCTCGTATCGCAATTTTTTCTCTTCTCGATAAGCCGACAAAACATTCATGTGACATTATTGTAACTAAGGGTAAAAAAACCCCACATGGATTACGCCAAGACTATGCATATTTCAACGGAGGAATTATTTAGCGGTATGCCCCCTTGTAAATTCCAATCCCAGAATAACAAATGATGCTATAGGAACAGACAGTAGTACACATTTTAATAGAAGTGTAGAAAGATATCATTCAAAAATATTGGTTTCCTATAGTGCTATATTCCATTCCACCAAAGTACAAACATGACATCAGAGTCCCGGGAGGGAGGGCACTGATATTGGAAAAGGGTATAGGTATGTGCCGTGCTGAAGACCCCCTTTTTCACCCTCTCCTGCTAGCTCTTATGACCCCCCTTTTGAGCCTGCATCAGTTCTTAAGACCCCAATTCAAAAATTCAAAAATCACGAAATTGTGCGTTCCAAAGCCCAAATTCTTCAAAAAATGTGCATTCTAAAACCAAAAAAACACGAAAATGTGCGTGCTTGCTAATCAAAATTAAACTAAACTGCTCACAAAAAGTTAGGAAACTTTTTTTAATCAAGTATATTTTTATTATTTATTACCCTCTTTGTATCTGTTATATATCAATGGAAAGCTGAAGTGTTCCTCTTTAAAATTATACCACATTTGCAATGATTACGTGTTGCTGAACTTGGCAACATGACTGAGAATGAGGCAAAGTCACAAATCAAATGTGCCAAAATTACCGTTATCTGTGCTAAACAGTCAATAGGTAATGATCAATAATCAAACCTGCCATGCTTGAGAACCATAAATGGTTTACACAAAGATTTGCACCAGTGAGCACAACACACACAAGTTAACCCTCATCTCTTTAGAAAACCATTATTTGGGTATTTGCAGACTGGGTTAACAATGACTCCATGTGGAAGGTCATGAAGGTAAGTGATGAAAGGTTTAGGCCTACATCTTGTACATTTTTCTGAGACACGGTAAACGTTTTGCAGTTTCAATATGCCGCGTTGTACAGATTTGGAGAGCCCGTGCCATTACCTATTGACTGTTTAGCATAGATAACGGTAATTTTGGCACATTTGATTTGTGACTTTGCCTCATTCTCATCCATGTGGCCAAGTCCAGCAACATGTCATCATTGCACATGTGGTATCATTTTAAAGAAGAACACTTCAGCTTTCTATTGATATGCAACATAATACATGAGAGTAATAAATAATAAAAATATACTTGATTAAAAAAAGTTTCCTAACTTTGTGTGAGCAGTTTATATATAGGCCAGTTCTCAAGACCTACTTTAAAAAAAAAGTTCCTAAAGACCCTTTTTTTTCGTCATAAAATCCAATCAGTTTTCAGTTCTGTAGCCCCCCTTTTTGAGACCCTGGGCGGCACACCCCTACCCAAAAAAAGGTTGAGTGCCCCCCCCCCCCCGTATCAGAGTATTCCAGGACACAATGCTTATTATCAGATGCACAGCGTTCTGCTGTATGTACTGTAAAACCAGAAATTTTGATAGTTGTGCGAGGAGCACTTCCTCGCGAAAATGCCATACTGCAAATATTGTCAGTGTACCTTGCAGTGCATTGCAAAGTTTACGTTCATGAAATCTTCATGCCATGAATAAGGCCAGTATTGCTGATTCGCAAAATTTTAAACTTGCGAACATTTCTGGTTTTTACAGTGATTGCACGATCAAAGACGAGTCCTTGCATTGGCGCATAAATGCTGTTACTGTCCCTAGAACACACATTGACGTCATGTTTGTACAAATCAGGTGGAAAAGATGATACAAAATCCGCTACTGTAAAAGTGGTTATTTGCATGCAATTAATTGTTTACGCTTTGCTGATTTTTCACGCTTTGCTGATGATTTTTCACGCTTTGCTGCTTTTGAACTGTTTTGCATGTTTCTAAAATTCACAATTTGTAGCCTCATCATAGACCTGTACGCAAAAGAAATACTTTCATGTGTTATTATTTTTGCGGTAACTGATTCGAGAGCGATAATATATGTAGTGTAAAAATTTCCACTTTTACAGTATACCATACAGTGAATAATATCACCCGCTCATTCAATAATGTCCTAAGTAATAATTTACAAGCACTTAACAATTTTCAGTATATTTCTTTTTAAAAATAGTTTCTTGGATCCTATGAAAAAAGAACTACTACATGTACAAGTTGTACAAAGATATGTTATTTATACAATACAAAGTTGAGTCGTTAGTTAGCAAAGTTTATGGCATCTCTCTATATATAGAGATTATCACCTGTACATTATAGACATGAATACTATAGATTATTTCTACACTACACTGTGTCCAGTTTGGGATAAAAAATAACAAAAAACGAGGTAGTACAATTGTTTTATTGATTGTTATAGGACATGATAGTCTTAAAGAGATCTCGACGGGAACAATTGATAGCTCACATTTTCCTTTTTGAAAATAGTTTGATTTACGTAGTCAAACACTATGATAGACATCAGTTGAAGTTCGAGAAGGCCAAGGAAGGATCTAACCAGACTAGCTTCATTGAGCATCATTTTGCCAACTGACTTACGCTATTAGTCATCGGTAGAGAACTTCAGCACTTTTTTTAAAAATAGCCAATGCGCGCGATCTAGTTTATGAGCGCGTGTAAGAGGGACATTTATGAACCGATTGCGATCGGCTAATCGAATTACAGATACCGCGTTGCGTCGCCACTGCTCAAGATAACGCTGTTCTACAACGCACTTCCGTGTTTACGCAGTTGTCACAGAAAAAGTGCTGAACTTCCCTGACGCCGATTATAACAAAACAGTTCAGTGCGTTCTCTAGGTGTTCAGTAACCTTTTGATATCTGCAAACTGGCTCTGGGCTTTCATTGTGGTGTTTTTTTAAAAAGCGTTCCTTAAGTTGCAAGAGAAAAATGCCTGGACGTGCACTCATAAAGGGAACTCCACAAAGGCAACAACACTCTGCATACTATGGCTGACAGAGAGGGTATCAAGGGCCGATTCCCAACACATGGCGCAGATCAAAACCATAACATCAAGAGACACCGAGTCTGTTTCCCTTCCTACAGACAGCGGCATAACTTTACAAGCGGAACATTTACGCACGCGTATGTGTCTTCCGTCTTTCTTCGTGTGCAAGTACATTGTACACACCAGTGCAGGTTTATGCACTGCAGTAGGGGAATGATACAGTTACGTTACTTTCTCGTGGAAGTAAAATAGACAATCAGTTTGTTATGTTCCTTAACACCTCTAGAGTGCAACGATTATGATATGCTTTGAGATGTGTCAATGGACATATAAAGACCCTATTGAAGCAAGGAAAGACCCTATTGAAGCTAGTGAGGTATAAACGATCCCATAACCCTTTAAAGGTGAACTACCACTCTTGGTTTCTAGCCACATCCAGTTCTCTTGGGAATTTGACACGGTTACAATTTCTCCATGTTAACGCTGTACATGCACAGTCTGTCACCAAGTGAACAGGTGTATGACCAGTTCATCTGTGGTGAACTACCAAAGTGGTAAACGCTGTACAGTATGTCATCAAGTGAACGGGTGTATGACCAGTTTGTCTGTGGTGAACTACCAAAGTGGTAAACGCTGTACAGTCTGTCATCAAGTGAACGGGTGTATTACCAGTTCGTCTGTGGTGAACTACCAAAGTGATAGTCCAGCTTTTACTGCATACGTGTAATGTTTCCTGGGATGGTTGTATTTGGACGATAGATGTTATTTGCAAGTATAAAGAGTAAAGAGTAAAGAGGTTGTTAATAAAAATATACTCTAACACTATAGTCACAATTTGTTAATGTACAAAGACATAAGATACTTCTAGACGGAGACAGTCGGTATAGAAAGGGCAAGAAAAGTGGTAATGGTGTTTAACTGCCTGGTATGAAAACACCTTATGTAAAAATTAAAATGGCATAAGTCCCTGTCAGTAAATTTCTCACAGTAACAAGTACAATTTTAAAGTTTTCAAAGGGCAGTTTTTGCCCATAATCTTTCCCTCAAGTTTACACCACAAGTTGGTATCAGAAACTTGTAGGCATTATCTCAATATATACATATATCTGGCAAAACAAAGTGTTAACAACAACAGTCCAGTTGATTATAATATGTATCTTTTCCAAAGGATAAGCCAGTCAGGGCACATAAATGTTGAAAAAAACACCATAACATCACAAATGCCTGTGGATCTGGTCAGATTTGAAGTTACAATTTTTTTATAATACATTATGATCTCTTACCAACAGAGTCAAAGAGGCATCTATCAATTTCTTAACCCCCTGGGGTATACCTGTCTATCTTACAGTGGTTCTGATTGGTTTATTACAAGATGTACTCATATGAATAGTCAATTCAAATGCAGCTTGTAAAATGTTTCACTCCAATCTTTATCAGGGATACAATTATTTTAACACTTTCTCTGATTGGTGCAAAAATTGATGTATCTATCTTTCTGACCAATCGGCCGGTAGTTCTCAGGGGGTTAACATTCTAGCTTCATGTTTACAGAGATCTTACGTTACATTAGTCGACATGTGTTTAAATGCACAACACTTTTGCTATAATAAGTTCAATAATTTCTGATTTCAAACATGCCCAAGCGACTGGTGCGTAACTGCAATGTAGTGCGATGTAGGGCGTTCGATGTTATGGAAAGCAATGAGTTGTAACGCTGCGCATTGTTCAACATTTGGATGTATTGCGTTCGGATCAACAAATTATACAACCGATTATACAATGGAAGAAATAATAATCCACAATTTCTTTTACAACACGATCTGTCCTTAATCACACTATGAGTATGACAAATGGCCAAAAGAGTTAAAATCTGAAGTGGCAACAGTCGGCATGTTTTACATAATACAAAAATGACAGAAATCTTGCTACATCCAAGTATGTAGCATCATCTGCAAGTAGTATGTGACGCGATCAAACGGAATGAGTCGGATGTCGGGAATATTGATTTTGAGTTACAGGCACAAAAAAAAGGAGTCACAAATTCTTATGTTTAACATTGTGTTTTTAGTTGGTAAATTGTTTGTAACTTAAAAACTAGATAATCGATTTTAGTGGAGTTTGGACCATACTGTAGCATTTATTACCTGCTTTTAAACGATAAACAAATAGTAAAATTCAAAACTGCCGACATACAACTCATTTCGCTTGATCACGTCACATAAAACTGCAACATAAACCTTATAACAGCCCAGTATCATCTGCAAGGATTATTTTGCAACATAAAACTTTGCGATATAATGTTTGTGCATAGAGCGTATGCTGTGTTCTATAGTCACTGTCATAATGCTATGGATGAAAATCAAGCTATTTCACACGAGCGTGTTTCGTTGTTGTTTGCGGAGCTGCGTTCAGATGCACAAACAAGTATGCATGCATGACGATTGATGCACGGTCAGGTTTTGAAAGCACCCGGTGCGCACGCACACATTGTTGGAATTATATCCGTAGCATTACGACACTGACTTATACACACAGTGAACTACTGTCTTCACTTCAACTACCCATCGCTGCTTACCCAAATCTACTGTTTCCTATTTATGCAAGTTTTCTTTAAGTCCCTAGATTAATTTTCTTGCATTTCTTCTAGTCAAATTCCTTCGCCGTAAACGCTCCATCATACGCTTCTCTTTTTCAAAAATAATACACACGATCTGATCCAGTATATTCAATAAAACAATCGAGATAAATGTACATGTTCACTTTTCCTTAAAAAACCCTCAGAGGGCCAAATGTTGATTGACATTATACAATAATTATTTAACAACAATCTAATCCGTATTATAAACAATGGCATAATTCATAATATTGGCCGCCATATCATGTGTCTCTATAACATTTATTACTTAACATCGGGTATATTACTGTAAAAGTAGTAATTTTTGCACGGCATTAATTTTCACACTTTCCACCATAACGTTTGTGAAATAAGAATCCATGAATATTTTTTGTTTGTTTACAAGCTTAGGCTAAATTTAAAAAAAATCTTTTGTCTCAAAGCTCTTCAGTTTTTCAAAACCTAATGCGGAATGCGTTTTAAAAATAATAAAATTAAAAATAAGATAAAATATTGAAGTCCTTGTAAAAGTGACTTTTTGTATTTAAAATGATGTGATCAATGAAAATCTGAAAAATTGGTGACATTTTGGGATTTGGGGGGGTTTGTTTGTTTTTGGAAAAGGAAAAAAAAAAAAATTATATATATATATTTTTTAAAGATTTTTGTTTTTCTAATGCGCATCAATAAACTAACGCGCGCTGGAGCTTTGAGACAAATGATTTTTAAAAAATTTAGCCTTAGGTTTAAGCACAAAATGCCAATTTAAAGATGGGTGAAACTGCTTTTAAAATGGGTAGAGCATGACAAATTATGTGCACAAAAGTTAACCACTTTACAGTCAAATAAAATCCAGTTTCATCACTGAAGATCACTTAACCCCTGGGGACTAACCGCCTATTTAACAACAATTCATACACTCTTAATAGTGTCTAACCAATCATAAAGCAAGAAACTTGAATACGCGGAGTGTATTGAAAGTGTCTAAGACTATTTTTTTTTTTTTTTGTGTGATTCGTTGTTCAGTTATCGTGGGTTCGCCGATTTTCACTGCGGGTGTTAGCAAACTTGTTAACATGTTTTTATTCGTTATTCGGTTATTACATATTTCAAAATGATGCTCAAATTTTAATTTGTATAATGTTGTGTATGCATTTAAGGTCAATATATGTGTACGTTTTATTAATAGAAAAGTTAGACAAATCAATGCACTTGCACAAATGTTGATATGCTCACAATAGCACTCCCCCTGCGGAGTTGTGCCATTATTCATAAATCAACATCAGCGCGCGTGCACTCGAAACAACACATACACATTGACCTATAATTATGATTAGTTAATTTCAAGATATACTCATTTGAATAACCAATTCAAATACGGTTTCTGAAATATTTCACTCTAATCTATACCGGGGATACAATTATTCTAACAATGTCTCTGATTGGTGCAATAAATCATGTATCCATCTTTCTGACCAATAGGCAGGCAGTTCTCAGGGGGTTAAGTTTGGATATGAATACCTATAATTAGCACATGTTCTTCTGTTAATACTTACTTGACAATGTGATTTAAAATTCCATTATCTAGTCTAGCCGATTTACAAAGAAAACAAAATTGCATTGCTTCACAAATATAAACTAAATCAATATTATTACAATAAATAGTGTTATTTCAGCGAGCCCTAAACAGCGCTAGAATTTAAATAAAATTGTTTCTTACAGAAATTACGTTTAATTATCAATACATGATAATGTTAATTCATTTGTTAGACATATCTAAATGAAAAGATTTGTAATGTTATTATTATTATTTATTCACACCAATATTATGTTGATAAGTATTGAGCACACTATAATGTTAGCTTTGGGCTGCGAAACAATTTGGTTTATTAAGGTTTTAGACTTGCAGGCCAATATAGGTGCCCAAATTAATAGAATACATTACAAATTGTAGTGACATTTCGCTCTTTTTAAAGGGCAGAAATCAAAAGCCAATGGTTTTTTAGAAATCAAGAAAAATCTGAAATGTGGGAAATAGTTCAATTTGGGTTTCCAGTCATGTATTAAGTTTTTGATGGAATAAAGTGTATTTTGCAGGGATGCAAGTGGGTGATTGATCAATTTCCTGAGCTTTTTATGCGAGCTTGGCCAGACGGCCCGAGCGTTTGCGCGGCATCACACTTTTATGGGGGCTTGTCTGGAGAATAGGCTACATGGTACCCCCCCCCAAAAAAACAAAAACATGTTTGACTCTTTCTATATGCTGAAATTATGATCCGATTCTGGAAATGCAAAAAAAAAAGACAAATATATATATATATTTTTTCCCTTCTTCCAACAATCCGGATTTTTCTTTTTTATGGCCAAATATCTGGAATTGGTTTGACGGATATTTCCGGAAGTCATGCATCCCTGCATTATGGGACACTTTGCTCTACATTGTGATTCCAACATGTCTGGGATCCAAATAACATTGATTTGGATGGTTTGTTCCAGATCTGGATATTTCTCCCTCGTATTCAGTTTATCCTGGATTCCGAGGAGCCAGTCTTTAATGTCAAATAATCCATTTTCAACAAAACAATGTTCAACAGCAACAACCTGTACATGTTTTTACTAGATAACTGTCCGGGTTCCAAGTATTGACCACAATTGTATAGTTCTGCCATTTTTGTAGCATTCCTAAGGGCCTTTAGTATGAATTTAACTATGGATAATCATATTCATAGTTACAAAACTGATGGGCTTTGAGCCTGATCTACTCTATACTACTTGAGTTGTTACTATGTCGTTCAGTCAAATTTCACTAAAAAAGACTTCAAAAAGGTCTAATTTGGTTAGTTCAGGTCTAATTTGGTTAGTTTTGTATGTGATAAGGCTCGAAATGCTCAAATCTGACAGTAGCTTTGTTGATTTTCAGGAAAACTGTGCACAGACTTGCCAAATTAGTAATGCTGCTTAAGAGCCTTTGAAAGATATCCTCATTTCAAATCTCTTTTTGGATAGCGACTATAGGTGCTACATTTTCATAGGTATTGCTGTGAGATGAATACCCACCTCATACTTCACATTTTATGTTCTATCTTGATTAATTCAGCACATATGTTACAAATTATAAATCGTGAGAAGTCCACAAAATAATTGTGAGTTAAGATATTGTTGTTGTTTTTGGTTGTTTTTGTAAGTTAACCCCAAAGAATTTTAAAGAACATTTACAGCAGCAGCCATTTTGCCTGCAACCAATGAAAATATCCTTGGGGTAGCCTCTATTCTATATACTTGGGGAAGCCTCTATTCTTTATAAATAAATATCATTGTTTTGAATGTCTCGTTTGGTGACCTGTTGCAATACAAAATAATCTTAAACATGTGTTAGTAATATCAAACTTATTGAATTTCATCACCAGATATGGAATCACCATATGAAATACATTGATATTAGTACAAACATGCCTAGCATTGGTTCCAGTAATTCTTGAGATAGACTTAGAAAGTTGGGAAAGGCTTTTGAAACATCTGTTAGAGCAAGTCAAGATTCCCTAGTTCCCTGGGAACAAGGAGTGATAAGACCAACGAGATAGATATACGTAGAGCGCCCTGCTTGTCAAGAAAATGAAGTCAACAAACCAAAAAAATAATTTTATGAAACTTCATCGTTTTACAAAATCAATCACATAAGTATGCATCTTCCATGCACATATTTTGGCCGAGAATCCCGTATCAAGATTGACCGAAAAGGGCTGATTTCCAGTTGTTTTGAGTACCGTCTGCTCGCAAAATTGTATTTAAGTTGCAGTTCTATTTGCAAATCCACTAAGTTCAGTCGATTCATTCATGAACCGTTGCTGCAATTGGTCGCAATTGGCTTCACGGGACCACTTGCGGCAACAGGCCCTGAAATTATATTACTGATTTCAGACAATTATTTTGCTGTCTTTTATTTAACATTGATATCTTATGTAGCTTAAACTAAGTAACTAAGATATCCAAAACAAAAGTTAAGATATCCAAAACTATTTCTACATTTCTAATGTATAACTGATTGAATTCACTATGTTTTGAAAGATTTGGCGGTTCATCTATAATTTTACACGATTTCGAGCGCGAGATTTAGGATTGCATTGTAAATGGGCTGGCAATGACCCTAGCTACAGTTGTCGCTCTACTTATATCTATCTCGTTGGATAAGACTATGTTTCTATTTGCAGCAGTCCACTCTTACAGCAATGTTTTATGGGTAAGCACTCTTGTAGCAGACATATCAACCAAGTACTACTACTTCCCTCCGTTAAGGTAGCTTTTCCTGTAAGTCATGTTACTGAATGGCGCTAAAGCTTGACCTTGCATATACACTACCACAACCAGTAGTCCATACTGTATTGGTTTTATACATTTGCAGCATTAACTAATAATGTAAACAAATATGCCTGAAAAGTTCAAATAGCTTTCAGAAAATAATCGCAAGCAGAACTGACAGTTTCACATCTTATTCCAACCTGTAATATCGTTCTCCTCAAGACAAGTCCCGGTATTCCCAAAATATCCGGAAGACTTTCGACTCCTGACGAATCACGTCAACGCCAAACTAGCCAGTAAGTATATCACCCTGGATGGAGGGACTATATCAGCTCATTGCATGGTCCATCGTTCGAATCCCAACGCACGGATCATCGATTAAAATCCCATCGCGCGGATTAATCAGTTTGAATCCCGTCTCAACAGGATCTGGTTTCAAAAAACCCACTGCACGGGTCGTTGGTTCCAATCCCATTGCACAAGTTATTGGTTCGAATCCCACTGCATGGCCACTAGATCGGTTCCCATCTAGAAGATATCAGGCACGTGCGAGTAGTTGCGATCCCAGTAACCACCTTTGAACATCCAGATATCGCGGTCCCCGGTGAGAGGGTGGGTGCCTAGTTTGAACCAGATAGGGCTCCATACTTCTTTCAGTTTGTTTCGCTGTTTGCGCACCGCTCTCTGCTTTTCTTCCAAACGGTGTTTCTCATCGGAGGCGGAATCTGTTAATATAAAAAAAAAGGATAAAGTGTTTTTGTTCACAACGGACTCCATCATTTGGTTAGGAAATTTCTCTCTATTAATAAAAAAAAATCTCATTCAAAGTCAATTTATCCCCCTGGCCAATGGATCCCTCACCATTGATGGGTAGAGAGGCAAGCAAACATGTAGCTATTTTAGTCTGTTAAAAACATTGCACAATAAGCCTTTGAAAATTACTCCGAATTAGTTGAAAACCTCACAATGTTGGTTTTTTTTTGCCTTATGATGATCCCAGGCCCGTAACTAGGGGGTGGGGGAGGACACCCCCAATCTGAAAACAGTCCTTTTTTGTGTACCAATTTACCTTTTTTGTGTACTAATGTGGTGAAAATGCCCCCCCCCCCCCCCACCTTCCCCATTGTGTAAAGCATTTTTTTGGGCCGCTTTCAGCTCAAATATGTCATAACCACCTCAACCAACCCCCCCCCCCCCTTTCCCCTCTCAAATTTTCTGAGGTCACTGATTTTTTTGGGGGGCACCCTTTTACGATTTTTGGGGTACCCATGTACCTTTTCCACAAACCCCCCCCCCCCCAAAAAAAAATCCTGCTTACAGGCCTGGATGATCCTGTGTGTACTTACCGACATCTCCGTGATCTAGATGTCTGATGTCGGGTCGTAACCTGGAGTCTGTGGGCGCAAGGTTCTTCTTCATGCTCTCACTCAATTCATTTATTCTCATTGCAAATAGTGTGAAGTTGTAGTACTGAAATCATACACGGGCGAAAACAAAAAATTGCATTTATTAGCTATTAAAGTAATACATGTAGTAATCATTCCTTTAGCGCGTACTACGCAGTGGTTAGGTGCGCGTGGGTGGAGCTTGAAGTAAACTATACACTCATCCAAGCAGTGTGGGGATCATATAGTAAATGGTAGGTAACACATGAGAAATCAGTTTGTTTATTTTGTTTTGTGTATGAGAAACTCTATCATGCCAGCTGTCAATCAAATCCAACCCTAATATTGGTCCTACTCTGGCTAAAGGGTTGGGTATTACTAAAATACCAACTAGACATTAGCAGTCTTAAAGATGTTCTCATATAGAAAACAAAGTGTATTTTCTTCCTATATATAAATATAAGCGGTATCCACTTTGCTACCCAGTATGTCTTGCATGCAGGTGGTGGAATTCAAATATGTATTCTATTGCAGGGCTTGAATGTGGATAATCCTGTACACAGTCATAAAAGTAACTCACCAGGTAATAAATGTGCTTATAATTCTTTTTAAGTATAACTCCTACAGACATGTATTAAATTATGAAGTTGAGATATTACATCCTAATAATGGTTGATTTCACATTTTGCTTTTCAACACAGGTGAGAAATTATGACAGGTAAGGCATGTGTGCCGTATTGATCCATCGGAACAATGTGGCCAGCCGACTATCAAACCTTGGCATCGACCTGTGAATTAGCACTACCACCCTTAAAGGCATATTATGTGATCTTTTCCAGGGAGCACCCTCTAGTCATGATTTTTTTTAAGAAAATAGATTTTCTTGCAGATTTACATTTCTGATCATAAATCAAGAATATATTCTGAGTTGCAGAGCAATTTAATTCCTAATTACTTCAAAATCATGGTTAAAAGAGTGAAAATAAACTGTCAGGTCTGCACGGCAACTTATTTTTGACGGGGGAGATGAGCGACCCCGTCATTTGAAACGACGTTTCTAAGTCGTAACCTTTTCACAAACCCCTAAAATTCGCGGCATTTGCCTTATTTGATTAACTTGCATTAATCATCTTCTGAAGCGATTTTGTTGTAAAATGTAATTGATATTGTTATAATATGAAGGTAAGAGGACACAGTAAGTTATTTCAGCTATTTGGATGCCATTTAGTAATAAACTAAGCTATTTGGATGCTATTTTGTATTATATTATATGATTTAGTAATATACTGAGTCACTGAGTCCACGGCCACGGCACGGCCTCTTTGTTTCGTGTTGCCTTGGCTCTCGCAATTAGCCCAATGATTATGGCGAACCCTAGGGTTGCACACCACTAAATACATCTCCCATAGGGTTACACGTGAAATGCACACTTTTAAAATGGATATTTCTCGACGTTATAAGAAACTGGTAACTTGAAATTTGGTTTCAACTTGAAGATGAAAGCCATGACTACTAACTCAACAACTCATATATGGGGGGTAACCGGCATAATTTTGAGCTAGAGCCTTTTCAAAAAGTACGAGTTGAGTTTTCCTGGTCACACGCAATTGTTGATTAAGATTATTGCGTCAGATACCGGAAATGACCTGAACACAAATGTCTCTGTTAAAATATTAAAAAATCATCATTGCATCAATTTTTTTGGACCTGAAGAACGCTGATGTGTCTGTCAAAATTCACACTATATTAATTTCGCCATAACTTGTAGTAAATACCCTAATTTTAAACTGTAATTTACAATAGGTCTCCTGTTTCAGCATAGAAACGGGCCGGTTTTGGACTTTTGCCTCAAAGGGGGTAGGGCCAGACGTTATTTAGTGGTGTGAAACCTGAAGGAGACACCTTTTTTTTTATTGCCTCATTTTCTTAATCTTTTGCACTTTACATAATGCGTAGTTATGATTTTTGATCAAATATACGACTTCAAAGTGGTAAAAAACAGTGAAAGACATTGTGCGCCATATTGGCTATGTCAGTAGAAAAGTAGATTTTGGTTACCATGATCCTCGTCAAAAAGGCATACGGCACTATGCTAATCACTTGTTGTAAAACATTTTGCATGGAAGTATTGAAATTACAAGGACATTCTGTGAGGTTGACCTATTCAGTAGACACAGCTTAATCAATTTACCCCCCCCCCCCCAAGCCCTATCCCCCCCCCCCCATATACCCTATGCCCCCCCCCCCCCCACCGCTTACGTTCAACTCTTGCTTCAAATATGTCTTTTTAAATACAATTTAGATCATGTTAGACCCCGCGCCGTTCTGAGAGGGGAGTTTACGGAAGTATGCAAAACTTGTATTCAAATCTTTTTTTCTTCTCACTAGAGCGTAATTCGTTTAATATTATATTTTTGATATTTAAGAAAAAAAGTTTTTCTCCAAATTTTGTTCCTATTAGCGAAATTTAAACCCTCATATTTTGGCCATTTCGATAAATAAACATGATAAACTTTAAATCGTTTAAAGTAATCATTTATGTCTATGGCACGTGTCCGAGAATTCTTAATGTCGCAGGGTCTTGCATTAAAAGACAGTGGGGTGGAGAAAATGAGCATTTATACACAGCTCTATGGAGAAAAATTTACATAATCGTCGATATCTCGAAAAGAAAATCATTAATCAAACATAATATTTTTACAAATTAACTTTTTTGGGCAGGGAATATACGGTTTTCTTCTTTAAAAAAAAAAAAAAAAAAAAAAAAAAAGATAAAAAACTAGATAATGACTTTAATTAGTCAGATTGTAGCTTATTTAACCAAACGGACGGATCTTTCATGATGAAACAGATGTGTATACTAAGAGAACGAAGTGTACGGGCCGTAATAATATGTGTTAGAACCAATTTTAACTAGAAGTCTAGTTATCATTGCCGGCAAGTCAGTTTAGACAGCAATGCAGGGGTGAAGGTCAAAGCGCCTTGACCCTCTGTATAGGTTGCACACCACTAAATACATCTCCCATAGGGTTACACGTGAAATGCACACTTTTAAAATGGATATTTCTCGACGTTATAAGAAACTGGTAACTTGAAATTTGGTTTCAACTTGAAGATGAAAGCCATGACTACTAACTCAACAACTCATATATGGGGGGTAACCGGCATAATTTTGAGCTAGAGCCTTTTCAAAAAGTACGAGTTGAGTTTTCCTGGTCACACGCAATTGTTGATTAAGATTATTGCGTCAGATACCGGAAATGACCTGAACACAAATGTCTCTGTTAAAATATTAAAAAATCATCATTGCATCAATTTTTTTGGACCTGAAGAACGCTGATGTGTCTGTCAAAATTCACACTATATTAATTTCGCCATAACTTGTAGTAAATACCCTAATTTTAAACTGTAATTTACAATAGGTCTCCTGTTTCAGCATAGAAACGGGCCGGTTTTGGACTTTTGCCTCAAAGGGGGTAGGGCCAGACGTTATTTAGTGGTGTGAAACCCTAGGCTACATCCCCCAGTCATCAATATTACCGTACGGACGCTAAAGCTGTACAAATATCGGAGCCTGCAAGATAGCGACATAAGAGGGCGGCTGAGAGTTACAGTCTAGGTGAACCCTTCAATATGATTAGCCCAATGATATGGCAACAACCCCTCGACCTTTGCCATGCACTGTTAGTGCAATGCAGTGCTGTTATACAACTGCGTGTGTAATGAATACATCGATGGTATGGACGGCCGGAGACATTTTGGAATATTTCTTGAGACATTTTGGACGTTGTTGTTTGATACTGGATCATCAGATTTTAATTCTCGTAGGAAATTATATACTGGTATGTTATTTTTCAAGCCATATCGGTGTATAATTTCACCAAGAATATGTAATCTAAACCATCATGGAATAATACAACGCTACGGCTTGAATGCCTTTGTTTGATTGACTGAGATGAATACCTCATCAAATCTCCAAATAACTTGGTAAATATTTCAAAATAAATAAGAAAAATACTTGTTGTAAAACTTGAACATTGGCCAATGTACCAAATAAAAGTGTACACCCTCCTCTATTTAGTTAAAAAATCTGTAGATTCTAACTCTTCTCAGATTATTGGCTAAACTATTTTAAAAATCATTATTCACCTCTAAAAAGTGTCAACAATTTGTTTAAATCGCGACTGTTTGCGATGCGTAGTATTCCCAATGACTATGTATCGCTAGAAAACCTGTCGACTTCAGCCCCTTAAAAATCCACATTTATCAATAAATTTTATTTTCTGTCATCGATTGTTTTTATAATACACATCATTTGCGATAAATTCTGGAGTTTCATAATAATTTAGTCATGACTTCGACCAAAAAACGGCAATTTCACAACGTACTTTCAGGGTGGAAATGTTGGCGTATGGTATACATGCGTTGTGCAGAGATTTCCGCGTAGCTGACGGCCTGCAGATGGGTCAGTGTGTTGTATACGTACACTGCGTGCACTGATGCCCGGGACTGATAATGCTGAGCATGTTTAGCAAAGTCTAAAACCGCCGCAAATAAAATGGATAAGCCTATTTTCATTTTCAAACTTTAAACAGAAGGTACCAGTCTTTCATAAAAAAAGTTTTACATAACCTATTTCTCAATGTGTCCTTATAATATTTCTGAATGATTCGGTGTCCACCATACAACTTTAATTACCCCAATCCAACTTCTTCATCAATGTTAACCATACGTCTTAAAGGTTGTTGACCCTATTCTAGATTTAAGGGCATCATTAGTGTAATGAGAAATGGGACCTTTCATTTGATATCAAAAACACTTTTGAATCCCTTAGAGTTAAATTGTTAGGAAACATAGTAGCAACGCTGTTTGTTAATGTCTGTTCTTGAACTTTCAACAGTCTTCTATCTCCCCCGTCCAGTTTTTTTTAAATACCTTGTTTACTCTAAATTCACTCTAAAACCAGGATTTTGAAGTAATTAGGAATCGTATCGCTCTGTAACTTGGAATACATTTTTTAGAGGGCGCCCCCTGGAAAAGATCACATAATATGCCTTTAACCGAGTTTGTATGTAGAAAAGCAAAATTTTAAAATAGAAACCATACTTTATCTTACTTTTGGTACTGTAACTTCCTTGATTTCACACCATTCTTCACATGCAATATCTCAAATTAAAGAGGAGAAATTTCTCCTCAACAACTATATGAACTTGCATCTCCAAGTAGGAGTAATGCTTTTTTTAGAGTTATAAGCACACTAAAATAGCACATACACAGCCGATCCAGAATTCCACAAATTTCACTTATTGTACAGCTTCAGAATGCTGTAAATTTGACATCGTAAATAACCTGATTCATTACAGCACTGTAATTATTACCCAACTTGGTGTGTGTGTGTTTAATAGTAGATGATTGTCTAAGTCTGGGTGAGTGAGAGGTGTCCTACTGTGAAAGTGGTGTGTATCTGGTGTGTAGGGTCATAGACGGTGGTAGGGTAGAGCTCTGCCATATAAATCATCACTAAAATGGTCACTGTCGATGAGTGCTATTAATTCCTTATAGCTCGTGCTATAAGTCATACTTATTATTTATTACCTGGCAAGTTACCTTTTGTTTAATGCTATATCACCTACCTGTGCTGAGTTGTCTGGTCTTGGTATATTTCTCCATAATAGCTCTGCATTCCTAAACTCTGGACCATCTGGATTGATGCACCAGTCTTCCTCTAGATGAGGGGGGACCTGGGGTAATTAATTACATGCAGAAATAATTAGTTGGAGGGAAACGATTCATACAATGGCTATCGACTTGAAAGATATGATACCCTGATATCTGATGCAGGCCCGAGATTGAGCATACTTGTTCAACAACCAACCTGTTAAAAAATCTGTATCTATAGACGTTATTCTTAATTGGCGCATGTACGTCAAAAGAGGAGTGCAATCTAACCGAGCATGCTTAGAGCAATTAGTACTCCGACAAAAATTTCAGCAAACATTTCATTTTAAACTAGTGGACATAAATAGTTTATACGTTCAAGTTAATTTCACGATTGTAGTAAGGTCAAATATTGAACAGCTCAGAAGTTATTGAAAAATACAGCACTCTCGTCTTGGCTGAATCAATCGCTAGCCTCGGTTTCAGGTCATTTAATCCTCTTCGACGTTAATGCGCCAATTAAGAATAACGTCTATATGATTAATAACCAACCGTCCATATCGTAACAATTTTGGAGAAAAAACCCTGAAAAAGTTTATAAACTCGGGTCAAAATGTTTTAAAGGAGCTGAAATTTAAAAAAAAGATGTAAAATGAATTTGACCATGAATAAAGCCTGAAACTCTAAAGATTCCCATGCCTTGAGATATCACAGCATTTGCATATAATACTGTGGACAATTCTATGCTAGTATATAACCACTTTAGAAAACATGAAGACAGAGGGACAATCTAAAAGGCAACAAATATAGTGGGGCAGTATGGAGATTATCGTGTAAATACTCTTGTGTATTACCATGGCAAGGCAGCTATGGATCAAATAGATCTTAGGCCAAACAAAGAAGGAGGTTTGTCTTAGAAGCCTGCCTGCATTGGTATGTGAAATGAGCTATGGTGCGTAGGTCTATGTGCCGAGGCCTAATTTCTTCTTCTTTTTTTTAAATATTTTTTTAAATTTTTTAAAAGTTAAAAAAAGTTCTCTGTAAGCTTGGATTAGCAACAACAACAACAACAAAAAATCGCATACCTCATAGCCTATTTTCTTAAAAAGATTTTAAAAATCGCACAGCACAATAGCCTTCTGAGACAAACTTTCTTCTTTGTTTGGCCTTAATGAGCTGCGGCTGACAATATAAGAACTCCTCATCCGCATTATGAATATCCAACATAAACATCTATCTATCATAAATATGATTATAATCGGTTCAATCATTTCTCAATCATTTCGAACAATTCACACGTATCCTATATGCGATTGGTGCATAACTGTAACAGCCGCGTATTGCAAGGGCATCCAATGTTATGGAATGCAGAGCGTCATTACATTAAGCATTGTACGTTCGTTCAACGCTACGATGAAATATTATTGAACTGATTTTGGTTAAATAGCTCATAAGATGTCAATTAGCGGAGGGGGTCAAGCATAGGTTAAATTAGTTATCATATTAACCATTCAGGTATAAATACGTGTGCATATATCATATAATACAATAGATATATATTAACATGGTTTAGTACAACGTTTCACCATTTGGATAATGATGCATTAGTTAATCTTTCACCGATGTTGCAGTTTGCTTGGTTATTAGTGTAACAGACAAGCAATTACAATTGCACATTAACTTATTTTAAAAATACTGAAATGTTAATTCACTATTTAATGTAGTACTACTCGTTTGGGCTATTTCCTTATGGTAAGATCTACATGTGCTCTGGCAGGGGAATTTTTAATGGTCATAAGAACTGCAATTGAAGGCATTGTTCATTTCAGCTCATCCTTAACTATGAACAAATGGTAGACTATAATATATTTTTATAACTCTATACTATCCCTTAACACAAATTCCCTGTTAGATTATTCAAGAGTGTTGTTAAGGCTATACTAAAAAATCATTTGTCTCAAAGCTCCCGCGCGTGTTAGTTAATTGATGCACGTTAGAAAAAAGAAGACAATTTTTTCTTCTTTCAAAAAGGGTTTTTAATATAGCCTAATCACAGTATTGTAACACCCTGCATATGGGATAAACACCCCATATAAAACAGATGAGGACATATCACAAGATATCTCAACAGGTCCACCAGAGGACACCTTAGTCGTATTTCTTTTGTAATATGAATTAAGGAAAATTAGTTGAAGTGCATTTTTCTCCACAAAAACAACAACAACCAAACGTGGTGAAGCCATTCAACCAAGAGCTTCATTTCCTTGAAATATAAGAGATGCTAACTGAAGTGAAGTAGGATCAAATTAAAGACTGAAAAGTTGGACACTAAATTGATGAAAAGAAACCATATGTGTGGATGTATCTGGGCCAACCAATTGACAACTGAATCCACCCTATATAGATGCTTTACATCATATGCTTTTAATATTTGAACATTAGATAATTTAAATGGACATTTAGCTGGCACTTAGTGAAGAATGAAAGTCAAGTCTTGTATCATATTCTTTCATTTACTTTCTCAGTTAAACTTGAATCCTGTTAATCTGCGAACTCAGCTGCCATTCATCCCGATGGAGTAGGTTATTAGCAGGTATCCATGAAAAGTTAAATCAACCAATGTAGGACTCTTACAAAAAGGCATGCTAAATTCTACATGGGTACTTCCCTATAATACGGCCGGCCAGCTTTGGTAATTTGCTTTTTCGTCATCCGTGATTATACCTCTGAGCATTACCATGATTTGTGCATTAGTTCTGAACTCTGACCATCATAGGCCCATGTGGATTTGTTAGTGTATTAAGGCCTAAGAGCTTCACTTTTTTAATAAGAAAAGGCTGTGCCTATCTCTGGTTGGCGTTACATGTATATTTAGTATAGCAGCTTTTAAAATTAGCATTTTCTTAAAAAGCATGGTCAACAATTGAATCAGTATAATGAAGGTAGACACCTCAAAGAATAAGGCTAAAAATATGTTTCTTGTAGCAGAAAAATGCTAAATGTATAAGTTTATTTCTATTTCTTGGGACGGAATTTCCAATGTAAATAACCTGTCAAAATAAACATGTACTTTTAAATCTTTTGAGTATTGTGTAATGTCTAAAGATAAACAAAACACAACATTTTGATTTTCTTTCAAACGGACCTTTTTCTCCCATTTAGCTGAACTGACTGAACATCATAATGGGTTGAAATGCCCCGAAAAATGAAGTGCAAGTGCACCTGGAAACTACAGCAAATCAAAAGCATTATCTGTAACCAAAAGCATTATCTGTAACCAAAAGCATTATTCACTACCCAAAGCAAGCATCATTGCAATCCCAAAGCAGCAACATGCACTGACCTTATCCCAACTATAAGGACCATCCTCAATCTCAGATTCCTGCAAATGTCACCACAAAAGTTGGAATTGTTGAAATACACCACCACATGCTTTACACACAACATTTAATTTTCAAAACCATATAGATGACTGATAACCAAACCCACTACCATGGTTTAGTGCATCATATTGATGAATGCTCCCAGTCAACCAGTGTTGATTGACGTGCTTTGTTAGTGCTTTTTTCACATTTTTTCCTGCTTCCTTTTTCATTTATCTTCCACCTGGTCTTACAAAAGGTGCAGATGTCAGCAAGCGCTTTACAGATGAGTTCATAAAAGGTTTGAAGTCCTTTGAATTAGGATGGACAAAACCTGGACATTCAAATCAAACTGATGGCATCAAAATCAGACACTTTTGGTGAATCTAATCGAGTTAAAGTAAAGTACAGAGGGATCATATGTGACCCATCAAATCAAAACAGACCGGTTGTCTCCAAAAAGGAACATTTTAATTCATGTTACAAACCTAATATTTAGATTTAAAAATGACCCCTTAAGTTATCGAAATCGAACATAAAAACAGACTTTGTGAAGCTTGAGAGGTGATAAATTCCATTTATTTTTGTTCTTTTCTGCAAACAGGGTTTGCCAACAACCGGTCTGTTACGATGTAATGCTGTGTCTGTCTCAAGAAGAGGCACTGATGTCACTACACAGAAGGAATACATTTTAGATTACTCCTTAAATACTGGATGAAATAATGCATTACTACTTTCACGATTGCTCAAACAATTATAAATCATTAACTACACACTGAAAGAGAATACTATTTATATCCATAGAAATATTAAGTTACTTGGAAATGAATAAGCCCAGATAAGTATTTGTTGCTAGAAATAGGCCAATATTTCAGAGGCAGAAATCCTATAGTAGTATATACATCCACTGATAAGCATTTAATTTGTAACTCCGCATACTATAGTTCAGTAATTTCCAAATTGGCGAAACCTGGTAACAGCAGCGAATGAATTCAGAAGAGCGTCGCGTGCAAAAACCCTGACTTGGTGCAATATGGCGCGCAATGTCGCAGTGTCCTTGTATGCATGATGCTTCCATATGCCAAAATTGCGCTTATACGCTTGGATTTAATTACCTTTGGGCGCGGATAGATAACAACAGACAATTTCTCGCCAATTTGGAACTGATTGAACTATAGTTTACATTTTCAAATGGTGATGCTGGTATCAAAGGTACATTGCAATTGACATGTGATGAAAAAATGATCATCCTTTCTTCACGTGTGAAGTGTATCAGCCCATGAACATCATGTACAGTTAAGCCCACAATTATTCATATCCCTTGAAAAATATGAGTTATTTGCATTTTTCTCATATCTATACCAGCTGGAGTGGTGGCACTTTCGCTTTACACTAAAGACAATTAGTTTGCAAGTACAAATCAATATATTTGGGCTCAACATATTTTGCATAACAATAGAATTGAACAAGAATTGTGTTTTTATGCCTGTCCAAAAGTATTCATACCCCATGCCAAGTCTCAGGATTGAGGCCACTTTTTGTGATAATACACATGATTTTGACATTCCAAACATTTTTTATATTGTTAGATAGGCTTTTATATTGTTATGCAATTATTCCATGTGTGCATATAATGTGGATGCATTACAAATGTGTCCTATTGAATGTACAGTGAGGGATATTATAGGACAACACTCTACCTCTTTAAGGAATAATGTATTGTCTTGGGAATTTCACCAAGTATGAAGAAATTTGCCAATTTCTAACAAGAAGTATTTTTCCTGATTGTCTAAAAACGGGACCTAAATATTTTGACTCACCCTGTACATACATCCCTTTAACATGGAAAAAGTTCATAGGAATTGAACTCTGGAAAATGTCCCCGAGTACTGTATTTTACATTTGTAATCTACACAGTTCAACAAAAATAAGTTCCCCTTAAGATTATGAGTTACTCCATCGAAACAATTTTGGCACACATGATGTACATGTTCACAGCAACACTAGAACTGGGTTATAGCTACGCAGGTGTTGTAATGCTTGAATGAGCACACATTGAATGGAGGAATACCTCATTTCAAAAGTTGCTAAAAGTTCAATACTAGTATTGTGTGTGCTCATTCAAGCAGTACCTGTGCGATGTTCAAGCAAAGATCCTGGTTCAAGCTGCTTAACCATCCTCCTTCAATACATCATTTAGCAACTTTTGAAAATGAGATATTCCTCCATTCATTTTAAAAATATCAGGCATAATCTAAAGGGGAACTTATTTTTTTGAACTGATGTGTATATGATGAATCCATCTATATAAACCATCAAATGACACACCGCAGCTATGGCAAACAATACTTTTGCGTTAACATCTCATGTGAAAAGGTCATATCTACAATGTCAATCATTTCTTGTATACTGCTATAGTTATGTCAGTTCCAAATTGGTCAGCCTCTTTATAGCAGCAAATTATGTGTTAGCGTACATGAACGCAACAGTGCAACTGTGCATCAGGTGTGACGCTTGGATTCCTTGAACGCACAGAGAGATAAATACTGCAGATTTCTCGCCGATTTGGAACTGATAAAAATATAGTGCTCTATATGATGGCCCTTCAGACAACAACATTTACTAAATAACAGTCATATAGAGCTTTTGAAATAGAGAAAGTGTACCAAAAATGAAATTCTACTGCAGTGGTCAATTGGTATTCTACATGTATACGTAGTAGGGATGATGGACCTCCCGAAGTGTCAGAGACCTCCTCTTGTAGTCTTGTATTTATAAAAATGAAAACAAGAATTGCTACTTTGAAGAGGGGTTAAATAAATATTAAAGAGCTATATTTGTACCAGAGTGTGCTTTGACAGAGCCAATACAAAAAGCGACAGATTGACACAGACTTTAGCACTGATCTTGACGATGTCAATTCAAGAAGATACTTGAGTCAGCTTGACTACTCTAAAAGACGGAATCTTACCATCAGAATGTTACAGTGCCATAAATAATTTCATATAAGATTTTGTTTAAATCTAGTAAAACACCACAGGAACTGTCAAGAAGGGTACAATATTGAACAAACGCAAAGGGTAGTAAAAGTACAGACAGGGGCTGTCACGAGGCCACTTTTATATTATAATATAGAACGTGCTTGATAGGTAACATACAGTACATGGACAATTTGAACGTGCCAGGGACATTCTCACTTATAATCAACACAGGGTGTTTAATTTGGGATAACTTATAGAATACCCTTCACACTTATTCCCTGCCGTCAGCAGAATGAAATTAAGGACAGATATTTAGGATGATGCGTAGGGTACTCGTAACTTACACCAGATAATGTGGTGCATGCTTACTAATAGCCATTGCTTGAGTACAGGGTTGTAGCTAGCCACATTTTAGTGCCGGCTCAAATGTTACACATTTATCGCAATGCTCTGGCATTTTTGGTATTTGATGTACATTTACTCAATTTTTGAGTCTAAGAGCTGGTCAATTTGCCTGAAAATTGCTGCGAGTGCCGGTTGTTTAGCCTTAGTGCCGGTCGCTACCGACCGGCACCGATCAGTGCAGCTACACCCCTGCTTGCATACATGGTACTTATTGTTACAAGTATCAAAGTAGAGTACTTTTACAGAGATTGGAAAGAGGGGACAGCCAAGAGGTTAGTCTATCAGGATATGTAACAGATACCAATCACACAAAGGGGTAAGGTTCTCAGGGTATTCATTGATGGATATCTGGTTGGGGAGCAAATTTAGTTAAATCAATTTGTGGCCCTTGCTCGGAACCTTGCACAATTAGTCTTCCTTCACATTGAACCTTTCTTTTCTTTTCTGTGTGTAACCATATCAGATCCTACCACATACAGGGTGTCTCAAAAATGTTTACAAGACTCCTTTTAATAGTGATCGTAACTTCCTCAAGTCAGAATAGAACAATTCAAACAACAAAATAAAGGCGAATTGGTTGGCTAAAATTTGTCGAAAACTGGTTTGATTCGGTTCAGTAATCACAGAGAAATGAGCGATTACGTAAAAGTAGTCAAAGAATACTTTTCTGCTAATTATAGCCAAGTCATTTGCCTTTATTTTGTTGTTTGAATTGTTCTTTTCCAACACTTATTTAGAAAGGTTACGATCGCCTAAAGGTGCGGTGCACAAGGCAGCTATAATTTACAATGCACATAATATCAGCTATAAAACAATTGCTGCTTGATTTATTCCCTATGTGAGACCTGATCTTAGGATAGCCTCATAAATGTAATTCATGTCCATCGTCCATTTCACCGACCTTGTCACAATATGCACCAAGACACCAATTTAATTTCGTTAGAATTGAAAATCACTGTATCATTTACTGGTTCCTATCACCACTAGGTCAGTGTGTCAAAATAGCTAGGGATTAAAGGTCAACATAAAATACTGGACCATCTGGACATGAGGTTTATATATATCATTGTTATTAAAACACTGAAACAATAACCTAATCCTATTAAATGTATAATTAGACTCTGAAAAGGAGAGACTTCCATCAATAAAGTTGTGGTCAAGATATGATAAGTTCAGTTAGAATGATTTGAAATATTGCCTCAGTAATGGACATAGCCAAATAGCCTTTTTGTACCGAAATAACGTATTATAATCAAAACAAGTAATTGTCGATCCGAGCGTCACGATCGGAGCACTCACGTTCATCCAAAGTTTGAACGCGGTCTCGAGACGCACTGATTTCAAAACAACAGGCGCACAACGCTGTCACGGTCACACAGATGTCGCATAGTAAGCAAGGGAATGGTTCGAAATGATCGAAAATCGTTTGCTTCGATTATAGTACCTTCAGCATCAATCACTCTCAGACCAAACTCACTAGCCATTCTTTTCTCGCTTCTGATTGGCTAAACAAATGACCTAGCCTTCAATACGGCCAATCAAAACCACTGATAAATGGTATCATATCTTGACCACAATTTCTAACACAACCACTTGTAAGGTAGACATAAAACACCGAACCAGTTTAGAAAAATAATAAAAACTGAATGAATACCAGACAGTAAGCATATCCATTTTCTGTGTTAAAATTTCCATGCCCCAAATATATATTTGCGGAGTGAAATGTCAACCTTTTATTACAAACCAGATGCTTTAATTTCTAAAGAGTTTTACATGTACACCAGGGTTACAGCCTTTTACATGATGATAACTGTTTAATTATCCACGAGCACAGATTTTTTCACAGGTGATTTTTTGTTTGCTTGTTTCTGGGTAAACATTATCGAACATTTGCATGGGTCATATACTCAATTAACGTCTCCTTGTGTATCATTGTTCTTTTACTCCATCTTTGGTTACCAACCCTCGGGCCACTCCTAATATGGCTTAGGATGATTAAGATTGGATTAAAGAAAACTGAAATCTTTGCACTGCCTTATATTATGGTTATACAAATATATAATCTGGTTTGCTATACTAAAAGGTCGACCATTCAGAATGCTAATATAACAAAAATCTGAGCGAGAGAAATTTTCACAGACATAAAAAAACCCTCGATAAATCTTACTGACCTTGGACCAATTGTAATTGGGCTGGTAACCCCTGGGCAAACTACCCTGGAAAAATAAGCAGAGTCTCAAACATTTCAGTTTCAGGATTTGAACCCAGGTCCACTGTTCAGTTACATTCATAGAGGCTGTTAATTACCTTTCGGTGCGGTGCAGTTTTGCAATGGGCTGTTGCCTTGCATAGCAGTGGAAGTCGGGGTCAACTTGCCACAATAAACGGTAAAAGCTATAATAGTACAGTCAGTTCCAAAATTGGCGAACCTGCTTACAGCAACAAATTAACACAGAAGGGTGTGGGCGTGCAAAAAATTCACATGGCACAACATGGCGCACTGTTAATCGTATGCGTATGCCAACACCTACGCTTGGATTACTTTTGAGCGCGGAGAGATACAAACTGCTTATTTCTTGCCAATTTGGAATTGACTAAACTATTGTATAATTGTAACTTTTAAACAAAAGGTGTTTTTTACTGAGCTTAGACCTCACTTATAATTTAGTACATCATTGAAACCACAAAACACTTACCTCAAAATGACTTTCTAATTAAACAATGGATGTTAAGTGTTTGTTTAATAAATTATCAATAGATTTTGGGCAGTTTGATAGGACTTTGCACATTCCACCCTATTGCATGCCATATTTGTTGGTAATTGTGCAAACCAATGACAAGACAGCTACCAATGTTTGGTTTATGAGGCTTCTCCTCAATTTTTCGCTAGATAATTGATGGTAAAGACTACATGTAGAAACCATAAAATGTACAACAATAAAAAAACACCTTTCATACAGTGAGAATGGAAGTTTATTTTGTTCTTATAGAATCAACTAAGGTTGCAATATCTCATCATTTAAATCTAAACCCATGCATGAAGATTAGAGAATCAAACAACAGGTGTGCTATAAAGCTATAAATCACAAGAGATCATTTGAAAAGACTCATCATCATCATTATCCTTCGGCCGCAGAGCAGGTGACCACATGCACAACTGTCTTGAGCAAGAGTAACTATCTGTCGTTCTTGGATGCCTTTATGTTGTAATAGGTCAACAGTGTTGTCACTAGCCAAAATTTAGTGCCGGTTAATTTTACTGACGGCGAACGGAATAAATGTTGCAAACGAAGTGCAGGGATCATGACATGGGGTCTAGAGGCCTTCTTAATGTTTTTTAAGGGGTTATTAATGTACTTTGAGGGTTCTTGCCACATAATTTATGATTTTATGAGGCAGTTTAATGATTTTATCCACAAATTGTAAACAAATTTTTTTAATTTTTTTAAATTTAGTGCTGTTTTTTTTTTACCCTTTTTTTAAAGAGTGCCTGTCGGCAATCGTGAGTGCTGGCTCCTCCCGGCCGCCTTAGTGAGAACCCTGTATGTCAAATATGATGTATATGGATGACCAGGTGTAATTGAAATGATTTAACACTTGAAAACATGCACATGCTTTCATTCATTGCAGCTTTCTCTGCAGTACAGTGATCACTACATGTGCATGGCCCTGATGACAATGTGCTTAATTTCAGTCAAACAATATTGGTCTCATTATCCCAGATATGCAAGATATAACATGCAGTGTTACACAGAGATATGGATGAAACAATAAAAAGAATTGACTTCTAGACTTCCAATGTGCATGTGCAACTTAGACATGTCAGGGTGGTGTAAGGCTTTATTATCAGATTTCAAAGAACTTATTGAATAAGTAAGACTCACATGGCATTAATGCAGGCAGTTACAAAGGTCTCCTTTTTAATCTTGGGCCGATACATTGTTTGTGCAGCCATCACCAGAATTCAGTTAATGTAAGTTTAAGGTAATAAAAACATTTGTTTCCCTTATCCAAATGTGTTCGTCAAGTAAGAGTTGTACTTGCAACAACAAGAAAACTATTTGCTTGGATGTTGTCTGTTTAGTTGTTCACAACATGCCAGGTGAACGGTCAAATAGTGTATATAAATATGCATGCTAGACATGCTACACTATTCATTGTCAGAAAAGATAACACCATCAGATAGATAATGCAATAAGACAACATCTTATTAAATCACACCACACTAAATCCCATGTGCAAATAATAGTCTATGGTATGATTATATCAAGTGCATTTCCCCTTAATAATGACATGCCTGGTATATGCTTTCAGTTTTTAAAATATCATAGAGATATCCTATACATTGGCAATACAATCAGTCCCACAATATCCTCGCATAGGTCTCTCATACTGAATAATGCAATCAGGCAGCCATTATTTTACAGTAAATTTACATAGCAATGGATAGCTGCCTTGTTATTCATTCCATATCCGAGACCTATTCGAGCGTATCCAGTTCCTTTAGTATACCCCACTGCAGCATGTCTTCAATGGGAACTTTTACGGAACGTTTGATACACTTACACAGTGAGGAATAAAAATGGTAGGGTATCTTAATCTTAGCCCATTAGAGTACGAAACTTATTCTGTTACACAAACGGCTGACATACCTTTTCTGTTTTTGGACTTGACGTGACAGTCCTACTGTTTCTCCTGTCCTGTTTCTCACTAGCCTTTGCCTGCTCAAACATATCACCGTCCATGGCATACATATATTCCACCCATTTGCCAAATAATTTACAAAGCTTTTTACCCCTGTAATGAAACAATAAAATATACGAAAAACATGAGCATGTGTGTAGTATGAGGGCGGGACATAAATTGTTCATTAATAGATATGTTATACTTTGTAGTATAAATACAGCCAATTTTGTGTAGTAATATTATACCCTCCGTTTGTCTCTGAGATATATTGCTCTACTAACTATCATGAGTAGATGAAACAATATTAACAATGTTATGATGACAAAATTAAAACATAAGAGAACCTAATCATACAGTCTAGACACATAAATCACCTGACAGGTATATAAACGTTACAAATCCCATAATGAAGGTTGTGAAATATTACTCCACAAATGATCTGCTTTTGCATGGGTTAATGTACTATGATTCCATGAACAGTTGCAGACTAATGTATCTAATGACATTATAATTCACCTCCCAAACCACATGTGACAGGTAAACATTACAATTCAAGTATGCACTCTATCACTATTGGCGTGTTTATAAATACCTCACTTCCCCTCAAGTTTAAATTTATGATTATATAGTACTGCCCAATTGGTTCCTTGCCTATAGACGTATATTACAGCTTGTGACTTGTGGTCATCTCGCGCAATATCTGTCATATAAACACCAGAAGGGATTATTTTCTTGGGTAAATTAACTCAAGACGCACACTTTATTTTGCATTAAACAAACTACACAAGAAGCATAATTTTTTTAGATTGTATGCACTGATATGCAAAACATAGGACATACTCTGGATTAGGTATGAGTTATCCCGTGTTTTTTCTCTTACGTGACACAGGTCATTCTATACATGCGTGTCACGGGTACCCGTATCCCGTAAGTCTCACTCTCCGTGAATTCCCAAACCCAACCCACAGTAGAGCCCAAGCCCCGTAATAACCGGCATAGTGCATACCACCACGCAGCGTTCGATTTAACCAATGTAGCATCACGAAATTCGACACACTTTTGAACACTAATGCACAAATATGTAGCAAAAAGAGCTACGCAAAAAGATGCCCTACTTGATCTCTGATCACGTACCATCAAAGCCAAATCTAAAGATTGAGTGTCATCTTCAAATAACTAAAACAAAGTATGGTAAATCCTTAAATATCGGCGGTTCATATTCACTTTCGTCCAGAGTTAAAAATCCCATTGCTTTACACGTAGTTGCGCAGAATTTTTTCTGTCGGTTTAAAATGTGTACAAAATGGCGGCTTTCTGCGCAATTCGGAGAATTTATCAATTATAATCATGACGTCACTTTTAAATTAATGCTAGTCTTGTTCTCATGCCGCTGAGTGTTACGAAAAGGAGCAATAAAAATGATTGGGAATAAGACTAGCTGTAACAATGGCGCTTTAGTATCACTCGCGAGCGATCGAAGTGCCTGGTAAACTCCATATTATTATATTAATTAGCAGTAATAAGGGACGGAATCATTGTTTTTTATTTGAACTTTCATGCACATAGTCTAAATAAATGGCTAATAATCCATTAGTTTCCTTGTATTTCCTTGTTTTTTATTACGAAAATGTGTTAGTTCAAATTGTAAAATCTAGTTCGTGTTTTCGTATACAGTGTTTTGCTTACGGGCCACGGATCATACGTGCGTGACACGGTCGAACCGTGTCCCGCTCGCATGCCTACTCTGGATGCATATTATTACTAAATCTTAAACCCAACATAAAATGAAATATGGCTCCTACCTATAATGTATTCTTTTTTAACTCTGCAGTAAACTCTACATGAACAGCAATTATTTATTCTGACTGTTTTGGTAACTTAATTTCCCTATACTCTATCCAAGGCATAAATAATGTCTTTCTCTATCCAAGTTATGGTACATGTATGCCCCTTCTATACCATACAGTTCGTTTCTTGTCGAGTGGGAATTTATGACCCATCTTACAGTTGGGCACTCAACTTTTTTTTGGGTAGGGGTGTGCCGCCCAGGGTCTCAAAAAGGGGGGCTAAAGAACTGAACTGAGTGGATTTTATGACGCAAAAATAGGGTCTTAGGAACTGATTTTTTTCCAAAAAATAGGTCTTGAGAACTGGCCTATAGTTCAATTTTCGATTTATTTTGGTTTAAGAACGCAAAATTTCCGAAAAATTGGGGCTTTGGAACACAAAATTGGTGCTTTGGAACGCAAAATTTCGCGATTTTTGAATTTTCAATACAAATGGGGTCTTAAGAACTGATGCAGGCTCAAAAGGGGGGTCATAAGAACTAGCAGCAGAGGGTGAAAAAGGGGGTCTTCAGCGCGGCACATACCTATACCCTTTTCAAATGTCAGTGACCCCCGGGTTGACAATACTTTGCAAATTCCTTCTGCTCCCTATAGTATGTCCTTCTACCACATTTATGTATTTGTGAAGCCCACCCACGTGTTTAATCACACTTGAACTCAAATGTCAGTGCATTTCATTGTACGGCAAACAAAGTACTGCAAATTTTAAAGGGGTGACCAATGAAAGTCTACCTATGGTAATAATTTTGTCCATATTATGCTGGTTGTGATTATTTCTTACCAATTCATAGAGACACCCACTTCAGATACACTTGTCGTAAGTAATACATCCATTTCTTTCCTCAGCCTCTATTTAATGTCAAATAGAGGTCAAATAGAGGTTGGGTGGGTTAAAGCCTCGTGCCACCCTTGGCGTAGGTCAGAAATGGGTTCCAATTAATTTGTGAAATTATCGTTTGAATTGTTTTGCCATATGTAGTCATTGGAAATAATTTATAAACTCTTAAAAGTGTTGAACCAACCAGAAAGCAAGGAAGTACAATATGTGGAGTGCATTCAAAGTGTCTAATGCACTCTGCTTGTGCGCCGTTCAATGCGCGCACCACACGTTTTGTTTTGATTCATTGTTCAGGAATCGTGGGTTCCCCCGATTTTCACTGCAGGTGTTTGCAAACTTGTTTTTATTCATTTTTACATAGTTCAAAATTATGCTCAAATTGTGAATTCTGATTTGTATTGTGCCGTGTGTATGAATTTAGGTCAATATCGTATATTTTGTTTCTCAAAAAAGTATATTTTGTTTCTCAAAAAAAAAAAAATTGTTTCTCACAAAATTTGAAAAATCAATGCACATACACAAATGTTGATATGCTCACAATAGCACCCTCCCTCTTCGCACTGTTTGTCGTCTGCTTTAGGTATAGACTTAATTGAAGTTTACACAGAATTGTTGGAAAAATTCCCGAAAATTGTGTGGTTTCGAAAATTATGATAAAACGTACGCACTGGACAGTTTTTGCAATTTGTAATTATTTTTCATTGTTTGTTTTAAAAAATTTTGAATTCATTTTCTGAGCTCTGAAACGTTACCTGTTACGTATGCGCAGTACAGGAGTTTCCTATCCCAAAATTAATAGTATCCCTGGTGTGAATTTATGACCCATTTTGTGGTTGACAATTATTTGTTAATAATGTAGTATCTTCTGTTTGCTATTATGTATTTCCATCTACTATGACTCCATATATCAGCATCCATAATTTGTTCTCACTTACTTTCTGTCTGCTATATGTCCTACTTTATATATGTCCTTGCCGAACCAACCCGGTCTAATGTGCATTTATGACCCATTTTGTGGTTGACAATTATTTGTTAATAATGGATCTTCTGCGCAGGATTTTATCAAAATGTGGTGTTCAGGTTCAATTCAACCCTAGGAACACACTCAGGCAACACTTAATAGTCTTGGCCAAAGACAAGATAGACAAGAAGGAAAAGTGCAACACCGTCTACTATATATCTTGTGCCCTGCCTCATACATCGGCGAGACTAAATGCCCACTTAGCACAAGAGCCACTGAACACCGCTGTGAGCCGTCCCTGTGGTCGAACATGCCAAGAGGACTGGACATAACATCCCCACGGACAATGACAGAATTTTAGATTCTGACTCCTCTAGGTATGGACGTGGAGTACGAGAAGCCGCCCACATCTGACTCATGCTCCCAACAGAGAAAGAGGACGCCACTACTACCAGCGATTTACACCCGCTATCGAGTCGTCATCCACCACCGCCTGATGGCAATGGTGGACAGGCTCAATAGCGAAGCCGTCAACAGCGTTATTAGGGCCGATAAAAGGCAAGCGAGTTGCTGCCAGAAAGCTTCCCAGAGGTAAGTTAAGCTTATTTCTAGTTGTGAGTCAAAATAATCTACAACAAATGTATTTTCTGTTTGTTATTATGTCTTTCTATCTACTATGTTCATGTCTCTGCCCGTTTGGTTTATTTTCAGTAAGGTTGGGTATGACCCCGTATCAGCATCCCTAATATTTATACCCACTTACTTTCTGTCTGCTATATGTCCTTCTACTTTATGTATGTCCTTGCCAAACCAACCGGCTTGCTTCATGTCTAATGTGCATTTATGACCCGTTTTGTGGTTGACAATTTCTACAATGCCGTACATCTCAATCCATAACCGACCTACGATGAGATTGTGTACGCAGCTGGCTGGGTTATTCCATGTGTACGTCTCACCATGTCTACGGATAATATAATTGATGTGTTAGTATACAAATATGAACTGTTCATGAGGGAAATGTTCGGCTTCGGGATAATAGTAGGCTTATGGTCTCCAGATCACCTTGGGGCAATAGTTCACCCCATTTCACGAATAAAGAGCAGTCCATATTTGTTTTATATAACGCATGAAAATATTTTTGTGTGTGATTGTGATCAAATTAAACATGAAAAAGATCTTACAGGCGAGTCGATTCTTCATGCCATTACGGCAAAATCGTACGAGGCAGGGCATTTTTGTCTTTCAAAAAGTACCATTGACCGCCCGGTCAATAGTACTTTTTGAAAGACAAAAAGAGAACTATTTTGTGTTATCTGATGTAATATCCACCAATCAGATGGCTAGAATATTTTCATGCGTTATATAATATATTATAGATTACCAAAGAAGATTTTAAGGTCTTCCTACAATGCATTGCGCGAACGCCAACCAATAAGCTTTTTCCACACGATGCATTTGTCGAGCTCTTTAAGTTTTAGAAATAAGAAAAAGGAACACTGATAACTTATTTATTCATTGATGAAAACTAGAACCTAAGAGCTCCAGCGATGAACGCGCTATGAAGCCATGATTGTGTGCATATGTCTATGGGAACTGAGACAAATTAGAGACCAGAAGTAGGGCATTTTGCAAAAGTGCAATGCATTGTGGTGGTGTCTTTAAAATCTTGTTTGAGATTTACCATTTACAACATTCAAAACTAAGTTTCGGCCTTACATTGGTAGGTCTCCTTAGAGCAACATATTAAGACAGAGAGGCAGTGACATGCATAAATGCAACAGATTCACTGTGCATCATATGCCTAATGCATGTGTATGCTAAAACTGTACACTTAGGCCAAACAAAGAAGGTCCGTCTCAAAAGCCCGCCCGCATTGGTATGTGAAATGAGCTACGGCGCGTATTTCGTATCTATGCGCTGGGGCTAAAAAACATTTCTTTCTTTTTTTTGAATTTTTTTTTGATTTTTTTTTTTGATTTTTTTTTTTTTTTGATTTTGGTTTTGGTTTTATAAAAAAAAGTTTAAAAAGGTTCTCCGTAAGCTTGGATAAGCAAAAAAACAACAACAAAAATCATACCTCATAGCCTATTTTCTAAAATAAAAAAACAGACCTTCTTTGTTTGGCCTTACACTTGGACTCTACTTTTACATAAGTTAAGATAACCTAACCCTGCTAAATCTCATTGTACAATCACGCAAAGTACACATAGGCTCCGAAAATGTAATTTTGGGAGCGCAACCCCCGTAGCGTGATGTACGATCACCTGGACACTGGCCGCCGCTGCCCGGGTTTGATGATTCCCAGGGATAGCACACACCATTTTTCTGTCCTTTTGTGTACCCTGTTTTTCACCTGTTAGCTTTATTGCTACAAACCCCATGAGGGGTTTAGGATTAGGCCTAAAAAAAAAAAAGTTTGATTGGCGTAACATGACCAAAACAAATAGGGTAGGTCGGTCGGGATTTTTTTTTAATTTTTTTAATTTTTTTTTTTTTAAATCATCTCCTTTTGAACACTTAAAAGACAGCAGTACACACAAATGAAGAGACGGCAAAAATGCCCTTTTCTTTAAACATTTTTCTTTTTATTTATAGAAACCAACAGACTCTATGAGTACACGTTTCTGAAGTTTTAAACAATAACAAACTTCAGATTTCAGGTTTTTTTGTTTTTTGGGGGTTTTTTTGTTTTTTTCCCCCTCAAAATAATAAAAAATATTCAGGGTCGGCGATGTATTTAGGGTCGGTCGGGTTACGCCAATCAAACATTTTTTTTTTTTAGGCCTTATGTGACCAAAATGACAACATAAATCTTAATACAGACAAAACAAAAATGTTCACATGGAAAATGTGTCGGCCATCTTTTAAAGTTCAGTAAAAGATAAACAATGATGCTAGGGCTCAACAATTCCATATCAAAATGTCAGTCCAAAATTAGATGATTTTCTTGAAAACTACAGACCAACCCTATACCCCCCCCCCCCCCCCCCCTTAAAAAACCAACCACATATAATTCAGAGAGATGAAGTTGTGTTTCTCTATTGACTTCTCTGTTACTGACATTATATTGTAATATAATATAGATTATTTTCTTCGCTTCGTCGTTAATATTTTTTTAATCGTCAAAATTTCAAGATTCAAAATCACTTGATTTGTTCAATAAATGTCAAAGGCAATCATTTGAACTATGGAATTAATATATTTTATCATTATTGCAAAAGGTGCATCATTGGAACTACAGCATTATAAACAAGCAACCTTTCCATTTTATATTTTATGTGCCAGGCTGCCAGCTGCCTTTTGAAAACCAAAGCATGCATATATTATTCAGACTTCAATGGTGAGCTTATTTTCCACCACCCACTCACCGCCTTCATATTTGAACTCTCCAATACAAGGGTCGCATTATGACGCGTCTGCGCGTCTTAGACCTCTCACTTTCGAATAGTGACGCGTCAGATTTCAAATTGGAAAGCCTTGCGGGTCCCGATCAAAATTGAAGGGACCCCTCACATTTGACGATGTATGCAAATGGACATTTTAAGAAATTCTGTAAATTACATATCCATCCTTTGCTCACAATATAAATTCAATAAAACTGTCCTCATCATCGATCATACCCGTCGACCCCCAACTAACCAAACCATAAGTCATCGACTCATAGTGTGGCCTTTAATTTTCCTAAATCAGTTTCGTCCATTTTCAAATACCCATACTTCGGGACCTCTCATTTTCTTGAGGGACCCCTTAAATTTGTTTTTTGAAGTCCTACGGGGTCCCGAAAAATGTCATGGGACCTCTCATATTTTTGATCCAGTGCTATCCCTGCTCCAATACTTACTTATTCAATTTAATAGTGAGAAGTCCTTTCGGAGCAATTTCTAAACTCTTGCCCCAGAATTTCAACTTGGGGTAGATGGAGCCGTGGAATTCAAAATACGGACATTGGCAATGGAAGGCGCTGACTGGAGGATGGTGGGATACCTGCTCCAAGATCATCTTTAGATCTAAGTCCTCTCTGTGAAAAAATATGAACAAGATATAATTATTAGTACCCATAATGCATAGCTAAAATAACTTATAATTGACTGGAGGATGGTGGGATACCTGCTCGAAGATCATCTTTAGATCTAAGTCATCTCTGTGAAAAAATGAACAAGATGTCATGAAATCCCACACTGCATAGTTAAAAAAGTAACTTGTCATTCATATATATCTTTCACTCAGTGTATCTCTTTTCTTCCTAATATTTGTCAGTTGCTTTATACTACTTTTAGTTTTTCACAATGCCTTTGATCTGCCAGGATTGAAATGTCACACCCATTCATAACTAACATCACAACATCATCAAATACATCAATAATATAATTTGATCATTTGGATTCTAGCTTTGCAGTAAACCTTTGTTGTGACTTAAAAGGGAAAAGGCAATTGGGTGGCATGTTAAAAATGTTTAATTGCTGCATCATATTTAGAGACATGCAAATTTGTTAAGTAGGGGAATAAGGACTCAATATTTGGGTTAGATTTTCACAATCTTTAAGGCCAATTAAACCTAGAAAATGATCCAAAATGATTCAGACCCATTATTGTTATAATAAACGGAGTAAATACCCTTCACAGGGGTATTCATAGTGCATGATTTTTAAGAACGACGCATACTACCAATGTTGGTGTGTAGGGTATAACAGAATTATGCAGTGTTGTTTTAATAAACAACACTGGAAAACAGTTTTTATTGCTGAAAAGGGAAGGGTTGACATGATATAATCGGATTTACAAATGAATGAGTATTGAAACAGCGTGTCTCATGCGTTAAGTGCACGAACCAGATATGCGACACATTTCAAGGTGCGATTATCTTATGTTGCGTACGCAGTGTTCGTTTAATTTCAAATCAGATTATAGTTTGTTTGATCATCATATTATATATTCATTGCAGATTTTGGTAAAACATCTTTGGTAAAGAACGGCGATGCATATGTCGAGGGTTTAGTGCAACAAAGGGCTATCTGCATTTTTGGCCAAAATGAGATTTTGGTATCAAAATGATCCGCACATGATCAAGAACCTAATTATGAGAAAATAGTAAATTCACCTAATCAATAAGGTTTGAATCGCATTTCTTTTAACTTGTCATAACCAATAGGTGACAATGATGGGTACAAATCTTTAATTCACTTTTTCTCAAAATGACCAAAATGCAGATAGCCCTTTGTTGCATTTTTAAACCCTCGATGTTTAGGTTGTATCATAGGGCAGCAGCTCGTGTTGTCACATCATATCAACTACAAACCCATATCAAACTAAAAACTGTTGGTTGTTTTATGATGCTTTACCTTTAAAAAAGGCAAGAAAAAAAGGCGTACTTGATCCTTTGGCTGTAACCTATGAATGATTGATGAGCATCGCTTAGTATTGTGAACACTGGCACCAAACTGTATAAACTGTCTCTACCACGTGCGTGCATTCATGAACTCTGTTACGGCTAAACGCACCAGTGAATATGAAATGTTACTATGACACTACGCAATCAATGCAATACAATACAGACTATAATGTAATCATATGATATAGTCATATATTTTGCCCATTGAGTAGTACACAAACTGGTGGGAAATTCATCACATTTTAGCCTCTATCATTTTGAAATGAAACATGTTTGGACCCTAGGATATAACAGACATAATGAGGAAAATATAGGGATTCTTCTGATATAAAAACATCTTGATGTGAAAAAAAAAATCATAGCCAAAAAAAAAGGTGATCGTAACATACACCTTTAAATCATCCAAGTGAAACACACCTACACACAAAAACCGACAGTTTGAGCTTCCCTGCATACTGAATGGTTGAATCTTATCAATACCAATCAATATGAATGCTGTGATCTAGTGCAAAATAATTGCATAGTTCCAAGGTTATTTAGCCCACCGCATATGATTTATTATCTATTCTCATCTCAATCAATATTTGGTTTATTTAATCAAAGGCGACAAAAAAAAGAAACCTGTTCTACGGGCCCGACCGACCCAATTTTTTTTAGAAATCGGTGGAAAAAAATTTCATGTGCAAATGAATACCGACACAAATATTTTTTTGGCTGTCAAAATATGGCAAGATTTTTACAGATTTGTTTGATTTTTACAGTCATTTTCAAGGGGAAAAAAGTTTTACAAAAACAAACCAAAAAACCCACCCGACCGACCGGCCCATCCTGAGAGGTTGGTTTGCCGTAGAAACGGGGTTTATTTACCAAAATGTGTTTGTAATTATAAAGTCTCTTCTTCTCACTTTAAACATAGGGAATTTATCCAATGTGCCAAAACCTGGTGCCCCAAGAAACCAAATGTGTACTGTAGTGTTGGCCAATTTTGTCCTTTTTTTCAGGACAACACACATATTTCAAACAGAAAAACAGGTTCCTCAACATTTTAGAAACATTATATAGGAACTTTGTATAGAAGTCAATTTTTAATAACATTTTAACCCAATTTTACCCAAAACTAGCATACTTATGCACAAGTACGTTATATAACCATTGGTACTGAAAAGATATGATGTAGGCTACTTTTTTCACTTCTTGACCTATTGAAATGAATCACATAAGGCAACACCAGAATAAATTGGGCTCCTTGGGCTAATATTCCTCACCTCAGGTAACACTGCAGACCCACTAAATTCTCTCAAAGATTTATATTTATGACAAAGTTGACAATTATTATATGATATCAGTACTCATATCCTGAGCATAATTTATACAGTAGGTATAATACCGTAAAACACTATATTTTCGCGGATACTTTATTTCGCGAATTGAAAATTACTGCTATTTTTAGCAAGCATAAATTAAATCCCTCGCGAGAATAAGTGGTTTTACTGTAATCAAATGTTACATATGGGGTTCTTAATATTGCATTATTACTCATGAAGAGTTGACTTACCTTACAAGTTCATAAGTCTCTCCCAAGAGAGGATTAAATGGTTTGCTAAGTCGGTCTAAATTAGACGCACCAGCCGATAACACAAAAGCTGCTACATACTAGAAACACAAATAGAAAACATATCATGAATTAGGAAACAATATTAGGGGGCTTCACTGGTGTGCAAGATTTGATCATTGTAGTCTAACAGATTCAAAGTTAGTACTTCCCACTGTTGTGAAACACTGAAAGGACTTCACAACCAGCCATACATTGCATAGATGCATGGATATAAACAGTTATATTGTTTCAATTTCTCAGAGTGCAAAACATTAAATGCAAAACTAATAATAAATTTGGCAGAAACCATACTTGGATCTAACTTAAATGGAACACTTTGTGATGGATTAGTGATGGGATTAGTATTTAAATTTGAATGAAACAGTAACATTTTAACACAATTAAAATTATTGATTCAATTAATGACAGAAAAAAATTGCATATGGCTCATTCCATGAAGTTGGGGCATTTGTTAAAATAGCAGAATTTGGTACTTTAGGCAGCTTATAAACTGTTTTACTCTATGTGTATATCAAAAAAATTTAGTGTCCAAAAACAGTACTAGGTTATAGTATTGAGCCATGAAAAAAAAAAAAAAATTGACCCTTCCTTGAAGAAAATAAAAATAAAAAATGAGGTGGTGTCCAAGACCATTTTTGCTAAAAAACGTGACATGGAAAACACAACAATTAATATGAGTTTTATGTAAGCAAAACTATCATAGAATTGCTTGGAAATCGATTTGATTAATAAAAGATACATGTATTCATAGTTTACTGACCAAAACACCTCGTCACGCTGGACTGATTTTTCACCCAAGCAACATGAAAATTGCCTTTCCGATGCTACACACGGTGTCCACAAAATATACACGTGTAGCATCGGGAGTTTTCATTGCTGAATGGGGGTAGTTCTCTATCATACATTTTTAAATTATATTCCAAAATTAAGAGCATTTATCAATTGAAAACTATTGCAAATGAGAATAAATTTCATGAAGACCATTCCATATATTCATGAAAAAGTATACCGTGCCGTGTGCATGGTGTCCTAACCATAAAATGTAGCATCGTTATAAACATCCTATGCAATTTGTGGGAATCCCCCCCTGGAGATAAATAAAACATTCCATATTTCTTTTTGTAAGGATAGAGGTCAATAGCTATCAGGTTTGTTTGGAATTTGCCACATGTGGACTAGTTTTATCAAGGTTTCAGTCGCTGGTGTCCCGTTGTAGCATCGGGACTTTTATGTAGCATCAAAATGTAAACATTGGATAATTTTAGTGAATGGTAAGTGCGATTGTAATTATTTCTTAATGTTGCTTGTATGTCTGTATTTATTAATGCATTTTTATTGAAAGGGAAACACTGAATCAGAATTTCTTTTCATGTTATGATATTAAATTTGAGTCACGGACGCCATAATAATTTGGCGTCCATGCAGCATCGGGCATAGCATGGGCAATATTTTGCATTGGGTATCGTTATAGTTCGTTGAAATTGTAATTTTTTTGTAGAATCACATCATTAATAAACTTTGAAGTTAATAATGAATTAGTTTTTGCTCTTTTAATGTTAATATATAGCTTACCAGTACGATGCTACATGGACACCATGTCCATGTAGCATTTCATAAAATTGGCCTAATTAGACTAAAACAATTACCCCATTCGAAATTATCCATCACCCAAAACATTCAAAACATTGCCTACATTTTACTACACTTTACAGAAAAAAGGCATATTATGAGAGATGTATATCTAATGAAATATATTAATACACAATGCTACATGGACACCATTTCCATTAGCATTTCACTGAATTCGCAATAAACATTCCCTTATTTTAGTTTTATTTACTATAAATAAAACAAATAATTGTAAATCATTTAAGTTCTCTATCCTTTGCTATTCTTTTTCATGTTAAATGAATAATAAATAAAATACTCCAGCATGATTTTAATATAAATATTTTCCTGCAACACAAAAAGTGCAACATGAATAAATAATCTACTTCAATATCAATACACAATGTTCCATGAAGATACTAAGCCATAGGGTTTATTTTGTTTTGTTTTGCTTTGCAGGTTCTTGACATTAATTCCGAAGACAGTTCTATCGTCTTGGAATTTATGGAGATGAAGACAAGGAACCCATCATTTTCAGAAACTAGTACCTTTCCAAAGAAATCCATCATGGCAATTAAAGGTAGATGACCCGATCACATTTCCAATTTTCAACTTGAAGTTTTCTATTCTACATGAAAGGTCATCCTTAAAAATGTCGTGTTCCAAAGTTTGAGTTGCATAGCTCCAATGGTTCTTATTTTAGACGCACAAGATGCTGTGAACTGTACCCATTGAGTTGTACACAAACTATATCGGTGGTATACCACCATTCGCGGTAATTCGACGTTATTTCATCGATTTCTCCGTAATTATACCAATTTAGGCCATCAAATTTCAGTATGATGATGAGAAAAATACGAGCTTTCATATGATATGAAAATCTCCGTATGTTTGAAATAATTCTGTGTTACGAAAATGTGATCGGGTCATCTACCTTTAAATTATTTTTTTGCAAACTGACTTTTAAGTGATCAAACTTTTCAATCATCTTTATCAATAATAGAGGATGATTCAATCAGAAACGAGCAAAGAGACTAAGATCACAAAGGGTACTTTAAGAACAACACTGCATGAAGTTTGTTTCAGTGGAAATCTTAAGTTTCTTTGATCAATGGTGTATTGTTATTGTGTAATTGTAAGAAATGGTGTATGTGTATCATAGGTAATTATGTTTTATGCTTCATGGCAGGTTATCTTTTTGTGTAATTTGTAGTTTTACAATCCATGATATTAATTTTATCGTGTGCTTATAACATAAAAAGTTAACATCATAGTACATCATCTCTATTGATCTGAAAAAGATGCACCTGTTCAAGCTGTTCCAAATATTTTAGGGCACGGTGTCCATGTAGCATCGTAATACTTAAGTACACAGAAAAGGTAAATTTTACATGAACAGTGTTTAGATAAATTTCAAGCAATTCACTCTGTGTATCTACTTGATATGATGAACAAGTAGACAAACCATTCACACTTAAATAATTGTAACAGTATGAATAGTCTTATTATTAACAATGTTACAAGACGCGGTGTCCATGTAGCATCGGTAGTGCATTTTATAACATTATACAGGTAAATAATACTTCATATACTTACTTTATGACTATAATGTAATCAATGTGCATGGTTTATAGAGTACTTTACATCAAGCAAATATTGATATGTACTTTATTTAAATTCATTATACAAATTTCAAAATAAAGAGTCACTTTTCAATGAGTTTTTACATAAAACAATCTACGATGTCTTGTTCGTTAAGTTATGTTCAACCTAGACAAATCTGGTTTCTTTTCATGTATTTGTGGTTCCAAGTTAGTTAATTGAGGTATAGAAACTTGGCCCACATCTTAAGCTAATTTATTAGAAAATGATATGGAAATGGGAAATGGTGTCCATGTAGCATCAGGATTTTTGGAAATGTCATCCAACTGTTGAACATGTGCGGTTATTTTACACCAAATGTTACATTAAAATAAAAAGTTCTACATTGGACTATGGTAAATGCAGAACCTAAAAAAGAAGAAAGAGTTGGAAAATATCCATTTTGAAAATTTCACTTGGATGTCACATAATATGCCCCAACTTCATGGAATGAGCCATATATGATGTCTAGATTGTAAGTTTTATAATTCATTAAAACTGAAGCATTATATTAACTGACAAAGCTTACACCTCCTCGTATGCACTCATAGCAAATAAACCAGTTGAATGATTCCGATTCATGTTAGGCAACAACAAAAAAAGAGGTTTGTCTCAGATGACCCGCGCGCATTCCCGAAACTGCCCGCGATAGCTTTTTTTTTCAATTTTTTTTCAATTTTTGTCTTCAATTTTTTTGGTTTTTTTCAATTTTCTCAAAAAAATCTTGCAAAATCCAACTTTTTGATCAAAACAAATAACGATTAGGTCTGAATTGAAAAAAATCAATAAAAAAATCTGCAGACCGCATTAGATTTTCAGTCTCTCATGTCATTTGAGACAAACCTTCTTATTTTTTGCCTTATAGACAATCAACATTCAGCATAATAACCAAAATCAATTGGCGCTATCACAACATGGCTTCACACTACATGTAGTACATGGTGGGTGAACTGGTGGTTCTAATCAGAGTAAACCATTCTATGCATTAGTCAGATAATAATTTAAAGATGATCCACCTACGGTTTACTTTTGTCTGGATTTTGAGTAACCTTGGCATGATCTATCGTATAATATGCATTGTCTACTACTGAAATCTCCATTGTCTACTGAAATCACTCATGGTGATACCTATTCGATGCTTTCCTTAATATACAGCGTGTCCCAAAAACTGGGTTCAAAAGTATGCGAGCTTATAACTAAAAATGTAGGAAACATGGATAGTTTATATTTGAAGATATTAAACAAAATATACTTGACCTTAATTGTTTAAACTCTGTAATTAATCCAATATAAACCTTTTGAAATACAAAGATTTTAATAGAGCGTGGTCAAAACCCATTTGTCCCACTTTTCAAGGAAGACCCCGATGTGTTGCAATTGCGTATTGTTGTGACTTCATCCAAGTTTTGCCTTTGCATTCATTCTTTACAAATAGACACTGGGACGTTGCTCTGTATCTTTCACTCTTGTAGTCCACCTCTAGGGCACAGATGAAATGTGGCTTAAAATGAAGCTAATATATGCCTGATCAATATTTTACCTTATCCCACGTTCGTAGGTTGCACGTTATGACCCTAGACCTCGATTTAGGATCAAAGGTCACATGTGTTTCAATGGGAAGTCAAAAACTAAATTTAACATGGTAAAAAAACTAAAAAATGAGCTATTGACTATAATAAGTATGTTATATTTTTGGGTTAAGTGTTTTAAACAAAAAAGTCAATCACAACTTCGATCCTAGATCAATGTTTTTTGAACTGTGACCTTTTGAAAATTACAAGTTGGCCAAAATAGACCATTTTTGTCATATTTTCGCAAAATTGGCACAAAAATGACATGTTATCACAAAACAGCCTATGGCAAAATGCACACACAGGTGTAACATTATGTTCGAAACTTGTCCCAAAATATCCCATGTGTTGAACAAAAGTGTGTCAACCCCTGTCTTGCTTACACAGGATGGTAAACAAACTTTTCACACTAACAAGACTGTAAAAAACACAACAATGTTGGGATTTCCCTGGCAATTGTCCAACGCTACATACTTTCCCCATATCAGTGCAACAATATCCTATCTGCAATGACTGCCATTTGTTATGTCACAAGGGTATATCTTAAAGGCATATTATGCGATCTTTTCCATGAGACGACCTCTATCCCTGATTCTAATATCTGTGTGGAAAGTGTTTATTAACCCTAACCGGTATGGCTTTTTTTGTGTGCGTATTGGGGGGGGGGGGAGGGGGAAAAAGTACTATTTTTGTACTCGAAATATCACCCAGCACCCCCGAGATTCGATTGCGGGACCATCCGCACTCCAGTCTGTCCCTCTACCAACTGAGCTAAACTCCCTGCGCATATGCGGCAGCAACTTCCTGCCCACCCACATATGCCTGCGGTAGGTGACGTCATCGAGGCATGCAGCAGCACGTGCATGGAGATAGTTTCTGGCAGTGAGATTTGGTGAGATTCAGCTGGGTTAGGGTTAAAGCACCCTCGATATATAACATGTAACATAGCAGCTATTGTCGATACTGCTTTTCACAGTTATAAAAGTGATAAAATATCCCATCTGCTATAGCTGCCATGTGTTACTTTTAGTTTATATCAATAGGTCTGATATAAACTACCACACATGATAATATATGGCAGCTATTGCAGATGGCCCCTTGTTGCGCTAAACACTTTTTATTATCAGTCAGCGCGTGTGCGTTGAGTGGGATACTCATGGCAGAATAGTTTGATGACTTGTATAGAACTGTATAGCTAATGATGTTAGGGCAAGCGAGACTCGCATGTGTACATGCATACACAGCCTTCTCTGACAACGATGTATGCATGATTCTTAATTTTGATTGAATGATATTGAATATATTTCCAATGAATATTCATATCTTGTTTACAGGCTTACACAGTACAAGAGTTATGAGACGTTGAAGAACAAAAAACAAGTAAAAAACGGTGGTTTATTGAAGCAAACATCTAGTATTTTATTTATTGGGGTCGGACAGCAGGAGGTGGTCATCAATGAAAATCATGGCACTGACATCTGACAAATTTAGTGCTGTGTCAATGGGGAAAGGGGGGAGGGACCTAGTGATATGTACATGTGATTTCACCCCACTAAGAAGCAAAGATACCTCAAAATCAGGCCTGGAAAAAATGTGGAATTTAGGAATCTAACTCTCGGGAAATCTGGTCATTAAGAATTGGTGGGAAATCCTACATATTTGGTGGGAATTTCTTTCTATATTCCCGGGAAATAAAACATTTTTTCCAGGCCTGCTGAAAAATGGACACTTTTGACTTACTTTCATTCTATCTACAGGATCTTCACTGCAGTCCGCTTTGACTAATAATTGTGCGTGTTCTACATATTCACTCATTCTTTGAAGGAAGCTCATTGGTTCATTGAAGACTACAGGCATTGTTATTTTGGATAGTTCTTTGCCTATGCACTGTTTTAAGACAGTCCACAAACTGAACTGATCTCTCCTGATCATAGCACCAGGTAGCTTTGTCCTGTAGTTGGGAAGAAATTAAACACATATATCAACGCTGTTCTGTCAAAACTTGTATGTTTTTCCGGCACATCAACATACATGTATAAAAACTGCCCAACGGTTATGCCTAGGAAGGGTTGATTTATACAAGTTCAGGGGCAAGAGAACTTACACCAGGTTTTAATATTACGTGTTTTTGGCCCTTGAACATGTTTAGAGCAGACTGCCTAAAGGTTATACAGGAACTTTACTGTAAAAGTGGAAATGTTTACACGTGTAAATTTTCGCGCTTCGCACATTTTTATCAAGTTTGCTTGTTTTTATTTACGCGATTTTTAGCTTCTGTACATATATAAACCTACATACAAAAAGGAATATGTGCGCATTTTTATTTTCGCGCTTGCTGATTGTAGCCGCAAAAACAAATGTAGCGCGAAAATTTCCTCTTTTACAGTACTTGATACATGCTGAATAGCTGGATAGAAATGAGGTTTTGCCAGAACAGCAACGATATAAATATTAGTTTGGTTATGATACAGTAAGTCAGGTATGATTAAATACAATTAAATGTGCTAGTTGTTTTTTCCTAAATAAGTAAGATAATAACTTGTAAACAGAGAGCTATCAGTAAGCAGGAAATTTGAGACTATCTTAGCAATGACTTTGACTAGAATCTTCCCAGGACACTTAGATTAAAGGCATCGTGCAAATGGAAATGAAAGTCCCTTTATTAACCCTATGCATTCTGTACGGTATCGCAAACATTCTCACTGCTTCTTGACGTAAATACGAAAATTGATGCATTCGAGAATGAGCACCCAAAATTTAGTTCACTAGGAACAACTGATGCTGACAGAATCTCAATGGGAGGTATAAAATAAAATGATTGTTACCCAGCGCTCAACCATCACTTACAGGGTTGTTGATGATTAACCCTAACGCTACTACGTCTCACAGTCACCTCACAGCCAGCACCACGTGGCTTGCGCGCGCACAAGTTCTATCTCCTGTAGCACTAAACTACGGGTATATATGGTCTCCGATTTCTTAGCCTGTGAAGCCCTCCCCCCGTGGCTGAGTGTTAGTATATCTCGCCTGTCACGCGGCCGACCCGGGTTCAACTCCTGGCGCCGGCGGACATAATTGTTCCCATTTTTTATTTAACCCCCTCCCCCTGTTCTTCGTTCCATCCCCACTGCCACGTTCTAGGGTTAGGGTTAATACGACACCACACAGTGCATTTCTATAACCCTAACGCTACTACGTCTCACAGTCACCTCACAGCCAGCACCACGTGGCTTGCGTGCGCACAAGTTCTATCTCCTGTAGCACTAAACTACGGGTATATATGGTCTCCGATTTCTTAGCCTGTGAAGCCCTCCCCCCGTGGCTGAGTGTTAGTATATCTCGCCTGTCACGCGGCCGACCCGGGTTCAACTCCCGGCGCCGGCGGACATAATTTTTCCCATTTTTTATTTAACCCCCTCCCCCTGTTCTTCGTTCCATCCCCACTGCCACGTTCTAGGGTTAGGGTTAAAGGTTCTATTTGCTGTTGACATGTCGGATATACAGAAGGAATAGGTGAACATTTTCAATGCTGTAAGGATATTATTCAGATTGAAATGTTGTATTTTTTCCAATTTTTTCCTGCCCTGCTGGTGACCAAACCCATGTTGACAACTGGCCTACTCACCTATGACAACCAGGTATAATAAAGTCAGCTGAACTACTCCTTGGGATCAACTGCTTCCCATTTTTCTCCTCCACCCCTTCCTCTTTCTCCGTCGTTGTCGTCGTCCCGTGCGTACCGCTCACATCCTCAGTAGTCCTGGCATCCACGTCACTCCCAACATGGTTTGATGGCTGCTCCGATGTCGTTGACCGCTCCGTATCGGACGACACCTGCATATCAGAAAACCCGTCCGACAGCTGCGAATCCATCACGCTGTGGAAGCTCTCATTGGAACTTATACTCAGACAATCGTCGCTGTTGTCCTCCTCATTGATGGTGTGGTAGTGGGCGCTGTTCTCGAAGTTGACGTCAAAGAACACTGGGCTAGACGTGAGGCTGCGCGAGACTTGTTCCAAGCGATGATGCTCTCTCGCTAGCGATTGCAAGGCATCCTCTAATACACGTGTCTTTTCGACAGCTTGGTCCAATTGAAGTTTTCTCAACTGCAAAATATGACAAAGAAACAAAGAACCATATGAAATATTCTTTGCCTAGTATTGGTAAAACTTTACATATCCTATACTCTGTTCATCTTACTCAGAGATGGAAGTGGGCGATTGGCTACAGGGTATCACCCTCCCCCAAAAACACATGTTTGCCTCTTTTTATGTAAACATATCATCATCTGATTTCGGAATGAAAAAATAAATTACAAATAAAAATAACATCCCCCCCCCTTTTTTTTCTTTCTTCAAAAAATCCGGATTTTTTTAATGGCCTCAGTTCCGGAATTCCGGATATTTCCAGAAGTCTTGCATCTCTGCTTACTCTATGCAGCAATGTCAGAGTGTATTCCAGTGTGAGTGATGTCTCATTTATGTGCAAGAGTTGGTGCAATATAAACAGATGCACAACGGTAGCTATACTACTGCTTGCTTGTCTACCTCTATGCATATTATTCATACATCTTTTCTATACACTTGTAAATGTTAAGTACTTGTATAACTTCCAATTATTAACCTTTTAAACATGACACAGAGGCCGCCAAAACAAGGCCAGGAGACTTTGCACTACACCATATGATCAGGATATACCATAAGTACAAATAAATACTCAACAATAATACAAATATGCTCAGTAATCTTTGACACACAATGAACTCATTCATGATAAGTGAATTATTCTGGATACCTACTAAATGATCACTCAACCCGGGAGGCCAAAGAACAAATATGATTATGATATAATTATTGCAACATCATGAACCATGCTTTAATTATTGTAAGCATGTGTGATCAAGTGATATCGACTGAAAATTACTACGACTACCTACAGTATAAGATGTATAAGATGTAAACTCAGAGCTGATACCCTATTACAATGTATGACCAATCATGCATTTAAATTGTTCTAGTAGCTTTAGTACTGTATAAATTCCACTAAGGCTATATTATAGGCTTGAGTTATCCCGTGTTTTTTCTCTTACGTGACACGGGTCATTCTATACGTGCGTGTCACGGGTACCCGTATCCCGTATTAGTCTCACTCTCCGTGAATTCCCAAACCCAACCCACAGTAGAGCCCAAGCCCCGTAATAACCGGCATAGTGCATACCACCACGCAGCGTTCGATTTAACCAATGTAGCATCACGAAATACGACACACTTTTGAACACTAATGCACAAATATGTAGCAAAAAGAGCTACGCAAAAAGATTCCCTACTTGATCTCTGATCACGTACCATCAAAGCCAAACCTAAAGATTGAGTGTCATCTTCAAATAACTAAAACAAAGTATGGTAAATCCTTAAATATCGGCGGTTCATATTCACTTTCGTCCAGAGTTAAAAATCCCATTGCTTTACACGTAGTTGCGCAGAATTTTTTCTGTCGGTTTAAAATGTGTACAAAATGGCGGCTTTCTGCGCAATTCGGAGAATTTATCAATTATAATCATGACGTCACTTTTAAATTAATGCTAGTCTTGTTCTCATGCCGCTTAGTGTTACGAAAAGGAGCAATAAAAATGATTGGGAATAAGACTAGCTGTAACAATGGCGCTTTAGTATCACTCGCGAGCGATCGAAGTGCCTGGTAAACTCCATATTATTATATTAATTAGCAGTAATAAGGGACGGAATCATTGTTTTTTATTTGAACTTTCATGCACATAGTCTAAATAAATGGCTAATAATCCATTAGTTTCCTTGTATTTCCTTGTGTTTTATTACGAAAATGTGTTAGTTCAAATTGTAAAATCTAGTTTGTGTTTTCGTATACAGTGTTTTGCTTACGGGCCACGGGTCATACGTGCGTGACACGGTCGAACCGTGTCCCGCTCGCATGCCTACTATATTACAAAAATATTTTGTCTCAAAGCTCTTCAGTTTTTCAAAACCTAATGCAAAATGCTTTTTTTTAAAGTTTTTTTAAAAAAGTTTTTGTATAAATATAAAATATTGAAATCCTTGTAAAAGTGACATTTTGTATTTAAAATGATGTGATGCTTGAAAATCTGAAAAATTGGTGAAACTTACTTCTTCTTTTTTTTTGAAAAAAGAAAGAAAAAAAGATTTTCTTCTTCTAACACGCATCAATTAACTAACACGCGCAGGAGCTTAGAGATTTTTTAATATAGCCTAAGTGGTTAAATATAGATTTCATTATCCAAATATATGTATTTACATCATAAATTCAACACCTGTCACCGCTACATTGTCGCAACGCTTCACCAATTCTCAATAATTATTATTTATCCAGGGAAAATGGGACACAGATTGTTTCAGTAGGATCCCCCCCCACCATTTACATTTACATTACATTCGATTCTACACATTTTAAATTATGTCAGATGACACAACCTAATGTAATATGATTGTCACATCCACTTATTTACAACCAAAACATGTATTTACGGATTGATAATGGCCGCTGATGTTTAAGGGACGTCCCAATGGCAGTCCGTGCTGAATAAATACATTTAGATTGAAAATAAATAAATAGTGTGGTCAATTTTGGAACATAAATTACATCTTGATTTGTATTAGTGATTAGGAGACTTGCAATGGATTCAATTATACCACAGCACAGATTCACACTTACAATTAAAGGTAGATGTTCCGATTTTCAACTTGAAGTTTTCTATTCGACATGAAAGGTCATCCTCAAAAAAGTCGTATTCCAAAGTTTGAGTTGCATAACTCTAACGGTTCTCATTTTAGACGCACAAGATGCCGTGAAATGTGCCCATTGAGTTGTACACAAACTATATTGGTGGTTACCACTTTTCGCGGTAATTCGATGTTATTTCACTGATTTCTTTGTAATCATACTGATTTGGACCGTCAAATTTCAGTATGTTAATCAGAAAAATATGATCTTTCATATGATATGAAAATCTCCATATGTTTGAGAAAAATCTGTGCTATGAAAATGTGATCGGGTCATCTACCTTTAATACATGTACATGTAGTATATCCATGTGTGGGCGTTGTGCTTTTAACAGCTTGTATAGGAAAGATTTAAATGGTAGCCAAAGTGAAGACATCGATTACCGCCTTGTTCTCTAGTTCACTATCAACAATTTATCTCAATAGCTTTCTTTTTAAAACTACAAAACAAAACAAATTGAATCGAATTCCCATTTATAAGGATAAATTGAAGCATTTACTTTTTATGAAAGATATTTCACAGCAAAAAAACTTAGGACATTTTAGGAAGGTTTGGATTTTAAAAGACCCATTACTACATTTTGCATCATCATTATTGGCCATCCAGGGACGGAATTGAGGAAGCGTTGACAACATATATTGGCCTATGTAGCCTTCCCTGTGATACATGATGAATCTCTGATGGATCTAGGCCAACATTAAAGTAAATAATAGCACATACACAGCCAATCCAGAATTCCACAAATTTCACTTGATTAATTACAGCACTGTAATTATTACCCAACTTGGTGTGTGTGTGTCTAATAGTAGATGATTGTCTAAGTCTGGGTGAGTGAAAGGTGTCCTACTGTGAAAGTGGTGTATATCTGGTGTGTAGGGTAGAGCTCTGCCATATAAATCATCACTAAAATGGTCACTGTCGATGAGTGCTATTAATTCCTTATAGCACTCGGCAGCTAGCTGCCTCGTGCTATAAGTCATACGAAAACCAAGAAAACAATACGTAGCACTTATCTTAACCTGAACTTAGGCCAGACAATTTTTTATTGTTGTTGCCCCCAGCGACTGACCCTAAAATCTCAAAAATCAGGGTCACATTTTTTAATTTTTTTTTAACAGTTTGCTTAGATTGCTTTTAAACTATTATCACACTAGAAACATTAGTCAAATTGACATTTACCAATTTTATCTTGTCACAAACCACAGTCTGTCAGTAATATTTGTCAGCCAAAAAAAAAAGAAGAACAAAAAAAGGGGAAAAAAGAGGAAAATTGACCGACCCAACTTCAAGATGTTTGGCACTTGACGGCAACACAACATTTTTTTGTTGATTGGCCTAAGTAGCGGTATCTAACAATTTAGCTTAAATATACAGAATATTCATCATAATATATTTTTTAATAAAAATTTGTAAAAGGTTAAACAAAAATTCACCTATTTTCATAACACCTGCCAATGTAAATCAGTGAACACAAATTAATCCTAACCTAGATCTTCGGGCAATTCAGAGAGGGACAGTATTCCGGTCTTGGCCTTTAATTTCTCTAAGTCCTGCCACTGTTTGTGAATATGTTCACAGTGAGCTGCCAAATTTTTCATGTGACTATGGCATAGATGAATTACAGATGGGTTAGGACATGACCAGAGACCTGGAACCAATTGATTTAGGCATCATCTCAGTCACAATTACTCCCCATATAATCTCCTCTCATTTTCGAAATTGTAGTGCCACCATGAAGGGGGGTGTATTTATTGGCAAAAATAAAGTATGCGACCTCAACCAAACATGATGTGCAACGCCCGTCTATTGCTCGCCAGGTGATAGGCGTTCTACGTGTTGTGCATGCATGAACGTCTGATCAGTGTCTACTAATCATGACGATTGGTTGCAACTGATAATAATCTACCTTTCCAATACATCCTCATTGTCTAGTATTGAGGATACATTAAGGCCAAGGTGTCAAACTCCGGAAATGTATGCATGCGTTCCACATGTGTCCTACTCCAGTCACTTTGACAATGACGGTTTATTTTAAATTCATTTCCATTGGCCTACAATGTACATGAATTAGGCCTTATTCATTTCCTAGACAAAGTTGTCAGTTTTGTGAGCATATTTTTTTCCATAGGAAAGGTCACTTGGTCTGGCATTTTTTTTATTTGTTAATTTTCTTTAAAATGTTGGCAATGGCAAAGATTTTACCAAAAATTGTTAATAAAAAAAACACCTTCAGATTATAATTTAGTATTCCTTTATTATAGATGATAAGAAAAACATTTGCTAATTTTATTCCTGCACCTGATTAACAATGGAATGCAAAAATATATGTAGTGCAAAAATATCTATTTTAATAACATTGCAGACTGATCAATATTTTGACATGAACAACACATAGCAACATAACATTATATTCAGATAATTCATACAATGTTCAAGGCCAAGGTTACACGCTGAAAATGTACTTTTCAGGGGAATTTAATTAACCACCTAGTTGGTGATAGAAGAACAAATAACAACTGGCAAATGTTTTTTTTGCATTTTTTTTATAATTTGTTTTTTCTCCAACCAAGGCAACTGGCCAATGATGGCACCTGCTCCTCACATCTGTGAACTACTGCAAAAGTGGTAATTTTCGCGCAGATTTAATTTTTGCGCTTTGCTGATTTTCAGCCATTTCGCTTGTTTTTAAATTCGTGATTGAAAGCTCATTACAAAGAAGTATACACTAAATAAATATCTTCACATTTTATATTTTTGCGGTAGCTGCTTGGAGCGCGAAAATTGACAGTATTAACTCACTGGTACCCAATTTTCACTTGCAACTTGCATAATTACCTTGCAAATCAATTTTAATTTGTGGCTGTACCACTTATTACAACCTGTTTTTTCAAATCATAACTTGCAATTATTGCAACTGGGATTGCCACCCCGGGAAGGGGGGAGGGGGGCACTCGACTTTTTTGGGGGTAGGGGTGTGCCGCACATGGTCTCAAAAAGGGGGGCTACAGAACTGAACTGAGTGGATTTTATAATGAAAAATAAGGTCTTAGGAACTGATTTTTTCAAAAAAGTAGGTCTTGAGAACTGGCCTATAGTTCAATTTTGATTTTGATTCGATTTTTTGGGGGGGAGGTTTTAGAACGCAAAATTTTCGAAGAATTAGGGCTTTGGAACGCAACATTTCGCGATTTTTGAATTTTCAATCAAATTGGGGTCTTAAGAACTGGATGCAGGCTCAAAAGGGGGGTCATAAGAGCTACCAGCAGAGGATGAAAAGGGGGGTCTTCAGCGCGGCACATACCTATACCCTTTTCCAATGTCAGTACCCCCCTGGGATTGCAACTCACAAATACCTTGACCCTCATACTGAATGTACCCATTCCAAGCACTTCACAAAGAAATTAAATTAGATTTTTATGATCAATTTTTTCTTCGTATACCTGCACACTATTTTCAAGGCCGTTTACAAGTTCATGACACAAGAGCACATATGAAATGCCCTCAGGGAGTCCTCAAAGTCTAATTCTATTCACTGTTACCTAGCTAGTCATCATCACAATGTATAATATAAGGCAAAAAAAAAAAGTTGACTTGGGTCGGACGGTCGGATTTTTTTATTTTAATTTAAACAGGGAGATAGGGCCTACTACACAAAAACACGTTTTAAAGAGATTTTTTTTTGATTTTTTTTCTTCTTCTCTAAACAAGCAGATACTACTCAAAAACACGTTTTCATCTTTCTTTATTGTTATGTGCTTCTTTCATTTTTTTATTTTCCGGGTCGGTCGGAAAGGGCAAGTCAACTTTTTGTTGTTGTTGGCCTAATCAACATTTTCATATGTGACATTATTTTCTCACCTCAAGCCAAGCAACTGAGAAAAAAATCCTTTCATCTTTCTTTATTGTTATCACATGCTTCTTTCAATTTTTTTTTTCTGGGTCGGTCGGAAAGGGCAAGTCAACTTTTTGTTGTTGTTGGCCTAATCATGATTTTTTTGTGTGCTTATATAGATATCAATATTTTCATGTGACATTAATTTTCACACCTCAAGCTCAGCAACTGAGAAAAAAATCCTTTAAAAGGGATAGTCCAGAGTCAAAATAAGCCAATTAATGGTGGTTTTATTTTCACTTGGAAGTGATTTAAATAAAACGAATTACATTAATTGTTTAGAATAAAATCAAACATATATATCTCTTTGACTTGAGTTATTAATATTGAACTTTAAAATCGCACATTTTAAAAACAAACAAAAGCTTAATTATTAAGAAAAAGGCCAAGCGTGAGAAAAATTAATCCCACAATAATAATTGCCACTTCTACAGTTATTATATGAAAATAGATCATGCCACTGGATAAAGCAATATCCATGCAAACATAGCAAAACAAATAATTATTGTATTAAAATATTTTGATGAGATACACTAAGGGAGTGTTCAGAAATACTTGGGTGGGGGGGGGGGGGGGGGGGGGGGGGGGGGGCTGGGCAACTGACATTTTTCGGTGTAAAACTATTTTGACCCCCCCTTAACAATTTTAAACAACTTTATTGACTCATTTTACCCAGCCCCCCCCCCCCAACGAAGTATTTCTGAACACCCCCTAAAGAATCTAGTCTTAATAATAATAATATAAAATATCGGAATTATAAAAATATGAAGATATTTCAAGAGAATGCGACAAATAATTGGTATTGTCTGCATGTGAATGTCTGGGATATAATCTGCAGGTGAATGTCTGGGATATAATCTGCAGGTGAATGTCTGGGTTTCCTCAGTTCTTGGAAAAATCTGTGACCCTGATCAGCTCTCAAAATCACAAAGGGACTTTCTTTAGGAGGCTATAAGTGCACATGAGGAATGTACTGTCATAGAAGCAATTTGTATGCGATTATTTTTTTTGCGCTTTGCCGATTGAAAGTTATGCGTGTTTTTAAATTCACAACTTGCCGCTTCCTCACATAGACATAATGCAAAAGAAATATATTCGCGTCTTATTATTTTCGCTGGGGTCGAGTGCAGTATACTCATCCCCAAATCACAGATTCTATGCACAAATACATAGTTCGTGTTCAAGTTCAACTAGTGGATTCAAGTCCCACTATGCCATTATTGCCGTCATGTGTCATGTTCGATACCAAGTTTGGCCACCATAGATGTACATCTACATGTACTTCTAACATATTGTGCACTTTTAATAGGCAAAGCCCAATTATGGAAATTACGAGGACATCGTAAACCATTGTATATAAGGATTATAACAGATTTTCTAAAATAGAGATTTGTGTAGATATTAATATGCCAGTAGTATGTGTTCTACATGCTATCTGAAGTATGAACTAATGGGGGCGGGACACTCTGGCTGTGAACAACATCTGACTTTAGACTTCCCTCATCAGATTTTACTGATTTTTAATATTAATATTTTTTTTCTAACATTGAAGAATAAAAAGAAATTGTAAATATTCACTAACTGCTAAATTCCTATGCAATATGTTTCCCTTCAAAGATAGTCTGCTGCCACTATAACAGGACATTCTTAGAATAAACCTTTTGTTTGGTCTCCAATTATGAAATCATACATTACATAACTGTACAGAAATTATCCTTATTTATGAAGATGAAAGGACTTGCAGTTACCAAGAAAATCAGATTATATTATTTTCATGGGTTGTAATTATCCTTGTGTGTAAGTACAGGAATTCTTTATGCTTTCAGTTTGACTGATGGTACCACACTTTTACCAAATAACTACACCTCCACTCCATAACCAGTTTTGGCCCTGCCCTTAATACCTTGACTGTTGTGAATGTCTCACCTTGTGAACAATTCACATTCTGCAGAATTTATTTAAGTAGCAAATTCACAATTTTGAGTTCCTTTTAACAGAAACTAAGTATACGAAACAAATTTGTGCAAAAAATCTGAAACAACATTTTTGTCACCATAATAATACAGCCGTTCACAATTACAATTAAGAATGGATGTTTGAGATGGTTTCAAAGAGATTAATTTCACAAATTAGGATCCCCTTGCTACATAAAATCAGAAAACAAAACTAGATAATCATATTGGCAGTGATTTTAGTTAGGGGGAGCTGGAGCTGAATGAGAAAACTAAAATTAGTGTCTAACCGATCAGCTCATGTCAGCCGATCGCCGATCACCGATCATTTCCTCTTTGATCGGCCGATCCGATCACCGATTAAATGCGCAAGTGAACTGCAATGTCTAAATAACAGTACATTTCCCTCATGTGTGTTGCCGTACATAGGGTAAATATAGTAGCATTTGTGTACTTAGCAAAACAGATTATAACGAGTGAAAAACAAGTTCAAATTGTTTAAATAAAAAATATAATTATTTACTCTTTTTATTTATCGTGTTTACCTGGTCCATGTCTCTAAGGACACCTGTCAATCAAGTGTCAAGTCATTGTTTACATTTTACAAACGTTGCGATTGCGTGCCCAGTTCGATCGACCATGTGCGATTTGAAGCTTTGCACACGGCACGCTGGGTATTCCCACAATTCTTTTTTTGTTGCAAAAATACATCATAATTCATAAACACAGATACCTGATAGTAAATTAATGTATTTGAGATTTTCAGTATATTTAATTCTATCCATAAACCCGAAGTTTTAACTTAAGTTTAGTGAATCTTTTAGTACATAGAAGTGAAACATAGCCTAGCCAATGACAAGCCTTGTTTGATAACGCCTTTGGCGGGCCATGACGTGGGTATTTCCCGTAATAAAAACGAAAACAAAACATTGAATGTACATTCGCTGAATCCCGCCGATCGAACTAATCTGAAAACAGGCGAGTTTGAAAGGATTTGTACCCTTACAGCGTGTCCCAAAAAACTGGGTCCAAAACTTTCAGAGCTTATAACTTAAAATATGGTAAACATAGATGCTTCATGTTTAGGAATATAAAAGTAAATATATCTGACATTATTTGGTGAAATTGTAAGACCAACCGAATGTAAGGTTTTAGAAATACAAAGCTTTGCATACAGCGTGGTCAGAACCCATTTTTTCTGATTTTGCCCATGAACCGTCCATGCATTTGCGCATCGAACTGACGTCATCAAAGTTTTGCCTTTGACTTGATAACAATGACTTTACTCAAGGAATAAAAAGTGTAAATACCTATGATTTTTGTTAGAAAAATCAATAAATAACCTTCTGAGACACTGGTACTGGCATCTTTGAAGCATTGGAAACCAGCCGTTAAGTCAGTCATCTCATCAAAGGAATTAGAGGAAGGGCTGGAACTTCAGATTTTTTTCTCAACCTGCCAATCGGGATCGGGCAGGTAACTCACAAAAATACCTGCCCGACAGAAATTCCACCAGCCAGTGTAACTCTCACACTTGCACCGTGAGTTTGAAATTGTTTACCAGCCAATCGGTTGCTGGGGTCCCCTTTTCCCCGACACAACATTTACCCGCTATGGGCAGGTGGGCGGGTGCTATTTCAAGGCATGGTATCAGGGTAACAGTTGCTCTGTTTTTGTGTATATTCAACGACAAGGTTACTGCAATGGGTATTTAAAATGCTGAATATTGATCCAAAATACCTATAATGTAACCCTTTTCTACGAAACATAATATATTTTGGAGAATAAACACTATGCACTGGGCTGGAACTTCAGATTTTTTTCAACCTAAATATCATGTGAGACGTGGACCCTAACCAAAGCTGACAAAAACAGAATAGCTGCTTTCGAGATGTGGTGTTGGAGGCGTATGCTTCGTATCGTACGGACAATGAGAAGGACCAATGCCAGTATTATTGAAGAAATAGAGGTGTCTAAACGACTTCTTCATGCTATCAACACCCAAATGCTGAGCTACTTCGGCCATATCTCACGTCGCAAGGGTAATAACCTAGAGAAGATGATCATGCAAGGCATGATTGAAGGGAAGCGCAAGAGAGGCAGACCTTGTTCCCGGTGGATTGACCAAATAAAGTTGATTACTGGACACCCGCTCCGTGATTGTTACTCCTTTGCTGAAAATCGTTATTTGTGGCGTAGTATTTGTAAGGTCACGAGCTGTCAGTCATGACAGGACTAAACCAACCACATGATGTAGGGAAAACTTGCACACAACGCAAATGCATTATAGGCGGTTTATTGATAAATTGGAAAAAACGAGTTCTAACCCTGCTCTGTTGAAAGCTTTGTATTTCAGAAAGTTGCCATTTGATTAGTCTCACATTTTAACCAATTAAGGTCAAGTATATGTACCTTAATATCCTTAAATATGAAGCAGCTACGTTTTCAACTTTTTAAGCGACAAGCTCTGCAAATTTTGGACCCAGTTTTTTGGGACACGCTGTATAGGCTTCGCTAAATTCACCTGGATAAACTAATTAACTAGTATATGTTATGTGAAGAAGTAAGAAGGCGAGTTTGAGAGGAATTTTAACGGAGAATATGATAAGCTTTTAATTGGGTTTTCATACTATAGTGATTGATCGGTTCATCAGATCGGTAGATAAAGGAATTTTGCCGATCACCGATCAGATCCCGATCAGATCCCGATCAGACTTATATCGGGCCGATCGGGAAACTCCAGATCTGATCGGTTAGACACTAACTAAAATACCGCACCAAAATGAGCTTGTTTCAGTAATTAAATTGAATAATTGATGATAATAAAGTTCAGGCACAGAATTTCCCAATTCGTGCATACTAATACAAAGAAAGAAATAGAATCAAGTTTTTGTCTCAAAAATAAAACCTAAACCACAGAACATCTGACCTGCCTATTGTATACAATGATTAAGTTAATATAATAGCCCGCAAGATAAATTTATGCTAACACTTAACAGCTAGCATACTATATCAACTTGATACATTGGTGTCATTTTGATGTAGCGAGCGACGTAGTTTGCGTCGAGCACTGTTCCCTAAGCAACACCATGTCCGTGCTAAACATCGTACTCTAAAATAGATTGTCTGTCTCTACTGATCATCAATGTCATGACTTAATCACGGAAAATGTTCAAATCACTGCAAGCACTAGCTAGTTGGTCTAATGTAATTTAATAGACTATGACATAGGCCTAGATATTTATAACTGGGTCGAAATTTAAATGATTTGTATTTTCAATAAATGTATCACTGTGAAAGTATAACATACATAGATTTGCACTTTTAATCGATGCCATGACTTTAGTCACAAATATTCTAATCACTTCAATAACTGATAAACACTGAACCATCGATTGGTTGGTCTCAAAATTAATTCATTTGACAATTCACTGTTTCACTGATTTACATCAAGGCACAACCACAGAGATGTTTAAAATCACTATTATCACTGGGGCAGAAATGTAATGATATTATTTGTTAAAGGGGCTTTGAGAGATGTATCAATATACTAAATGAGCAAATAACGTAAAGATAATCATCAACATAGCCCAAATCCAAAATGTCATACAATTCGGAAATCGCCTTCATGCCAAATAAAGCAAATAACGGCAATTCCGGGTTGAGATTTGCCGCGAAAGTCTGTGAGTAAAACGATGCATAACTTCCGAATTCAGCACCTTAGTTTCGATATCATCATATCGAAACTAAGAAAATCATGAAATATTATATGATTAGCGGCGAATGTTGGTAAACTGTTTCAGATGGTAGTTAGTATTGCCTAAGTATTACTTTGATGCAAAAAACTGATTTCCAGGATAATTGAGGGCGCATTCCCATACGTATCTCTCAATGCCCCTTTAAAGAATGTAACATAAATTCATAAATGGATTAAAAAATTAAAATTGTATTTGTAAATTTAATAAATCTGTTTCACTGGTGTGCATTCTAAAATCCATAAATATATATACTACAGCCCAATCACAGAGATGTTCAAATGACTACAACCGCAGCAGGCATCTTTCTATACAATAAGGTGTGATATAACCACTCATGGGTCTAATTTAAAAAATGTATTTGTCAATTCAATTTAATATCACCACGGAAATCCTACACATTGATTTGCATTCTAATCAATGCCATTGATGGTTCGTTCTATCACGGAGATGTTCAAATCACTACGATTGTTGATGAAAATTTATAATTGATTCTAAATTTAAAATTCTATTTTTCAATTAAATTATATTTCACCTATTTGAATTTGAATCAATACCACGGCTCGGTCACACTTGGCCTCAAACCAATACACAATCATAAGATGTTTCGTTTTAAATTTGGCTCAAAACAACTATTTTCCAATGGGCCTAAAATTGTGATTTATTTGTTATTCAATCATTTTTCCATCACCACTTTATACATTTCTGGTTGTTTTTTTACCCGGCATCTGATTTTGCAATTTGTGATTTTTCTGAATTCTGTTAAACTTGACATCAATTTAGCATTTCATAAAATACAAAGATCTTTACTAGATAGGGATGCATTTTGTATTGTTTACAAGTGTAACATGTACACGATTCAAGTCGGGAGATCACAAATTATCACGATCTCTGCTGAAAATAAAATAAGATAAGATTTTGCAAGATGTCGGATGCTGGTAGCAGGGCGGTTAGATTTCATTTTTAAACCTATTTGATGACAATTCAGTACAACAAATACGGTGCCATTATTGGAATATTTGTCCATAATTTTTTTATTCATCCGACTTTCGTGTGTATGGGACACAAACCTCCCGTGTGTGACACATACTTACAGGTCATGATCATCCATACATTGTACCTAATCTTTACACTCTCCACCCCCTCTGCTCAACCCCATCGCCACCACCAGCACAGTGTTGCGTAGTGAATTGAAATTGAACACAGGATGCTTTCCAACAATGACAAAAGGAATACTTATTATCCCCCCCCCCCCCCCCCCCCTCCCTTAAAAGAAAACCAAATACACAATTTACCTAGTGCGACAAATAAGTAGAGCCTGCTCACTAATTTTCTCTAGGCCCACCGATTTCCATCGAGGGCCCTGTAACAACAGATTCACTAAACAATAAGGTATCAATGATATAATGCCTTCAGAAGTTCAGCTTCATGGCATAGAGCTTGAGTTTATTCCTCTGGCCCTTACATAGGTAAGTTGGCTTCAATATTGCAATTTAAGCACTGACTGTAACCCTGTACCAATAGCCATTGATGGGTAGGAGCACATATCCCTGTGACGTCATATCCAATGCGTACAACCTTGTGTCAGCACAGGCTGTCATAATCCACCTTCAAATTTATTTGAAGATTCGTTATACACACATGCATACATGTAGTACTTTAAATTCTACAATCAAGAGGTTTTTTTCCCCGGAAGTCTCCTCTTTTTTTAAACAGGATCTTCATTTTATGCATTTCTGCTCATCCAACATCTTGGGATTAGTGCCTGCTCACACCTGTGTTATATTTAGACACTTTATACAATATTTGCCCGTGAATTATTCAACAAAAAGGATATCAAACTTTACAACGAACAGGAAATGAGTGAGGGATAGGAGTTAAAACAGGCTGAAAATAGATCATAATATGTACATAAACAAATCCTAACTGAGAATGGTGGATTAAACTTTGTGCTTGTGAGTGATACGAGTTATTAAGAACACTTTTATCATGTTTACCCGCAAATTATCCATGGAGAAATCAAAGGGTATTAGAATGGGGTAGGAAAAAAACGCAATCTCATTTTTTTTCCTACCCATATATGACATAGGGGCAGAAAAAAATTGCAATCTCAGGTTTTTCCTACACCTATAGGCTATATCTTATGTTGTCAAATTTTATATAACATAGGGGCAGAAAAAGAAGTAATCTTGTTTTTTCCTAGCAGGTATATATATCAATTCAGCCAAAAAATGTTGCTTAAAAACAGTCCATTTGTATAAACAATGTTATTTTTTACTATAATCAGAGGAAACAATTCTCTATCAATTTTCCACACGCATGCATGTCCGTGTACTAGTCAAAAACGCGGTTAACCAAAAACATGTCCGCACATCGTCATTTTTGACTAAGTACTACATATTTTTAATGAGGGTCAGAAATTTGAGGAGAATCCGAGAATCCATTCTCGCAAAGATTCCCACCGGTGGATTCTTGTGGATAATCTGTTGGCAAGAATCGTAATGGATTCTTGCCCCTTATACGAACTTTTGACCCTGTTTAATGAACATTTTAAACACATATAAATAAATAAATTGTCGTATTGAACAATTAACTTCATTTCACATTTGGGGTTAATACTTTTACAAATTACAGTTACGGTAATATCATAGCAATAGCATACTGTATTAATATTATGAGCACAGTATTTTGGAGCCATTTTTCCTTGGTGGAGTGGATTCAAGCCCCATCAAATTAGTCATTTCTAAAACAAAAAGGTTAAACAAATCCTTTTTTTTAAAACTTTTTTTTTCAAAAAGAAAAAATGAAAAGAAACGCGACTGAGTTTTCCTGATTTTTACGGTCGGTCGGGAAAGGGCAATCCAAGATCTTTTTTGGGGGGCCTCATACTGCAGCAATGCTCAAATGCAAGCAATGTAATGAGGCAATCAATATGTGCTTACATGACGCACCAAATTTGGACAGATACAGTTAGCTAATAAATTCAGTTTAGCCAATTTCCTTAATTAGTCAAAACTCAACTTCCGCAGCGGAATAATGTGCATGCATAAATTCAAAGCTTCATAACTTGACTTACAAACCCCTGTTTAGAATGACAACCAGATCTGTATCATTAATATATATGTTCTTAAAATACCATACCCGATTAACTTATAAAAATAAAAGCTTAGTTCCTTATACATGTAATTCATTTTTAAAATGGCTTAATGCATGGGTAAGCCATTAATTTGATCAATACCCAGCATGGTATAAACCATATCAAATTAATAACATGTACAGCCATACTTTTATTGATACTTTTTGGTCAATACTTTATAAAACACATGGTTATGTATGGCCATAGAGATCAGTATGCGTAGTGAGATGCGGTATTTAAAAATCACTCGCAGCAATTTCGTATCAAATTTAAAACAAACATTTCTGTGAACAAATGGATAATCTGTGTAGCATGGAAGGTTTGTGCCACACCTAAAGATATGATATTTTACTACTGGATAATCATTAATGGTTTCTGTTGCAATTATGATTTGATTTTTTTTTTAAAGTATTAACCCTAACGGCGCGGTTTCAAAAATAAACTATTAGAGGAGAATATGGGTCAATTTTTATTTTATTTTTTTATTTTATTTTATTTTATTTTATTTTTTGGGGGGGAGGCTCTGCCAGCCCCGTGAATTGAACACGGGTCACCTGCCTATGTAAATTGAGCCAAGGAGTCCATTTAGAAAATCTTGAGATTTTCGTCCACATATGATAGCCTGCTTCCAGGAGGCGAATTTATTAACCGTAACAGTAACAAACATTTGGCCAAACACTATGTATTGCTGTACAATGTACATGTGCATACGCTTTACTCTGTGAAGGTATCAAATGTTTGTTACAGTAAATAACATCGCTGCTAGCAAGACTGGGGAAGCGCACACTACCAGCATCTAGTAGAGTAGTATTTTTGAGCATAGGTTAGTTTTACCCTACTGATTACAGGTCAGCGTTATGGCAATTCTGCTCAGTACGAGAGGAACCGCAGATTCACACCGTTGGTACACATGCTTGTTCGAGGACAGTGGTGCGAAGCTACCATTACCCCTGAAAGCCTCATAAGATTACTTACAGATCTCTCTACTACATTTTTGGACAATTCAACCACCCAGCACACGAGTGACCTTGGGACATTTGACTAGATACACCTATGATAATTTGGGATAGTTCTGCCGGAATAGCTTCATTGTCATCTTTTCTTGGTCTGCTGACACATTATGAAGTATATTGCTTTGTTCTAGAGATGTTATTTTAAGGAATTTAAACTGAATCTGGGCACTTTGCGTGTGTGTCTCTCAATATTTTTGGTTCTCTCAATAATATAATATTTTCTCTTCGCTTTCTTTCATTAAATTGCAAGCGTCATAGTGGTAATTCTGTATGAGCACGAACAACAAAGTCCTATGTTAGTTATTTAGTTATTTAGTTATAGTTTATTGTCACCAAATCGCAGCTAAAAGCTGAATTACATGGTTATTACATGGTATAAAAACATCAAATTGCACATAGAAATGTATACAATAAAAATTGAAAATTAAAATTGCTAAAAGAGATTAAAAGGTATCAAAAATACATAGATAATTAAAGGATGTACATGCTAAGTCGCCTAAATATAGCTAATATTGCACTGCATCATCGGCAATCGTTATGCAAAATGATCTCTAATCAATTACCATGATATAACAGTCCCTGTCATGATGCATAGTGACCTGCTATGTGTGCAGCCAGGTGTCCCCTTAGGCATGTTACACCAGACCATGATTTCACATCACGGAATTAAAATTAATTAAGGCAGCATACAATTAGGGTCTGTGAATTAGGGTAGTACATGTAGCTGTATCACAGGAAGATACCTGCTTAAACGACCTGGTGGCTAAAAGATGTAGGTTATGTCTTAGGCAGGTTCTTTGGCAGCATTAAATGAAATGGTCATAGGCGACGCTATGCGTAACTCTGATATAAATTTATACAAAATGCGAAATGAGCAAATAATAATCTTCGGTCTATTAGGGAATGGAAAATTATGAACTTGAAGAAAATGTGACCTTGATAAATTTAGTAAAAAGCAAGAAAAAATACATGTGTGCAGAAATAACATGTACATATGTCACATGTACATGTGTATGGTTGGTTCAAATGATTATTACAATATCTTTTTCAGTGGCTTGAATGGCTTCATAACATCGCTTTGTACATTAATGTAAATATAAATTCATAGTACAATATTATTTTACTGGTGAAGTTGTACATATTATATTATTATCGTAGCAATATCTCTTGATTACATTATTCTTGTGTTCCATGCAATGTATTGGCATTATTGGTTATATTTAAAATTGGGCAGTTTTATTTTAACATACACTCGTCAAAAGAAGTTCCTTGCCACTTAATAATTATATATATAATATATATAATTGTAATCCTCTAACAGCTTAACATGGAATTTAGACATGATCACTCATGCATGGCAGATCCCATTCACTTGACAATGGCAAGCAGATTGCAAAAAAATGGATAATCCCTACATTCAAATGACTGTAAATAAATGCTCATTTCTTGCAATTTCCTTTTACGCATCTTACCATTGCTTAATGAATGTGCTCAGCCATGCATGAATGCGTACATCTTAATTTCATACAGACATGATAGAGAATTATTGTCTGCTTATTTTGACATGCAATTGTTTAATTTATATTAAATATTTATGTGAAATATTTGAACTTCAATGAGTGGCAAGGAACTTCTTTTGACGAGTGTATAAGTCCATTGGGATGATGGCAAATTATTCCTTTACCCTTTATCATTTTCTGACCAAAATTTGGAGAAAACCTATGCCTTCAGAATCCGTAATGTACCATCTGAATGAAATGTTAAGACATACATTACAAGCAGGTGAAATGCATTCCAAGCTCCTCTTAAAATGTCTTATCCCCACAATAATTACCTGCGTATCCGTTCATGAATCAACGTGGACATTTTGTCTCCAATTTTGCCTTAGTTGTATGTAACATACAGGTCAAATACATGTATCATGTTTTACAGATTACTAATACTAAGAAAAAAGTAATTATTCATCATTTCATTAAGCTTATTGCCATTACTTGAATATTATAGACAAGTAGTACGGAAAATGTACCTGTACGAAATGTAACGGCAGAATACAGCCGTTCGAGGACACAATGTAACGTACACTTTTAAGCCCTGAAGTGGAACGCAACCTTTTTCGATAAGCTCATAGTCATACATGTAGGATGAAAGTAAGTACAACCGTGTTTGAATGGATCAAGATTCGTGGATTGAATTACAGCTGCAATTGTGGCAAGAATGCGCAATCCACTGTCAGTAATCCCAAACACTGTTGGCTGTTTGCCTGCAACTACTATGACTTAATAATTCTCTCGGGTGTGTGTGTAGGGGTGCGTTTGTTTTTGCTGTCACACATGTGACAGTTTAATATCAAACCGCAGACACTGCTCCCATCGCCGACTGGCCCGATAAGTGTAAACGCATGCAAAGGGGTTGAGTATGAATATGACTCCCTCTATTGTCATGTATCGTTCACAGTTTGTTGCAATTTGTAATTATTTATACACAAAACAACCGTTTCAGACGTCGGCGTTTGGATAGCACCAGACATGCCGTGTTTGGGAACAAACACGCCTGTATGTGTTTGTGGGGTGGGGAGGGGGTAATTAAGGGTACAGCAAAACAATAATAATTCTGGAGACATTTCAGGTCTACATATCAGGACAATATGTACAAGAATCAAACACTTGTCCCTAAATCTTTGTTGTACAAATCCATGGATTCTCAGACTGTATATCATTGGTTTTAAGTTCAACCTGTACGCACCAACAGAACACATGTAGTGTACAATGTCCATGTATTTACACCGCACTGTACTTTAGCTTGGATCCCAAACTCATTACTCGAAGCATGACATTTAAAATCTTTCAATGCAAAAAGTTTATTTTTCTCTGCTTCCCACCTTTGGTAAACAATATCCAGTGTTCTATCTGTGGTTCTATCATCTTTCATTTTCAATTTGCCACTCTATTTATTATGAGGTGTCCAAGGCATTTCTTGGTATCATCATTAAAACATGCATGTGTTGGTTGGCCCAATAAATGAAAGGAATATCTGATTTTTTAAATTTTAAATTTTAAGATTTAAATTGTTGCATTCGGCTAAAATCATGTGCGTAAGGTCAAAACCGTGCATACACTTGGATTACTTTAGTGCCCAGAGAAATAAGAACTGCATATTTCTTGCCGATTTGTAACAGATTGAACTATAGCAGCTGAACACAACACCAATACAATTTTGAGTGTCAAACATTTGACACTTAAACCTCTCAGCTTGACAAATTTGACAATATTTGACAGAATATTAAGGAAGGTTTTCATTGATAGATACCCCCTTATGGTACGTTATGTGTTTGAAATAATGAGGAAAACAAGTACATGACTACATGTACTATTGTAATGCCATTCTTTTTATTTGCTTTATATCTATAAATATAATTAAAAAAACAAAAAAACAAGAGTATCAATATATGATGGATAGTGCTCAATACTGTGTGAAGTAGAGCTTTATATCAAATTAAAACACTATACAAGCGAGAAACCCAAGGTAGTTAACTGCACCTTAAAGTGTTTTTATTTGATATATTATAATTTATATGTATTTTGCTCTATACCTGAAAATAATCATGCCCGACAAGACTTCTATGTTGTTACTGAATTTTAATAAAAGAGACGGGTAAATAGGTAGAACCTTCTTTCAATCTCAAAAGAAAGATCAAAGTTGTGTTCAAGAGCTTTAGTATGTTTCTAATTTTTTTAAATTTTGTTTTAATTAAAATCATCATGGAAATAATGAAAATAAAAAAGCAAATTAAAAACGGCATTCATTTCGTAGATAATTTGAAAGTAAAAAAGTGGAATTTCTATGTTTTACTTTCCAATTGTGTGATATCTACTCATGACATCGATCCTTGAGAAAAATACTTTTCATACTTGTAAGCTTGATATGAAATAATATTTCATTTTACATGAAAAACTTCATTTTATATGAAACTTTTTTTATGTGCAACACTTTGTTTACAAAAAGACACAGTGCAACGGAGACTTTTCAGAACCAGAACCCAAAGTGAATAGAACACAACTTTGATCTTTCTTTTGAGATTGAAAGAAGGTTCCAACCTATTTACCCGTCTCTTTTATTAAAATATAATTTATGTATACTATTTTGCTCTATACCTGAAAATAATCATGCCCGACAAGACTTGCACCATGACATGATGCATCACTATGTTGTTACTGAATAGGAGTTTCCTGTGTACGTGTTGGTTGTTGGCAATACATCTCTTCAAATGTCAAACACATACAAAAAACAACAGTTATTTGCGTAATGAATCGATGGCTGTAATTGACTACATGGCCAAGTATAAGAAAATATAAGTTTGTTTTATAAAAAATAAAAAAGTGGGATTTCTTAAATAAAAAAATAATAATATAGGGCAAAAAAAAAAAGTTGACTTGCCCTTTCAGGGCCAGAGTCTGGGTCGGACGATCGGATTCTTTTCTTTCTTTTTTCTTCTTCTTTTTTTTTCTTCTTTTTTTTTTAAAATTTGAACAGGGAGATACTACACAAAAACACGTTTTAAAGATTTTTTTTTGTTGATTTAAAATTAAAAAAATTAAACAAGCAGATACTTCTCAAAAACACGTTTTTATCTTTCTTAATTGTTACAAGTGCTTCTTTCAACAACAAAAAAACAACTTTTTTTTAATTTGAAAAAAAAAAAAAATAGCGCGACCCTAGATTTCCGAAAATTTGGGTCGGACGGAAAGGGCAGGCAAGTCAACTTTTATATAATTTAGTATAGTAAAAACTTTATTGAGCTGAGGGGAAAACAACATCGAATTCTATGGGCTGAAAACCACAATACAATTTTGTTAACATTTGCATTGAAAATGATTTGAAAATGTATAGAATGTGAGAATTTCTGAAAATTAAATAATCAAAATAAACACTAAACACTTACAGGGACTCTAACCTCCTTTTACAAATGATGCCCTTTCAGATTTTTTTATTTTTATCCTAAAAAAGAAGAAGAAAAATCCACAAACAAAACTAAAGTCTATTATTCATCTTTTTCAGACAACCATGGCTTTTTTTTATTTGGAGAATGTTGTCTATGTGTGTGCAGCATTAGGCCAAAGTCTATGTGTGTGCAGCATTAGGCCAAAAAAAAGAAGAGTTGTGTTGTCCTCAGCGACCGACCCTAAAATCGTAAAAACTAGGTTCGCATTTTTTTTTTTTGAGATTTAAATTTGATTAAAAGTGTCTAAATGTTACTATTTCTTGCTGGAAATGAATAAATAAGCCTAAATAAATGGTTTTTTTAGACTATTGTCTCACTAGAAACATTAGTTAAATTGACATATGGGCATTATACCAATTTTGTCTTGACATAAACCATTTATTTCTCAGCCAAATTTTTTTTTTTTTTTTAAAAAAAAAAAATTAAAAAGATTTTTGAAAATTTAAAAAAAGAAAAAAGAAAAATAGATTTCCGACCGACCGACCCGAATTTAAATTTTTGGCACTTGAGGGCAACACAACAATATTTTTTTTGGCCTAAGTAGGACAATATTATTATCAAATTTTACTATTATAGCAATAAGGCGAGGAACCTCCCCCTGTTTCATGTGCCCAACCGACCAACTTTTTGATTTATTTTTTTAATCTTTTTTCTCAAATCATGTAAAATTAGCCGTTTTTTGACCTAAAATCATGTCGAATTTTGTATATACAAATGTATAAAACATTTAATGATTTTTGCAGATTTTGGTGACATTTTAGGTTAAAAAAACCCCAAAACGACCGACCGAAAATAAAAACAAAAAAACACTACCGACCGACCCTACATGTACTAGACAGGTCGCCGCCCGTAAAACAGGGTGTATTTTTTTCGTCGCCCAAGTGCAAATTATGTTTAAATTTACCCTTGTTTTTATTGTGTGCCATTTCATATTTCTTCAGAAATACCCTTATAATGCCTGTCCGTACTAGTCATACACTTACAGTACAACCCAGTCCCTAATCTCCGCGCAATCAAGTCCATTAGAAATGTTCGCAGATTTGTCATTATTATTAATATTGAGGTCAAGTGCACCCAAGATTCATCTAATTAAACAATCTCTAAATCATGTTTGCCGACACCAGCGATATTGCATGGTATGACGACGATAGACTCGGAAAGGGGTGGATTTCCCATTAAGCCTTTTAGCAACAGCACACCATCTGCACGAGCTTATACCGGTCTCACTTAACTTGAATTTTTATGATACATTAAACAATTTCTATTTACAAGATTTCTACCGGGTTATGTAATTTTGTCATAGGTTTTATTTTCAAGAATATTGATGATATTCAAGTTAAAAATTACAAACACAAAAATATGAATGCATTTTAGAATGCTATATATAGACTGATTGAAATGTGTAGACATGGGCTGTACATCATTTTGTTCATTTTAATTAATTTGCCCAGAAAATGAAAGAAAACATGTTTTATTTTGTTTAATCATTTACATCTTATTTCATATCTTGAAAAAAATTCATAATTATAACGGGTAAAAAGAATCTAAACTGTACTAAAATTTATGAACATAGCCTATCAACTAATTTGGCAAATCCACTGGTTGTAAGGAATTGTAACTTTTACAGGGCCCATTGCCTTGGGTGTGGACTGTGGAGGTGAGGGACTCAGGGTGTACAATAGGATGTATTAAATGGTCCCTGTGACATGGATTTCAAAAAATTACAATCGCATCGAGTAACATTTGACAATGGACGCACGTCATCTGAGGTTGTTACGCGATGTCAACCCCACCCTTGTGCGCATCTAAAGCTGCGCAATACGTAAGCTCAACCTCACGGCGCTGATTGGTTACCGGATTTCTGTGCATTTTCAAGCATGCACGTTATGAGCTAATCGGAGTTCGCTCGCGTATGTTGGGCTGTGGCCATGGGGATATGTGCCGTCGGTGCAGGAACCTGAATCTTGGCCGGTTTACAAACGGAAGTAGTTTACGGAGTTAAGCGCGTGAATCTACGCAAATGTATCAAATTTGTAAACTCGGCCAAGATTCGTCTTGCTGCGCCATCGGTCCATTAAAATAAAAGACGGTTATAGGCAACAACAAAACCAACCTTGTTCTAAAGGTGAATGGACTGCTCAGGTAAGGTCGGTCGGACGTTTTTATTTTTTCAAAATTGTCAAAATGTCAGTTAATTTAAAAAAGAAAAATCAACATTTCCCCAATTTTTCAAAAAATCACAACTTCAACAATTAGATTGTTAATTATTAGGCTTATTTGGTTTAATGTAGAGTTTAAGCAATTACCAGGGTATTTGGCAATGTTTTACTCTTGACAGTTGACACGAAACCCAGGGTTTTAATTTCATTAAAATAAATACCTTTATCGACCTCGAGTTATGGTTCTGTTTATATCCATTGATTTAAATTGTAAATGTTGCCCAATCAGCCGATCACTGTTGTAATATTGTAATGTTACTGGAACGTAGGGGAGCGTGTATTATCTTACAATGTTTGGTGTCAACATAGGCCCATCTTTTAATCTGTCTATGTAAACAGTAATATTAGACGACAATATAATCCTATCAGTTATGTATCTTATTTGCAAAAGGTTAAGAGTCAAGGAGATGTCATTCTTGGTTGTCTGTCTGCTTTGATAGACAGATTGTAGCCATGTTTATGATGGGGAGGGGGATACTAATATTAATGCATTAAAATTGTAAGCAAAACCACCCTAAATGTGGTTCTATACTATAAGGGTGGTTAAACAAGGTATTTACAAAAAACTGGTCAACATCCTAAAATGAAATTAACAGACGACAAAGGAAATATGATAAAAGAAGATTTAGACATGTGTATGATGTATTTTAACAAAAACTCTTTGTTTTTATGCTGGGCCTACTTTTCTCTCTGGAACCCTCCATCGTCCGACTCATCCTCTGTGCTTGTTAACGCTGCAGAATCAAGGTTTATTTAACACATTTGCATCCCAGCTATCATCGCCAGCTTCGGAAAAAAGTATATATAGCAGCTTCCAAGAAATCCATCCCATAATCGCGGCTTTCCACCTGAAGACGATAATTTCCACTCGATAGAATGACGTTATAATTGCTGGTTCCCAATTTTAAATACAAATCGTATTTAAAATTGGAAGCCATATTTAAAACTGAGAACCAGCGTCCTTCTATCAAGTGGAAATCATCGTCTTTTCTTTCGAATCCCATTTTGAGCAGCTTGGTGCTAAGCATAGATGAAAGGAACCGACAATTTGGAACCCGGTAGTATTTATTTTACGGAATAAATCGTATTGGAAACTGGAAACCAATGCTTAGCACCAAGCTGCCGAAAGCTGGATTCTTTTCTTTCCACCACGTTGTTATCCCATAATAATCACACTTGGACCCCGGTAATTAGTTAGTGTCGGACAGTGTGTGGGAAGACCATCAGTGCAGGGAACCAGCGTAACCATATGCTCGCAAAATTGTATAAAGTTGCCGTTCTATTTGCAAATCCACTAAATTCAGTTAAACACGACGAATGTCGCAGATTTTACAAAACTCTATCATTTGTTTTATATTATTTAAACCATTTCTCCACAATTGTAACAACATGTGTTCATATTTTCATATCCAGATCTAATACATTTTAAAGCCACCTGGGTACAAATACTGATTAAAGATACATGAGAAAGCAATTCATAGACTCTACCAAAAGACCTAAATCTGAATTCAAATATCAACATCCCAGGATGTTGACAAAACTGTAATCCACATTTTGATTTCCAAAACTTATTTTAGTGGCCCAACAGGGTTCTAGCCATGACCATTTTAGTACCGGATAAATTTACTGACGGCGAACAGAGAAAGTATAGCGAACGAAGTGCAGTGGATCCAGAGGCCTTCTTAATGTCTTTTTAGGGGTTCTTGATGCACTTTGAGGGTTCCTGCCACATAATTTCTTGTTTTAAGAGGCAGTGTAATGATTTTATCCACAAATTGTTAAAAAATCAACACCCCCCCCCCCCCCAAAAAAAAAACCACAACAACACCAAAACACATTTTTTTTAGATTGCTGGGCGCCCAGCCCATTTTGACCCCAAGTCCTGGGCGGATATTGTCAGTGCCGAGCGGCCGTGCCCAGTGCCGCCCACCGTAGAACTGAAAATGAACCGACAAGATTGTTTTGAATCAAGACATGTTTTGAATCAAGACATGTGATTTTTTTTGACTTTACCTATTTTTGGCACGATTGAGGTACATTTTGGCTCTAAACAAGCTTGAACCAACGAATATTGCATTTAGGTGACTGTTATGCGCGGTTAGCGTGCGAAAAATTTTCATGTACTTTTGACCATCATAATTCCAAGATTCTTCTGGTCAAATGAACCGACAGTGCCAATCTCAACAGACACGACGTCAATATTGGGGGGGGGGGTCGCCCCCCCCCCCCCCCCCCCCCCGCCTTAGGGCCCCTGGTGGGGGTCCAGGGGGCGAAGCCCCCGGAAGCTCTGAGCATTACAGCGAATTCACACCAATTAAGGACACAATTTTCATGTATCTTGCCATCGTTGACCCCATTTTCCATGAGTAGTTTTACTATCATTGAAATTTGAAACTAAGAAAAACACAATTTTTACCCTAAAAAAAGAAGAAAAAAAAAAGAAAAAAAATTCAAGGGGGGTCCGCACCCAACGCACCCCCCCCCCCCCCCCATCTGACGGCCCTGTGTAGATAGTTTCAAATGGTGCATCAATTTATCAACAGTACTGTAAATTAACTTAAAATATGAGTAATGGATTCTAGCTAATAACAATACCTAGAGCCCCCACCCCACACACCACGATGCCCCCAAATGAAATGACCAACTTTATGTATTTATATATTGACAAATAAAATTCAATGACAATAGAATTTCACAATTTTGTAGTGTTTGATCCAACTGGACTAGTGTTTGAAAATAAGTCCATTGGAAAGTTGAGGAGGGAGTGGCCTAATGCATGTCAAGTACAATTACTAATCACCTGTTTAAACTGATATTGATCCGAGTAATTATCATTGTGCTCCATCGATCCATGCACATCTTCTATTCTTCTTATGTGGCTCCCAGGAGGATTTGAACTAATTTTCCTTCTAATTCTAAGTTACAATCCAAACAACCACCACTTATAAAATGCAAATTATTTCAGTGATAATGCAAGACCTTTTTGCATTTCGCATTCTACAGAGAGGCAAAGCGCATAAAGATCTCAATGTCAATGTCAATGATTATCAGGGCAATCCTCAGTGTTAGGGGTTAAATATAACAGAATAAACCATAGATGGTAAAGAAAAGAGATGCCATTCATTCATTCCAATGCCATATCTTGGGCATCATAATTTAACTGTAACTGCTGAGGATCGCTTCTCACACAACCCCAAATTTACATTGACATCCTTAAATTTATGTGTATTTTGAAGCCATACAAAAGGTCTTACAGCCCTGGAAGAGCTGCAAGAATTTCACATTTTTTTACTAAGAAGACACTAGCATCACCAAAATCTTAAAACCCACTTAAATTAAATGGACCCCTCTCAAAGAAAGGAGCAAAAAAACACCAATAAATAAATCCAAATACAATTACAATAAAATTGTTATTAAAGGTATATTATATGATCTTTCCAGGGAACGCCCTCAACATCGAACAAAAAATAGAAAGCAGATTTTCTTGCAGATTTACATTTCTGATCATAAATCATGCATACATTCCAAGTTGCAGGGCGATACGATTCTTAATTACTTCAAAATCATGGTTTTAGAGTGAAAATAAACGGTCGGAATCCCGACAGTTTATATTTTCCACTCTAAATTCACTCTAAAACCATGATTTTGAGGTAATTAGGAATCGTATCGCTCTGTAACTTGGAATGTATGTATGATTTATGATAGGAAATGTAAATCTGCAAGAAAATCTACTTTCTAAAAAAAATCATGAATAGAGGGCGCCCTCTGGAAAAGATCACATAATATGCCTTTAAACTAAAGGCATGTTATGTGATCTTTTCCAAGTGGCGCCCTCTCTATCATTGATTTTTACTATGAAAGCAGATTTTCTTGCAGATTCCAGGGGTGTACTTTCGGCGCGAATCCGCGAATCGATTCGCGTAAAATCACTACCGCGCGAATCCAGGTGGATTCTCGCCCAAAAAAAACCCAAAAAAAATCTTTTTTTTAAACTTTTTTTTTTTTTTTTTTAAACTTTTTTTTTTTTTTTTTTAAACTTTTTTTTCTTCTTTTTAAGTCCAAAACAGGACCTTAGATGACTGGTATTTGACCCGTCCCTTAGTCAACAAACATGCCGAATTTGGAAGTTATGCACGCTTATAGCCTTATTCTTGATATTATTTTAATTAATTTTAAGAAGTGTTTGATTCAATTTGTGTACTATTATTTTTTAAGTATACAATAGTACAATAAATGTTTAAAATGCGGAATTTAAATTCAGTAAAAAGGATTCTCGCAAAAATATTCTGCGAGAATCCATTTGCGAGAATCCATGGATTCTCGCAAAATTCCTCTGCGAGAATCCATTTGGATTCTCGCAGGATGTCGCGAAAGTACACCCCTGCAGATTTGCATTTTTGATCATAAATCATAAATATCTTCTAAGTTACAGATCGATACAATTCCTAATTACTTCAAAATCATGGTTTGAAAATAGATTGTTGGCCTACCGCTCCGTTACAATCTATTTTTCAAATGTTACTCTAAATTCACTCTAAAACCATGATTTTGAGGTTATTAGGAATCGTATCGCTCTGTAACTTGGAATATATTTATGATCAGAAAAGTAAATCTGCAAGAAAATCTGCTTCCAATTTTTTTTTGAGAATTGAGGGCGTCCCCTGGAAAAGATTAAACCTTTAAAGCAGTTTTAAAAAGAATTCATCATGCAATGTACAAATGTATATTTCAACATTTTATCAGGCTACAGTTTTGTACCTACATGTAGCTTAATTATAATGTACATGGCGCCTTAAGTTTGATTGATAATCAAGAAAACAATGTTTTTAGTTTGAACCATAATCATTTGGTAATCCATTTGGTTTGAACCATAATCATTTGGTAATCCTGTATTTTAGGGGGATATATGCTTTATACTCCTGTGTACATACATAAGTATTTTAAGTCTAATAATAGCTCTCTGTCTGAGAGAGCTATGAAATGAAAGCATCTGAGTCAGTGTCAGATATTTTCATCAATATTTGTCAACTTTTCTGAATAAAATTAGTCAAACTTTTGTTTTGTATGCCTTGGTTAAATATCTCAACCTGTTTCTATTTCCAAGAAATACCAGCTTGAATTTGATTCGCCTATTCCCAATTCCTGTTAAGGCGTTATACAGCCTAGGCCTAGTAGGCTGTTCACTGTGCAGTAACTTTAAAAAAATGACGCCGACTGTCCAGATCTGCCGACTGTCTATGCTTGTTTTGTTTTCGTAGCTAGTGCTGTGTATGCAGCTGCACTATCAATATCATGACTATGCGTGCACACTCGCGCCGTGCCGTGATGCTGCATGCCATACAAGCCGACATAAGGCTTAGCATGAAGAAAGTACAAATTGGTCAAATTTAACAAATAGGCGCAGGCCCACATATACAGCCTGCTACATACAGGCTACGACTACAGCCAGATGACAGCTCATTCCGTCAACTGAAGAGTCAAAATCCATTGATCCCCAACTAAAACCTAGCCCTAGCATTGCCTAGTGACTAGTCCTATTATAATTGAACGAACAACACGCATAGCACAAAGATGATTGCGCCCAAAATTATCTTGCTTATGGTTGTGCGCGCTTCATGCAATGTTCGCAATACGCTGCTTCAGTTCAATGTGTTCGTTCAGTTATAAATCCGACTATAGTACATGATGTAGCCTAAGTAGTAGACTATAAACTAGTAGTAGTACATAAGTTATAACACTAACAGGACTGCTGTAGACTGTAGTGTAGTATTATCAATTTTTTATTAGTGCTAACTAATTTATTAATTATTTTATTTTTATTAGTACTATTTAATCTATAAATATTAGCTTGAATTTCATCCAGAAAAAATCTTAGTAATTCACTATAAATTAATCAGACTATTGAACTGCTAATCAACTACTCACGTCATCAACGATCAGCTGTTAAAACAAACACTTTGATTACAAAAGAGCCGTGTGGCACCTAAATCACACAATTTCATAGTTGACTGGTTTTTAAAATCCATCACATATTCTGACAGTCACTAAAAAGACTTGGTATCATTTCGTTATAATGTGATCGTAGCACTTACCTAGGAAGTCAAATGATAGCCCTATATTTGGTACAACTAGAAAATAAGTCTTGATTCTGATAAATAATCAGATCTAGTCGATATTGCAGTAATCAAAACCTTTGGTTACATGTTATTTACCTCCTTCGACGTACCCAACATGGACGATTCAATGAAAAACCTTTTAGGGGCCCCTATCTTATCGGTAATTGATTGGATTGGATGTCATTCACCAACAGATGGCGCTATAACATACATTTGATAGTGAGTCAGGGGGAGCAGAAAGCTAACTAATGGGCTTTGAAATAGTTTCAGAAAATAATTTCTATAAAATGAATTCAATAGTCAATTTTTAATGTGTACTCTAAAATTCTATGAGATAAAGCCTTACAGTTGGGCTAACATTCTTGAATCATAGTGATTTAGGCTAACATTCTTTAAGATCTTGAATCATAGTTAAGCTTACATTCGTTGAGATCTTGAATCATAGTTAAGCTTACATTCGTTGAGATCTTATCATAGTTAGGCTAACATTCGTTGAGATCTTGAATCGTAGTCAGGGCTGTATTTAGTACCCGCCCGCACGCCCCTGGCGGGTAACTTTTGTGTCGGGCGGGTAACTTTTTAAATATACACGCCCGGCTGGCCGGTAAGAATTTTGCTGTTGGTAAATGAAGATTACTGGTTTTGCTGTTAAGTTTACTGTCGGGCTGGTAACTTTTACATGCTACCAGCCCGGCTGGCTGGTTGGAGAAAAAATGAAGGTACACCCCTGATCATAGTTAGGCTAACATTCTTTGAAATCTTCAATCATATAGACTAACATTCGTTGAGATCTTGAATCATAGTAAGGCTAACATTCGTTGAGATCTTGAATCATAGTTAGGCTAACATTCGTTGAACTTATTGAATCATATACGCTAACATTCTTTGAGATCTTATAGTTTATAGGCTAACATTCTTTGAGATCTTGAATCATAGTTAGATTTCTATAAAATGAATTCAATAGTCAATTTTTAATGTGTACTCTAAAATTCTATGAGATAAAGCCTTACAGTTGGGCTAACATTCTTGAATCATAGTGATTTAGGCTAACATTCTTTAAGATCTTGAATCATAGTTAAGCTTACATTCGTTGAGATCTTGAATCATAGTTAAGCTTACATTCGTTGAGATCTTATCATAGTTAGGCTAACATTCGTTGAGATCTTGAATCGTAGTCAGGGCTGTATTTAGTACCCGCCCGCACGCCCCTGGCGGGTAACTTTTGTGTCGGGCGGGTAACTTTTTAAATATACACGCCCGGCTGGCCGGTAAGAATTTTGCTGTTGGTAAATGAAGATTACTGGTTTTGCTGTTAAGTTTACTGTCGGGCTGGTAACTTTTACATGCTACCAGCCCGGCTGGCTGGTTGGAGAAAAAATGAAGGTACACCCCTGATCATAGTTAGGCTAACATTCTTTGAAATCTTCAATCATATAGACTAACATTCGTTGAGATCTTGAATCATAGTAAGGCTAACATTCGTTGAGATCTTGAATCATAGTTAGGCTAACATTCGTTGAACTTATTGAATCATATACGCTAACATTCTTTGAGATCTTATAGTTTATAGGCTAACATTCTTTGAGATCTTGAATCATAGTTAGGCTAACATTCTTTGAGATCTTGAATCATAGTGGACTAACATTCTTTGAGATCTTGAATCATAGTGGACTAACATTCATTGAGATCTGATAGTTAGGCTAACATTCTTTGAGATCTTGAATCATAGTGGACTAACATTCATTGAGATCTTATAGTTAGGCTAACATTCTTTGAGATCTTGAATCATAGTGGAGCTAACATTCATTGAGATCTTATAGTTAGGCTAACATTCTTTGAGATCTTGAATCATAGTGGAGCTAACATTCATTGAGATCTTATAGTAAGGCTAACATTCTTTGAAATCTTGAATCATAGTGGACTAACATTCTTTGAGATCTTGAATCATAGTGGACTAACATTCGTTGAGATCTTATAGTTAGGCTAACATTCTTTGAGATCTTGAATCATAGTTAGGCTAACATTCTTTGAGATCTTGAATCATAGTGGACTAACATTCTTTGAGATCTTGAATCATAGTGGACTAACATTCTTTGAGATCTTGAATCATAGTGGACTAACATTCGTTGAGATCTTATAGTTTAGGCTAACATTCTTTGAGATCTTGAATCATAGACTACCATTCTTTACATTCCATAAGACCTTGCTAAACATTCTAAGAGACAGCTCCTTAAAATCAGACTAAGACAGGACATTGAAGGTTAACGTTCTATGAGATAATGCTTCGAAAGTCATGCTAACCAAGCAAGAATTTGAAACCAGATTAATATTCTATGAGATAAGAACTTGACAACAGGCTAACAACCTATAAGGTGGAAGGCTTACATAGTTACATTCGATGAGATAGAGCCTACTGAAGTCGACGTAATATTCTGTTTGACATGGCTAGGATTCCATGAAATAAGAGCTTGAAATCAGGCTGTACAGCAAGACAGGGTGTTATCACCAGGCTTAAAGGGGCACTAAGAGATGTGTTGGCGGATGCGCCCTCAATTATGATAAAAACTGGGATTAGTATTTTTTTAATAATTGTATTACATGTATGAACTTACACCTATAAGGATTAAGAAAAATCAGCCCTCTATGTACAAGAAAACGTCGATTCAAAAAATGCTCGTCCCGCGGGACGAGCATTTTACGTCCGACAGTATTAAATATACACGCCCGGCTGGCCGGTAAGAATTTTGCTGTTGGTAAATGAAGATTACTGGTTTTGCTGTTAAGTTTACTGTCGGGCTGGTAACTTTTACATGCTACCAGCCCGGCTGGCTGGTTGGAGAAAAAATGAAGGTACACCCCTGATCATAGTTAGGCTAACATTCTTTGAAATCTTCAATCATATAGACTAACATTCGTTGAGATCTTGAATCATAGTAAGGCTAACATTCGTTGAGATCTTGAATCATAGTTAGGCTAACATTCGTTGAACTTATTGAATCATATACGCTAACATTCTTTGAGATCTTATAGTTTATAGGCTAACATTCTTTGAGATCTTGAATCATAGTTAGGCTAACATTCTTTGAGATCTTGAATCATAGTGGACTAACATTCTTTGAGATCTTGAATCATAGTGGACTAACATTCATTGAGATCTGATAGTTAGGCTAACATTCTTTGAGATCTTGAATCATAGTGGACTAACATTCATTGAGATCTTATAGTTAGGCTAACATTCTTTGAGATCTTGAATCATAGTGGAGCTAACATTCATTGAGATCTTATAGTTAGGCTAACATTCTTTGAGATCTTGAATCATAGTGGAGCTAACATTCATTGAGATCTTATAGTAAGGCTAACATTCTTTGAAATCTTGAATCATAGTGGACTAACATTCTTTGAGATCTTGAATCATAGTGGACTAACATTCGTTGAGATCTTATAGTTAGGCTAACATTCTTTGAGATCTTGAATCATAGTTAGGCTAACATTCTTTGAGATCTTGAATCATAGTGGACTAACATTCTTTGAGATCTTGAATCATAGTGGACTAACATTCTTTGAGATCTTGAATCATAGTGGACTAACATTCGTTGAGATCTTATAGTTTAGGCTAACATTCTTTGAGATCTTGAATCATAGACTACCATTCTTTACATTCCATAAGACCTTGCTAAACATTCTAAGAGACAGCTCCTTAAAATCAGACTAAGACAGGACATTGAAGGTTAACGTTCTATGAGATAATGCTTCGAAAGTCATGCTAACCAAGCAAGAATTTGAAACCAGATTAATATTCTATGAGATAAGAACTTGACAACAGGCTAACAACCTATAAGGTGGAAGGCTTACATAGTTACATTCGATGAGATAGAGCCTACTGAAGTCGACGTAATATTCTGTTTGACATGGCTAGGATTCCATGAAATAAGAGCTTGAAATCAGGCTGTACAGCAAGACAGGGTGTTATCACCAGGCTTAAAGGGGCACTAAGAGATGTGTTGGCGGATGCGCCCTCAATTATGATAAAAACTGGGATTAGTATTTTTTTAATAATTGTATTACATGTATGAACTTACACCTATAAGGATTAAGAAAAATCAGCCCTCTATGTACAAGAAAACGTCGATTCAAAAAATGCTCGTCCCGCGGGACGAGCATTTTACGTCCGACAGTATCTCCCTGCAGTACGCGTGATACATAACGCGAACCATATTTGCATTGAGGGCGTTTTTCAATAAATAGCGATGATATTGTTTTAATCAAGTTTTGCTGTGTTTTTGCTAGTAGAAACAACAGTAATGGCCATTTTTAATGTTCATCTTGAATTCTGAAGTACACTTTTAAACATTTAAAATTTTCAACACCACTTAATGTACCTTTAAGTTTTAGGCCTCACAGTTGGACTGAAATTCTGTAAGACCTTGTAAAGCCAGGCTAACATTCATTAACCCTAACCGCACTGAATCTCACTAAATCTCACTGCCAGAAACTATCTCCGGGCACGTGCTGCTGCATTGCCGCGATGACGTCACCTACCGCAGGCATATGTGGCCACGGAGTTTGTGGCCGCATATGACCTAGGGAGTTAGCTCAGTTGGTAGAGGGACAGACTTGGGTGCGGATGGTCCGGCGATCGAATCCCGGGGGGTGCTGGGTGATTTTTCGGGTAAAAAAAAATAGCACTTTTTCCCCCCTCCCCCCGATACGCACAAAAAACTAGCTTTACTGGTTAGGGTTAATAAATGTCAATTTTTGATGTGCAATAACCCTAACCGCACTTAATCTCACTAAATCTCACTGCCAGAAACTATCTCCGGGCACGTGCTGCTGCATTGCTGCGATGACGTCACCTACCGCAGGCATATGTGGCCACGGAGTTTGTGGCCGCATATGACCTAGGGAGTTAGCTCAGTTGGTAGAGGGACAGACTTGGGTGCGGATGGTCCGGCGATCGAATCCCGGGGGGTGCTGGGTGATTTTTCGGGTCAAAAAAAATAGCACTTTTCCCCCCTCCCCCCGATACGCACAAAAAACTAGCTTTACTGGTTAGGGTTAATAAATGTCAATTTTTGATGTGCAATAACCCTAACCGCACTGAATCTCACTAAATCTCACTGCCAGAAACTATCTCCGGGCACGTGCTGCTGCATTGCCGCGATGACGTCACCTACCGCAGGCATATGTGGCCACGGAGTTTGTGGCCGCATATGACCTAGGGAGTTAGCTCAGTTGGTAGAGGGACAGACTTGGGTGCGGATGGTCCGGCGATCGAATCCCGGGGGGTGCTGGGTGATTTTTCGGGTAAAAAAAAATAGCACTTTTTCCCCCCTCCCCCCGATACGCACAAAAAAACTAGCTTTACTGGTTAGGGTTAAGATAATAATTTGAAGTCAGACTAGCATTTATAGGTAAATTCTTATTGCTGGCCCAATTTTCAACTTTATGTTTTCTATTTTACATGAAAGATCATCCTTAAAATTTTCACATTCCAAAGTTTGTGTTGCATAACTCCAATGGTTCTTTTTTGAGAAGCACAAGGTCACAAGACATTTGCCGATTGAGTAGCACACAAACTGGCGGTTGGTTAACCAACTTTGGCAGTAATTCACCACATTTTAGTCTATAATTTCTAAATGGAACATTACTGGCCCCTAAGATTTTACAGACATAATGAAAAAAATATGGGGATCTGGGATAGCACTGGATCAAAAATGTGAGAGGTCCCATGACATTTTTCAGTACCCCGTAGAACTTTAGGAGTTTAGGTATTTGATTTTTTTTCTTTTTTACGGACAGTTTAATGAGTTTGTATTGTGAGCAAAGGATGGATACGTAATTTACAGAATTTCTTAAGATTTTGATTTCCTTACATCGTCAAATTAAGGGGTCCCTTCAATTTTGATCGGGACCCGCAAGTCTTTCTAGTTTGAAAATTGACGCGTCACTACAAGAAAGAGAGAGGTCTAGGACGCGCAGACGCGTCAGAATGCGACCCCTGATGGGGATTCTTCTGATATCAAAATATCTTGATGTGAAAGAAAAAAATCATAGCCAAAAAGAAGGTGATCAGAACATACACGACCTTAAAGCCAGGCTATCATTCAATTTAATGAGATAAGACCTTGGAGAAAACTTTTATTTCATGAGACCAAACCTTGGGGCTTGGCTGACATTCTATGGTATCCAACCTGGAAACATCTTTGAGACATAAATATGTAATTTCTTATTCTTGAGGCATACTATTTCACACAAATCTGAAGTATATATTAGCCCTACCTTGCCCTTTTCCCCCCCTCTATGCAGGCCAACCCCCCCCCCCCCCCCCCCCCCCCCCCCCCCCCCCCCCCCCGATGAGTAAAAAAACAAAAAACTCTACCCCACCTAACTCAATATCAACAAATACATTAAAATGGCGCAAAAAAGAAATCCCCCTGTACGGCGGCCAAAAAAAAAAAAATCCCCCCGAACCCAACTTCCTACCACCCCCATAAAAATTTAATGGTGCGTCCCTTATGGTGGTGGTGGTTTGATACACCAATCTGGGATCAGATTAGTTTGGGCTGGTTGGGATCAAAGAGGGTCATTTAAAAAGTCTAACCTCCATAGGCGTTAATCTCTATGAAACATTAGGTGAGTGGATATTTGGTACAAATTGTCAAAAAGGGGCTGAAAAGAATTTATCATTGCTAGTTCTGTTATTGATTCCTGCATGATACCCTAACTATTTAATTTCAACAAACAATATTGTATTCTATGCTGAAAGTGGCCAAACCTGATTTTTAGACGACTTAGTAGATTGGGTCATAATTTTGTTGTACACTGTGAAGCACCCAGGTAAAGTGACGGACATTGACGCACCCCTTCATCAATTTTGTGATGGACCAAAGGCTGCCACTGACGTACCCTCCGTCAAGAATGTGGTGGTAAATGACGCACCCATGACGCACCTCTCCCGGGGGTCGTATAGTGCGTCTGACAATTGATAAGTGTATTAATGTGTAAGCTTTGTCAGATTCAAACCATTTTTTGCTTGTTTTGGGGTGTTTTTTAAATTCCCAATTTGAAAGCTCATTACCTAGAATTATACACCAAAGAAATATATTCCTGCATCTTTATTTTGACAATATCGGCTTTAAGTATGAAAAATGTGACAAATAATGCAGAGCAAACAATAGTCTCGTTTGCAGCATACTATGTGGTTTTATTCTGTAAAATAAGATAAAACGAACAAGATACAGATCTATATATTCATTAAAAATTACAATATGAATTCATATTAACAGTGCATAATGACAGTGGTTGGCATTTGTTCAGAATATTTGTTTCTGTTCTCGTACACTCTCATAAATCTCACCCAAACTTGGTGACAATATAATTTGGGTAAGTGAGCTTGAGGTGCTCATGGGTGTACACAGATTGCCCTCCAATGACCCCTACATGATCTTTGTCCCAAATTTGGTCAAGATTTTAAACTGCACTTATTACTTTCAAGGGCTCTCATGTATAAAGTCAGACTTCAATCTTGGCCAAACTTGGTGACAATAATCTTTAGGCAAGGGGACTTGAGATGTTCATGGAGTGTACACTGATTGACATCTACTGACCCCTACATGACCTTTAACCCCAATTTGTCAACACTTTAAACTGCACTTATTGCTCTTTCGGCTCTCGTATGAAAAGTCACAATTTTAATCTCAACCAAATTGGTGACAATAATCTTTGGGTAAGGGGACTTGAGATGATACATGGGGTGTACCCAGATTGACCTGTAATGGCCCCTACATGACCTTCGACTCATTTTGTCAAAACTGTAAGGCCGAGGCCTCTCTCTCATATGACAATTCAGACTTCAATCTCAACTAAACTTGGTGACAATAATATTTGGGTAAGGGGGTTTGATATATGACTCATGGGGTGCACACCAGGGGTCGCATTCTGATGTGTCTGCGCGTCCTGGACCTCTCACTTTCTTGTAGTGACGCATCAGGTTTCAAACTGGAAAGACTTGCAGGTCCCAATCAAAATTGAAGGGACCCCTTAAATTTGACGATGTATGGAAATGAAAACCTTAAGAAATTCTGTAAATTACATATCCATCCTTTGCTCACAATATAAATCCATTAAAACTGTCCGTAATAAGTAAAATTTTCAAATACCCAAACTTCATGACCCCTCATTTTCTTGAGGGACCCCTTAAATTTGTTTTTTGAAGTCCTACAGGGTCCTGAAAAATTTCATGGGACCTCTCACATTTTTGAACCAGTGCTATCCCTGGTGTACACAGATTGACCTCTAATGACCCCTATGACCTTTGACCCCATTAAGGTGAATCTCTCGGTCAGGGGGAGTCGCAAGTCATGACTTGCAGTATTTTTTAAAATGATTTTTCAACCAGATAGTGGACCAAATAATACTAAATATAAACAACAACAACACCAATATTAACACTAATAAAACAATAGTTATGAATGAAACACAGGTAATTCTGATAATCTTACAAAATGAATGATACATCCATGGGACAACCAAACAACTTCTTTGATTGTATGAGAGCATTTCAATGTTGCTGGGTGTATACTTGGGCTTTATAAATAAGTACATTGTTGATTCATTCACTAGAATAAAAATAAATTTAAAAAATATTTTGTGTTGTATATAGAGAAAAACTAACACAATCGACCAGAGTACAATTTGTTTCATAAAGATGAAATAAATTTGAATTAAGATTTGGTGTAGTAAATTTGAATACAAGTTTGGTGAAATCAATTTGAATACAACATTTTCATTTGTGTTCAAACAGTAACATCTTGTCATTTATAGGAAAAAAATAACATACTTTCACATGAAATTGAACACAAATTTACGCTTTAACATTGCTTGTGCTTATAATGCTGTTTCATTGTCAATCATGACATATGTGTTCCCACTGACACTCCCTGTACGATCTAAGCAACTAAACAAAGAATTGCCTATGATTGTATACAAGAATGGATTAAGAGCAGAATTTATGGGAAGTACAAAACCAATTATCCATGCAAAGATTTCAGGAGATACCTCCACCGCATCAGCTTGTACCAAGATCCCTATAACCACAATTGGCAACCAGCATAGCAAATCAGTTAATGTAATAAGAGCCATCTTGAAAGCCATTCTCAGATCAGTTTTCAATCGGGACATATGTGATCTTTGAATTTGAATGAATAGACTGATGTAACACACTGCAACAGTTACACAGCACACAAAATTGACTCCAAGAAAAATGACGATTGAATACACAGGGCTTAGTTGGCTGCCCACCTTTTCATAACTAAACAATGGTATAATGTCATCGGGTCTATTATTGTCATATGATATTGTTACGGTTTCTTTTTTTACACGGGTTATTGATCTTCTGGCTAACGGCAACCCTATACATACCTCAGAAAATTGGTACAGATGGGAATCTTTTTCTAACCCAACTCCCAAGGAGGTTATAACTAGACCAAGCATCCATACTAAAAGTGTTACTAGTATTTTAGACCTGGTTCTTAAAAACAGCTTCCGACTCACAACAGTGTTTCTAAATGCCCAAAGCCTGTCAACTCCGATCAAAACAATGAGAAAGAGTGAGGCTTCACTTGAAAGGACAGATAGAAAACTTGCCAATTTGCATATTGCATGATTCTTCCAATTTTCAGCTTCTATAGGGAAATATTGCCCATAATACTGATCAGTAGATACAATAATTAACATATACACTCCCATAAGGAAATCTGCAGCAGCCAGGTTGGTTATAAATAGCACCTGTTTTGTGTAATCTGTTTGATCTTTTCCTCTCATTAATGTAAGGCAACCTGTTAGTAAAACATAACCATTTGCAAGCAGTGCAAATGCACCAATAATCCACATGGAATACTTGATTGTTGTATTTGGTAGGAGCTTATTGCAGGTCATATATTCTGATTTTGGTTCATTTGGTATACACCGAGGTCCTTCTAATGATGATTCTATAAGGCAGCATATTCCAGGGGTGTCCACAGATATAGTGGTGGTATTTAGAAATACTGCAAAAGATTTAGGTGATATTCTTGAAAGAGGGTTACCCTTAAGACTAACATACTTCATTTTGGTTAGGTTATCAAATGCATTTGTCTGAACTACAGTAATTTGATTATACTGAAGCCCAAGTGCAACGAGATTGTGCAATTGGGAAAAGACATGGGCATCAATATTGGATATATTGTTGTATCCCAAGACCAATAATTGCAATTCGGTGCAGCAATTGTTTAAGTCAATCAGATCAGAGGACTTCAATCTGTTTCCATTAAGAGTGAGAATGTTCAAATTGACTAGATCTCTGAATAAACCTGGTGTTAATTGTATTAATGTGTTATTCTGTAGCCGTAATTCAGACAATTTAACCAAACCCTGAAATAGGTCTACATGTAGATTGGATAACTGGTTACCATACAAGTTTAGTATCGTTATTTCACCTAGATCCCTGAATACACCTGGATCTAATGTAGTCAGGCTGTTATTATGCAACCACAATGCAGATAATTTAACCAATCCTTGAAATAGATCTAAATGTAGATTGGATAACTGGTTACTAGACAAGAAAAGCATTGTTATTTCACCTAGATCCCTGAATACACCTGGATCTAATGAAGTTAGGCTGTTATTATGCAACCACAATTCAGACAATTTAACCAACCCTTGAAATAGGTCTACATGTAGATTGGCTAACTGGTTACCATACAAGGTTAGTATCGTTATTTCACCTAAATCCCTGAATACACCTGGATTTAATGAAGTCACGCTGTTATTATGCAACCACAATTCAGACAATTTAACCAATCCTTGAAATAGGTCTACATGTAGATTGGATAACTGGTTACCATACAAGTTTAGTATCGTTATTTCACCTAGATCCCTGAATACACCTGGATCTAATGAAGTCAGGCTGTTATCATGCAACCACAATTCAGACAATTTAACCAACCCTTGAAATAGGTATACATGTAGATTGGCTAACTGGTTACCATACAAGGTTAGTATTGTTATTTCACCTAAATCCCTGAATACACCTGGATTTAATGAAGTCACGCTGTTATTATGCAACCACAATTCAGACAATTTAACCAATCCTTGAAATAGGTTTACATGTAGATTGGATAACTGGTTAGCAGACAAGGTTAGTATTGTTATTTCACCTAGATCCCTGAATACATCTGGATCTAATGAAGTCAGGCTGTTATCATGCAACCACAATTCAGACAAAATAACCAATCCTTGAAATAAGTCTACATGTAGATTGGATAACTGGTTACCATACAAGTTAAGCGTTGTTATTTCACCTTGATCCCTGAACAAACCTGAATCCAATGTAGTCATGCTGTTATTATGCAGCCATAAATCATACAATTTAACCAACCCTTGAAATAGGTCTACATGTAGATTGGATAACTGGTTACCAGACAAGGTTAGCATTGTTATTTCACCTAGATCCTTGAACACACGTGAATCCAATGTAGTCAGGCTGTTATTATGCAGCTGTAAATCAGACAAATTAACCAACCCTAGAAAAGTGTCTACATGTAGATCGGATAACTGGTTACCATGCAAGTAAAGTATTGTTATTTCACCTAAATCCCTGAATACACCAGGATCTAATGAAGTCAGGTTGTTATTATTCAACCCCAATTCAGACAATTTACCCAACCCTTGAAATAGGTCTACATGTAGATTGGATAACTGGTTACCATGCAAGTAAAGTATTGTTATATCACCTAGATCTCTGAATACACCTGGATCCAATGTAGTCAGGTTGTTATTATTCAACCACAATTCAGACAAATAATCCAAACCTTGAAATAGGTCTACATGTAGATTAGATAACTGGTTACCAGACAAGGAAAGTTTGGTTATTTCACCTAGATGTCTGAATACACCTGGATCTAATGAAGTCAGGTTATTATCATGCAGCCACAATTCAGACAAATTATCCAACCCTTGAAATAGGTCTACATGTAGATTGGATAACTGGTTACCATACAAGTAAAGTATTGTCATTTCACCTAGACCCCTGAATACACCTGGATCTAATGTAGTCAGGTTGTTATCATGCATCTTCAATTCAGACAAATTATCCAACCCTTGAAATAGGTCTACATGTAGATTGGATAACTGGTTACCATACAAGTAAAGTATTGTTATTTCACCTAGATCCCTGAATACACCTGGATCTAATGTAGTCAGGTTGTTATCATCCAGCCACAATACAGACAAATTATCCAACCCCTGAAATAGGTCTACACTTAGATTGGATAACTGGTTACCATACAAGTAAAGTATTGCTATTTCACCTAGATCCCTGAATACACCTGAATCTAATGAAGTCAGGTTGTTATTATGCAATGCCAATACATACAAATTACTCAACCCTTGAAATAGGTCTACATGTAGATTGGATAATTGGTTACCATACAAGGTTAGTCTTATTAGTTTCCCCAAATCCCAAAATACTCTTGGATCCAACAATGTCAATTTGTTATCATGTAGTTGTAAGTCAGAGAGGTTAGTCAAACCTTGAAAATGGTCTTCTAAACTGGATAATTGGTTGTTGTATAAATAAAGGTTTTGCAAATAAAATAGATTTCTAAATGTATTTGGTGCCATTGTCACCAACATATTACCATTAAGTGACACGCTAATTAAATTTGTTAGCCCTTTGACTATATCTTCACTTAGATAAGATATATTGTTTTCAGCCAAGTTGAGATGTGTCAACGTAGCAAGATCTCTGAACACACCCAAATTGGTTACACTAAGAAATAGGGATATATCATTACCTTGCAATGATAAATGTGTAACATTTGTGATGTTCGTGAATGTATCAATGTCAATATTAGTGAGGAAGTTGTCAGAAAGGTCAAGATATTGCAGGTTATTCAAACTATGAAATGAATTTTGGCCTAGCTGAACAATTGAGTTATCTGATAATGATAAGACCTGGATCCTCTTTAAATCGGAGAATGTTTTTGGTTCCACCGTTGAAATCTCATTTCCTGACAAATACAGTACTTGGACATCATGTAACCCTACAAACATATTATCGCTTAACCTTTGTAACTTGTTGTCATTCAAAAACAGCTGTTTTAGATTACTAAGCCCCAAAAATACACTAGAGTTTATGTTAAACAGTTCATTATAGGAGAGATCTAGTATCTGCAGTTGCACTAACCCTTCAAAGGTACCATATTGAAGACTGGCGATTGAGTTGTGATCCAATAGAAGAATGCTGATGTCGGTACGATTTCCAAAACTTCCTGGAGTGATACCGACCAACTGCCTTCGTCTGCCATCTATCGCTGATGTGTTGAAATCCAGTGTTTCATAGATGAGAAGTGTTTCTCTGCTGTGTCCGCCATCCAAGCAGAGGGTAGTAAATTGATTATACTCCAGGCTACAGGAACATTGAGCAGGGCAAATTGGTAACTCGGCAACATATATAATATCCCTAAATGACTGGCTAAACTCTGGTATTTCAACCATGGTCCTACTTGTATCAGGAAATGTTAGGGATGGGTGACGGATAGTCAGCTCTTGATAGTTTTCAACATGGTAGGGGATGGTGTATTGGTTGGCATATCTTTTGAAGTGTGCACAGATCTCCAGACCAGAACCATGGGTATTCTGAAATGCCGAACATTTTGTTTGATCCAGTCCTTTTTGAGACTTACTCACATCATCAGGAATAAAGAAACGCAATATAAGTTGTATTGTTGATGCGACATTGGTATTTATTACCAGGATATTGCTACTGAAATTCATACTACAGGAGCCTTGATTTGGATCGGTTAAAGCAAGAATGGTGTTGAAACATGCATCAGCTGAGTTGAATCGCAGCATGAAATAATTAAAAATAGACCAGTGCGACTGTACTTCTGAAACTGTAATATAAAAACCAGCGTCTATTGGGGCAGATATGTGGATATCGCACTGTTTCCTTGAAGATGTATGTAGGGTGAGACGTGATTGGTTTCTCGCCAGAGTTATATTTTGGTTGGGACATTCAGTGGAATTGTCCAGGGTTACATTGTGTGTGACACCAGTGTCCAAATACGAATGTTGAGAGTCATTCACATTATTTGCTAGATAGTATATAGACTTTGTATTCAAAGTGTCAGGCACCACTGTAGTGTTGATTCCATTGTAGGAAGAGGTTGTAGATTGGGGATTGGATAATTTAGCCACTGTAGCATTGGTCTTGTTTTCTGAAGAACCCACATATTGTGAATCAATCATAGCCACTGTAGGTGTGTTGCCCAAGTCCAGATATGGTGAGTCAGGCACAATATCACTAGTTGCTCTAGTGTTGGGTCCATGTTGCGAAGATTCTGTATATTGCGAGTCAGTCACATTAGCTGCAGTAGTGTTGGGTACATTTTGCAAAGAATCTGTATATTGTGAGTCAGTCACATTAGCTGCAGCAGTGTTGGGTCCATGTTGCGAAGAATCTGTATATTGCGGGTCAGTCACAATAGCCGCAGTAGTGTTAGGTCCATTTTGCAAAGAATCTGTATATTGCGAGCCAGTCACATCAGTTACTGTGGTGTTGAATCCATTTTGCAAAGAGTCCAGATATTGCAAATCAGTTGTGTCAGCCGCTCTAGTATTGGTTCCATTTTGAAAAGAGTCTATATATCTGGAGTCATTCGCATGTAAAATTCCATTGTGTGTAAGTTGAAAGTCACCAGTCTGATTATTCGCGATACTCCAGTTGCCATCGGACACACACAGTGCAGGTTGAATAGTACAGATATTGACACAGATTGATACAAGAAGACACATATTGGATATGAAATTACTCTTCATTTTGAGAGAGAAATAATTCATTTTATTGAATCTGTAGAACATATTCAACACACGTTTGATAGAGAGCAGCTGCAATGATGTTATGGTATAGATAACCGCTCCTTTTTAATAGTGGAAGTATCGTGGGCGGTATGAGTAATCGTTTAAGATTAGAATGGGGACGGTAATGGGAATTTTGGCTAACACTATCACAATACTGTGTATAGTAATTCAAGCTTAAATAACCCTAGCCTCTGACCTCAGTGTAAAGCACAATGCAGCTATCCCATTCAGTTTGAGTATATACAGACCTGGTACAATAATAGAATTGTACATAAATTAGATATTTTGTTCCACAACCAGGGCCTATACATTATAAATACAATGATAAATTTCTTTTAATCATGTTTAGCAAACCGTAGCTATAAAGTAATTCCATGCCAAATCAACCACTTGCCAACATTCGTGGCTGGTTACCCTCTTTGATTTGACTGAAAATAAGTTTTAATTTAGTATGTACATGTACATATACATAGAGGAATAAAAAAGTAAGCCCCCCCACCTAAAATTATATCACATTCGTTTGAATAACTCCACACAAAATTAAAAGTTTCGAGAGATTGAAACACTTCTGATAAGGAAAAACTCTTTGCTACCCATAAAAAGTTTTTGCTTTTCAATATCATTATTATTTTTCCCTTAATAATCACATTTCCCAAAATGATGTCTTCAGAAAAAGTGGCACTTTTCAAGATCCTACACGGATTTGTTTGCATAACTCCATACACAATTAAGCGTTTTAAGAGATTGAAACCCCTTATGAAAAGGGAAAACACTTGGCTACCCACACAAAGTGTCCCCTTTTCGATACCATGTTTACTTTTCTCAAAACAGTTACATTTCCCCAAAATGATGTTTTCTGAAGAGTGACAATTTTCAACGCTGCAGGTAAGTTATTGATGTGAATGGTGATCATAATTGGCTAGTCATGCATGAAAAAAATATTTTAGTTTTTATTCCAAATAAAGATCAGCTAAAGAAAGAAGAGGCTTTCCTTTAATTGAAAATAAAGGCAATTGAAATGAATTTTACAAAAGAACTAGAGACATTTGTGTACATTTCTTGTGTATAATCTTGAAAAATGTATACTTTTATATAAAGGTGGGGCTTGAGAACGGAGGGTCCCCGGATCGAATCCTGGCAGGTTCCCGGAGATTCAGTTGGTGTTTTTTCCTCAAAAATTGTGATCCCGGTCAAAAATCCTAAACCGGGGTTAGGGTTAACTAACAGATAATCTGTTTTGCAAGAAATCATGAATGTACTTAGCTTGTTGACCTCAATGATTCATTTGATCTATTGCTGGCCTTACATATTTAGTAGTTTTCTGTATCATATTAACCATGTTTGACACAAATAAATCAGTCTGCAATTTGTTTCTGAGGAGTGCGGGTCTATCTTAGGCCCTCACGAAACAGTTCTGTAAAACAATATGTGATTGCTCAAGTCGTTTTTAAATATCTACTTTTATATAGATTAAATGAATAATGGAGTTGCAGCAGTTTTACGGAGGCTATGCTGAGGGTCCACTAAGTACTAATTAGATCAGTTTTCAAGGTGCATTTAGCGGGTTTCTGTGTGATAAAATGTTTTCAAGAAATATTGTTTCACAGTAGATATCAGATTCAATGCTATTTTTGAACTAACTATAATTGAATGCGACAATTGTATGGTCTTTTTATCAATTATATTAATTAATTAATTAATTAATTAAAGACTAATTAAATTTGAAATTTGTACTTTTTTATTATGATTTTTTTTTTTGTCATATCAATTCTATTATAATTGTCTTTCATCATTAAGGTCAATTAGCTAATGAAATAGAATTTTGTTTTGCCTCAAAAAGCATTGTTTACCATTATTTGATATACATGATTTTGGCCACACTGTATATTTCAATGAGGGATGATTGGCCGACTTGTTTTTTTTTTTAGTGAAAGCCATTTATCCCGCCTTCTTAATACCATACTTGTTTTTAATGTAATATTTGTAGAGAAAAAAATAACTTGGTTATATCAAAACTAGAAAAAAAAGGTGTTTTCCGTACGTTTCACCCTGTATAATTAATGCACACCCTGTATAATATCACATGATATTTACAAATCTGGTATCCTTGTAGTAGTATAGCTTCCTAAATAGCTCTACTTTATGTAGATCGGATGTATACAGTAAAAGTTATGTTGATTTGAATCGGAATTGGTGAATTTTCTCTCACTTTACTATTAAGGAATTTTGAATTTGGAGAGGGGGGGGAGAAAGTCCTCTTGTCAGTGGCATACCGACCAGGGGGGCAGGGGGGCAAGTTGCCCCCCCCCCCCCCCCCCCCGGCTCCAAATACCGGGACGCTAAATTCGCACTACCGGGACGCTAAATTCGCGCGCACAAAAAAATAATAGGGCCTAGGCCAGAAAACACTGAGGATTGGGCATCATTTGTTGAATGTTGTGCTATTTGGACGGCGAAATTTTGTGACCCTGCACCATTTTGTGACCGTGCGAATTTTTTTGACCATGCAAAATTTTTTGATCCTACCTCTCCCCCCACACTTACTTGAAATTCACGAGGTGACTGACAAAAATTTGGGGCAACCTTTAATGAAAATTTACGCCACTGTCGGGACGACATATACTTGCCCCCCCCCCTGGCTCACATGCCGCGGTACGCCCCTGCCTCTTGTAGCAAAATACCTGAGTGCTCATCAGTAGTCATCACAAGAGTGGTATCAGGCATGTCCAAGGACTTTCAAAAAGCACCATAAATAACTAATTGCATTAAGGTGTAAAAGCACCACTAAACAAGTATGGACAGTATTTTACATACCCTAAACACTGAGTCTTTCCAATACCCTAAACAAATAGTCAACATATGTTGATACCCTAAACAAGTAGGCAAATGTTTTGATCCCCTTACGAAGTAATTTGTATAGTTTAAACATTTCACCAAGTATGATACCGCATAACCCTTTTCCCCCGGGGAACTGACATTGGAAAAGGGTATAGGTATGTGCCGCGCTGAAGACCCCCTTTTTCACCCTCTGCTGCTAGCTCTTATGACCCCCTTTTGAGCCTGCATCAGTTCTTAAGACCCCAATTTTATCGAAAATTCAAAAATCGCGACATTTTGCGTTCCAAAGCCCCAAATTTTTAGAAAAATCAAGAATTTGTGTTCTTGCTAATCAAAATTGAACTATAGGCCAGTTCTCAAGACCTACTTTTTTGAAATTATCAGTTCCGAAGACCCTATTTTTCATCATCATGACATAAATTGTCCGCTTAGGAGCGCTATTAATTTGGTCTAGTATAAGGTCACAAATTTTCTGCTTTGTAACTGTCGAATTCCGCGTTTTTCCGCGTTGTAAGTTTTGCATTTTTCTGTGATGTAATTTTCCCCAAGAAAGCTTAAAATTTACGATCTATAAAACCAAAATAAACACAGTTTACATGCAGCTGTGTTCTTACAATGCAAACATAATAATATTTTGGGCCTATGAATAATGGTATGGAGTTCAGCGCTGAGTTTTATATTTAAATATTGTTTGTTTTGTTTTATTACGTATCGTTTTTTGATATTTATAGGCCTATTGTTTTATTCAAGACTATTTATAAATTTTGTGTTTTGGACGTTTTTTGTGCATTTTTTTCTTCTTCTTTTCATCAAAATGTCGTTTTCCGTGTTTAACCTCAATTCCGCGATCGTGACCTTAGTCTAGTAAACCTATTGTTATCACTTACTACGAGAGGATTTCCTGGTTGTATATTTAAATTCGGGGCGTGTACGACGGTACTTCTTGGTAACTGCATGGGTGAGTTCATCCCTGTTATACATGTAGGCTTGCACCTATTTACAGTAAACGGGAGGTTAGTAGAAAATTGGGTTCTCGAAAGTGTATTTTAACCAAAATTGGGTTCTCGAAAGTGTATTTTAACCAAAATTGGGTTCTCGAAAGTGTATTTGAACATTGGAAATTACACCTTCTATAAACCATCAAAGAATTTAAGGGGGTATTTAAAAATACCAAAAACATTTCTGATTTAATCAATACCACCCATATATACTTCGAGAAAAGGCACCCCAAAAGGCGGCACATACACGTATACCGCTATTATGACAAGTCCCCGGGGCTCCCCCCCCCCCACCCTGATGCCCCCAAATGAAATTACAAACTTTGTATACTAAAACAAATAGTCAGATATGCCCCCCCCCCCCTGATGACCCCCACATGCGATGCCATAAATTTGACTAAATTTGCATGGACAACACGGGTGATTATGAGTGCTTCCCCCGGGGAGGGGACACTCGCCTAAGATGGTATCGGGGGTGTGCCGCTCTAATGGGTAGCTTTTTGGGCACAAAATCCCTAAACATGGGGTATGATTTTTTGCTAAAAATCTCTAATAATGGGTTCACTTTTTACAAATGGGTCTATTTTCGCGATGTTTGCGTCTATTTTCGCCAAAAACTGCAAAAATTAGGTTTATTTTTCCGATAGTTTGCGAAAATTGGGTCTAAAATGAAGCAAAACCCCTAAAAATGGGTACCGTTTTTTTCCTAAATCACCCCTAAAAATGGGTATGGGTTTTGAATCTCCAGCTGCACACCCCCGATCAAACCAAATCCGAGTAATCCGGGGGGTGGGGGGGGGGGGGAAGGCTGTGGCCTGTGATCAAGGGGGTGGTCATAACCGACTGTACAGTCATATCATAGACTGTCATTTCATTTCGGTGATGGTGACACTCAGGGTGGAAAGCCTGGCAGGGATGCCCCGGCTCTCTCAGATGGGCCTGGCCTCGAATTTATTAACCTAACCCCATTTGGCCTTATTTCCGGGGCGGCTGGGCTATAATAGTGTTTTGTTTTGTTCAAATCAAATATCTCCCAGTTTTTTTGTTTTTGTTTTTTTAATACCCGACTTTTTGTTGTTTGATGTCTGTGTCCGTGAGCTTGATTGACAAATTCTGTGTGACCTTTCCTCGGGGGGGGGGGGGGGGGGGGGGGACTCGCCTAAGCGGTGGCGGGGATAGTGCCATTTAGTCGCTTTTTGCTGAAAAAACATAATGGGGTATGATTTTGTGATGGCAAATCTCTCAAAATAAGAATGTGCCCCACTTGCTACAGATGGGTCTATTTTAAAATCCTTACAAATGGGTATATTTTCGCGAATTGCAAAAATTGGGGCTAGTTCATCCCACACCAAAAAAATCATATAAATGGGTCTATTTGGTCTATTTTCCAGATAATTTGCGAACGGGGTCTATAAATGAAGCAAAATCCTTAGAAATGGGTACCGTTTTTCCACAAATCACCCTTAGAAATGGGTATGTTTTTTTATTTGTATCTCCTGCCGCACATCCCCGAACAAATCCAATTCCGGGGCTAGTCCTCCTACCTCTGTGTTGTTAGATTGTTCTGCGCTTGTGCGGAAGAGCGCAATGCTGATCCCCTATCTTATACGTGACACTACTCTAAAAATGAAAGGTTCGCGGTCTACTGTCGGTTCCTTGGTTTTTTTCGTTTGCCAAACTCTTGTATTGCAATTGGCGATGATCGAGTGATTTCAGGCATTTTAGTACATGCGGTATAAATATCGGAGTGATGTTTGCGGTATTAAAAAGGCCTACAGTGTATAGCGTATTTTAAAGGTCGTATTTTGTTGTTCGTAAACAGATGTACATTGGGACGCACCCATGTAAAGTGACGGACCTTGACGCACCCTCCGTCATTTTTTTGACGGACCAAAGGCTGCCACTGACGTACCCTCTGTCAAAAATTATTGGTAAACGACGCACCCACGACGCATCTCTCCCGGGGGTCGTATAGTGCGTCTTACAACTGTTCAGTTCTGTAGACCCCCTTTTTGAGACCCTGGGCGGCACACCCCTACCAAAAAAAAAGTTGAGTGCCCCCCCCCCCCCCGGGCCCTTTTCCCTTCCCTAATATTACTATGAAACATATATGCTGATCTGATCAATTATGCGATGATAGAAATTGAGAAATATATCTCGCTCATATATTGTGGCTATTTATAATCCTCATGGAACAAAAGTAAAAGTGGTTATTTTTATGTGATTAATTTGTTAGTTTTGACATAGATTCAACCATATTTTGGGTTTTTTTTAAAAAATAAAAATAAAATTCCCAATTTGAAAGTTCATTACCTAGAATTATACACCAAAGAAATTATATTCCTGCAACTTTTTTTTTACAATATCTGCTCTAAGTATGAAAAATGTGACAAATAATGTAGAGCAAACAATAGTCTCGTTTGCAGCATACTGTTTGATTTTATTCTGTAAAATAAGATAAAACAAACAAGATACAGATCTATATATTCATCAAAAATTACAATATGAATTCATATTAACAGTGCATAGTGACCAAGGCTCAAGATAAGCGGGCGCTGGGCAATTTTTACCCCTCGGTCCTCATGCCATAGCGCCCGGTAATGCTGAAAAATAAACAACCGAGCGCTGATATTTTGTCAAAACCAGCGCCCGTTGACGATCGGGAAGCTTGCCCAAAACATCAAAAAAAATATTTGACAATACGATTTAATAAAAAGTTAGCTCCCGGTAGACTGAAAGTAGCTCCTGGTTCTCAATAAATCCCATGATCCTGGCGCTACTTTGGAAACAAAGTAGCTCCAGGTAAAAAAACTGTTATCTTGAGCCTTGATAGTGACCGTGGTTGGCATTTGTTCAGAATATTTTTTCTGGTCTCGTACACTCTCATAAGGAGATGTGGACAGGTGGGAAATGTGGTGGGTTTTTTTGGTTTTTTATTCCCCTCCCCCTTATTTGTAATGATTTGTCAACCAGATAGTGGACCAAATAATAATAAATATAAACAACAGCAACGTTAACTGCAACATCAATAATAACACTAACAAAATAATAGTAATGAATGTAACATGTGTAATTATGATAATCTTACAAAATGAATAATACATCCATAGGACAACCAAACAACCTCTAAGGGTGTATGAGAGCATTTCAATTTTGCTGGTTGTATACTTCGGCTCTATCATATACTCTTTATAAATTAGTACATGTAAAGCAGGGGTGTCAACAACTCTCCCGCATTTGGCGGGAGTCTCCCGCCTAGACAATTATCTTTCTCCTGCTCACCTGCCAAGCATATAAAATCTCTTGCATCATAAATTTATAGTTTATTACATTAAAATACAAAATTAAAATCAAAAGTGTGTGGGCTGTGGGCGAGGGCACCAATTTGAGTCCAGTGGGGTTATAGCACTATTTATTAGTTATGGAGCCTCAATTTTTCAATTAATTTGAATACAAATGTGAAATATGTGTTCAAATAGTTTACTTGACATTTTAAGGAGAAAAGTAATAGCTAGAATTCACATAAAAATGAACACAAAATGTACACTTTAACATTGCTTGTGCTTATAATGCTGTTTCATCAATCATGACATAGGTGTTCCCACTGATACTCCCTTTACGATCTAAGCAACTAAACAAAGAATTGCCTATGATTGTATACAAGAATGGATTAAGAGCAGAATTTATGGGAAGTACAAAACCAACTATCCATGCAAAGATTTCAGGAGATACCTCCCACGCATCAGCCTGTACCAAGATCCCTATAACTACAATTGGCAACCAGCATAGCAAATCTGTTAATGTAATAAGAGCCATCTTGAAAGCCATTCTCAGATCAGTTGTCAATCGGGACATATGTGATCTTTGAATTTGAATGAATAGACTGATGTAACACACTGCAACAGTTACACAGCACACAAAATTGACTCCAAGAAAAATGATGATTGAATACACAGGGCTTAGGTGGCTGCCCACCTTTTCATAACTAAACAATGGTATAATGTCATCGGGTCTATTATTATTGTCATATGATATTGTTACGGTTTCTTTTTTTACACGGGTTATTGATCTTCTGGCTAACGGCAACCCTATACATACCTCAGAAAATTGGTACAGATGGGAATCTTTTTCTAACCCAACTCCCAAGGAGGTTATAACTAGACCAAGCATCCATACTAAAAGTGTTACTAGTATTTTAGACCTGGTTCTTAAAAACAGCTTCCGACTCACAACAGTGTTTCTAAATGCCCAAAGCCTGTCAACTCCGATCAAAACAATGAGAAAGAGTGAGGCTTCACTTGAAAGGACAGATAGAAAACTTGCCAATTTGCATATTGAATGATTCTTCCAATTTTCAGCTTCTATAGGGAAATATTGCCCATAATACTGATCAGCAGATACTATAATTAGCATATACACTCCCATAAGGAAATCTGCAGCAGCCAGGTTGGTTATAAATAGCACCTGTTTTGTGTAATCTGTTTGATCTTTTCCTCTCATTAATGTAAGGCAACCTGTTAGTAAAACATAACCATTTGCAAGCAGTGCAAATGCACCAATAATCCACATGGAATACTTGATTGTTGTATTTGGGAGGAGCTTATTGCAGGTCATATATTCTGATTTTGGTTCATTTGGTATACACTGAGGTCCTTCTAATGATGATTCTATAAGGCAGCATATTCCAGGGGTGTCCACAGATATAGTGGTGGTATTTAGAAATACTGCAAAAGATTTAGGTGTTATTCTTGAAAGAGGGTTACCCCTAAGATTAACATACTTCATTTTGGTTAGGTTATCAAATGCATTTGTCTGAACTACAGTAATTTGATTATACTGAAGCCCAAGTGCAACGAGATTGTGCAATTGGGAAAAGACATGGGCATCAATATTGGATATATTGTTGTATCCCAAGACCAATGCTTGCAATTCGGTGCAGCAATTGTTTAAGTCAATCAGATCAGAGGACTTCAATCTGTTTCCATTAAGAGTGAGAATGTTCAAATTGACTAGATCTCTGAATAAACCTGGTGTTAATTGTATTAATGTGTTATTCTGTAGCCGTAATTCAGACAATTTAACCAAACCCTGAAATAGGTCTACATGTAGATTGGATAACTGGTTACCATACAAGTTTAGTATCGTTATTTCACCTAGATCCCTGAATACACCTGGATCTAATGAGGTCAGGCTGTTATCATGCAACCACAATACAGACAATTTAACCAATCCTTGAAATAGGTCTACATGTAGATTGGATAACTGGTTACCATACAAGGTTAGTATCGTTATTTCACCTAGATCCCTGAATACACCTGGATTTAATGAAGTCACGCTGTTATTATGCAACCACAATTCAGACAATTTAACCAATCCTTGAAATAGGTATACATGTAGATTGGATAACTGGTTACCATACAAGTTTAGTATCGTTATTTCACCTAAATCCCTGAATACACCTGGACCTAATGAAGTCAGGCTGTTATCATGCAACCACAATTCAGACAATTTAACCAACCCTTGAAATAGGTATACATGTAGATTGGATAACTGGTTACCATCCAAGTAAAGTATTGTTATTTCACCTAAATCCCTGAATACACCTGGATCTAATGAAGTCAGGCTGTTATTATTCAACCACAATTCAGACAATTTAACCAACCCTTGAAATAGGTCTACATGTAGATTGGATAACTGGTTACCAGACAAGGTTAGTATTGTTATTTCACCTAGATCCCTGAATACATCTGGATCTAATGAAGTCAGGCTGTTATCATGCAACCACAATTCAGACAAAATAACCAATCCTTGAAATAGGTTAACATGTAGATTGGATAACTGGTTACCATGCAAGTAAAGTAGTGTTATATCACCTAGATCCCTGAATACACCAGGATCTAATGAAGTCAGGTTGTTATTTTGCAGCTGCAATATAGACAAGTTAACCAACCCTTGAAATAGGTCTATATGTAGATTGGATAACTGGTTACCAGACAAGGTTAGTATTGTTATTTGAACTAGATCCCTGAACACACCTGAATCCAATGTAGTCATGATGTTATTATGCAGCTGTAATATAGACAATTTAACCAACCCTTGAAATAGGTCTACATGAAGATTTGATAACTGGTTACCATACAAGTAAAGTATTGTTATATCACCTAGATCCCTGAATACACCAGGATCTAATGAAGTCAGGTTGTTATTATGCAACCACAATGCAAACAATTTGACCAACCCTTGAAATAGGTATACATGTAGATTAGATAACTGGGTACCAGACAAGGTTAGTATTGTCAGCTCACCTAGATCCCTGAATACATCTGGATCTAATGTAGTCAGGCTGTTATCATGCAGCCACAATACAGACAAATTATCCAACCCCTGAAATAGGTCTACATGTAGATTGGATAACTGGTTATCATACAAGTAAAGTATTGTTATTTCACCTAGATCCCTGAATACACCTGGATCTAATGAATTCACATTGTTATTATATAGCTTCAATGCAGATAATTTAATCAACCCTTGAAATAGGTCTATATGTAGATTGGATAACTGATTACCATACAAATAAAGAAGGGTTAGTTCACCTAGATCCAAAAAAACTCTTGGAACCAATAATGTCAATTTGTTATCATGTAGCTGTAAGTCAGAGAGGTTAATCAAACCTTGGAATTGATCTACATGGAGACTGGATAATTGGTTGTTGTATAAATACAGGGTTTGCAAATTGACTAGATATCTAAATGTATTTGGTGCCATTGTCACCAACATATTACCATTCAGTGACACACTAATTAAATTTGATAGCCCTTTGACTATATCTTCATTAAGATAAGATATATTGTTTTTAGCCAAATTGAGATGTGTCAATGCAGTAAGATCCCGGAACACACCCAAATTGGTTACACTGTAAAATAGGGATATTTCATTTCCTTGCAATGATAAGTGTGTCATATTTGTGAGGTTCGTGAATATATTAATGTCAATATTAGTGAGAAAGTTGTCTGAAAGGTCAAGATATTGCAGGTTATTCAAATTATTAAATGAATTTTGGCCGAGCTGAACAATAAAGTTATCTGATAATGACAAGACCTGGATCCTCTTTAAGTGTGAGAATGCTTTTGGTTCCACAGTTGAAATCTCATTTCCTGATAAATACAGTACTTGGACATCAAGTAACCCTACAAACATATTAACAGTTAACCTTTGTAATTTGTTACCATTCAAAAACAGCTGTTTTAGATTACTAAGCCCCCAAAATACACTAGAGTTTATGTTAAACAGTTTATTATAGGAGAGATCTAGTAGTTGCAGTTGCCTTAATCCTTCAAAGGTACCATGATCAAGACTGGGGATTGAGTTGTTATTCAATAGAAGAATGCTGATGTTGGTAAGATTTCTAAAATTTCCCAGAGTGATACCGACCAGCTGCCTTGCACTGCCATCTATCGCTGATGTGTTGAAATCCAGTGTTTCATAGATGAGAAGTGTTTCTTTGTTGTGTCCACCATCCAAGCAGAGGGTAGTAAATTGATTATACTCCAGGCTACAGGAACATTGAGCAGGGCAAATAGGTAACTCGGCAACATATATAATATCCCCATATGACTGACTGAACTCTTGTATTTCAACCATGGTCCGACTTGTATCAGGAAATGTTAGCTTCAGGGATGGGTGAAAGATAGTCAGCTCTTGATAGTTTTCAACATAGTAGGGGATGATGTATTGGTTGGTAAATCTTTTGAAGTTTGCACAGATCTCCAGATCAGAATCATGGGTGCCATTCTGAAATACCGGACATTTTGTTTGATCCAGTCCTTTTTGAGACTTACTCACATCATCAGGAATAAAGACAGGCACTAGTTGTATTGTTGTTGGGAAATTGATATTTATTACCAGGATATTGCTACTGAAAGTCATAATACAGGAGCCTTGATTTGGATCGGTTAAAGCAAGAATGGTGTCGAAACATGCATCAGCTGAGTTGGATCGTAGTATGAAATAATCAAAAATAGACCAGTGCGACTGTACTTCTGAAACTGTAATTAAAATACCAGCGTCTAGTGGGGCAGATATGTGGATATCGCATTGTTTCCTTGAAGTTGTATTTAGCGTGAGATGTGATTGGTTTCTAGCCAGAGTTATATTTTGGTTGGGACATTCAGTGGCATTGTCCAGTATTACATTGTGTGTGACACCTGTGTCCAAATGTTGAGAGTCAGTCACATTATTTGCTAGATTGTATATAGACTTTGTATTCAAAGTGTCAGGCACCACTGTAGTGTTGATTCCATTGTAGGAAGAGGTCGTAGATTGGGGGTTGGATAATTTAGCCACTGTAGCATTGGTCTCGTTTTCTGAAGAATCCTCATACAGTGAATCAATCGTAGCCACTGTAGGTTTGTTGCCCACGTCCAGATGTGGTGAGTCAGTCACATTAGCAGCAGTAGTGTTGGATCCATTTTGCGAAGATTCTGTATATTGCGAGCCAGTCACATCAGCGGCAGTAGTGTTGGGTCCATTTTGCGAAGAATCTGTATATTGCGAGCCAGTCACATTAGCAGCAGTAGTGTTGGGTCCATTTTGCGAAGATTCTGTATATTGCGAGTCAGTCACATCAGCGGCAGTAGTGTTGGGTCCATTTTGTGAAGAATCTATATATTTTAAGTCAGTCACATCAGCCGCAGTGGTATTGGTTCCATTTTGCAAAGAGTCTATATATCTGGAGTCATTCTCATGTAAAATTCCATTGTGTGTAGGTTGAAAGGCACCAGTCTGGTTATCCGCGATATTCCAGTTGCCATCGGACACACACAGTACAGGTTGAATAGTACAGATGGTGACTAGTACACAGAATGACGCAAGAAGACACATATTGGATATGAAATTACTCTGCATTTTGAGAGAGAAACAATTCATTTGATTGAATCTGTAGAACATATTCAACATACATTTGATAGAGAGCAACACTGCAATGACGTTATGGTATAGGCCAATATAACCGCTCCTTTTTAATAGTGGAATAATAACCGTGGGCGGTATGAGTAATAGGTTAAGATTAGAATGGTGACGGTAAGGCCAAAAAAAATTAATTGTTTGGTTGTCCTCCACACAGCTGAGAGTTGAGGTGCGGGCGGGCGGATTTTTATTTTATTTTAATTTTTATTTTTATTTTTATTTTTAAATTCAATGGGAACTCAGTCCCAGGTATTGTAGTGTTGTAGTGAAGCTCTGCATAGTTCCCCACGTTCTCAATGTCGGTTATGTAAACCTCCACTATTTTTGAATGAGTTGCAACACTGCAAACTCGGTCAAGTAACATTTTTAAAACGAGCGTCGCGATGGGTAGACACAGCGTAGGTCGCCATTACAATTCTTGTCTTGTTTTGCCTAAAAGAACGTTGAGTTGATGTGCAAGCCTTAGATATTTACGCATGAAAATATTAATAAAACCTATATTTTTCGTACTAAATGCAGAACAAAAATGTATTATACGGTGTTGAAATTAATAATAAAGCTTGTTTTGCGAAATTTTCTTGTACAAATATACCCCAAAAAACATTTTTTTATATTTTCTCATAACACGTTTTTTTAAATAAATTCATTAATTGCACGTTCAGCGAATTTTTGTATTTGTAGTCCTTTTAATAGTCCCGATGCCCGTGCGATGTTATACAATGAACATCGTGTAACCACTGGTTACATGGAACTGCGTACTGGGATGATGTTGCAGTGTTTAGATTGCCGATGAAACGGAGTTGGTCTGTTCGAATACTTAGGTTGTATATTAAAACGATACATTTGGGCTGTCAAATTGTTCAAAAAAATGAAATAAAAACTTTTTAAAAATAAAAAACATATTCGTGCGGCCCTGAAATTACGTGCGGGCGGTCGAGGACAACCAAACAATTAATTTGTTTTGGCCTAATGGGAATTTTGGCTAACACTATCACAATACTGTGTATTAATTCATGCTTAAATAACCGTAGCCTCTGACATCAGTGTTAAGCACAATAATAGAATTGTACACAAATTTGATTTTTGTTGTTGTTGTTCCATTTACCAGGGCCTCATTGCAAACAGTATACCCTTGATAAGTACAATGATAACTGCACAAAATAGGATTGTATAGAAATGGAAAGAATTTCATTGATCATGATTAGTAAACCGTAGCTATAAGGTCATTCCATGCCAAATCAACCACTTGCTAACATTCTTGGCTGGTTACCCTCTAGGATTGGGTGAGAATCAGTTTTAATATAGTATGTATGTACTACACATGTACATATGTACAGGGTGAGTTAAAAAAAAGATGTACGGGAATGAATATTTGTTTAAAAATAGACCAAACAAATTTGACAATCCAATGAGGCACGTATTCAAAGAGCAACTTATTCCGCTCATATGTCAACTCAGAGTGGATAGATTTCAAAAGGATTAAGCGTTCCGTGGACAGCTAAAAAAGTGGGTTCTTTTATTAAAACAGGCATAGCTCCTGATATAATTGATCAATTTCAATGATTCCTTTTGTCATATGAGCGGAATAAGTTCCTCTTTGAAAATATGTGCCTCATTGGTTTGTCAAATTTGTTTGGTCTATTTTTAAACAAATATTCATTCCTGCACATCTTTTTAGATTCCTGCACATCTTTTTAGATGCACAAACATGAAGCATATGAAGCAGATGCAGAATGACTCCATGATGATCACACAAAAAGTTGCAACAAATAATCTTGAGCACTGATTTGCTAATGAGTGTGGTGTAAAGCCAAGAGAAAGTCTCAATTTATGTTTGGCTAACTAGTCTTCATTGCAGTCAATGCAGAAAACGTTTATTAATTGTTTAAATCTGTTATATTCTATCAGAACATTTATCAGAATTCATCATTGAAATCTCGGAAACATTATGAAGAGAAAAACAAGATGGTGCCATATATCCCATCAGCCTTTGCGGAAAAAACAACACATGAACTCAATCAACTTGGTGAAACAAAATGCCTGGGTGCACAGTAGTCATTACAAGAGTGTTATCAGGTGTGTCCAAGGATTTTCAAAAAGCACCCGAACTAAATAAGTAATTGCATTAATGTGAAAAACAAGTATTGGCAGGATTTTACATACCCTAAACACTCAGTATTTCCAATACCCTAAACAAGTAGTCAACATATTTTGATACCCTAAACAAGTAGACAAAATACCCTAAACAAGTAGACAAAATGTTTTGATACCGGTAAGCAAGTATGTATAGTTTAAACCTCTCACCAAGTATGATACATCATAACCATTTTCCCTTAACTAGTATTACTATGAAACAAAGGATAACAATCTGAAGAGAGAAACTATGTAACTTTTGATTTGATTGATACAGCTCAGTTGAGCATAATTAGTCAGGGTGGTTGAGGGGGTGGTGGAGGGGGGAAGGGACGAGGGGGGAATGGAGGAGGAAAGAGTGGAGAAGGAGATAACTGTCTAATATGGGTGAAAATGGAGCGTTGTCCTGTAATACACAAGGAACGGATTGGGCATCTTGTTCGCTACGCCTTCATTTGACAGTTTTGTATTATCAATAAGTTACTAACACTCAACAACTTAATTTACCAAATTAACTATCGATTCTGAGGCCCTACGCAATCACTTGAACATGCATTTCCTTTGTAAACAATTGGAAATCGATACTACTTGACACGTGAAAATCAACTACTGTGTGACTGCATAGGCTGTGCACACACAGTATGCCATGCTAACGAGTATAAATAAATTCGCCTTTATTATATTTTCGTAAATTTCTATCATGATAATTTGTTATATTTCTTATATTAACCAAAAGAAACTAAAAGAAAATGACATTTAATTATTGAAACACAAATCGGGCTGATAGTGATTTGAGATTGAATTTGATCTTTAACATACAAAGCCTATGCAACTCTCTATATAATTTGAAGGGCTAAATTGTGAAATCATCATAGTTCTCCGTCAGAGAGACATGAAATGTCGATCAAATTACACTATTTTCCCCGTGTTTGCCCCATCCAGTGTTACTATTTTATTGTAGAGCAACATCGAAACTCGCGATTCCATCAATAATATTTGTGGGCATTCTTGGGCATAAAATGATTTTGAGCTCGAAATATCAAGAAAATGTAGTATTTTGTCCGTAAAATTACATCATTTATGAAAAGGTATATCTCCCCCAAATTACATCCGATTTTGTTACTTTTTTCGATATTTATTGGTTAAATATTAGAACAAATTGAAACTATAAATAAAAACACAGATAACCTCGATCCTCGGGTATTAAATGCATTTATCAACCAACATAGAGAGCTTAATGAAGTCACTGGGAACGCGATCATCCTGAAAAAAATACTGCCCTCACGTGATTTGTTTGGGGGTTCGCGGTCCATTGACCAGGAAAAAGAGTGCACGTAGCTATAGGCGATCGTCCCTCGTGAAAAAAGCTTTCTTATTCTTAGCCTTAAGTTAGTTTAGTTCTATATGATGCAAAGATGCTTTTCATTGTTTACTTAAAGTATCAATTAAGCTAATTAACTAATTTTCAAATCTGATTACGAAGTATAGGATGAACCATGTGCATATATATATATATATATGCAGCAATGGAAATACCCACATGACTTTCCACCCGGGGTAGACAGTCCCGGGGTAGACCAACCCTAAGTCGACCAACCCTAAGTCGACCAACCCTGGGTGGACTAGGGTAAGGGTTAAGGTAAGGTTAGGTTTAGGGTTAGAAACAGTCCCTGGGTGGACAGTCCCAGGGTTGTTTTAGAATTATCCTTGTTTTTACCTCCCCAACAACCAACCCCCTGAGTGTTTTAACATATAATTTAGAATGAATATAGTTTCCAAGGTGTTTTTTAAACAGTATTATGTGGTTTATTCCGTGAGGGCGCTATTGTAGTCCACCCAGGGTTGTTCGACTTAGGGTTGATCAACCCCGGGACTGTCTACCCCGGGACTGTCTACCCGGGTGGAAAGTCATGTGGGTATTTCCATCGCTGCATATAGCTATATATGTGTATATATATATATATATATATATATAGTTGTCACAAATTCATTTTTGTCTAGGTTTCAACATTTTATTTTAAGGAAAATTGGAAAGGAAGTTAACAAGGCTCTCAATTTGATGTAAAAGCAATAGTCCTAATTTGTATTTGCATAATTTAATTATTGTTTCCAGTATTTAAAATTAGGCATTTTGACCACCCTGTGTGTATATTTCCTATCAAGCTGACCGATTAATATTGTATATGGCTTGATGGGTAATTTACTCAATTACAACAAAAACATGTCTAGCCTTTTAATAAGTCATGCATGTAGACAATGAAAGAAAAAAAGTAAATCATTATTTTGTATACAATTGTAATTGTTACACCCTGTATAGTGTTTAGGTTACCCTGTATATTTGATATCTAGCTACCATATTTACAATCCTTAGATTATAAGCGTTCCAACTATATATGGTTTCATACCCTTTAGATGTAAACGGTGATTTATTCACAAAACATCTAACATTTAGAGACAAATGAAATCAAGAATCATGCGTTTTATCTACATAAAACATTTTGGTACAGATTTAAAGAATAATTGTATCAATTCAAAACATATAATAGTGAAGCAGTCCATAAAGATGAAAGGGAACCCATTTAACCGCCAGTGGCCACCAGCAAAAACCTTTTTGCGGTCGTCGGTGACTGAGCGGTACGTGGGTGAGAACAAACGGGGATTGCAGAGTTCAGGAATCAATTGGCCACAAACCTAAGAGGTCAAGGGACCTAGCAACAGGGAAGGTGAAAGGGGGGTACAGGGAACAATGCCTATACCCCCTCCCAACCACTGATTGCTTTAACCCAGCTGCAAAAAAATAAATTGTGACAAATTAGGCCCAGGTTTACCTTCTGACAAACCTATCCTCTGACCCTGGCAATCTACCCAAAATAGGTGTTTTGACCTCTGACCCTTGTTACGCCTTGTACAAATACTCAATGCGCTGCCATATCGCCTATTCTTGTTTGTCATTGCAGCCAGACCTTGTGCTAATAAGGCAGATGTATTCCGATGGATGTACAGTAAATGTGGTAATTTTTGTGTGATTAATTGTTTGTGTTTTTTTTTTCAATTTTAAAACTGTTCTGCATGTTTTTAAATTCGCGATTTGTAGCTTCATCCCATACAGACCTACACGAAAAATTTCCACTTCTACAATTTCCAGAATTTGCTGCAAAGGAGGGTTTCTGAGAGAGCATTCACATGGACTTAAAACCTACAATGTAAGTTCATAAGTTCTTTCCGACGGACTATATACCTAAAAAAGACTCACAAATTGATAAAGCATTATTGTCCACTAACCTCTTCTTGTTTTGTCATCACAGCCAGGCCCTGTGCTAATGAGGCAGATGTATCTCTGGATGTGTTCAGAATCTGCTCCATCTGTATGTTTAGGGTAGGCACCATTTCTGAAATGTAATTATAGAGACAACAGGTGTAATATGAGATGCATGGTTTGGTCTGAGACTAATGATATTTGATGTTTTAACCCTAACTCCCCTTTTCACTTCAAAATACCAAAACACCCTTATGCCTGGTAGTCCCAACATTTATAAGTCAATAAATATGTATGTGTTGTTTAGAGAGAAATTAGACAAATCAATGCACACACGCCGATGATGATGTGTGAATAATGACACGACCCTACAGGGGGAGTGCTATTGTGAGCATATCACCATTTGCGCAAGTGCATTGATTTTTCAATTTTTTTCGAGAGACAAAACATATGCATGTATTGACCTAATTCATCCACACCACTATACAGCGTGTCCCAAAAAACTGGGTTCAAAAGTTTGTGAGCTTATAACGAAATAAGTAGGAATTATAGATAGTTTATATTTTAGGATATCAAACAAAATATACCTGACCTTAACTGGGTAAATTTGGAAAGCAATCCAATGTAAACTTTTTGAAATACAAAGATTTGAATAGAGCGTGGTCAGAACCCATTTGTCCCGATTTAAGGAATAAACCATCCGTGCGGTGCATGAAACTGTGCAGTATTCCTGGCATGGGGTTTATTCTCCGAAAGAACTTAACAATAACTCGGACTATAACAAAGAACATTTTTGTTAATGTTTATGTAAATAATGAACTTGTATTATTGGTATATGACCAAGATAATTTTATTTACTGCCCCAAGTCTTTGTAAAGAATGAATACAAAGGCAAAACATTGACGAAATCACATCAATGTGCAATTGCAACACATCGCGGTGTTCCTTGAAAAGTGGGACAAATGGGTTTTGACCACGCTCTATTAAAATCTTTGTATTTCAAAAAATTGATATTGAATTAATTACAGAGTTTAACCAATTAAGGTCATGTATATTTAGTTTAATATTCCTAAATATGAACTATCTAGGTTTAATACTTTTTTAGTTGTAAGCTCGCAAACTTTTGAACCCAGTTTTTTGGGACACGCTGTACATATCAAAATTCACAATTTCAGCATAATTTTGATCTATGTAAAAACGAATAAAAGCATGTTAACAAGTTTGCTAGTGAAAATCGGCGAACCCACAATTCCTGAACAACAAATCAAAACAAAGCGCGCGCATTGAACGGCGCACACGCGGAGTGCATTAGAAAATGCACTCCGCATATTTTAGTTTCTTGCTTTCTGATTGGTTCGACACTACTGAGAGCGTATGAATTCCAGTCAATTGATTGTGCAATCAATCACAGCAGGCTATATCAGGTAAGTTATTTTAGGGAGCCCAACAGACTTAGTCTATTACTATGGCACTTAGTTTTTCACCCTGACATATCAGATTTAATCCCCAGCCCTGACAGGGACCCTTTTTCAGGTCAATTCAAAATGATATGACTAATGCTTTCAAGATGGCGGGCGTCTGCAGACGACATTCCAAAACTTCACAAAATGATTAAAAAATGTCGACATTATTGAATTTCATTAACATATTTGGAATCACCATGAGAAATGCATTTAACTAAGTACAAAAATGCATATAATATAAGTTCTGTAATCCTTGAGATAGACCTTGAAAAGTTGGAAAAGGTTTCTGAAAAATTGTTTTGTATAATATGTTAAAACCAATAGCCGCGTGGAAAGTGTTAAGACTCATCTGACCAGTCATAAATCCTACTATAAACCATGAAATTCTACAGCAACTTGTGGGCAGTTGCCACTCCTTTGAGTTGGAGTTGAGTATGGAGTGTAATACAATGTATGGAGTTACAAACAATGATTTGGTCTAAGCCTTACCACACTTACTGATACCAATCATACATCTTGCTTTACCAGGTAATTCCAAAGCTGGCTTTTTTTCTTTACTAACCCCCTTCTGATGTCCTGACTATAGCATGAATGGTCAGAGAAGAAGGGCGTTAACACTTTCCACGCAGCAGGTGTCTGCATACAACAGTTCCAAAATTTCACAAAATGTGTCATGTCAAAATTATTGAATTTCATCACCATATTTGGAATCACCATGAGAATTGCATTGAAATAAGTACATACATGCCTAGTATTGGTTCAGTAATCCTTGAGATAGACCTTGAAAGTTGGGAAAGGTTTCTGACCAATCTGTTTTGAATATGGTAAACCTAATAGCTATGCGGAAAGTGTTAAAGAAGAGTAGGCCGCCGCCTACTGCCTTATCTGACAACTCCTAAATGCTACTTACCAGCCAATTCCACAGCAGCTTGTGGGTTGCCAGCTCCTCTCTGGAGTTGTGTTTTAAGTACAGATTGTAAGGCAAGAACTTGTTGCTCAAGAAGGTTATGTCTGGCTTCTGCAGTCTATAAATCAACACAAATGCAATCAAACATAAAGTTGATTTAAGTCATTCCACATACAAAATTTGTGGGGTTTTTTCTGTTGTGTTTTGATCAATCTCAAGGGATTGCAAAAGTTCTAAAACGTTATGAAAGGTACCAATTCCAAGAAAAGCACTATAAGCATGGTAGAAATATTTCCATGGCTAGGTTATTGGTCAATAATTTGCTGCTGGGGTCAAATTACCATAGAGCCTCAATTATACAAGAATAAGATGATTGTAAAATCCCTGCCCAAAAACCAAGCGCTGTACATGTACAGATATCAGAGTCGATACCCAGATGATGGTAAATGTCTGTGTTCATTTTCAGTTAGAAGTACCATACTCCTACAAAAAATGTTTCAAATAATCCTCTTCCCTGAAGTCCCCAACCCTGTTCCCTCCCTAGCCCCTACCCCTCCACGCCCCTCTTCTATACCCATTCCCCTTCCTGTCCCATCTTCCCCTCACTACCCCCTACTTTCCCCACCCGAAGCAATATCAGCTTTAGCATTCTATCTATTCCTTACCAACCAATATCTTCATGCCAACTCGAGAATTGAGCGCCAGAAGGCCGAAACTCAATTTTTGGGCAAATTGATATTTTGGTACAAAAATAATCCATATAACCTATATTTTCAGAATCATAAAGAGATAACTCATAAACACTCTTAATTTGTCTAAAAATAGAGATATAAGTTGGGTGCTACAGTGTATTGTAATGAGTCCCAAATATTTAAAAGTGGATTATCTCAAAACAGCATTTTTGAGTTAAGGCCTTCTGGCGCTCAACCCTCAAACTTACCTGCAATGCATTTTTAATTGATCCCATGGACATGAGGTCTTCTTCCACATCCTCCTCGTCATCAACAGGTTCTGCCGTAGTATAATGCTCACTGTAAGCTCTGTGATTCTTCATAGCCTCTAACCATTGCTGTGAAAATCAAGAGGGTTTTTATGATTGGTAAACACAACAAGTGAAGTCTATTTTGAGCAAGCTATGTGATTCTTCAAAGCATCTAACCATTGCTGTGAATATCAAGAGGGTTTTTATGATTGGTAAACACAACAAGTGAAGTCAATTTTGAGCAAGCTCTGTGGTTCTTCAAGGCTTCTAACCATTGCTGCGAATACAGGGTGTATACAAAAGTGGGACACTCTTTCAGCATGGATTTAATCCTTGACTACTGAGTCAATTTTGAGCAAGCTCTGTGGTTCTTCAATGCCTCTAACCATTGCTGTGAATATCAAGAGGGTTTTATGATTGGTAAACACAACCAGTGAAGTCAATTTTGACAGGCCCTGATATATATAATGCTTGAGTAAAATAATGTAGAACAATTCATAAACATAGCACCAATTATAGCAATATCATTACGAGCTGTGTTATATTCCAGTTACATAGTTGTTATTGTCTAAATCTTCAATGACATAATCATTCTAATTTCCTGTAAAAAATTAATTTGATCATCAAATTTGTTATACTAAGGTTATAATACCAATCATATATCCAATCATAGACCTAATATGAACAAAATTTCTCAATTATAATACTATCGTTTAATCAGTTCCAAATTGGCGAGAAATATTCGCTTTTTATCTCTCCGTGCGCAAAAGTAATCCAGGTAAACACACGTGATTATGGCCACACTCACAGTTTTGGATGCACACATTCGTCACGCATATGATACACAGTGCATTTGTGCCTTCATGTGCACCCGCATCCTTCTGTATTCATTCGCTGCTGTAATGAGACTTCACCAATTTGGAGTTGATCAAACTATTGTGGTTGCACTGTATTTCAAGTCATTTATGATCTCATTCAGATGAGAGAAATATCAGGGCACCTGCTCAATTCTTAACACATGGACTACCTGATCTGATGATATAGATATCCATAATCAAGTCATGTAGTCAACTTATGCTGGGCCTGGAAATATAATGGTGGTGGATTTGTGATATGGGACGATGAATTCCCATTTGGCAATCTTCTTAGAATATCGGTGAATCAGGATGACAAGCAATAGGTACTAAAATTTAGTTTTCCCTGCACCAAAGTGTAGTTATGAAACATTCTTACGATGCAAGCGAAACTTAAGAGGAACCCTGAAGCCAAACTTTAAGGAAGACATATAAATGCTGTGCCCAAGTCAAATCAAAACAAAAGTCAAGTCAAGGCAGGCATATTCATTTTCTCAACTTTTTTTGGTTCAAGTCAAGTCACTTAAGTGGCTTTTAGTCATGATATAAGTGAAGCAACTAATTTTGAGTTATACTGATTATCATGAACTAAACTAGCATACTATATATATAAGTATGGCTCAGACTACTTTACCAACTTTCACCAAACTTAAGTAAAGTCAATTTAGTCGTATGTCTCCAAACTTAATTCAAGATGATTCTTTAACATAGAAATGTGACCCAAGCTATAGTCATTTTTTGAACAGTTTAATTCACTCAAGTTTTTCCTTTCAATGAAGCTTAAGTCTTTTTTGTTCTGTTTAAAGGGCGAGACACTTGATTCAGAACTGAAGGCTGACAAGATGACAAAAGTGCATGCTGAATAAACTGTGTATGGAAAACATCCTACATGCAAACAAAGTGGTATGGTCTTGAAATTAACAGACTCACCGAAAAACATAAATATAGTATATTGGTTGTATCAAGTTTTGTGCAATAGGTTCTTTTTTATGTTGGATGTTTATCATAAAGAATTAAGAGTTAAAGAACATTCAGTGTCAGATTATGATCGTATTGTTGATAAGGTCACCGGTACGAGTCCATTCCTGTTCATGTCCTTGCTTTTAAAGTTGGGATATGGGCTGAGGCTTGCTATGTTTTGTTTGGGTTGTGGCACTTGTGGTAGTTGTGCTGCCCTGTTGTTATTTATTTACATTGTTTAAGTTCCCTAATTGCCTTTGCAGTCCCCTATATGTTGGTACGATGTGATGCGTTACCTTAGGCCAAAAAAAAATGCGATTTTTTTTTTTCTTCCAATTTAGACCTGATCGTCATTTGTTTGGCCAAAAAGTTGGATTTTGCAAGATTTTTTTGAGAAAATTGAAAAAAAAAAAAAAACGAAAAAAAAAATGGGGAAAAAAAAGAAAAATGAAAGAAGAAAAAAACCCACTAAACAAAACAACTAATGCGGGCGGTTTCGGGAATGCGCACGGGTCATTTGAGACAAACCTTTTTGTTTTGTTTGGCCTTACTCATCTTCAGATGTGGTGTTTATATGTAGTGTCAGACTATTTTGAAGCTCTTTGACCCACCTGAGGGGACGAGGGAAAAGGGAGAACCCCTTTGAAGGGCTCTTTTCAGAGTCACCTTAATTTTATTTGCAGAAGTTGAAGTCTATCTGAAATTCTCATTTCACAGTCACCTATTCTTTAGTAGGAAATGGTACAACTATAGTCGGATTTATAATCAAGCTTGATAATCTCGGGCGCGATCAACTTTGTGCTGTGTGCTTGGTGTTCGTTCAATTATAAATTTTACTATAGTCCAACAGGGATATAAAGTATTTTTGAGAGTCATGCACACAACAAACTCATATAGATGGGATGAATTCAAGGAATGATTTGGATTTCTGTTGCATTTGAGAACCATAGGCAATTCCACAAGATGCATCTTGGACATAACTACATCCACAGCAAGAAAATATGGTGTATAATTACAGGCCAAAACCATCCTTGTATACATTTTCAATGAAAGAACAGTTTGAAAATTAAAATAAAAAATGAAATTATCTGATTTGTTTCTATCAAATTTTCAACATTAATTGCCAAATAAATCGTGCTCATTCATGGTACTAAAACTATATGTACAAATTAAATACCACAACCCAAGATTGATAATATTAACATATTGACTGCAATTTCAAAATTGTAAATTAATTTTTGGATTTTTCTACAGATTAATTCCATTACATGGCTAATTATATAGGGATTCTCTTTATCCAAGATGCAACCTATTACAATTGTGGACAAGATATTTTTTTCCACTCACCTTGAATATTAATACCTGGATTGCCAGATTAAGTAATTTTTTGATCAGAGTATATACGTGATTAGTTATTAATACTTTGTACCCAGTGGCAGCACTAGGGGGGTGTAAATACTACACATTATTAATAAACAAATAAAATGGCGGATGATTTAAACGCAACTGAGTCGATTTTTGTTACATTCTGGGGTCAAAATAGACCGCAAAAAGGTCTAATCCACCCTGAAAAATAAATTATTTGCAATCAACATAACCGGTCGCGTTTTTCGCGCTGATTTTATGGACAGAGTTGACGGCGCAGAGCCTGTTAACTTCGGGGGATTTTACGGAGGTAGGAATAGAAGAGAATTTGGCGCCTTGTTTGGAGAGAGTTTCATTTTCCGTGAGTGTTTAAATACCATTATTTGTTCTTTTGGGGTCTTTGAACTAAACGATAAATTCTTTATCCCCTGCATGTTCACACAATACGGAAAAATACCTATGGTTTGTGCCATATGTTGTGCCTGATGTGATATGACATGCCAAACCATAGGTATTTTTCCATATTGTGTGAACATGTAGGGGATAACTAATACTACTGTAATTATCTTCATTTACGCACACAATGCATCTTCTGTCTTCTACTCATGAGTGTATACGATAGTGCAGCAAGTAGGTGCGCACATGTATGGACTGCAATTAATCAATTATGCAGTTACGTCACTGTCTCATGATAGATAAGGCCAAACAAAAACAAAAATGTTTGGTTGTCCTCGACCGACCGTGCACCCTGGTCCCAACCTTTTTTTCTTCCTTTTTTTTCTTTTTCTTTTAATAAAACAAATTCGAAAATTCTTGATGTTTTAGGGGGAAATTCTTCTGGAAACAGGACAATATTATATCTATCCACGTGTACTTGTGAGTTGTAATAGTCTGAGAGGATTTCAATGTAAATATTGAACATTTGTTGCTGTTGTATATCATTGTTATTGGTTTCAAAGTATTAATAACATTATGTGCAACTCTTTGTGTGATTTGAACTTCTTGTTGGCTGAACTTTGAGCTTCCATTGGTGTAAGAGGAAAAAGAAGAAAAAATCTGACCGCCCGCCCCTCCTCTCTGAGAGCTGTGGAGGACAACCAAACAATTATTTTGTTTTGTTCTAAGTATATCCTTTACTTTACATATTTAACTAATATTATTGGGAAAAACACAAATTTCTACTACAAACCTCTCTGTTCTTCTGTTGTTTATCCAAGCTGTCGGTTTTCCATACATGGTTTGTGCCATCTGAATATTGCACAAGGAATGTAGTTGTGTTGTCTACACAGGTCTGTGCGGAAGAAACATAACATTATAAGTGAAAATAGTCTTGTGATTTACATGCTTATTTATATCAATCTGGTATAGTTTGATCAGTTCCAAATTGGCAAGCCTCATTACAGCAGCGTATTAATACAGAAGGATGTAGGCGCAAATGAACGCAACAAGCACATTGTGCATCGAATGCGTGACGCATGTGTTTGGCCAAAATCTTGTGCGAATGGCCAATAAGTATGCTTGGATTACTTTTGCGCGCAGAGAGATAAAAAAATGAATATCTTTTGCCCATTTGGAACTGATTGAACTATAGCAATGAATGTAAATAAGGTTATCAGACAAGATCAGAGAATATAATTTGATCAAATTAATATATGTTGACAGTTTTGCCTATGAAGCCAATCAGCTTTATGAAAACTTTCTCAGTCACATCTATGATTAGCTATTTGAAGACACTCTGACAACACCAACTTTAAATCAAATTTCTGTCTATAGTTTATTCCGTTTCAAATTGGCAAGAAATGTATGTGTTTTTTATCTCTCTGCTCACAAAAGTAACCCAAGCGCATTCACACAATTTTGTTCATGAGTTTGGCCGCATGTACGCGTCACGCATATGATGCACAGGGTGGTTGATGCACACGCTTCTGTTTTAATTTGCTGCGGTTAATAAGAGGCTTGCCAATCTGGATCTGATCAAACTGTAGTATGTGTATTGTCTAGATAATGTGTGATAATTAAAGGGAGGAGTCATTATTATTGAATGTACCATCTTTAAGAATTGCTGTTTTCATAATCGGCTGGATTTCAGCTTACGCCTTAAAGGCTCCCTCTCCAATTTGATTCCTAACCCTAACCCCCCTGAATGCTAAAAATGCTAATCCTAAGTCCATCTCCAAGCGCCTGTGCCTCTGGTTTTCGATGACCTAGTAAACTGAGCATATATTAAGTGAGCGCGGTATACTGCGCGAATGAGCAGCTGATGAGGGCCGGTGCTTAGTGGGTGGGACTAGGGCCGGGATGGTCCCAGGATCGAATCATGGCAATTTAGTTAGTGATTTTCTTCGAAAATTGTGATGCCGGTCAAACACCCTAAACCGCGGTTAGGGTTAATGAAAATTTGCTTTCTTTATTCCGAATTTGATAAATTTGATATAATTAACTCACAAATTCTAATAAAAATTAAGCTCCTAAAATCTTGAATTGATTCTAATACCACCAATCACGAAAACCAAGATGGCGCAACTCTTCAAAAAAGATTGATTGTCCTCATTCCTCCACTCACTCCGAAATGCAGTTAAATGACTTTTCAATCCAAGACCAGATAGAACATTCCTATAACTAAAGCCTCCATTCCTCCGCGATACAGAAAACGGACAAAATATGCGGAAATCAGGGTCAGAAAACGAAAAATTAGAATTTTTTAAATATTTAAGAAATCTGTGGAATCTGTGGTAATTATAATAAAATATTTGAAAAATAAACATCCCAAGTAACTATTTTAAGTCTATCGCGACACTCAATGCGCTGCCATTGCCACAAAACGTACCGCGCATGTCTGTTCATCGATCAATCGATGAAAGGTCTGGAAAATCATCTCTTTTGCATGCCCTATCCCGGTTTCGATTGAAAATATCGATACAGAGATGTTTATTATGAAGATTCTAGGTGGCCTGTTTTGATGCAAGAGCCCCTAACTTTCTATTTTTTAAATTTCCCATAGACGCCTGTGTTGTACGGTACGGTAACGGTACATATTGTGTATGTTTTATGCCTGCCATTTGAGAAAACGGAAAAACATGGAAAACAGCATTTTTAGAACACAGAATTTTGGTTTGAGAACGCGGAGGAATGTGGGCTTTACCTACTACAATCTTCTCACCTTTAGCTCAGCATGATCCAAATATTTGAAGCCTTGTCTCTTAACACCACTTACAGCATCAGCCCTATATCAAAACAAAATATAGTATTAGGATTGTACCTGAGGAGTTAGATAAGTGGAAAATATTTTTAAAATACAGAATATCATACTGTACAAGGGTTGGTCAATAAGTAATGAAAGTGATCATGGTATGGGATGCATGAGTGATTCTATTGAGAGATAGTGTGATCAATATAAAATATGAACCTTTGTCTTTTAAACAATACACTTTTTGATTTCTAAGTACGAACTGCAGCGGCGTCCTGATCTGGTAAAAGGGTGTATCTCAAAATACACCCTTTTTGAGTTTGAATCATTTTTTCGGTAAATTGAGAGCACTATTTCCATTTATCAAAGTATTAGAATCCCATGATGCTTTGTTTTAAAGATAGCAGGTGCTATCTCAAGATCATTTTATCATTTTACATTATAAGGTTTTGATGTTTTTGATGTACAAGGTTTTGATGTATTTTAACCTTTTGTACACTATAATATTGCTCTGTATATTTTATATTGTTTTAGTCATTGTAAAGCGCCTTGAGTTTTGTCGTTTCTAAAAGTAAGGCGCTTAAAAGTGTGTGTTATTATTATTATTATATGTTTCAACTTTAACGGTCATATACCCTTTTGCCAGATCAGGGCCGAGCGTCACTTAGCCCTTCCCCTGCATGAGACCATAGATCTAGCCTCATGCATCTACTTAGCCCTTCCCCTGCATGAGACCATAGATCTTGCCTCAAAGATTCATACTTCGTATTGATCACACTATCCCTCAATAGAATCACTCATGCATCCCATACCATGATCACTTTCATTACTTATTGACCGACCCTCGTATTACCAATTAAAATAGACAACTGCACAGTAAAAACAATCCTTAGATGAACTGCCTTTGTGGTTGAACATTTTGATTGGTAATACAATACAATGATACAAAAATCTTTAAAAAATATAAGTTTCAGCCACTTTCTTCAGTTCTTTTTTATTCAAAGCACTGAGATTTATTTTCCTTTTCAAATAAGTTATATAAATAATATATATATAGACTCGGACAATTTCTATAAGTCCCACTTTTTTAAGTTTGTGAACCAGAATGGCATAATAATATCACTTTTTTGGGCTAGGGAGTTATGATTTAAAACAACGCGATAGGTTTATTATTGATTAAGGTTGTTAATGGATTATAATGGAGATACCCCTTGTAATAAAAGGATGATAAAAGAAGTACTACATACTACAATGGTTTGTTATTATCAGAACTAACTACAGGGTGAGTCAGAAAGAACGGACACTTTTTTTGGCAAAAACATCATTTTGAGGAAATATGACTGTTTTGGGAAAAGTAAACATGATATCGAAAATGGAAAACTTTCTATTGGTAGCCAAGCGTTTTCTCTTTTCATAATCGTTTCAATTTTTCAAAACGTCTAATTGTGTGTGAAGTTATGTATGTAAATCAATTTTTTTTTTGGGGGGGGGGACTTACTTTTTTTGACCCCTTTAGTCCATAAAAATTGACCAAACACTGCACACAGTACACAGATGATTGTCACACTTCAGGCTGTCAGTGCCTCATGCAATGCATGCCATACACCATTCAAATTTGTTGGGGTTTTTTTCAATAAAAAATGGACTTTAGATGTGTAAAAACCACATGCACTACAAAATTAACTGCTAGGAGCTTTGGAACGTACCTTCTTCTGTAGATAGTTAACACCCCCCTCTCGAGCACCACCCAATAACGCTTCCATGTCTTGGTGAATCTAGAGGTCTGATTAGTACAACACACAGGCAAACAGAAATAATTAGCCCCGGTGGTTTCAGTCAACATTGACTTTGGGTACGCATGATCGTTCCAAAAATCGCGGAAAAGGGGGTTTTCTGTACCATGTCCGCGGGCAATTTTCCAAAATTAGAGGTGGTTTTTGAAGCTATGTCGGCGATTTAAAAAAATAAGAGGTTATTTTGGAAGCCATGTCCGCGATTAAAAAAAATTAGGGGTGTTTTTTGGAGAGGCTATGTCAGTGAAGAAGAGCAAAGTAATATGTCATATCAAATTGTCCCGAGAATAGGAAAGAGGTGTATTTTTAACCAGATGTGTCCTTGTTTTTGCGCAAGAGTGGGTTATTTTCAGTTGAAAAATTTCAGTCAATATGTCCACGTTTTTGTGTGAAAAAGGGGGTCAAATTAGCACAATTGTCCGCGAAACGCCGTCAAATAGGTGGGGGGTATTTCAAGATCCTGGAACGATCATGTGTTACACCTCTGAATACGAAGAGAAAACACCAGGGAATTAGCACATCCATAGGAAATAAATGGAAAGTCAGAAGAACACTCATGCCCGTGATGGTGTGGAAAGAGGGGAGGGGGAGGGGGAAATTGTTTGCTGTACTATCCAAATGACATGTTAACACTTTCCATGCGGCTATTAGTTTTACCATACAAAACATATTTTTTCAGAAACCTTTCCAAACCCTCAAAGACCATCTCAAAAATTACTGAACCAATACTAGGCATGTTTGTACTTATTTCAATGCATTTATCATGGTGATTCCAAATCTGGTGTTGAAATTCAATAATTTTGACATTTTTGAAACATTTTGTGAAATGTTGGAATGTCGTCTGCAGATGCCTGCCACTTGGAAAATGTAAGGCCTTTACATCCAAACAGTCAACTAGTTTGAATTTCTGCATACTAGGCATGTTTGTACTTATTGTAATGCATTTATCATGGTGATTCCAAATCTGGTAATTTTGACATTTTTGAAACATTTTGTGACATTTTGTGACATTTTGGAACTGTCGTCTGCAGACGCCTGCCGCGTGGAAAGTGTTAAGGGTAGATTGTTCCGTCTGTCATGACATTATACAAACGACAGGATCTCAGTTTTGCCAACACCCCGATTTTCTGCACCACACCAAGAAAACCATGTGTGTCATTCTTCCTTTGCCTTAAGTTGGACTACTCATGCCCTCCTATAGACTCAAATTGGGGGTACTTTTTGTGTTATGAGCCATGGCACACGTGGCACTTATTATGTATGTACCATATTGCCTGTCTTGACAAAATCTCAATCAATAACACCACAAGGTCAACACTATGTAAGTAATGGTGACTTTGGTTTGATGTATAATGTAACATTTTAGTAATGGTTATTGTCTACGTAGATTTGAGATTAATGAAAATGTGAAATGAAATAAGTTAGGGATGGCATGATGTCACTAGTAAAGTTCAAGTAAAGGTTAGGGAATGAGGGACTCTAAGATGATATTAAACTAGTGAATACAGAGACCTCTCATATATTATAGCTAAAACATTTGTAGTGTTTTGAACATAATATTTTTGTAGGAGTAAGATATGTTCACTTCAGCTGTGCACAACTTGAATTTGATGCTAAGATTAAAGTATGTTTCAAAGAAAAGCTACTTTCAATTCTAATGCTGTGTGAACAGTGAATAACATGCACAACTATACTTCATGCGACTTTCAATTTGAAAATGAGGAGACTTCCTTTATACATTACCTTTGATAAGGGTCCTTCAAATCTGTCTACTGTCTTATGTACAACCTAGATGAAAAACAAAATGGACACATTATTATCATAGTAAATAATAAGGCAGACGATTGGTTGTCCGTGGTTGTCGGACAGACTTATACATGGCAGTTAAATTAGAAGTGACTGGAAGTGACATGGTTTTCCACGACATTTCTGTATACTTTTTGAACGTTTTTTTCCAGTCCCTCATTTTGGTCCACCATTTTTAAAGATGGCGGCCACATAGAGGGACGTGGTGACCCAGTCTATGTTAGCACAAGGAAATATAATGTCTCAACCCAACCCATTTCTCGTGTATTATGGTCTTCTAGATTTACCTTAACATGTTTCACTTCTAGTAGTTGGCTCATATGTGGCGATTGAGCTACGTCTAATGGTAGCAAACCTTTCTTGTTCTCTATCTTTGGGTTCGCCCCATGTTGTAGAAGAAAGACAGCTGCATTGCAATGGTCTCTGTAACTGACACAGTGCATCGGGGTGTTGCCAGTTGTGTCTATGCAGTTTACGTTGGGTGGTCTTGGTCCAGATAGCTAGGAGTAAAAAGAAAGACATTGTGTGTGTGTGTTTGTGCTTGTTTCAGAATCAAATAATGGTTTTGAAATCATTTGAGCAAACAGTTTTTGAACAACCAAGATGTCCATATAAGACATTTTTATGGCAGTGTGTGTAGTGATTTGCATGAGGCTAGAGCAACCAATCCTAAATTCAATGGAGGCACCAGCGTCAACCTCTTAGGCCAAAATGTTTTTGTTTGATTGTCCTCGTCCACCCGCCCATCAAAATCCTTTCGACCCAAAACGTTTCTTCTTTTTTTCCTTCTTTTTTTCTCTCAAAAAAGTCGACTTTTTTCACATTTTAGTTGAGAATCAAAATTTATTCCTTTAATTTTTTAGAAAGTGTTCAGAAAATAAAAATACTCATCAAAATATTACAGCTTTTTGTTTATGACAGTGACTTACCAGGTTTTTAATTGTGTCCACATCTCCTTCTGTGGCTGCATGGAGTAATCGCTGCTCTCCTTTCAGCTGCTGAGATTGCTCAGTTGCTATGGTAATAAATGAAAACATTAAATATTGTTTGAACTTAGAAAATATGTTATATCGTCGCTTTTCTGTCAAAACCTTGTATGTTTTTCTGGCCTTTCAGCATGTATAAAGTAAAACTGCCCAATGGTTATGCTTATGTGTTGCTTCTACATGTTCAAGGCCAAGAGCACTTACAAGGTTTTGATAAATGATTTTTGGCCCTTGAACATGTTTAGAGCAAACTGCCCAAAGAGAATAGTACATAGGAAGTATCACGATTGTTATACATGCTGAAGGGCCAGATGGAGATACGAGGTTTTGACAGAACAGCGACGATATGCATTCAAAATACCAAAATTCAAAACACATTTTTATTATACCCAAAACATTTCAGACATTTAGATTAATTTCACTTTCCACTAATTACTCAAGCCCTGGGGTTCAGTGACTATATCACCCGCCTCTGTGTGTGTATTTTGCTATATCCAAAAATTGTGTTCATAGGGGCTGGTTTGTGAAAAATGGGTTGGGTGGGGGGTGGGGGGGGGGGGGCAGGAATCACCTTGGTGCACCTGTAAAGAATGAACTCTGATGTCAAACAAAATGGCTCCAGATTTACCCAAATTACCCTTTGTTACCAGGTAGTTGCCTCTAATTAGTTGAAACCAGCCAAGAGCACTTCAGGAACATGACTCCAGATTTACCCAAATTTTCTAATTACCCTTTGTAACGTAGTTGTCTCTATAAGTTAAAGCAAGCCAAGAGCACTTAAGGCCCTGCTAATTCTTCTTCTTTTTGCCCTTTTATTGGTTTTGTTCTTTTTTTTAACATTTTATTCTTGCACTCTTGCTTCCAGTTTCTCGGTCTATACTTACCAGCAATCATAGTAACAACTTCAGATCCGTGGGCAACATCTTTAGGCGTCAACCCTTCTCCGTTAACGATACACACGTCTGCACCATATTGTATGAGGAGAGCTACAAGGTTCTGTTGGGTATAAATTTGAAAACATATATCTCATGTTGGTGACAAACAATCCTATTCTACAGGGCCAACTAACCCTGATTTTATTTTAAAAGTGGGGGTTGGTAGAGCGGCGGCTCCCATTGAAACTGTACTTAAGCGTGGCACCCCCCCCCCCTCTTGCTCACGATGTAAAAGTACCCAAAATAAGTTCATTGGATCTTATAATTATTATCAAGAACCACTAGGGTAGAAAATTGGGGGTTAGTAGAGCGGCGGCTCCCATTGACACTGTACTTAAGTGTGGCACCCTCTCTTGCTCACGACGTAAAAGTTCATTGGATATTATAATTATTACGAAGAACCACTAGGGGTGTGAGATTTGTTGTAGTGTCCTATTTTAAAAGAAACAATAAACATAAACATAACATAACAATGAGCATTTATATAGCGCTCTTACACATTATACAATGGTACCACAGCGCTTAACAAAATTAAAACATAAAATTAAAATTAACAGTGTTAAACATCACTCGCACTATGACGGTGGAATAAGTGAGTTTTTAACATCTTCTTAAATTGAGTCAGTGATGAGGCATGCCTGATGTGACGCGGTAAATTATTCCACAATAATGGGCCGGAGGCATAAAATCCTTTCTTGGCGGTAGCGAGACGAGTTTTAGGTACAGCAAGAATCCGAGTGTCAGAGGCAGAACGAAGACCACTTCTTTTAGGTACATAAGTACTAGTAAGGTCCTTAAGATAAGAAGGCGCGCCATCATTGAAACATTTATATACAATAGTCAGGATCTTGAACTCAATGCGCGTTTTAACAGGCAGCCAATGTAACTTGTGGAGAAGAGGAGTTGCATGATCACGTCTTTTAGCATTATAAATGAGTTTGGCTGCTCGATTTTGGAGACGTTGTAGCCGTTTAATATCTTTCGCAGAAGATCCCTGTAAGAGAGAGTTGGAATAGTCAAGCCGCGATGTAACAAGTGCGCGTATCGCGTGATGACATGTTGTTTCATCAATAAACATCCGAATACGAGAAAGATTCCTAAGGTGAAAATTCAAACTGCGACAAATGTTAGTAACATGATGAGACATGTTTAAATGGCAGTCAAATTCAACACCAAGATTGCGTACATGGGGGGACGGTCTGATCTCAATATCACCGACACGAAGTGAGATGTTGCATAGTGACTTTAAGGCTCTTGGGTTGGCTGCAATGAAAAATTCTGTTTTATCACCATTCAAGCAAAGCATATTTTGCGACATCCAAGATTTAATATCCTCAATGCACGCAGATAACATAACAAGAGCATGGTCAGCATCCCCTGACTTATTTGGGTCAAATGAGATGTACAGTTGTGTATCATCAGCGTAAACAATAAATCTCATCCGTGATTATGTAAAATAATTTCGCTGAATATAGTACATTGCAATAATATGTCATTGGTGCCATCCACGATCAACGTCACTAAGCTTAGCTGTACTCAAAATCACTTTTATTTTGGACATATTATGGGAAAAATAATCATTTAAAAAATGGAAACATTTTAAAAGATTTTGGTGATTTTGAGTGTAATTGGGGGTGGGGGTGGGGCTGAAGGGGGTGGGTGGGGGTTGGGGAGGGGGGTAGAGATAAAGCCTGATCAACTGAGCCTACCTGAGAAGTCTGGGAATCTGTAGAACAGGGTTGTTTCATTTCTATTCAGTTGGTAACCAAAGCCTTAGAGAACAGGCTTGAGTTACTTTAATTTACACTCATTGTGTAACTGAACACTACCACAGGAAATTGACACTGAGTTGCATAATAGAAGTTTGTGTATTGTGTAAAACTTCACAAAGAAATGAAAGATCTTGTTTCAGTTTGTTGATGGCACTCTTCCATTGCATGTCATACTGGATAAAGTAACTGGCTAGATGCTGGGTAACAACATCTCTGACTGGTCTTGCTTGATATAATATCGTCCTTTCCCTGGGTGTGCCCATTTAGGTGTCCAATAAATGCTACTCTGTGTATAGTTTGATCAGTTCAAAATTGGCGAGAAATATTCGGTTTTTATCTCTCCGCGTGTAAAAGTAATCCAAATATGTGCGTAATTAAGGCCACACATACACGATTTTTGGCCGCACGCGTCACACATATGATGCACAGTGCGCTTGTTGCCTTCATCGTGTCAGCGTCCTTCTGTATTCATTCGCTGCTGTAAGGCTATATTTTAAAAAATCGTTTGTTTCAAAGCTCTTCATTTTTTAAAACCTAATGCGGAATGCGGGGTCTGGGTTTTAATTTTTTTTTTAAATATATAATATTGAAATCCTTGTAAAAGTGACCTTTTGTATTTAAAATGATGTGATCAATGAAAATCTGAAAAATCTGTGAAATTTTGGGATTTTTTTAAAAATAAATAAATAAATTTAAAAAACGCCCATCAATTAACTAACGCACACGGGAGCTTTGAGACAAATTTTGGAACTGATCAAACTATAGTGGGGGTATGACTGCATTTACATCCTGATACATTATAGACACACGGCAACAGCCTCTTGTCCAAAATTACTGGCTAAGATTCAGATTCAGCGGACTCCATCTCCAACTGGTCTTGCCTCATGCACCACTTAGCCCTTCACCTGCATGAGACCATAGATCTTCAAAAGGAGGATGATTATCTCTATTGTAATGTTGTGTGGCGCTGATACTATGTCTGTTTCGTACACACCTGTATGACTAGCATGTTTGAAAAGCCCGGTAAACTGTATGGGTATTGATAGTTGATGGCGGCAACTACCTTATCTAATAATAGCTAACAGGATACATAACATTGGTTTGATAAAAAAAGCAACAGTGAAAGTTACAATACTATTTGAAACATATTAATTTACTGATGCGATAGATAATAATAATAATAATAAAACCATACTTATTGAGCGCATAACACAATGAAGTCCCTATGCGCTATCACAAACAAAAACAAAACAAAAACAAAAACACACAGTAACATGAGTAACAAAAGACAAAACAAAAAGAAATTAAACATTAACATTAAATAGGTAAGTGTTTAGCAATGATTTGAACTGTTCAAGAGTTTTGGCAGATTTAACATAATATGGTAAATTGTTCCAAAGTTCAGCAGAAGCATCTTGAAAAGAACGGCGACCATATGAAGTAGAAGGTGAAGAAACATGCGCAAGAAGATATTTTGAGCCAGAACGAAGATTGCGAGTGGGCTCATATTGTTGAATAAGATCTTGTAGATACATAGGAGCTAAAGTATGAGTACATTTAAATGTTATTAGAAGAATCTTGTAGATAATGCGAGATCTGATCGGTAGCCAATGTAAGTCACGAAGGACGGGAGAAATGTGACAGCGAATCTTAGACAGAGTAACAAGTCGAGCAGCTGAGTTTTGAATCCGTTGAAGTTTTGAGATTTGCGTATCAGGGAGGGCATAGTAAACTATTGCAGTTATCAAGTTGGCAAGTCACAAAAGCATGAATAAGTCTCTCAGTTGTTGGCTGATCGAGATAACGCCGGATTTGACCTATCTTATAAAGAGCATGAGAAGCCGCACGACAAATGTTGTTGACATGAACATCCATCATAAGATCATTTTGAAGGATAATGCCAAGGTTGCGGGCATTGGAAGCTGGCTCAATATGAGAATCATTGATTTTTACAGATGAAATCGTAGAATTAATGCTATTTGTGAAGTTTATAGGCACTTATTTCACCCAACTTTTTTCTTACACCTAAACTTGAACCCATGAGCATGACAGACAACAGCACATCTTTTGAATTCGATACCTACAGATGTAACACGTCTGGGAACGAGAGTTTAATTTTGTTGAGAAGTAATTTCATGACAGGGCGAAAGGCTATAGGGTTTTTGTGTTGATGGACCTTGGTCCAGAACACACATAGCTTCAAAAGAAAATACCCACTTGTCCATTCCTCTCTTGATAAAGCCAAATAAAAAATAGGTTTGTCTCTAAGCTTGCCCGCGCATTGGTTTTGAAATGCCAAAAATACCGCGTCTGAAATGCAGGAAATTGTAAAATCAATTTTTTTTTTACCTCCAAATTTTTATTTCAAGTTTTTATTAAAAATATCAGCAGATTTTCTTTTTCTCAAACTTTTACATGACTCAGTTCTTCAAAAAATGCTGCACAATTGTTCTTTACACAACTACATCACAATATTCATTTCAAATAGAAAAAAACAATATCAGAAAGTTGTCAACGGTTGAAAATAGTAAGAGTAAAAATTGACACACACAAAAAAAAAGTAAAAAAAGAAATGGAGGACAACAAAACGTGCGCGTCGTCCAATTTTGAAGCCTTCCCAAGCTTTGAGACAAACTTTTTTTTATTTTTGCCTAATCTATGATGAGACTTACCAAGCGTCCAGTAAATGCAGCTCTGTGTAGTGGGGTATCTCCCGTAGGTGTAACCCCATTGATATCAGCCTGATTCACCAGTAACTGTAGGGCAACATCTTCATGCCCAAAATAGCTGGCCAGATGCAGGGGACTCCATCCCAAGTTGGCCTTGCTTTTACCTAAATAATATAATATATGAAATATTTAGGATAATAAAACAGTGAGATCAAATTACTTAGTTAAAGGCATATGATGTAATCTTTTCTGGGGGGCACTCTCTATTCATGATTTTTTTTTAGAAAGTAGATTTTCTTGCAGATTTACATTTCTGATTACAAATCATTAATATATTCTGAGTTACAGAGCGACATGATTCCTAATTACTTCAAAATCATGGTTTTATAGTGAATTTAGAGTGAAATACAAGTTGTCGCACAGATCTGACAGTTTATTTTCACTCTTTAAACCATGATTTTGAAGTAATTAGGAATCGTATCGCTCTGTAACTTGGAACATATTCATGATTTATGATCAGAAATGTAAATCTGCAAGAAAATCTACTTTATACAAAAAATCATGAATAGAGGGCACCCCCTGGAAAAGATCACATAATATGCCTTTAAGGTAAAAGCACTTTTTCTGTAAAAGAAAAGAAAAAAGAAATTGTACATTTGGTAAAACTAAAACCGTTTACTTTGAAATCAAGGTTTCCCACTGGACTACTAAAGAAAAGATCTATAATGAACAACTTTTTGCATGTTCTTGTTTAAGCATGGATAATAAGGTCGAACTTTTGGTTCCTGATATCCAGGGCGGGAAAAATGTAGGCAATACGGAAAGCTCCTTGCAGGGAAATTTGGAGGGAAATTTTGACATTTGGAGGGAAATGTTACTCTTTTATTAAGATATGCATTCCATTTTGGAGGGAAATTTGGAATCGCTTGCCGGGGAAAAAAACATTTTTTCAGGCCGTGCTGATATCACAGAATTACATTTTTTTAATCTAAAAGATTCAGCAGGCAAAGATACATTTGTAGAAATAAAGTTTTTCCCCAATTTCAAAAATAGACTTGGTCTAAATTGGAAAACAAATCTCCATCAATCCTTTACCTTTACAATTAACAGTCAGTGTAATCTTTCCTTCATGAGCTTGGTCGGCAAGCGCCCTCACAGTCTTGGCATCACCATTCCTAGCCGCATAGAGTAAGCGCTCTTCATTGCCCATATCGTCGCCTTCACTCTCAGTCAATGAATTCTCAGCCATGGATTACGGGTGGATAAACTGGGTCAGGGTTTACCTGTAATTTTACGTGTAAGGAATTAATACAACAACTTCATTCACTTTGGATCTAACTTTACCCCATAAATCATACCAGTACCACTGCACCTTATGTTGGGTCATTTGGTGTATTTACTTTTCGCCCATTGGTTTTATTGACATAACAATTTACAAAGGAAGTGGGCGGAGTAGTTTTTTTGATATGTGTCACCTTAAACGATCCATTAGGGTGAGAATCAATTACTTCAATATAGGTGGCCTGGTTTACACATGATATATGTGTATTTTCAACCAGGAAGCGATAAACAAATCCATTCTTATTGTGTATTTCTATTGATGATGTGACATATTGTGTTATCAAATATGGCTCATTCCATGAAGTTGGGGCATATTATGTGACATCCAAGTGAAATTTTCAAAATGGATATTTTCCAACTCTTTCTTCTTTTTTAGGTTCTACATTTACCAAAGTCCAATGTAGAACCTTTTTTTAAAATGTAACATTTGGTGTAAAATAACCGCACATGTTCAACAGTTGGATGACATTTCCAAAAATCCTGATGCTACATGGACACCATTTCCCATTTCCATATCATTTTCTAATAAATTAGCTTAAGATGTGGGCCAAGTTTCTATACCTCAATTAACTACTTGGAACCACAAATACATGAAAATAAACCAGATTTGTCTAGGTTGAACATAACTTAACGAACAAGACATCGTAGATTAACTGTTTTATGTAAAAACTCATTGAAAAGTGACTCTTTATTTTGCAATTTGTATAATGAATTTAAATAAAGTACATATCAATATTTGTTTGATGTAAAGTACTCTATAAACCATGCACATTGATTACATTATAGTCATAAAGTAAGTATATGAAGTATTATTTACCTGTATAATGTTTTAAAATGCACTACTGATGCTACATGGACACCGCGTCTTGTAACATTGTTAATAATAAGAGTATTCATACTGTTACAATTATTTGAGTGTGAATGGTTTGTCTACTTGTTCATCATATCAAGTAGATACACAGAGTGAATTGCTTGAAATTTATCTAAGTACTGTTCATGTAAAATTTACCTTTTCTGTGTACTTAAGTATTACGATGCTACATGGACACCGTGCCCTAAAATATTTGGAACAGCTTGAACAGGTACATCTTTTTCAGATCAATAGAGAGGATGTACTATGATGTTAACTTTTTATGTTATAAGCACACGATAAAATTAATAACATGGATTGTAAAACTACAAATTACACAAAAAGATAACCTGCCATGAAGCATAAAACATAATTACCTATGATACACATACACCATTTCTTACAATTACACAATAACAATACACCATTGATCAAAGAAACTTAAGATGTCCACTGAAACAAACTTCATGCAGTGTTGTTCTTAAAGTACCCTTTGTGATCTTAGTCTCTTTGCTCGTTTCTGATTGAATCATCCTCTATTATTGATAAAGTTTGATCACTTAAAAAGTCAGTTTGAAAAGAAAAAAATTGAATTGCCATGATGGATTTCTTTGGAAAGGTACTAGTTTTTGAAAATGATGGGTTCCTTGTCTTCATCTCAATAAATTCCAGGACGATAGAACTGTCTTCTGAATTAATGTCAAGAACCTGCAAACCAAAACAAAATAAACCCTATGGCTTAGTATCTTCATGGAACATTGTGTATTGATATTGGAGTAGATTATTTATTCATGTTGCACTTTTTGTGTTGCAGGAAAATATTTATATTAAAATTATGCTGGAGTATTTTATTTATTATTCATTTAACATGAAAAAGAATAGCAAAGGATAGAGAACTTAAATGATTTACAATTATTTGTTTTATTTATAGTAAATCAAACTAAAATAAGGGAATGTTTATTGTGAATTCAGTGAAATGCTAATGGAAATGGTGTCCATAGCATTGTGTATTAATATATTTCATTAGATATACATCTCTCATAATATGCCTTTTATTCTGTAAAGTGTAGTAAAATGTAGGCAATGTTTTGAATGTTTTGGGTGATGGATAATTTCGAATGGGGTAATTGTTTTAGTCTAATTAGGCAAATTTTATGAAATGCTACATGGACATGGTGTCCATGTAGCATCGTATTGGTAAGCTATATTATTAGCATTAAAAGAGCACTCAACTTTTTTGGGGTAGGGGTGTGCCGCACAGGGTCTCAAAAAGGGGCTATAGAACTGAACTGAGTGGATTTTATGACGAAAAAAAGGGTCTTAGGAACTGATTTTTTCAAAAAAGTAGGTCTTGAGAACAGGCTATAGTTCAATTTTGATTAGCAAGAACGCAAATTTTTTATTTGGTTTAGAACGCAAAATGTTCAAAGAATTAGGGTTTCGGAACGCAACATTTTTTGAATTTTCAATAAAATGGGGGTCGTAAGAACACGGCTGTTTGACAGTCCGATTTATTATGACGTCATCTTAACTTTTCTCAATACTTTCGATAGTTCGATTATCACGCAAACCAGTTGAGTGCATGTACTATGTACGCGTCCTATATCTCAACGTGCAATTATGCGCAAGCCGCAAATCTAAGCACCATTTACACATATTTTTTTCTCGTTTGGCCTCTCTCTAGCGTCTCTTATTTTACGTTGGACCAGCGGGAAATCTTATGATTCATACACTAAATACAAAAATTTCTTGTGCATAAGATGCTATCATTTTCGTATCCGGGCCTCCAATATTTGGTTTGTATGTTAACATTATTTTGGTAACATCGTTTTCAAGTTTGCTTACGAAACAGCAGTTCCCTATATATCTCAACGTGCAATCATGCGGAGCTCCGCAAATCTAAGCACCATTTACACTGATTTTTTTTTCATTTGGCCTCTCTCTAGAGGCTCTTATTTAACGTTGGACTAGCGGGAAATCTTATTATTCACACAATAAATACAAACATTTCTTGTGCATAAGATGCTTGCATTTTCGTATCCGGGCCTCCAATATTTGGTTTGTAATTTCACATTTTACTGCTCACACCGTGTGTTTCTTTTAGTATTCGTCATTTGGATTCTCAAAATGGATGCCAGTAACACACAGGCAGCAGGTATAGGACTAGTAAAAAAATGTGCCCTCCGATTTGCTTTTTTGTATATTATATCACATTTTGAGTTACGTATAATGTTTTTTTATCGAACTGGTCAATCTGCGACATATTTGGCGGAATAACTTACGTTCGCGTTGAAACCGCAACCAAAAAAGTCTTTTTTAGAGCGCGCAAGGCTAAAAAAGCTGAATATCCTAATATGTGCCCCACGATTTGCTTTTTGGGATATTATATCACATTTTGAGTTACGTATAATGTTTTTTTATCGAACTGGTCAATCTGCGACATATTTGGCGGAATAACTTACGTTCGCGTTGAAACCGCAACCAAAAAAGTCTTTTTTAGAGCGCGCAAGGCTAAAAAAGCTGAATATCCTAATATGTGCCCCACGATTTGCTTTTTGGGATATTATATCACATTTTGAGTTACGTATAATGTTTTTTTATCGAACTGGTCAATCTGCGACATATTTGGCGGAATAACTTGCGTTCGCGTTGAAACCGCAACCAAAAAAGTCTTTTTTAGAGCGCGCAAGGCTAAAAAAGCTGAATATCCTAATATGTGCCCCACGATTTGCTTTTTGGGATATTATATCACATTTTGAGTTACGTATAATGTTTTTTTATCGAACTGGTCAATCTGCGACATATTTGGCGGAATAACTTGCGTTCGCGTTGAAACCGCAACCAAAAAAGTCTTTTTTAGAGCGCGCAAGGCTAAAAAAGCTGAATATCCTAATATGTGCCCCACGATTTGCTTTTTGGGATATTATATCACATTTTGAGTTACGTATAATGTTTTTTTATCGAACTGGTCAATCTGCGACATATTTGGCGGAATAACTTACGTTCGCGTTGAAACCGCAACCAAAAAAGTCTTTTTTAGAGCGCGCAAGGCTAAAAAAGCTGAATATCCTAATATGTGCCCCACGATTTGCTTTTTGGGATATTATATCACATTTTGAGTTACGTATAATGTTTTTTTATCGAACTGGTCAATCTGCGACATATTTGGCGGAATAACTTACGTTCGCGTTGAAACCGCAACCAAAAAAGTCTTTTTTAGAGCGCGCAAGGCTAAAAAAGCTGAATATCCTAATATGTGCCCCACGATTTGCTTTTTGGGATATTATATCACATTTTGAGTTACGTATAGTGTTTTTTTATCGAACTGGTCAATCTGCGACATATTTGGCGGAATAACTTACGTTCCCGTTGAAACCGCAACCAAAAAAGTCTTTTTTAGAGCGCGCAAGGCTAAAAAAGCTGAATATCCTAATATGTGCCCCACGATTTGCTTTTTGGGATATTATATCACATTTTGAGTTACGTATAATGTTTTTTTATCGAACTGGTCAATCTGCGACATATTTGGCGGAATAACTTACGTTCGCGTTGAAACCGCAACCAAAAAAGTCTTTTTTAGAGCGCGCAAGGCTAAAAAAGCTGAATATCCTAATATGTGCCCCACGATTTGCTTTTTGGGATATTATATCACATTTTGAGTTACGTATAATGTTTTTTTATCGAACTGGTCAATCTGCGACATATTTGGCGGAATAACTTACGTTCGCGTTGAAACCGCAACCAAAAAAGTCTTTTTTAGAGCGCGCAAGGCTAAAAAAGCTGAATATCCTAATATGTGCCCCACGATTTGCTTTTTGGGATATTATATCACATTTTGAGTTACGTATAGTGTTTTTTTATCGAACTGGTCAATCTGCGACATATTTGGCGGAATAACTTACGTTCGCGTTGAAACCGCAACCAAAAAAGTCTTTTTTAGAGCGCGCAAGGCTAAAAAAGCTGAATATCCTAATAAAATCGGGCTTGTATGAATGTCAGAAATAAATAGCTGAACAAAGAACGTGATTAAAATGGATCTAGCAGTGATAAAATGTATTTAAAAGCCCCCCGTCCTAACTGGTGCATATCCCTTTGTTCTATAATCCTTGGTTACGGAGCTGAGCGGCACGGTTAGATTTACCTAGTTTTACCCGATAATCGATAATTGATAATCAATCTGTGCTGCCCTCTGTTTTGAAGATGCGATTATAAATCGGACAATTTACACGCGATCAAACAGCCGTGAGAACTGATCCAGCCTCAAAAGGGGGGTCATAAGAGCTAGCAGCAGAGGGTGAAAAAGGGGGTCTTCAGCGTGGCACATACCTATACCCTTTTCCAATGTCAGTGCCCCCCGGGTGTATCCTTCAAAGAGCAGTTTGAAAACATAAATATTGTTATTAGCTTATAATTATCCTAGGCCAAAAAAAAAAAAAGAGTTGACTTGCCCTTTCCGACCGACTCGAATTTTCGGAAATCTAGGGTCGCTATTTATTTTATTTATTTATTTATTTTCAAAAAAAAGGATTGAAAAAAAAAAAAAAAAAAATTGAAAGAAGCACATAACAATAAAGAAAGATGAAAACGTGTTTATGAGTAGTATCTGCTTGTTTAAAAATAAATAAATAAAAAATTTAAAAAAAAAAAAAAAAAAAAAAAAAAAAAAAAATCAAAACAACATCTTTAAAACGTGTTTTTGTGCAGTAAATTTTCAAACAATTTCAACAACAAAAAAACAACATAAAAATCCGACCGTCCGACCGTCTGACCCTGACTTTGACCCTGAAAGGGCAAGTCAACTTTTTTTGTTGTTGGCCCTATTGGTATACACCTAGCACAACCCTGACCAGGTGCTTCGATGTTGGCTAATCCAAAATTAATAATCGAAACAAAAAATCTGAGATACATTTCATGAGCAAAAAAAATTGAGTAGATACTTTTGATGTTATGATTGTTTAATCGACCACAACTACCAAAACAATTCTTGCATTAAAATTGGGTTTCAATGGGATATATCTTGCTAAGTGTGTGATTACGTATTGGAAATGTGTGTGTACCGACTCCCTGTCGATGCCTGAAACCCACGATTCATCCCCATACCCGACTGGTTGAGATAGCACACAGTGGACAATACAAATCAATGATATCCCATATAGGAAACCAATTCTAGTGCAACACTGTTGTCGTTACTTGTGGTTATTGAAATCATCATAACTTCAAAAGTATCCATTCGATCTTTATGAATGAGGTATCAAACTACGGAGAAGAAATGTGCTCATTAAATGTTTATCTCAGATTTCTGGTACTGATTATTGATTTTGGATTTAAGCCAACATCAAAGTGCCTGGTCAGGGACCTTTTGTGCCTAGTGTAAGTTCCTCCTTACTTTACACAAATAAACATTGTATCCATACTACTCAAACATGTATACAGCCAACACATATCTTATCTCAGACTAATCTTATAATGTATGTGATTAACCAAATGATTTATACAGTACCAGGCCTCAAATTACACGGCGGCCACGACGGCCATGGCCGTCGTGCCCCGCCAATTGGCCGCGATGCCCTCGGATCAGTAAAAAATTCACGGCCATAATGGCCGTGCCCTATTTTTAACAGAGGCCGTGTGTGCCCTTGGTTTGGCCTTGGTGCCCCAGAACATGGCCTCGGTGCCCTTCGAAATGGTATATTCTTAAGGCCAAAGTGGCCGTGCCCCTAAAATGACGAAATTTGAGGCCTGTACAGTACCGACCTGAACTATAATTATATTGTTCAGTCAATTCTAAAACAACATGCTATGATATCACATGATTTCTATATAAAGTTTATGGAAAATTAAATCAGACAGCCTGCCAGCAATAAAAAATATGCTCAGAAAAAATCTCAACGGCATTTTTTGTTAGAGCAATGTCAACCGTGTGGAATCATAAATATGTATGACACTGCATAGGATGTGGGGTGTTGGCAAATTCTATATATTGATTTAGGTTGACATTTTGCCCAAACACTGTCATTTTAATTTGTTTTTCACCACAATATTGTTTTTCAGGATATTTCTATTTTAAGACATGTTATTTCATCATGACTGGTGCCAAATGAAAGATGAGGATGTCAGCTTTAATATGATACAAATATATGCGAGTATAAATAACGAATATCAGAATTGTGATTGAAAACACATCAATTTTTAGCAATTTTTGATCAAATTTCGAAATAGTTGTTTAATTAGGTATTAATTTAAGATTCAAAATAAAACAGCATCTGTCCCATATGTTCTGAAAAACTGCTGATATAACATTTAAATAATATAGAGGAAAAACAAAAAATGCTTTGATAATCCAAATTGTATTTTATAGCAATTTTATTCTACAAAGCAACAGAGCAAGAATGCCCTTTATTTCAAGGTGTTATACATACCTATATAGGATATAAACAAGCACATTATAGGGGACTGGTTTAATGAACTCGCACAGGACTTGAGTGAATTACCGTGCATGACTGCACCTATTATGGTATAATGTCCAGCTGACGCGGTAAATTCAAATGCGTGTTCCCTGGGTTGCATGCCTGGTGAATCATTTGTTTACATACAGATAAAGCTAAGAGTATGTACAACTATTATAGTCGAGTACCAACCCATGTGAGGACCCGTATTAAAACACGTTTAAAAAAGTATAGAAGTTACAGTCAATCTGAGGATTTTTTTTTTACCATACATATAGGGACATTTGTATGGTATGTGTATTGACGTCTAATGGAGGACATGTATGGTCATTACACCCTTAGGGGTAAGGACCCAACTTCTATACGTTTTTATGCAGGAAAAAAGAGAGAACTTCAAAAAAGGTCCTCACATTTTTTTGTCCTCACATTGCCGGCTGGTAGGGACAAAGGTCCTCGGATTGGCGGGTTCACCATTACAAAGTGTATACACACTGATTAAATACAGAAATGAGGATCTGCGTATTATATACGCAGATGAGGTTACTCTATCAAATTGATCATATAAATATTCATCACTAAACTTGACTTTATTTGGAATATAGGGTGTTGTCATTGTCATTTATGTCAATTGCGGGGCATCGTTAGTCGGTTTCACTGTAAAACGGTGATTTCGACTCGTTTAAGATCATAATTATTGTTTTTTGTCAAAGATTCCAGTTTTCAATGATTGGTGTCAAATGGAAGGTGATGTCCGCTTTTATATGATACCCATATAAACGAAATAGAAACCAGGATTAAAAATGAAGTGAAAACAAGTTTTAGATTCAAATTAAAATAGCATTTGTTCCATATTTTCTACAAATAACTGATATTACACCTAAATTATATATCCATTGTGTTATTAATAATTATTAATGATTTTATAATATTTACACACTTAAATGTTGATGCCGAAAACCTATATTTTTAGCATTTTAACTACAGTAAAAAAAAATTATTATGCTAATTGAAATGTATTTATTAGATTCCAAACAGAAATAGCATTTGTTCCACATTTTCACATTTTCTACAAAACGGCTGAAATTACATCTGAATTATATAGAAAAAAGTTAGGCCTACTTCAATTTGTAGTTAAGGCGACGAAAAAACCCTGTGCTACGGGCAAACGGACCTCTCAGGTAGGGTAGGTCGGTCAGGTTTTTTCTTACGGGCCGAATAAGGAATATTAGAGCGGAGTGTATATACTGTCGAGACAGAAAATGTTAAGGGGGGGGGGGGGGTTGACATGGTGTCCCGAAACTGAGAAAAAAAATCGAGCTCCAGTACTGTTTATTTTGTTTAATTTCAGCTGTTTTCACAACATTTCATACAAATTTTAAAATTTCAACCACAAATAAAATGGGTCGGTCGTCGGGCGATGATATCGGTTTGACACCAGTCCTAATTAAATAAAAGTTTATATATAAAAGCGATATTCTTCAAAGCAATATTCCGATCTAAAACTAGTAGAAATGACAGTTATGTGATGCTGCACTAAGACCATGAGAAAAACACCATGTTCTACGACCGCCCCGACGACCGACCATTGTATAATAGTTAATACCATACGAATATATGATTTAAAAATTCAGTGCAAATCAAGGTCAGTAGCGTAGCCAGGTGAGGGCAAGGGGGGGGGGGGGGTGGGGGCAGAGTGTCCCCCTGAAAAAATCGGGAAGGCAAAGGAAAATCGGGAAGGCAAAGGAAGGGAATGAAAGGGAGAAGAGGAGATAAAAAGGGAAGGAAAGGGAAAAGGGAAAGAAAACGGACAGAAAGGCGAAAGGAAGACAGGCAAACTTTGGCTCACATGTGAAAAACTATCAACCCTTCATGGATTGGATGATGAGATATTTTTTGTAGGGTAGGGTCTGGAAAGACGGTATGTTTGTTAGGCCAACTAAAAAAGGTTTTGTTTGCCCAAACAAGGGGGAAGTGGGTATCGCCCTTTAACTTTAAAAGATCTTACACTTTACGATTTATGATCAAAAATGAAAATCTGCTTCCAGAGTAAAATCAAGGATAGCGGGCGTTCACTCGGAAAAAAATCGCATAATATTAACTGCAGACAGCTTCTCCTCACTTTCCCCCCTTAGGCTATACTACATATTTCAATCTACACAGGAATTAAAGTTATTGTCTTAGGGATCATAATTATGCAATAACAAAATTGGGATTTACCTGTTGTTATGTTATGCAATTCTCTTAGCACGTGTTTCCTGCCAATCACAGAAAATATTAACTGAGTCAATTGACTCATTTTGATGAGTCTTATGTTTGCCCGTGTACTGAGACACTTCAACGATTTACTGAGTCAAATGACTCGACACTAATGAGTCAATTGACTCAGCACTAATGAGTCAATTGATTCAATAATGCTTTAAATGAGTCATATGATGCACCAGCAGTCAGTCAAATGACTCATTAATGCTTTAAATGAGTTATATGATGCACTAGTAATGAGTCAGGGGGTGACTTGCTAGGTTACGAACACATTTTCAAACGCGAATTACTCAAAATGCGACGAATTATATGACATATGCAGTGGCGTAGGTAGGTTCTTCATATTGGTGTGGGGGGGGGGCGAGAAATGTAAATGAACCGACAAGATGAGTCTGAGTGAAGTAATGCGCGCATAGCGCACGATTTTTTTGAGTTTACACCTATTTTTGGCACGATTCTTTTTGGCTCGGCTCTAAAGCTTGTACCAAAGAATCATCAGTGTACTTTTGACCATCATAATTACATGATTCCTCTGGTCAAATGAACCGACAGGGCCAATCACTGACACGACGTCAATATTGGGGGGTGGGCCGGGGGGCGACATTATTGCCTTTTATTTGGTACCAGTCATGCAGTAGGCCTATGCAGTAGAGAAAAGGCCTATCCTTCATGCAATATTTCAACACAAATTAAGAAGAAAAAATGGTTTTGGAACAAATTGACCATTACAAGAAATTCTAGCTTTCTCAGACATGTACAGGGTATCTCAGATTGGGCTATTCCAGATAATAATGACAACCCCCCCCCCCCCCCCCCCCCCCCCCCCCCCCCCCCACCCCCCCCCCCCCCATAGAGGATATCGGGATTCCAGACTTTTTCCCCACCAATTTTCCAATGGAATTCCATACCTTTTTGGCACATGTTCTTGGAATTCTAGACTTTTTCACAATTTAGACCGCCCCCCCCCCCCCCCCCCCCCCCCTCCTCCTTTAGAGGTACATCGGAATTCCAGACTTTTTTCCCACCAATTCCATACTTTTTTGAAGTTTGATCTGGAATTCCATACTTTTTTGAAGTTTGATCTTGAATTCCATACTTTTTGAAGTTTGATCTGGAATTCCATATACTTTTCATAAGAGGGAGTCATGGAATTCCGGACTAAAAAGAAATTGTCCTCTATAGGGGAGGGGTCATTATTATCTGGACTAGCCCATTGATCTATACCGAGGTAATACAATTTTTGGTATAAACTTTATTGATATTTTCCAAAATGTTTTCCTATATATCTTGCTCCAGCTTTCTTAGGAATTCTTAAGATTTTGAAACTCGGACATTTTGGATAAAAAAACAGACTTTTTGGTAACGATAATAGATTCAAGTTTTTGTCAAAATGATCCAATTATTGCACCCTCTTCTTATTTGAATTAGCTTTTTGATAACAATCGATTGTTGAGTGCATAGAAACAAAGCTTTGATAATTTGTTAAGCGTGAGTGGTTTTAACCTTCCTTTCCTATGAGGTGTGGGTTCATTGTTTGAAATGCTGGTAGTGCTAGGGAGAATTATATAGCTGTAAAGATGAATTATGTGAGCCAAAATATAAAAATACGTTTTTCATTAATTTTAGATTATGTATTGCCACAGTGGAACAAAAGAGATATTTCAATGAAATTAACAGAATAAGTAGGAAACATTTCCACCATCATATCGCAAGTGTTTAAATTTGAAACACTATTTGTTTTATATTTATATATATCTTTGAAACCCGGTATGGATCATTTCGATACACTCTGTATTATTCACATTGGCTAAATGTTATACTAGCATTCAAGATTTAGTTAAAATTGTAAAACACTTTAGAGTATTTTACTTTTATTAAAATGATGTTAAATATTATCTATATTCGGTCATTTAGCAGGCCCCATTTCCTGCTGGTTTCAGGTTTTAATTATTATATGTAGGCTTGTGCAATTTGTGTTGTTTGTTTTAAATCTTTTAATATATTTATAGATGTTGTTGTTGTCTTTCCTGTATGGGATGGATCCGTCCATCCCGTATCCTGGAATTTCTGTATGGTCTTTTAATTGTTGAATAAAGATAGATTGAGTAAAATTCATATAAAAGCTGACATGTAAAACGAGCTTTTTTGAATTTGAGTCCAAAAATGCTAAATAGTGATGTTTTCACCCATGTTGTGTTATTATTGATTTATATTCGCTTATACTGGTAACATATACTAGCTGATACCATCACCTTTCATTTGACACCAGTTATGATGTAATCGGATCATTAATGATGGATATATCCTTAAAAACAGTATTTGGATGAAAAACGTGTAAACATAACTGTTTAGGGGAAAAATTGCCATAGCGATGAATTGGGATAAACAAGCAACTCTGTTTCTTCTTTAAATTATTTATGTATACTAGGAGCAGTTTTGTAATAAATTTGGGAAACTTGTGGTTTTATTTTTAATCTCAAAATAGCATTTAACCAATTACATTTTTTTAATTTAGCCCAAAAATGCTAAAAATTCATATTTTTTCACTCGTTGTTTTATTATTCTTGATTTATATTCGTTTATATTGATATCATATAAAAGCTGATATTGTCACCTTTTATTTGACACCAGTCATGACGAAATCGGACCTTTAATAATGGAAATATTTTTAAAAGCAATAATTTGGTCGAAAACGTGTAAAAATCACGGTTTTTGGCAAAATTACACACTTAACTTCAATTTGAAATTTGCCAACACCCCATACCATGTGAGGTACATCCTGGTGATTTTATTACACATGGTTGGAATTGCTCTAACAAAAAATGCCGTTGAGATTTTTTCTGAGCATATTTTTTATTGCTGGCAGCTGTCTGAATGTCATTAATATCATATGATTGCTATCATATCCCTTATCAATATCCTGTTCATTTTTTATGGGTTGTTATCACATCACCAACATGACCAGACATTATTTTACCATCATCAAAAAACAAAGTATGCGGGTGGTGTTATTGACGTAAATAATACAATCCTGAAGCAAGTATAAGAAGTTACACCATCATATGCAAAACATCACCGGGTAAAACAATGATGAGCTGTACTGATGCAGCATGTGGTCTATTGGATAGCATGCCGGTCTCACAATGCAAAGGTTGTGAGTTCTAGCCCCGCTACAGCCAACGTGATTGTATCCTTGGGCAAGGTACTTACATGTAGTCTCAATTGCCTCGTCCACCAAGCGAGATTGGGGAGCTGTTGGGGATCGATATTGCAATCTAAGTGCTGATACATTGTGTGCGCCGTGTCGGATAGCCTTGTAAATGAAGCGAGGTGATTGTGACGATTTCCTAATGGTAGCAAATGTCAGTGGTTCGGAAGTCACATAAAATAGTGGCCCCGTGCATCGGAAGAGCAATACCCGAGCACGTTAAAAGGTTACAGACTCTTTCGCAAAGAGTAGGGGATCATCCCGGTCTGTAGCTGTTCACACACCTAACGGACCCCGACAGAAATAAGCTTCAACAAGGCTTTCTTGGGTCATCCAGGGTCGTAAGGCCCAAAATAAATAAATACAAATATACAAACAAAAAAGCCAAGGTGTGAATCTTCGTAAAAATGATCATCATTCACTTTTGAAACTGTATATTTTGTTATACAGTGTGTCTCAAAAAAATTAGGACTCTGTTTCATGATGGTGTAATTCTTATTATAATCATTGGACCATGGCCAATTTAGTCTCAATGTAAAGCCTAATTAATTATTTAATATGATATCCTGAAAATATGAGATCAATCCAATGAAAAATAAGAAAACTAGGGTACTTTGTGTAAACCATGTCATATAAATTTACTGGTTTCCAGTCTTTGATTTCTAATTTTGTAAACAACAACTACAAGTATAGTGCCTTGTTGGGGACATCAACAGTACTATTTTCCTTCAGGACAATAAAATAACATTATCACAGCGTTATGACTCACAATTTGAGTCACTTTATATTTTAGTTCATTTTGAAGTAATAAAACCTCACAATGTCTAGATATAAATCATGTTTTTCTACCTTTCTGTGCCATGGGTACAATTTAACCGTAAACTAAAACAATGGAAGAAATCTATCATTTAGGTGGCAAAAGAAGTTGTACGGGCCCAATTTTTAGAATTTTTTTGAAATATTTTGAAAATTGCTGAAAAGTCAGAAAAATTGTTATTTTGGGGACGTCACTTCATCCCCCTCCCTCAAGTTTGTGATTCAGTGGTACCCCTCTCCCTCCCCTGCTCTCATGTCTCTGACTCGATCAGTGGCATCCCCCCCCCCCCCCCCCTCTAAAAAGAAAGTAAAAACCCACACAAAATAGATCCCTACCTGACACATTCGTTTGCCCGTACAACATTATGTTACATTTATATGCATTCCACTTATGAATCTAGCCCCTACCCCCCCCCCCCCCCCCCCAGCATCAATTTACATATCAGCAAATCACACAGAAGACCACTTATAATTTCAACAAGCGAGACGACATCAATCCACTGGTAGTCACCAGCTACATGTTAATACAGAATACTCAGGGGCATAACCAGCACTCATTGGCGTAAACAGGTGTGCAGTTAAGGGTGGGGGAGGTTAGATAAATTCCCCCTCCCCTCGAATCAAATTGCCATAACGTCAATTTGTGAAGGGCGGGGTGGGGGAGGGGAAGAACATGAGAAAGATCAAGCTCAATAGCCGGCAGTGCTAATCTAAATCAACACAATCTCCATTTATTTTCCCCTTTGCTCTCCTCTCCTCCCCTTTTTCTTTTCCCCCTTTCTTTTCCGTTACACCTCTTTTTTTTGGCAACAGAACACACACAAGTGGGCATTAGAATTATGCACCTGATAATAAAAGCTACACCCAATAGCATACACACTGACAAGCTGACATCAAATTTGAATATCAGGCAGGTAGGATAAAATCACACCAAAGGGTCTTTTTAACCCTAACCCCCGAGGCACCTTTTCCAAAGACATTTTTTGCGCGGCCAAAATCAAGTTGAAAAAGGGCCCCCACACCCCCGGGGCTCGAACCCCGGACCTCTGGGTTCAGAGGCAGACGATCTACCCCTAGGCCAGGGGGTCAACCATACTTGGCTCAGTATACTTGTCGTCAAGTATATACCCTGGGGCCATTATTTTATCGAAAAACTGCCGAACCGGGTGACACAAGCACACCGTATCATAGTAATTTGTAGTACTCAAGAGTGTTAGGTTAATCACACTGTATGTACTGTACCACACTAAACACCATCTGTAAAAATGTTCTCTTCCATAGGAATACATGCAACAATTAGATGGTATGGCTACATTGTAAAAACATGATATAAAATGTGTATACACAAGTTACAAATGTTTAAATGTGAGCTCAAATTAATATGTCACTCCAGTTAGTATAATTTTAGGTGCAGTGCAACTTGACAATGTTTGTATCTAAATGACTTTTAAAAAACGACACATACACTTACACAGTGAGGAATACAAATGGTAGGGTATTCTAAAGCTTACCCGAATGATAATTATTTGCACAAATATGTGTAATTAATCTTGTATACATACCACCAGAACTGTTGCCAGAACTTGTGTCTCTAGTTATTCCAGTAGATATCACACACTAATTCCTATGCAAAGAATTATAACAATTGATACCGGTGTTCATGCACCACTGCTGCACTGCAAAGACAAATACGAGGAATGTTATCTCTCTCACTCAATAGACCAGCGATATTTCCTGCGATTTACAGGTCCGAGTCCAAATATTATCAGGAAGCTACCAGACAAGACTATTATACACTCGTGCAGTGGTGTTATCTATTGTTAACATGGAAATGTTCACGCTACATTAATTTTTGTGATTCGGTGCTCAAGTAGCTATAACTGTGAAATAAAAAATGTGCAAATATATTTCTTTTGAATAGACATGTTAATGTCTATATTAACTTTCAAATTGCAAATTTGATTTACAAACATGCAAAATAGTTCAAAATTGGCAAAGTGTGAAAAAATGATTGCACACAAATGTACACTATTACAGTATAAATAGTTTGCAGCAGGGTAGCTGTTGTGGTGCAACAATGATACTTCAATAATAGTTATGTAAAAATATAGCTTTAATCAAAGGACCATGAACTTTGTAACATTGTATTAAAATCATTAGCAGTTGAACAAACTATTGTAATTGGGAGTTGAACAAACTCTTTATTTTTAAAGGGCCATTGAGCGATACTTATTAGAGAGCACCCTCAATTTTCCTAGAAATCAGGAGTTTTGCACCTACGTAATACTTAAGCATACTAACTACCATCTGAAACCATCTTATTTCGCCGTCTATCGTGTCAAATTTCACAATTTGGTCATTTCGCTGTAGATCTCATCGAAATTATCAGTACCACTCACCACATAAATTGCTTCAACCAAATGTCTATCCAGCGCCATCAATCAACCCTTCCCCATAAATTATTACACTTCAGGGTTCCTACATACCTTATCTATTGAAATAATTCCTTTTTACCAAATTTTTCTGGGCAATCTCGCAATGCCCCTTTAAGATAACCTTGTATACGAGTATTGGATTTATGGTTAATAACATTGTTTTTCAACATTTTTGAAATAATATCTGAAACTCAAAGGAATACATTTTCTAAAAACTATGGAGCATTCTTTTTCTGAAATTGGCCATTGGGCATTCACATAAGTAGGATCATGTATGTGATGTGCAGACCAGTTGTCGGCATTTTACAGAAAATAGCATATGAAAGCGATGAAAAATAAAGAAAATAACAAGATTCTATCCTTTCAAGCTGCATTTAAAGGGGCATTGAGAGATGTATCGATATATACTAAATGAGCAAATAACGTAAAGATAATCATCAACATAGCCTAAATCCAAAATGTCATACAATTCCGACATCGCTTTCATGCCAAATTTGCAAATAACGGCACTTCCGGGTTGAGATTTGCCGCGAAAGGCCGCCTGTAAAACGATAGCATAACTTCCTAATTCAGCACCTAGTTTCGATATGATCATATCGAAACTAAGAAAATCATGAAATTTTATATGATAAACCGCGAACGTTGGTAAACTGTTTCATATGGTAGTAAGTATGCCTAAGTATTTACTTTGATGCACTCCCATACATATCTCTCAATGCCCCTAAAAGTCATTGTTTCGTGTTCAATTTCAGTGAGTAAGGTATCATTTTAAAGACAGAAAATAACTTTAAATCTCATTTTACATTTATGGAGACAACTGGTCTGTTTGATGTGATGGGTCACCTACATGTACAGTATGTGACAAAGCTTTACAAGACAAAACAACTACCAAACACGAATGAGTGCGCTGAACGAGTCTTTATGATCAAATAACACTGGGCATTATAGTAGATTAATACACTCTTCTGTTTCGAACCAATCAGAAAGCAAGAAACTAAAATACGCGGAGTGCATTGAAAGTATCTAATAATGCACTCCGACGCGCGCACCACACGCTTTGTTTTGATTCCTTGTTTTGCAGGCATCGCGGGTTCGTCGATTTTCACTGCGGGTGTTAGCAAACTTGTTAACATGTTTTTTATTTTTTATTAAATAGATCAAAATTATGCTCAAATTGTGAATTTTGATTTGAATAGTGTCTTGTATGAATTAGGTCATCAATACATGCGTATGCTTTGTTTCTAAAAAAAATTGAAAAATCAATGCACTTGTGCAGATGTTGATATTCTCACAATAGCACTCCTCCTGCGGGTCGTGCCATTATTCACACATCAACATCAGCACGCGTGCATTGATTTATCTAAACAACACATACGCATTTATTGACCTATAATTCATAATCATTGGCTGATCTGTTATTGGACCTTTTCCATTTAACGTTAGAGGAACCACAAAGGATCAATCACAACAATATCGGCATGGTTTAGATGATATTGGTTTCGCTGCGAATCTGCGATATAATGGACTTAGTAAATTTACCCAAGCAAACAAATAGCGGGCTATTCAAACGTGCCATGTTAACAAGTGACATAAATTTATATTGATCATCTTACTATAATTTGCGTAATATGTTGTATGTAGGGGTGTAGGGGTGTGTGTATGTGTACAGTGTATGTATGTAGCCTTAAAAGACTCCCTCATTTTTCATCTAAAAACCGTGAACGTTGCACTAATAAATAGATGATGACCTGGGACGGATTATAAGCTATAAATAGCCGAAAACCGTACAGAATTGACCAAGATATAATGAAAAACGGGCCTAATCCAGGGCTTTTTCAGACTATTGCTACAGGCCATGTTTGTTTATCTCTATGCGTACTACAACCATGCTGTCAGCGTGCGTATTTATAACGCATCATAGTGCGCCGTGAAAATAGATGTGCATACACGCGGGCAGGCAAATAATGGAGAAATGCGCTGTGCTATAAGGGAGATGGTTAAGGTAGGCCTTGGGGGTTGAGATAAGCCATGGGGGTGGGGTGGAGTGGGGGTGTAATGAAGTAATGTGGTTTGGGAGGGTGGTGATGTAATGAAGTAATGTGGTTTGGGAGGTAAAGGTTACTTAAAGGGGCATTGAGAGATGTATCGATATACTAAATGAGCAAATAATGTAAAGATAATCATCAACATAGCCCAAATCCAAAATATCATACAATTCCGACATCGCCTTCATGCCAAATAAGCAAATAACGGCACTTCCGGGTTGAGATTTGCCGCGAAAGTCTGCATGTCAAACGATAGCATAACTTCCGAATTCAGCACCTAGTTTCGATATGATCATATCGAAAATAAGAAAATCATGAAATTTTACATGATAAACGTTTAATGTTGGTAAACTGTTTCAGCTGGTAGTTAGTATATGCCTAAGTATTACTTTGATGCAAAAAAACTGATTTCCAGGATAATTGAGGGCGCACTCCCATAAGTATCTCTCAATGCCCCTTTAAGAAATGTGGAATAACCGAGGGCCATGAGATAATGAAATAATGTGGTTTCTGATAAGAACGAAACCTGGTATGGTGAATGTATTATGGTGTCAGATGTGGGATTTGATACTGTATGTGGTATAAGCTCCCACCAAATAGAACACTTAATAAGCTCCCACCAGGGTCCTGATTATTTACGAGATTTAAATGATACTAAATTGGGTAACACTTTTAACAGGGAGGGCCACAGGGTGTAATGAAATAGTGTGGTTTCTGGATTGGTCAGAAAGATATAATACATCATTTATTGCACCAATCAGAGACAGTGTTAGAATAATTGTATCCCCGATAAAGATTGGAGTGAAATATTTAACAAGCTGCATTTTAATTGGCTATTAAAATGAGTATATCTTGCAATAAACCAATCAGAACCACTGTAAGATAGGCCGGTAGTGCCCAGGGGGTTAAAAGTATAAACCATGGGATATGGCTTGGGGCAATGATTGGAAGCATTCAATTTCAGATCAGAATATAAACCTGTATTATAATATTTACTCAATGTATGCATGGGATATGGGTAATGACGGAAAACATTCAATTTCAGCTCAGAAAATAGGCTTAGATGCATTTTAAACTCATGAATGTATTCTTTAAAAAAATTGTAATACATTTCCCAACACTTTTGTAGGTGTTCTATTTGGTAAGCCCTACTTACTAGCAGGAACCCGTCCGAAGAACAGATTGTTTTAAACGTGCAAATATTTTTTTATTTGCAGATACTTAAAATTTATTCACACCTTTTGCCCCCTCCAATTTGTGTAAAGCTGTGTGATTATATTTATAGGTTCTAGCAAAATAATTTACTTAGAATCTTTAGATTCTCCTCTATTTAATTTGTGTGAACACTTTTCTATTTAATTTGTGTGAACACTTTTTAAAGTGTTTACACAAATTAAATGGGGACGAATCTAAGGATTCTCATGCAAAAAAATAATAAAAAATACTTGCCGAAATTTTAACTAACCCCTAGTCCTATTATCAGTGGCTGAAATACAATTCCTTTTTTCAATTTTTTTTTTAAACCACTCTCGCACCACTTAGGATGCCATGATGCGCCACCAGTTGAGAAAGCCTGGTTTACAGCATAAAAAAGATCTGTCTCACACTCACACACCGGGGTGTGTGCGTGCATAAGTATGTGGAGTCAATTTTTTGCTGCATAGATGCAATGAGTTCAATTTCGGGCTTCTTTTTTGTTAGTTGTAACTTGTTAGAAGAAGAAAAAAAAATCTAATTTCAGGCTTCTTTTTTTGTTAGTTGTTAGAAGAAGAAAAAAATTGGCTACTTCACAGCATAATAAAATGTGGGCCAAAAAACAAACACAAATTTACCAATTTTTGTTTTTAATCACAATTAGCATAGCATAGTCTAGACAAATTTTATTCAGAAAAGTTGAAAAGTATTGACAAAAATTTCAGACGCCGACTCTGATAGCTTCAATGCTTTCATTTCATAGCTCTCAGACAGAGAGCTATGATTCAGAGCTAGCAAATGCCAAAAGTTAGGGCAGAGGCTCATCAACAATATAAACTGCAGTCAATTTTCTTTTTCGGCTATATCTTGCTAGACGTCCTGCACGGAATAAACCGTGTAAAGTACAACACATTTTGATTGTTGTGAGCATGCATGCGTACATCAGATATGCGTAACTGGACGTCTAGCAAGACATTGCCTCTTTTTCTAGATTTGATTTCTTGCCCAAGATTTTTCTTGCAGCCCAGCGACAGCGTAAGGCAAGGTGATTAATTGGTAATATCGTGTTCTGTGACCCGCACATGCACTACGAGTACTATGTGTACACGCATCCGGATACGGAATAAGCTGCGAAACATCAGTTCATAAGCCTTATCGCTAATCGGAAAAAATCCATTGATTATCCTTTTCTGATGCATTGTGGGATCCAGAACGGGGCAGATTTTGCCCTTTTGCGATCCCACAATGCAACAGAAAAGGATATTATCCATGGGTTTTTTGGCTATATCTTGCTAGACGTCCCGTACGGAATAAACCGTGTACAACTACTACGCATTTTAATTGGTTTGAGCATGCGCACATGAGTTACGCCACGGGACGTCTAGCAAGACATTGCCGGTTTTTTGATTCGCGATAAACCTTATTTATTCCGTTAACACTAACAGGGCAGCAAGCACAACATCCCCCCCCCCCCCCCCCCAAGGCTCAAGTATTAAGTAATGCCTATTATTTTGTTTAAATATAAATAGTGATTATTGAAAATTTTCAATAACATTTTACATTTCTATTTTTCTACTCTTTTACTTTTAGTAGGGCCTTTTTTATTAAAATGATTAATTTAATGGGCTTGCCTTTATTATTAAGCTAGCGAATCCTACGCTAGTATAATGTTGGCAATGTAAAGATATTTGACGCATATTTACCTAAAAGCAGGAATGAACTACTTTCCACAACACAATCTGCTGTCAAAATACAAAATAATGACAATTCCAGGAAATTCGGATTTTTTTTTAATGCTAAATTAAGCCCGTCCCCCACCGAGTGTTTTCATGTTAGACTGCCATCTAGAGTCAGCGAGTTGATTTTATATGGTTAAAGTTTGTTCAGTTCCAAATACGCAAGTAGGCCTACATGTCTGCAAGCCCAGGCTGCAAGCTTTAATTTGTTGGTACATTAGGGACCGTTCATTATTTATGGTGGAGGGGGGGGGGAGGTAAACTATAGGGGGGGGTCATGTAACTTTCATATGTTGAAATAGGGGGGGGGGGGGGGTGGGGGTGTTATGTAACTTTTTATTCTTGAACAGGGGGGTGTGTAAATTTGTTTAAACTATAAAGATGGTGGTGATTGGAGTGATTTTACAGGCTATTTTGGAGTGTAAATGCCATTTTTATCTGTGCTTCGCGCATATTTTCTTAAAACCTATCGACTTCAAAAACTTACTATGAGACGACTTCTGGACAGCAAATCAACGATATGGTGGAAAAACATCTATATAATCATCAACGGTCGAGACATTAGAGCCACAGGGTGTATAATGTTACAAAATCCAATTTCATTATTTAAAAATGTGATTTATTGCATGCTTTTCACCTCATCTCATTATTGGCCGTTCAGATAGGGCACAAACAAAATTTGCCAACGTATCCATGATCAAAAATCCAAAGGTAAAGACAGCTCCTTAAGTATGTGACAAGTTGATTTTTTTTCGGGGGGGGGGGGGTGTAAAAAGCTACTGGTTAGCAGTGGGGGTCATGTAATTTTCAGTTTCAGCTGTAGGGGGGGTTAGGTAATTTTAACATACGAGTCTCGAATTTGTCCCAACCGCCCTCCACCATAAATAATGAACGGTCCCTTACGGCTTTCCATGGCCATTTTATGGAAGGAAGGGAAATGTTGAAAGAAAATATTTTTGTAACCCCCTCTGCACTCTTATGACGTTAATTTCAATTGCTGCCCCTCTAGCTAGTACAACAAATCATAATAAAGGGACACTAAGAGATGTGTTGGAGGCTGCGCCCTCAATTATGATAAAAAAGTGGGATTAGTATATTTTTAGTATAATTGTATTACATGTATGAACTTACTCCTATAAGGATTAAGAAAAATCAGCCTTCTTTGTACAAGAAAACTTTGATTCAAAAATGCTCGTACCGGGACGAGCATTTTACGTCCGACAGTATCCCCCTGCAGTACGCATGATACATAACGCGAGCCATATTTACATAGAGGGCGTTTTTCAATAAATAGCGATGATATTGTTTTAATCAAGTTTTGCTGTGTTTTTGTTAATAGAAACAACAATAATGGCAATTTTTAATGTTCATCTTGAATTCTTAAGTAAATTTTTAAACATTTAAAATTTTCAACACCACTTAGGGAGTGTTCATAAATACTTTGGTGGGGGGGGGGTTGGAAACAATTGAGCCATGGACATATTTTTTTTTTGGACCCCCCCCCCCCAAATAGGGTGGGGTTTTTTCTTGACCCCCCTTTCAAGAACCTTTTTTTGTGTTGACCCCCCCCCCCCCCCCCCCGTCTGTTCACGTTATATAACAGAAACAATAACAACATTCTATATAAACCTATAGACATAGTCACTATCACTTTTATTATGGTAGGTGGGTTATATCAAACTATTTAACAATTGAAAATTCAAACAAAATCAGTGTACGATCGCTGTGGTACATGTATGTCCTCTTCTTCTTTATCTGCATCCTCTTCATCTTCAATGTTTTATGCTCCAGTGGCTAGCTATATGTTATTGATATTGGGGGGGGGGAAATAAATTGAACCAACAAGATTGTTTGTGAGTCAAGATACGCGCGCGTAGCGCGCGAAATTTTTTGACTTTACACCTATTTTTGTCACGATTGAGATACATTTTGGCTGTAAACAATACCAACCTTTTTTTTTGGACCCCACCCCTATACAAGCACTTTTTTCCCCTGACCCCCCCTTTTAAGAACCTTTTTTTTTGTTGGCCCCCCCCCTCAAATTTTCCAAACCCCCCCCCCCCCACCAAAGTATTTATGAACACTCCCTTAATGTCCCTTTAAACAACTTAGTGTAGGCCTAATTTGTCATCAATTGGTATTATTCATTGTATTTTGCATGTTTCACTAGTATCTATCCCCATCCTTGGGTGGGGGGAAAAAATATATTAAAAAAAAAAAAACACCAACCTATGGGTTTCCTGTACTACCCTCTACTAGCTCCCAACCCGCAACATGTTGGTCTGAAATTGACCATTTTAAAGAAAAGGGTACTTTTCAAAATCCTGTCGATAAATATTACTCTTTAAGGGGGTCAAATTGAAGATAAAATAATACAAACACCTCATTTTATGGTACATTTTGACTTCAGAGTATGTGTTCAGGGGGTATAAAAGCTATGGTCACACATAGCAATGCCATTGTAGTTGACCCCCCTCGCCCCCCCCCCCCCACCCCCCCCCCCCCCCCCCCCCCCCCCCCCCCCCCCCCCCCCTTAGAACTTCTTCACATTTTTGGCAACTAAAGGGACACAATGTCATGTTGAATTTTTTTTAAATTAAAGGTGTATGTTCCGATCACTTTTTTGGGGCTATGATATATTTTTCACATCAAGATATTTTGATATCAGAAGAATCCCCATATTTTTCTCATTATATATGTCTGTAAAATCATAGGGGCCAGAAATGTTCCATTTAGAAATTATACGCTAAAATGTGGTGAATTACTGCCAAAAGGTGGTTAACCACCAACCAGTTTGTGTACTACTCAATAGGCACATATTTTGTGCCCTTGTGCTTCTAAAAATAGAACCGTTGGAGTTATGCAACTCAAACTTTGGAATGCGACACTTTTAAGGATGACCGTTCATGTCAAATAGAAGAAAAAAAGTTGAAAATCGGGCCAGCAATCGGAACATCTACCTTTAATTTACTTCAGAATTCAAGATGAACATTAAAAATTGCCATTATTGTTGTTTCTACTAAAAAATAAACAAAGCAAAACATGATTAAAACAATGTTTTAAATATGTTGGAATACCACCCCTAACCTTGAATCAACGTTTTGTTGTACAAAGAGGGCTGATTTTTCTTAATCCTTATAGCAAGGGTCGCATTATGACGCGTCTGCGCGTCCTAGACCTCTCACTTTCGAATAGTGACGTGTCAGATTTCAAATTGGAAAGCCTTGCGGGTCCTGATCAAAATTGAAGGAACCCCTCACATTTGACGAGATATGGAAATGGAAACCTTAAGAAATTCTGTAAATTACATATCCATCCTTTGCTCACAATATAAATTCAATAAAACTGTCCTCATCATCGATCATACCCGTCGACCCCTAACAACCAAACCATAAGTCATCGACTCATAGTGTGGCCTCTAATTTTCCTAAATCAGTTTCGTCCATTTTCAAATACCCATACTTCGGGACCTCTCATTTTCTTGAGGGACCCCTTACATTTGTTTTTTGAAGTCCTACAGGGTCCCGAAAAATGTCATGGGACCTCTCACATTTTTGATCCAGTGCTATCCCTGCCTTATAGGTGTAAGTTCATATGTATGTATGATTTAATACAATTGTAAAAATATACAAATCCCAATTTTTATCATACATTTTTTGTAATTGAGCGCGCTGCCTCCACCACATCTCTTAATGCCCCTTTAAGTGAATTGATCAAAAGTAATTAATATTGACCCTTATTATGATACAAATTATATGAACCCCATAATTGTTTCCCTCACCTTTCTGCTGAATTTTCCACAGGAATTTTTACATCATTGAATTTCCCCCCGGAATGTTAAAGGCATATTATGTGATCTTTTCCAAGTAGCGCCCTCTATAATTGATTTTTTTAATGAAAGCAGATTTTCTTGCAGATTTGCATTTTTGATCATAAATCATAAAGATCCTCCTAAAAGATCCTCTAGCTAAGTTACAGATCGATACGATTCCTAATTACTTCAAAATCATGGTTTGAAAATAGATTGTACCGAGTGGTACAATCTATTTTTTCAAATTTTACTCCAAATTCACTCTAAAACTATGATTTTGAGGTTTTTAGGAATCGTATCGCTCTGTAACTAGGAATATTTTTATGATTTATGATCAGAAAAGTAAATCTGCAAGAAAATCTGCTTCCAATTTTTTTTCAAGGATTGAGGGCGTCCCCTGGAAAAGATCACATAATATACCTTTAATACACCATTGAAATTCCTTGTTTCCCCCAAATGTAGGATATTTCTTTTCATTTTTTGACCCCCCCCCCCCCCCTACTATACAAATGAAACAAACAAAACACACAGATATATTTGTGATCCAAAATGAGTAAATTTAATGAGGCACAATGCAGACACAGTGACAAAGTGGGAATCGGTCATATTAATTCAAATTCATGAGTCTATATTTCTGATCTTTGATATCTTGCATCCAACCATACCCAATATTCTAATAAAAATAGTTAAACTACAATTATTTAATTTCATTTACTCCATTGATTTGTTAACAAAACCACAATGTCCATATATAATTTGACGATTTGTATGTTTTGTGACAAAGTGATTTCCCATAACTTATTGGTTAGGAATGTATAATATAACATTGATTTTTACCAAAATGCCCCTAATTAACTTTTAGGCCCACATTATTATCATGATATACATCACTCATTTTTTCGTGTTAGGTCACATTATGGGCTCCCTAGCTACAGGGTGAGTCAAAAAAAAGTTTACTCATCTTCAGCGAATTTTTTAGAAAAAAGTATTCGTTTGTCTTCAAACCAATTTACTACGGTATTAAGACAAATCAATTAGCTTTAATATGAATTTTATTATGAATTTGTCTATTGTTTTAATCTATTAGGAGACAATTTTGAACAAGTCTATTGTCTACTTAATTCGTTTAATAAACAAGATGTGTAATGCTTTACATCATAATCCTAGTAAACATTTTAAGCTTGAAATTAAAAACCGTGTTTTTGGTGAAAAAACAGCTCCTGTACAGAAATAGTCATATTTACTTAACGGTATCATCAAATAGCGTGATTTTTTTCCAGATGGTAGCAAAGAAATGGCGTAATCATTTAAAGTTTTGTTTGCCTCGATTTTGTGGTCATAAATATTGTTTTTGATTTTTTTCAATTAGGGTAAACTTTTTTTTTGACTCACCCTGTATATTGTCTTCCAAAGTCCAGAAACTTAGTGGTATTAGCACCTGTGACTTATCTTCCAAAATACAATTGCTTCTATCTATTAGTATATTTTGCCAAAGTGATACATAAGGTACAAAAAAACTTAATTTCCAGGAAAATTGAGGGCCGACTCCAATCGGCGATTCAGAAATGTTAGTATAAATCTGTTAATGTTGTTTGTGTAAGAGGCTATACAATGTATGAGGCAGATGAGGCCACCTTATATCAGGGGCGTATCCAGACGGGGTGCTGTGTATACCCCGCTTAATTGTTTGAGAATGGGACTTTCGGTTTAGACTCGCTATCGGGTCTTTTCGTGCCAGTTTGGAGTGTCACAATCCCCCTCCTCAAATGTTTAAGTGGGGGGGGGGGGGGGGGGGGGGGGGGTGGGGGGGGGGCAGCTTTGGAAAATTGACCTTCTGGTAAAGCACCACCAGTGGGTGCTGAATCCTGGATACGCCCCCTGCATATCCACTCTTCGACAACTGTATGTCTATTTCAATTTACAATGCTCAAAATTACAATTAACATGCAAAACAAAGAGACCACAAACCACAATTTATTTTAAATCATTTAATACTTTATTGGGATTGTGCCTGCACAATTTTATATCTTGTTGGCATGTTGTACATTTACACAATAAGAATGACACAATTATTCATATTCATAACATGCACTAATATTTTACAATTTTAATCATATACATGCAGTATACTTTGTTCAGTTATTTGAAATCAGAAAATAGATTTACATAAAAGATTAGGGTACTATATTGTACAAGGAATATTGATCATTATTAGCAAATATTTGGCTCTGAAAATCACACACATATATTAGAAATATAGTTTGAGACTGTGCACATATCTTACTTGCAGTCATCAAAAAATAATAACTATACAGGTAATAAATGGGCTTCTGACTCTTAAAATATATATCCTACCTAAAAATATTAAATTATAAAGTTGTTGAAAAATTTGTCTTCTTCAATATGAGATATTGCATGCTACGATCGGGTAATTATTGAGGAAGTGGCACTCAAAAATGTAAGGAGAAGTCCGATTTTCATTTTCACATTTTTATTTTCTACACGCGGACCAAATCTACGGGTATCTTATTGATTACCGGTAGTGCAATTGAGGGATGCATGCGCAGGTTGGACAGTCGGCCGCATTGTTCCGATGGATCAATACGCCACACACACGCTACCTGTCATTCTCTCCCCCGTGATGAAATGTAAAATGTGAATTTGAAATTGTGACTTTACCTTACATTTTGGATTGTCGCTTCTTAAATATTCAACCGATCCTAGCGTGCAATATCTCATATTAAAGAAGATAAATTTCTCAACAACTTTATGATTTAATATTTCTAGGTAGGATATATATTTTTAGAGTTAAAAGTACATTTATTACCTGTATAGTTACTTTTTTTGATGACTGTATATTGATAATACATACTATATGGTTTAGCAGAAATCACACACAGGCAAGGTATTGTAAATTTGTTCTGTTTGAAAATATTGCCATATTTTTCTATCTGTAGATGGGTATGGGTAGTGCACTATTACAATGTGGATGCAAAAGCCTTAGTTTTTCATGTGCATATCAGCATAGCTTTTTAATGATATTATATATCGATATACAAACGGTAAGTTTTTAGCATAAAACTCGTAGGAAAATTAGTGGACCTGTGTAATGTACAGTAGCGGATCAATCCAGAAAGTCAAAAAACGTGACAGCATGATATCATATAGTATTAAAATAAGTTCCCCCATTCCAAGGGGCTGGACTGGAATATATTACACACATTAATTGGTTGGCATATATATTTATGGTAAGACTAAGACATGCTCATCTTATTCTGATTTTTGATTTAAAAAATAAATTTGTTGAAAATCAGAAATTACACACTTGTGAAAACTTTGGCTTTACTATCTGCAACTTTGTTGCTTAACTATGGTTTATTACAAAAAGTAGAATTTTGTTGTTCTTGGTGCGAATTTTGCCTTACATAAACATGTACATTTAGCTAGAAAACTTTTGGTTACAAAATTAGTTTCATACAACACATAATTTGTTCATGGTGATGATTTGGCTGAAAATTACTAAATGAACTAAAAGAACATTAAGAAGTACAAAATGTTACCAACATCACTTTTGGAAATTATGACAAATGCCCCTTACTTTTATTATGTGGGGATGTGTACAAATTAAGATTTAGAATTTCATTTAGAATATTTTTTCTACCTGTTCTTTTAGATCCTTCGGCAGCAAGCTGCCTTGGACAGACACTGGGTAGTCAGAAATTGGGGTAGTCAGATGATAGATTGGTAATCAGATCATTCCTGACATCTAGAATATTATTTAGAATTTTTCGGACAAATCATGAATGTATCCATACAACAAAAGAAAGGATGAAATGGACACCTTTTTAAATTGATGATCAACCAAGACACATCATTGGGATAACGTGTTTTTTTCTCCAAAATTGTATCACCCTTTTAAAAACATGTTTCAACATAATCATTACATAAAACAGAAAGACCAAACAAATCAGTATTAATCTACATTTTAAATCAGCAGTAGTAAGGGGTCATCCAAAATTATGGCCATTTTCACATACGTAAAGAGCGTACAAACATGTACGTTACTTTTTACCCCTTCCCCCCCCTACAAGTTATGTACATATGCATGCAATAAACAGTGAAAATGTGCATGGCTTGATAAAAAACGCCCGCCTCTAAGATCACCATTTAAGTTACGTACGCTTAGGGTATATTTTTAGTTTTTACCCCCGCCCCCTGTTACATACGCTTTGTACGTATCTGTAAATTATGGCAACAAATATGGACGACCCCTAACGAAATGGTTCAAAACACATTGCGTAAATGTGCAATTTGCGTCAGTAATGAAATAAAAAAATTAAAAGTGTGCCTGTACAATACAAATATAAGTTTTTAAGATAATTATGATTAAACTGTTACAGGGTATCCTAATAAAAATGTTTCATTTAAGATTAGGTATTAAAACTGAAAATGGTAACAAATTTTAAAAAAATCCTTAAAATTCGATGGTAACAAATTTTAAAAAAAAATCCTTTTTCAATTCATAGTGGTTATTTTTGATTTTGCCCTATAAAAATAACAAGTTTTAATTGTCTACAGTATGAGCAAAGTTAGTATACTTAAATTGAAACATTTTTGTCGGACACCCTGTATCACTGTTTTCAATGAAACCAACAATTTGTTCATTACATATTATAATTGTTCACATGTTTGCGTTCTAATACATAATGCAATTATTTTGTATCAGCCACACCACTAAGCACCAATATTAATTACAAGTCTTATTTAAACACACTCTAAAATGGTGTCTATGTGTTGTTGGTTTCATATTTTTCCTGAACAGTTGTTATTTATACCATTTTTTTCTCAAGAAGAGTTATATAAATATATATCTTGTTAGGCTATATTAAAAAAACTTTTGTCTCAAAGCTCTTCAGTTTTTCAAAAAAAAATGCGGAATGTGATTTTTTAAAAGTTTATTTTATTTTTTTATATAAAATATTGAAATCCTTGTAAAAGTGAACTTTTGTATTTAAAATGATGTGATCAATGAAAATCTGAAAAATCTGTGAAATTTTGGGATTTTTTTTTTTTGAAAAAAAAAAATTATATACAGTATATATTTTTTTCATAATTTTTATCTTCTTCTAACGCGCATCAATTAACTAACGCGCGCGGGAGCTTTGAGACAAATGATTCTTTTTTAATATAGCCTTATTCTGAGTAAAAACTACCTATCTACAAAAGTCCATACATTATGAAGAACCTCCTCCGACTTTCTTTTGTCTCACCTTCCTTGGGATTGGAGCACATAGTTCTTCAACTCTAGGGGTTAAGCGTGCATGGAGGGCGGCACCCGTGACCTTGTAGGGGTCAAAGTTCTCGTACTTAGCCCTCGATTTAGGGCGTGACAACTGCTGTAGGCGTAGAGTTGCAATAGCTTTCAATGTTGGATCATCGACTTTCCACAAGACGGGTCTTGCTGATTGAAACTGACGGTGATACCGTTTAGGTTCAGCTAACGAGTCCAACCTCTCGGAACATTGTGAACTTTTAGCGGCTTTTGATATCTCCGGATCCCACATGTAACAGTCAAATTCCCAGCTTTCTTTGACCGGAAGTGGCTGATATGTCTTCTCTTTCGCAAGTTGTTCGATTCTAGAGGAGCATGATGCTGCCTTGGCGCCCTCGCTGACTTTCGTGCGGACGGGCCTATCTGGTACGAATGATCTGTGACAGTTCTTTGCCTGTGCCAAGTCTGTTACCCTTTGGGATGCTTCACCTTTCTGTGCTGCTTTGCTGACCGCCCATATTGGTGTAGGTCTATCGCCAGTCCAGTGCGAGTTCACAGGTTTGGTTCCACATAACTTGTCTTGCCAATCATTTAAAACTGTAAAGGAACACACAAATATATTTTAAATTAATACAAGTCTGATTGAATATCTGATCAATTTATCGGAATTTTCCCGCAAAATTAACAACTTGTTACATGCTATACAGCATTTCAGTGCTAATGGAAAGGCTCTGGACTGGAAAAGTGTGAAATTAACCAAAAGTGCACAGACATCCTAGGTCCTATTAGCTTTAATTCATAAAAAAATCTTTATGCAAAAAAAGTTCAACATATTCAATTGGTGTCATTGTTATTTGGTATCAATTCACATGACAATGATATGAAACGTATCTAAAAATTCTTCCTTACCAAATGCTGTAGTTCCTTCAGATCCAGGCAAAGCTGGCAGTTTATCAACCCAGTACACAGATCGCCTGTTGAATAAAAGAGAAACATGGATTAAACAGATGACCACCAAACAAAACAACTTTGAATACAAATATGGGATTGGATATGATCCAAAGCCATTTATGTAATATTTCTTGTATTAAATACTGAATGTAATTGCAATATATGATAAGGCCAAACAAAGAAGGTCCGTCTCAAAAGCCTGCCCGTATTGGTATGTGAAATGAGCTACGGCGCGTAGGTCTATCTATGCGCTGGGGGCTAAAAACTTTCTTCTTCTTTTTTTGGATTTTTGGGGGATTTTTTTTGGATTTTTAAAAAAAAAGTTCTCTGTAAGCTTTTCCCCCTTTTTCCTTTCGAAATTGACCGTAAAATTCTGTAAAAATCATAATTTGACCAAAATAAATAAATTGTTGGTCAGTTTTCATTTGCATGTGAAAAATTGTTCACCAATTTTAAATGGGTCGGTCGGGCCTGTACATATGTAATGTGCATTCTGATTACACCTTACAGACACTTTGCTAGCATAACTTTGGTGATAGTTATAAATATGTCCATGTATGATAAAACTATACGGTACCATTGTGGACCTGCATGATGATCATGGTCTCTGAAATTAAATTTGGGACTGAAAAAGTGTACACTTACCTATCCTCTCTGTATCCAGGAGGGAGTTGTTTCGGATTTGCTAGAACATCAATTCGTCTCGGGTCTGTAAAACAAATAATTCAGAAATGTATTAATTAATTAATTCAAAGACATTGCCCATGTTTTACATCTACATCTATGCTGGTACTCGATCGTCAACGCCTTTCAGCAACAAAACAATATATTATAGAGATGCCATCCTTCCTGAGCTGTCGAGGGTGGCTCATTTTCATTTAATTTATTAGGCATTTCAGTTATTTTATTTTTATTTTGCGAAGTCACGAACGCCCGCCCTGCAACGTTTATATATTCCATTTCATTTGTGGAGTTTGCAGCATGTACTTATCAGTCTGATATTATAAGTCCATGGTTGCAGTATGAATGATCCATCCGACGAATAATCCCATCCGACAGATATTAACATGTTCAGAATATATATTACTTCATTTAGACATATTATTATAGGGATGCATAATTATTTTGTTCCACTTTTATCATGCCACAGTAAAACTAAACGTCTGAATGAAGAGTTATGGAGTATTGCCCCGAGTATTGCCTTTTGGCAGATTCTCGGCTAGCTCCATAAATTATAAGCACACCCTGTTCGCGACGTACATGATAATATGAAGTTTAACTCTTGTGTGCACATTTTATTAACTATAAAAATGCTTTTATCATAATAAATTCCCATCACTATGATCTTGTAATTTACAACATTACATGGTTAGTCTAAAGTAAAGATATTTAGGAACTTTTGACTTACTTTGTACGGCTGTGGCCATCTTTTGATTGTGCAGTTGTTCTATCTAAAGTTTCTGCTTGTTGTGTGTCTGAAGTATTGTATTATTGTGATGTGGTTTGGTATCTGTTGCGAAGTTTGGTACACATGCATACACAACAGCTGCTGTAGCGCGGCCGTTGCTATCAATATGATGAATGGTTGTCAAGTACCAAACACTTCCGCATTGCTTATGAATAATGCAATAGGTCGAGTCTGGTACCTTGCGGTTATAAGCTTCGGCGAAACGAATACAGTGAATGTGTGCGCTAGGGGTTCAGCGTATTTCTGGGCGTGTCCCATGATTCGGGCTTACCTTTATACTTGAATCCGCGCGACCACCGCATAGGCAATTTTCTTCTTACTGATTGGTCACTTATAACTCTAAACACAGCTTTGTCCTATCAGAAGGCAAATCAGTCATTCTGTCGCTCTGAAAGTATTTTACTTGAAGTATTATTAGCAACGCAAAATGCAACGCAACAGGTGTGCGCAAGGTGTTTCGTGATCACTCACTCAGTCAGCACTGGTCAGTCACGCACACTTCACTGTGACGATGCCGCACATGCAAAATGCCGGCCGGTTGTTGTTGTGTGTTCAAGTAGGATTATGCACAATTGAATGAGATCGGTCATGATTCACGGTAAGTAAATCAATCAATTCAAATCAAAGATCATTCATTCATCGTAATCAAATCAAACTGACTCCATGGACTCTGATCATATGCATTTCCATTGACTTAAGTCCATGCTCTGAGTTCGGAAATGTTTAATTAGTGTTAATATTTTAATTTTATTTATAATAAGCTTATTTTTCTATAATCTATGTAAAAAGACTGAAAGTAAGCTTTATTCTTCTTCTTCTTCCTGGTAAACCGTAAAGTACATTCCTCGTACTGAGTGCGGTGCAAAGGTGGGCGACCATGCGGGAACACGGCTGCAAAAATGCTCGTAAAATAAACCAAAGGGTGTATAAATAATACAGTCTACACCTAGCACATAATAAACTAAAATCCCTGGCCAGGTGCTTTGAGGTTCGCTAATTCAAAATATATAATCGGTACAAAAAATCTGAGATATATATTAAAGGTAGATGTTCCGATTTTCAACTTGAAGTTTTCTATTCGACATGAAAGGTCATCCTCAAAAAAGTTGTATTCCAAAGTTTGAGTTGCATAACTCTGAACTCGAATGGTTCTTATTTTAGACGCACAAGATGCCGTGAAGTGTGCCCATTGAGTTGTACACAAACTATATTGGTGGTTACCACTTTTCGCGGTAATTCGATGTTATTTCACCGATTTCTTAGTAATCATCTCCATATGTTTGAGAAAAATCTGTGCTATGAAAATGTGATCGGGTCATCTACCTTTAAATGAGCAAATTTCTTTTCCGCAGTTTGATACCTCATTCAACAAAATCTAATGGATACTTTTAAAGTTATGGCGATTTCAATGACCGCGCATGCAACAGAAAAGTTGCACTAGGTATAGGAATCATTGATTTGTGTGTGATTACTGTCATAACTGTGTGCTATCTGAACGAAACAGATGAATTGCGGTTATCACTCCAGACCCATTCATCTGAACGAAACAGAGAATGGGTCTGGAGTGATAACCGCAATGTGCGGGACAAAGGGTGTATCTGGCTGTGAAGAATACAAGTCTTAGCTGATTAGCTGTGAGTTTTTCAGTGCGTAATCACACACAAATCAATGATTTCCTATACCTAGTGCAACTTTTCTGTTGCATGCGCGGTCATTGAAATCGTCATAACTTTAAAAGTATCCATTCGATTTTGTTGAATGAGGTATCAAACTGCGGAGAAGAAATTTGCTCATTCAATGTATATCTCAGATTTTTGGTACCGATTATCTATTTTGAATTAGCTAACCTCAAAGCACCTGATCAGGGACTTTATGTGCTAGGTGTATACTAAGGGGTAAGCAATGAATCGGTGTTTCGATTCAAGGAGACTTGAACCCACGATTCTGTGCTTTGTTGAAAACTCCCTACCGACGGTACAGCGCGCTTAACCGCGTGCCCCTTTCAAATTGCTTTAAATCCCTTTTCATTTCTTATTTTGAGGCCTGAACTTAGCAGATACACAGCATTCGCAATAAAACCCACACTTGGATCAGTGGTTTTCTTAACTCCAGTAAACACTTAGGCAGAGGTCATTGCTGGCGTCCCTCATGGTACGGTTCTTTGACCACTACTGTTTTTGTGTATGTATATAAATGACCTGCCCCAAAATATTGTCACGTACCGCCCTAAACATATATAATTCATGAGATATACCAGCAACATTTTGAAGCACCAGCAGGGAATTGAACCCGGGACCTTCAGATCAAATGTCGAGTGCGCTAGTGTATAGACCAAAAGAGGACTTCCCCGTCAGGTCTATGACACTAACACACTTATATCTCGTGACAATATCACCTCCAATGTAAGATGTAAGACTATTTGCTGATGACTGCAAAATGTCATCTGCCACCAAATTAAAAATGAGCATGAACCATAAGCAACTCCAAGAAGACCTACACGTACTGGAGAAATAAATGGGAGGAGGACTGGCAAATGCATTTCAACATCAAAAAATGCTTTGTCATGCGAATCACACATGTCCGTCATCCTAAGATTAGGGGGGGGGGTCGGTACTTGAGGATACAAATGGTCCTCCATCCACATAGCCTCTACTAGTACTACTCTATTTTGCTTCCTCTGGACAGTGACGTAACTTGACAGGCACAGCTTTTACGCACACGTATGTATCCACCTTTCAACGCTTGTGTTGTGTGTATACGCCAGCGCGTGTCATGTACTGCAATTAGTAGAATGCAGTTACGTCACTGTCTCGTGATGGCCAAATAGACTTTACATGTAGTACACTTATGCGCTGGCATCCACTACGATACATCCATTGTCACACAAAAGTCCGGCAACCAAAACAAATGTCGCATCCTTTATTCTCTTTCTAATGCATAGTTATCATAATTATATCACATTACAACATTATTTTTTCATGTAAAGTGACAGCAATCTTACCCATCTTTAAAATAAACAAATATTTGATTATTTACATATTAAGCCACTCCCCCCCCCCCCCCCCTGCATTAGAAACATAAATAATGATTGGCTAACAAATGACTGGGCTTGATCAGGGGAAACCTTTACCCCTGTACCAAACCAATCAAACAAACAGCTTACATGTCATTAATAGTCCGTCCTTAATACTCGAGTACTCCTCTTCAGTTGTGGGTCCGCACCAAAAAGACCTCATCAAACAAAATCAACAAAACACAAAGATGAGCTGACCCGTTTGTGGCAAATGAAAAATGACACCATCAAAAAGACCAGAAAACCAAAACAATACAACTCATTTTTAAATCTAAATTTTAAAATCCTAATTTTGTTTTCAATTTTGCTTTAATAATTTGACCTTTGTGCAAAATTGGCAGTAGTAAACATGATTTCAGCCCTTATTTTTTTCATCAAGTTGAAAATGTGAAGATAAAATCCTTGATAATTTGAATGCGCAATGTTATTGCCCGGGGGGGGGGGGGGGGGTCGGTGAACATACCAAGCGGGTACGCATCCGCGTCCAAAAAAAACCGTAGAAAAGGGTCCAGATTTCACAACACGTCGTCATCGACGTCTTTGTGAAAAAGGGGTACTTTTTAGGGGGCATCGCACTTTAGGGTATCCATTACAGCATCGAGGTATCAACATTTAGGGGTACTAATTGTTGTAAATGTGTGATTTTTCAATAAACATGCAAAATATTGAAAAAAATCTTCAATATTTCCCTTCTTTAATTGTATATCCCTGGTATATCAAAAAAGTTGCTGATTTTTCAAGCCTTCCCCAATTTCGATGTAAACAAAGCACCACATAACTGAGCATTATTGAGTGTCGGTAACGCCGTTCAGGGTAGGGTGTTATTGGTTATCTTGAACTTGGTCAATAACTGACAATTTTCAGACTAACCATCATTTTGTTTTCAATTGTGATATTTTAAGAAAGATTGAACGTATAGTGCAATTTGGCGATAGTAAACTTCAACATTTACTAAGGCCAAACAAAGAAGAAGTATTGTCTCAGAAGCCCGCCCGCATTGGTATGTGAAATGAGTAGGTCTATGTGCTAGGGGCTAAAAAACTTCTTATTTTTTTCTTTTTTTGATTTTTTTTGATTTTTTTTTTTGATATATTTTTTTAAAGTTTTAAAAAGTTCTCCGTAAGCTTGGATAGCAACAAAAAAAAGAATTGCAAAAACAAAAAAAATCGCATACCTCGACTTTTTTAATTTAATTTTTTTAGAAAATAGGCATTTTCTAAAATTAAAAAATTAAAAAAGTCGCACAGCACTTTAGCTTTTTTGCACATTGTTTCTGAGACAGACCTTCTTCTTTGTTTGGCCTAATATCAATGTGATGAAATTAACCTTGGCAACTTTTTATGTGCAATATTATGTTGAACTGTTTTGAAAGCTGGCATATTATTTAGTTTAAAAGAGAAAAAAATAGAAAAAGAAAAACTAAGTTTAAATTAATGTTATCTTTGAGAGTGAAGTTATTGATTGATTTCTTGTCTGTGCTGTCTGACGCACTCAATATGAGCAAATTTAGATGTAAGTGTTCTTAGACTACTTTTACGTAATCGCTAATTTCTTCATAATAACTGAACCGAATCAAACATGGTTTTGTTCAAATTATAGCCAATTAATTTGATTTTTTTTTGTCGTTTGAATTGTTCTATTCTGACCCGGGGGGGGGGGGGCACTCAACTTTTTTTGGGGTAGGGATTTGCCGCACAGGGTCTCAAAAAGGGGGGCTACAGAACTGAACTGAGTGGATTTTATGACGAAAAATAGGGTCTCAGGAACTGATTTTTTCAAAAAAGTAGGTCTTGAGAACTGGCCTATACATGTAGTTCAATTTTGTTTAGCAAGAACGCAATTTTTTATTTTTTTATTTTTATTTTTTAGAATGGAAAATGTTTCGAAAAATTGGGGCTAGGGAACTCTAAAATTTCGCGATTTTTGAATTTTCAATAAAATTGGGGTCTTAAGGGCCGCATGGTAGGCCTGGCCAAATATGCTTCAGGCAAGTTGCTGGGACTAGTGCATTGATGAGTGTTGACAACCACAAGGTTGTCTGCATATATAGTCAGTGCGCATGCAGTAGCAAGTATGTGTTTACAAGTGTTGACCTTATTTTGTCCTCAAATATTTATGTTAGCCAACTTAGCAAATAATAAAACCATAAAATCCTACACATGTGTACCACTCAAGTTGATATGTTCCAGATTTTTAAGCAGCCCTTTAAGAACTGATGCAGGCTCAAAAGGGGGTTAGGCTAATGAAATGTGATTCCCAGTTTCCCGTTTCATATTTTTAAAAGAGTGGGTAGGTGTCTATTTCATTATTCATTATTCATTATTTCACTCAATTTCATTATTGCATCTGAAAGGGGTGTTAACTACTAACTACCTATTGATTTGTATATATTACACCTTAATTAACACTTTAACACTTTGAAAAACAATTAAGGAAGCATTTGTAGATGTGTTATTGAAAATGTCAACAAATCTGTCTGAAATATTGCAACATCAATTACATCTGAAATCTGAGTAGGTAATGCAAACAATTTCATTATCAACCATATACCATGACACCACTGCCATAAAAATTCCTTAAAATCAACAGGAAGATATGCCTGGTATTTTGAGCCACTAAAAGTTTGTCAGAAAATGTAATTTTGCACAAAATAATGAAAGTTTTGGTAAAACTGAAAAGTTGGGTCGGTAGGGAAACGGGAAACTGGGAATCATATTTCATTAGCCTTATAAGAACTAGCAGCAGAGGGTAAAAAGGGGGTCTTCAGAGCGGCACATACCTATGGTCAGAAGTCACAAACTGGTCCAAAAAAATGTTTCACTTCTAATATAATGTTGAGAAATGCACCAATTCTGATTAAACGGGACAAAACCTATGTTTTACATACTTAATGACCCACAAACTATATACATGTATTGTTGGAAAGCTTATGATTCAAGGTTTTTCATTTTTGCAAAAAAGAATCAAATTATACAGGGTGTGTAAAAATTTTACAGGGTGGAACATAAAAAAGTTGATCGTTTTTGCTCCTCACAAAATATTTTGATAGTTTGTACAATTAGGGTTTAGCTGAAGATAGTCACCAAAATCAGAACAACCGCAGAAGGTGCTACCAAATTTGCTAAGAATCACTTGCCCAAAATGTACACAGGAAAAGTACAGGGTGTCTACAATTATGATGAAATAATGCATAAAATGAAGGTTTGTATATAATATTCTATGAAATTTAGTTAGCATGGACTATTTAATTTAAAAGAAAATGGTTATCAAAATGAACTACATGAATATCGTTAAAGTTCCTTTTATTTTGAATACAGGGTGGTCCAAAATAGTTCTAAATAGCAATTTTTTCATCAATCTATGAACAATTCTGTGAAGAAACACTTCTGGCTTTTTTAGTTAAATGTTTTACTACCCAGAGTTAGAAAAGGACCGAAGAGTCACACAAATTAAATAGAGAGACTGCGATTTGGCCATGTTGTTTAATCAATAAAATGAATAAAACTGTGTTTTTTTACATTAAAACACTCCCTGAACTTTCTATGTATACTTTTAAAATGGCATCAATTCCAAAAGTTCTAGTTTTCGGCTATTTTGTGTAGAAACCTATGGGCGCCACATCCACCGGCCCCACCCTTGACTCACTCGACGTTTAGATTGATAACTTCACTGTTGCTAAACATGTGGCTTTAATCCTTTTTTTATTCGGTAGCTGGATATTAAAATTGTCTTTAAATAATATGATACCAAAAATGTTATGTTTTTTGACAACTTCTATTTAAAATAGAGACACGTACATGTATCACGATTTTAAGGATTTTTGAAACGGCCCCACCTTTATTTGATATACCTATTAGTGACCTGTGACCCTATACCCTTTTCCAATGTCAGTGCCCCCCCCCCCCGGATTCTAGCTAGTACTACTGGTCAGAAGTCACAAACTGGTCCAAAAATTAAAAAAAATGTTTCACTTCTAATAATGTTGAGAAATGCACCAATTCTGATTAAACGGGACATAACTTAAGTTTTACATACTTAATGACCCACAAACTATATATTGTTGGAAAGCTTATGATTTAAGGTTTTTCATTTTTGCAAAAAAGAATCAAATTATACAGGGTGTGTAATATTTTTACAGGGTGGAACATAAAAAAGTTGATCGTTTTTGCTCCTCACAAAATATTTTGATAGTTTGTACAATTATGGTTTAGCTGAAGATATTCACCAAAATCAGAACAACCGCAGAAGGTGCTACCAAATTTGCTAAGAATCACCTGCCCAAAATGTACACAGGAAAAGTACAGGGTGTCTAAAATCATGATGAAATAATGCATAAAATGAAGGTTTGTATATAATATTCTATGAAATTTAGTTAGCATGGACTATTTAATTTAAAAGAAAATGGTTATCAAAATGAACTACATGAATATCGTTAAAGTTCCTTTTATTTTGAATACAGGGTGGTCCAAAATAGTTCTAAATAGCAATTTTTTCATAAATCTATGAACAATTCTGTGAAGAAACACTTCTGGCTTTTTTAGTTAAATGTTTTACTACCCAGGGTTAGAAAAGGACCGAAGAGTCACACAAATTAAATAGAGAGACTGCGATTTGGCCATGTTGTTTAATCAATAAAATGAATAAAACTGTGTTTTTTTACATTAAAACACTCCCTGAACTTTCTATGTATACTTTTAAAATGGCATCAATTCCAAAAGTTCTAGTTTTCTGCTATTTTGTGTAGAAACCTATGGGCGCCACATCCACCGGCCCCACCCTTGACTCACTCGACGTTTAGATTGATAACTTCACTGTTGCTAAACATGTGGCTTTAATCCTTTTTTTATTCGGTAGCTGGATATTAAAATTGTCTTTAAATAATATGATACCAAAAATGTTATGTTTTTTGACAACTTCTATTTAAAATAGAGACACGTACATGTATCACGATTTTAAGGATTTTTTGAAACGGCCCCACCTTTATTTGATACCTATTAGTGACCTGTGACCCTATACCCTTTTCCAATGTCAGTGCCCCCCCCCCCTGATTCTAGCTAGTACTACTGGTCAGAAGTCACAAACTGGTCCAAAAATTAAAAAAAATGTTTCACTTCTAATAATGTTGAGAAATGCACCAATTCTGATTAAACGGGACATAACTTAAGTTTTACATACTTAATGACCCACAAACTATATATTGTTGGAAAGCTTATGATTCAAGGTTTTTCATTTTTGCAAAAAAAGAATCAAATTATACAGGGTGTGTAATATTTTTACAGGGTGGAACATAAAAAAGTTGATCGTTTTTGCTCCTCACAAAATATTTTGATAGTTTGTACAATTATGGTTTAGCTGAAGATATTCACCAAAATCAGAACAACCGCAGAAGGTGCTACCAAATTTGCTAAGAATCACCTGCCCAAAATGTACACAGGAAAAGTACGGGTGTCTAAAATCATGATGAAATAATGCATAAAATGAAGGTTTGTATATAATATTCTATGAAATTTAGTTACCATGGACTATTTAATTTAAAGGAAAATAGTTATCAAAATAAACTACATGAATATCATTAAAGTTCCTTTTATTTTGAATACAGGGTGGTCCAAAATAGGTCTAAATAGCAAATTTTTCATCAATCTATGAACAATTCTGTGAAGAAACACTTCTGGTTTTTTTAGTTAAATGTTTTACTACCCAGGGTAGAAAAGGATCGAAGAGTCACACAAATGAAGTAGAGAGACTGCGATTTGGCCATTGTTTAATCAATAAAATGAATAAAACTGTGTATTTTTTACATTAAAACACTCCCTGAATTGAACATCATATTCTAGTAGAGAATGTCTAGATAACAATTCAATATTATTATTCATAGTAGCAGGCACATGTTATTAACACATGAGAAGTTTGAAAACTTTCCTATGTATACTTTTAAAATGGCATCAATTTCAAAAGTTCTAGTTTTCCGCTATGTTGTGTAGAAACCTATGGGCGCCTCATCCACCGGCGCCTCATCCACCGGCTCCACCCTTGACTCACTCGACGTTTAGATTGATAACTTCACTGTTGCTAAACATGTGGCTTTAATCCTTTTTTAGCTTACTATTAGCTTACTACAAGTAAGCTAAAGAGACTCGAAGCGAAAGGTCACGGTATAGGTCAAGGGGAAAGTGCGACTATGAAATATGGTTTTATCTTGGTCACACAAGTGGTATTTGTCGGGAAATGTACTTGAGATAGTGAAACAATATGATCGCATAAATATGTTATAAAATGGGTTTGATTGCCATTCGACAAAATAGGTAATTTTGCGTTATTTTCTTTATTGTCAAAATTGTATTGAAAATGCATGTGAAAACGCTATGATAGAACAGTTGATTAACAATGACACGCGTGTTCATGACGTACAAGCGTGATTGTCTTATTGTGATTGGTTTAACTACGAGAGATCATTATTATTCATGATACGAAATCAGCGGCAAAAATGGGTGGGGAGGTCGTTTTTCGTTAATTGATGTTAATCGCTTCTGTATATATTCTTCAAACTATATCTCCGATTTCAGCGGCCAAAATTAATGGAAAATAATGTTTTCAAAGGTTTTTCATCATGAGGTGCTGTTAAAAATTCGCGAAAAAGAGTAAAACTTGCAAATATTGCCTTGCCAAAATGCTGAATTTGCGTGCATTATCGTGCGTAATATTTTTTATTACCCCCACCAGTTTGGTATCGTCTGCCATTGATAAAACTTGTGGACGAATGACATAAACTCAATGGGTAAAACACTTCCGGGTTTGGAGCTCGGGTCTTCGGAGGAAAATTTGCGGGGTTTTGATTGGTCATTTGGCACTGCCGAATGAATCTTCGGAAAAACATACATGACCCAACTTCATCTTTTCTCGCTTCAAAATCGATCAAGTGGTTCAAAAGTTACGACGATGTGAAGAGTTCATCTTCAAATTTCCACCTGAAGATTTCGTCCGATAATGTAGCGAGTAGGTATGGTAGTAAATAATATTATATAGATTAATAATAATTAATAATATCGTAGACTTTAATTCATTTTCACCCGCAACTTTCATGATGAAATGTTCTTGTTCTGAGTACCCTATAGTATACTTCGTATTGACAGCTTGGCCCATTACATGAGTGTGGCAGGCAACTCTGATGTCGTTTATGCACGTACGCCACTGCAGTGAGCATACAACATGCGGTTCATTTTCATTACGACATGATTTTGCCGTGAAATCGTGCACTTGGTAGAGGACTGATATGTATTTCACTTGAAAATGCAGTAGTTGTAATGTTTTGATGTAAATACTTGCTTAAAATCATCACTGAAACCAGACGATCGTCGCAATAATTTTTCTGTCGAACCGCCATCTTGTTTATAGTAACCGCCCACAACCTTCCCGATGCGCCCTATTTGGGCGCTTGTTCAAAGTTCGCCATTCATAAAATCATCGAAACCGTGCAATTAGACATGATGCGCCCAAAACAAATCTTTCTTTGCACATACGTTGGGCGTAAACTGGCTTAGGTTATTTTTAATTGCGATTGAGTTTTGTTATGATTCAATATTTTAGACAGAAATTATAATAAAATGCGTTGAGTTAATGAATTTCTTGGATAAGTTTCTTTAATTTACCATCCATACTGCATAATATAGGCACGTGCCTAATTAATTATTACTAGGCCGAAATTATAGCACTGCACTGGTCGTAAATGTAAACATTTTTTATTGGGAAAAGTAAAAATATTCCAATACAAATTAATTCGAACTTACTACTTCATGACTTACTTGTCCTTTTATTATGCCTTTAGTTTTGGTTCTAAATTTGTATTTATTATAGTGAAAACAAATAGTAATAGTTTTCATAATTTTTGGGGAGGGGGGTAGGGTTCTTTGTAATGACTTAATCCAAATTTCAAAATTGAATTTGCATAAAAATTAAAATCTTAATTGTTTAGGTAGGTAGGGGAACTTTATGTTACGGAACTTGCTTTTATTACTTCTTTAAACGTTACATTACTTTACGTTACATTACGTTTAATACTTTACGTTACGTTACGTTACTTTACGTTATGTTACTTTACGTTAGTTTACCTTAGGTTAATTTACTTAACGTTACGTTACGTTACTTTGCGTTACGTTACTTTACATTAGTTTACCTTAATTTACGTTACTTTACGTTACGTTACTTTACATTAGTTTACCTTAGGATAATTTACGTTACGTTACTTTACGTTACGTTACGTTACATTAGTTAACGTTACATTAGTTAACGTTACGTTACTTTAAGTTACGTTACTTTAGCCTAGGTTACTTTACGTTACGTTAGGTTACTTTGCGTTATGTTACATTACTTTACTTAGGCCTACACACACATCATTTCATTGGTGGGAGGGCACCAGTGGAGGCAAGCCTTCTGGCAGGGGATGCCGCCACCTAAATTACATCCCTGTGCTGGGATTTTTATAGGTAAATTGTATTTTTATCTCAATTTTTCTAATTGACTTTTCAAACTAATTATTTTATAATAATTTTTAGGTTCCGATGAAGACATCGATGAGTCCATGGTTCCGGTGATTTAGCCTCTTTCTGAAGCAATACCTGGTATTCGTTCCTATATACCGCTCCCAGCCTCCCACCATCAAGAAGAAGAAGTCAATGTTTCCCTTTCTGGCCCATCAACATCAGTCTCACTGGATATGGCTTCAGAGTCATCAAATCAAGCTGGTATGTATTTGGTAGAATTTTATAACACAATCATTCATAATACTAAATAAATTATGTCCCATGAATTATATAAATACTACGGTAATAAGTTGGGGGATTGAATGTTGTTGGATTTTTATTAAATAAATTGTATTTCTATCTCAATTTTTCTAATTGACTTTTCAAACTGATTCTTTTAGGTTCCGATGAGGAGTCCATGGTTCCGGTGACTGAGCCTCTGTCTGAAGCAAGACCTCGTATTCCTTCCTCTTTACCGCTCCCACCATCAAGCTCAAGAAGATTGAAATTGCAAAGTAACTAGAAGGACAGAGAATAAAACGAGCGGTACAAAACTCCAAGAAGTACTTAGACGGATTCTTAGAGTCGCCCCGATTATTGGTTGACAAGCGTGTACGCCACAAGTGCATAAATCCAGCAGGAATACCGCAGTGGTATAATGGGAAAATAATCTCACTTCAAGAGGCAACAATTGATGGTGATAAAACTATATTTACAATCAAATATGATGAAGAAGCCTTATCTTCTGACGAACCTATAACAGAAGAGTTTCCCATACTAAAGGATCTCCGCAAAAAGGATCTAATAATTGTCGATTAAATTTGAGCCCCTCTCAAATATTTCTGATCAATCAATTTGAGCGACTTTCCTGATCAATTTGGTTACAGAAAATTATCCGCATTCTGTACATGCAACAATTATATGCCAAATATGATGCTAATTGATCAATGCGTTTAGTTCTGAAGATGAAAATAATATCAATTTAAGCAATTTTCTTACTAAAATAGCTTAGAATTAATATGCGAATTATACCAATTTATTGAAAGGACTTATGTAGATTTGTGCCAAATTTGATGGATATTGGTAAATGCATTTTAATGAATTGTATTGATGAGTAAACTTTAAATATATTCTTGTTAAAATGGCTAATTAGTATGCAAATTAGATCAACAATTGAATTCATACACTATGTTTATAGAGATTTATTGAAAGGGCTTGTGTTGATAATTATGTGTGACAGATATGAGGCCAATTATTCAAAGCATTTGGATCTGATGATGAAAATAATTATATTAGCCATTTTCTTGTTGAAATAGCCAATTAATATGCAAATTTGATTAATTATTCAAGCCACATTCACATGTTATACCAATTTATTAAGGATGTAGATATTGCTATCCTAATTTTGTGGATATTGGTATATTCTCATTTTTAACGCAATCATTAATGCATCTTAACGTATTGATTAAAATCGTTAAAATGGCTAATTGATATGCAAATTAGATCAATTAATCAATTCATATACAGTTATTTATTTTATAGAGATTTATTGAAAGGGCTTGTTTTGATAATTATGTGTGCCAAATATGGGGCCAATTCATCAAAGCGTTTGGATCTGACGATGAAAATAATGATATTAGCCATTTTCTTGTTAATATAGCTAATTAATTATGCAAATTTGATTAAATATTCAAGTGACATGATTATTTTATAGCAATTTATTGAAAGGACTAATATGTAGATAATTATCTGTGCCAATTTTGATGGACATTGGTATGTATTTTAATCTATTGATGTATAATACTTCGTTTTAGTCATTTTCTCGTTAAAATGGCTAATTAATATGCAAATTAGATCAAATATTCAACTCATACATTATTTTATAGAGATTTATTGAAAGGGCTTGTGTTGATAATCATGTGTGCCAAATATGAGGCCCATTGATCGAAGCGTTTAGATCCGACAACAAAAATTATATCTTAAAACATTGTATCAGTAGGCTAAGTAAAATACAATTATTTAAATATTTCTGGTCAAAATGCTTTTTGCCCCCTTTGTTTACACAGTATTTTAAGTAATAATTTTGTACACGAAACACAACTTTTTAAATGGCCATACATTTTTAAAATAATTTTTAATTAATTATGCAAAAACAGGTTCTGATATTGAAATTAATCAACAGGAATTCATGATAAGACATTGTAATTTAAGTAATAATTCTGTACAAGAAACACCATTTTTTCTTTTATGGCCATACATTTGTTAGTTAATTATTCAAAAACTGAAGCTCTGATATTGAAATTAAATAGGAAGTCATGATAAGACATTGTACCAAATTTTAAGTTGATATCATTTTTCTTTGATGTATTCTCGCTCTAGAATCAATGCAAAACCCTGCAACTATAATTAACACACAGTTTTGTGTGGCTTTTCAAATAATCCAAATAATTGATAGTATATACTGACTCATCACCTGTACAGCATAAAACAAATATGCCACTACTATAGTATGTTCAGTCAAAGATGACACAATTACCTTTATTTTATGTAATCTCAACTGAAGCATATATAGAAGGGCACATTTGCTGACACTGTGAATGCATAATATATATATACATGTATGTTTCATGTAAGGTATAATGTGGATTTGAGCTTTACATAATTTGTCATATGCTGGACAGATTAAAGTGGTTTATATATTATAGACATGTTTTATGAATCAGAATTGTAGTGAGCTTCTGCATCATTGATGCTCTCGTTATTCGGTAGCTGGATAAATTGTCTTTAATATGATACCAAAAATGTTATGTTTTTTTGACAACTTCTATTTAAAATAGAGACACGTATCACGATTTTAAGGATTTTTGAATCGGCCCCACCTTTATTTGATATACCTATTAGTGACCTGTGACCCTATATCCTTTTCCAATGTCAGTGCCCCCCCCCCCCCCTGGGATTCTAGCTAGTACTACTAATGAAGTAGGGAGTTGCAGGATTGATATGTTAATGATGTGTATATGGAAGGGTAAATGTTCACAAAGAGGGTATTAGATAAAAAGGAATAATGCACATCCAGGGTCGTTGCATAGAGGATAAAAGGTACTGCCTATCTATGGTCGTTGTTAGGATGGAAATTAGTGATGCATAGTAGGAGAGAAAGGAGTAAGGTAATGGTCACACATTATAAGTAAAGTTTTAATAAACACATGGGATGTGTAGTAATCATAGCAGGAAGTATATACCACAACACAGTTTTGGCATCACAGGATTGTATCTCTTTAAAAACCAAACATTTGTATTGCCTTTTATCACTTTTTGTATACAGATTCACAGATATTCAGACCAGATATATGATAAACGACTAACATGGAGGTGGCAACTCACTGGCATACGGGCAACATGTTCCGGCGTAGTGCGCCATTGACTATCAATAAGACGATGGGGAAAACCATGTTGGCCCAACCTGGTTCACTGGAGCCTACCCTACCTCAACTGACACTGTTTATCATGTGGGGCGTTGCAATATGTCTGTGGGTGTTCCGTAGTTTGCATTCCAGACAAAATCTGTACATGTACGACATCGTTGACACGAATGATGGAAAAGATGTTGAAAGCGGGGAAAGGAAAGAAAGTAACTGTATAACAGAACAGCATGCAACAACAAGTGCTGTACTCAGGAAGGACGGACCGAATAACGATGGCAAGGACAATGAAATTGTTAGAAATGGACACGAGGCGTATGCGTCGGAAAAATCGAACGGAAATGTTGTTCACGATGGCGCTAAAGTACTCGAGGTCAAGAAGATATCAAATGGGTCGGCTCACCAGTCAACGACGACACCAAAGAGTACTCAAGGTAGCAGCAGCGCAAGTCAACCTAAAGCGCCCCCAACGTTGGACAACTTCTTGAAGTACTGCGTGTTGCTCGGTCTGATCATGATGTTTTACTACACGTGCGATTATTATCACAAGTGGCCGAGGGGAGAGAAGGTGTATTCACGAGACACTGTTGGTTTCCTCTTTGTCCTGCTGGTGGCGGTGGCGGCAGTGTTCACCATGAAGACCACGCCGGATAAGCTCATTAATAGGTGAGCAATTTTGGTTGTTATCTTGTCTGAATTTTTGTGAAATTATTTTCCTTTCTGCTGCTACCCTGCATTTATACTTTTTTTTTTTTCAGATTTGAAAATGTTCACATTAATTGTGTATTTGGGGGAGGGGAAGATCTGTCTGCAAATCAGTGTTGCAAAAAAAAAGCTTCAGGGAAGAAACAAGGTTAGGGCAAGAAAAATAATAAGTTGTGTTGCCCTCAGCGACCGACCCTAAAATCGTAAAAACTAGGGTCGCATTTTTTTTTTAATACAGGGTGAGTCAGAAAGAAGTTTACCCGGATTGGTGATGTTTTAAAAAACAAACAAATGGCACTCGAGAGTTCAGTTAAGCATATATTTAACAAGCATTCTCTCCTGCTTATTAGGAAAAAAGAATGACACAAATTGATCATTGCTAAGAGGAGTTATGCCTATTTTAATAAAGGTACTCATTTTGCAAGCTGTCCACGGAATACTTGCCAAAACAAAACAAATGTAAAGTAAGCATTTTAGCTTGACAAAACATGAGCGCTTTCAGTAAAACAGGCATAACTTCTCTTAGGAATGATCAATTTGCTTCATTGATTTGCTCTAATAAGCAGCAGAGTATATTTGGTAAATACATGCTTTACTGAACTTCTAAGTGTCATTTATTTGTTTTGAAAAACATCACCAATCTCGGTCAATAGGGAAGTACCCAGCTAAAATGCATGCTTTACATTTGTTTGGTCAAGTATTCCGTGGACAGCTTGTAAAACGAGTACCTTTATTAAAATAGACATAACTCCTCTTAGCAATGCTCAATTTGTGTCATTCCTTTTTCCTAATAAGCAGGAGAGAATGCTTGTTAAATATATGCTTTACTGAACTCTCGAGTGTCATTTGTTTGTTTTTTAAAACACCACCAATCCGGGTAAACTTCTTTCTGACTCATCCCACCCTGTATATTTTTTTAGATTTAAATTTTATTAAAAGTGTCTAAATGTTACTATTTCTTGCTTGAAATGAATAAGTAAGCTTAAATAAATGTTTTTTAGACTATTGTCACACTAGAAACATTAGTCAAATTGACATAAGTGACATGTTCTACCAAAACCAGACGGAATTGGGCAGAGCTCCAAACTGAGAAATAGCCCAAAACATAATTGGTGGTGATTTTTGGGGGAATTTGAGTTTCTGGTAAATAATTAATCTTCAGAGTGCTTATAACAATAATGTGAAAGATTCAGATTAAAAAATCATCCTAAATGTATGTTTCGGTGATTTAAAAAAGCCTAGTTCTAGTAAAAAGCCTAGTTCTAGTAAAAAGCCTAGTTCTAGTAACTTTAAAGCGCGATATCTCAGTTTGGAGTTTCCATAAAGACCGTAAAAGAAGAACTTGAAAATGATGTAACTCCGCTTTGAGAAGTCCGATTAAAAAAAGAGAGGTACCACTGTAAAGCTGAAGATCTCTACTTGAATAATCAATTACTAACTCAATTTTGATACCTTGCCCAATTGTGTCTGGTTTCGGTAGAACACGTCACATGGGCCTATATCAATTTTGACTTGACATTAACCATTTATTTTTCAGCCAAAAAAAAGAAAAAAAGATATTGAAACACAAAATTTGAAGAAAAAAAAAAAAATGGAAAAAAAAAAGGATTTCCGACCCACTGACCCTTGGCACTTGAGGGCAACACAACTTATTATTTTTCGTGGCCTTATTTCAAAATCCACATGCTTAAGGATTTAAAATTGTCATATTTCTTGTGCACACATTTACTTACCCAACAATCCAAAATAGCAAATATCTTTTCTTTTGTTAGGAAATTGCCAAATCCCCCCACCCCCCCCCCCCCCTTCTTCCCCATTCAAAGCAAATGAGCCACATGTCGGCAGTTTTCAATTTTGATATTTGTCGATCATTTAAAAGCAGGTGAAAAAATGCTACAGTACGGTATGGTTAACCCCACTAAAATTGGATTTTTAGTTTTTAAGTTACAAACAATTTACCAGCGGAGAAAACAGGGTAAAACATAATTTTTCACTTCTTTTTTACCTGTAAAATCAATATTCCCAACATCCGACTCATTTCGCTTGATCGCGTCACATTTGTTGTAAAACATGATCGGTCATATGTATTGAGGCTGAATAAAAAAATCAACCTTTGGCACATTGTAGACTGTGACCCTTATGTTTTCACTCTGCTGCGGTAATACAAAGAAATATGATTGCTAATTAATCATTAAAAAAATTAATTTGTATACATGTGACAGCTGATGGTTTATAAACCATGGTTATTTTTACATGATAATGATAAGTATGATATGATTATAGCACATCCTGACCTGGTTGTTCATTGTGGGGAAAATCAGAAATGTAACTACTGTGATCAAATTTGAGGGTAAATTGTTTTAACCCTAACCTCGGTTTAGGGTTTTTGACCGGGATCACGATTTTCGAGGAAAAAACTCCAACTAAATCTCAGGGAACCTGCCGGGATTCGATCCGGGGACCCTCCGTTCTAAAGCCCCACGTCCCATCCACTAAGCCACGGACCTCAGCTACACATTCACGCAGTATACTGCGCTCATATAGGTTCGGTTGACTACGTCATCGAAAACCGACGGCGCATGCATTTGGAGAGGGACTTAGGATTAGCATTTTTTAGCACTCAGGGGGTTAGGGTTAAAATAAATTTGTCTGATGACACAATTCCAGAATGTTTTTTGTTGTGTTTTGAAGGACCACAATCAACCTGATCGGTCTTTTTTTAAATTAAAAATGTTTGGGGTTTTTATATTTGTTTTTGTTTTTGGTGGGGTGGGGGAAATGAAAAATATTGAAAATTCGAAAACTGCTGAAAATTCACTAATATCTCCCAAAATATTTGTGAAAAAAAACCAACAACAAAAAACGCCTGACCGACTGACCCTACCTGAGAGGTCTGTTTGCCCGTAGAACAGGGTTTTACATGTATTCAATCACATTATAATTCAACCATAATATGTAAGGCCCGGAAGAAAACGCAATCTCGGTTTTCACGGCGTGATTCCCGCTTTTGGTAGCATTTCTCGCTTTCAGAAAAATCGCCCGTGATTTCTCGGGTTCGTGTGTTTTTCGCTCGGAATCGCGTGTTTTATGAAGAAATGTTAAAATATTTCATTTTGTCATCTGAATACATCAAAATACTGATCAAATCGACCTGTGTATCGACTATTTTACAATCTGAAAATTGGATGCAATGTCAAGTTAAATTCTTTGTTTTTCAATCGTACTTTTCGAAACTTGATGATCGCGGGGAATTACCCTTCTCTAAAATGTAAACACAATCGATGTTGTTAATCTTTTGACATTCTGCTTTTTAATGCCATGATAATGTGGTTTGCTATTACCACGTGCGCTAGAGTCTAGCAAGTGAATCAAACGTGTGTGGAATCGGAACCATTAAAGTTCAAAGTTCATAATTCCCGGTATTTATTTTTGGCGTGCAACGCAATTGCAGTAAATTGGTTGGTCCCCAAATTTGTAAAAAAATGTGGATCGAGGGTATATGGAACATGAAATCATGTGCAAATGAAAAAAATAAATGTTTGACATAAAAAAAAAGGTCGAAATACGGCAGCTACTAATTGGAATATATAATGAACATTATGAAACCTCTTTATCACTATCAGGAATAACTTATTATTATGCTGTCATGTAGGTAAGAAAATTGGACAAAAAGTAAGCTTATGTACTTTTTAAAATAGAATTCAAGGAGCGATATTTAGGGGTGATTTTTCGGTCACAACCTTTTTGTTATTGCATGAAAATGAGTGACAGCGCGATTTCTCGGTTTTTCTCTCGCTATCAACAATTTTGGTGCGTTTTTAGTGAATCTGGTGAAATCTCTGTATATCTCGCTTTTGCTTAAAAGTTCATGCGTTTTTTACCAAAATTAAATGCATTTTCTTCCGGGGCTTAAATATATGGCATCATCCACACATATTGCCATACAGTGTATTTTCTTAATAATATGGAAACCTTTATTTTTACTCCATGACTAAAATTTCCTGAACCCGTATTTTAATGGAAAATGGAAAGAATCATGTAACGCCACTATCATACAGTCATACTCCAATACTACGTGCTACACACAGACCCTGGGCCTGGTCCTTGAAGAATGACCAGTGTGCACATTTTCAGCTAAAATTACCCCATATTAGCATTCTGCTTTAATCAATATTATTAAGGGAAGTGTCAACCCAAAATATATGAAATTTATCAAGCACTGTAACTTTTAAACTAATAATGTAATGTACATAAAAGTATACAATTTTTCAAATGAAATGAGTCGGAGAATCCATTTTTGGTATTAAATTTCCCCCAAAATAGTGATTTCTACATTTTTGCCCAAAAATCACTTTTTTTGGCGCCAACAGTTTTCAGACAACCTAACAAAATCAGTTTTTGATTAAAAATTTCAAAAGTTTACCAAAATCATCTTAAAGTCAATTATCTAGATTCATTTTTTTTTTGCTTAAAAAAAATTGTTTTGAAAGTATTGACGAAAAAGTGTCAAAATGTGATTTTTGAGTTAAAAAACTTTTTTTTGCACTTTTTAGTCAATAAAATGTGATTTTTTATAGTGCTGTACAATACATTAAATCCATTAATCATGTACATGCAGCATCAACAAAACAGTTAAGTATTGGATCATGTGGAATGAGAAATGCTGTAAAGGCAGGTCTAAACAACCTTAATGCGTACCTAATAAAAGAATGCTCTCAAACCAAGGCTTATGGTTCAGTTTTAGATTTACTAAGGCCAAACAAAGAAGAAAGTCTGTCTCAGAAATATTGTGCAAAAAAGCTAAGTGCTGTGCGATTTAAGCTATGAGGTATGCGGGGTTTTTGTGTTTTTTGCTTATCCAAGCTTAGGGAGAACTTTTTAAAACTTTTTTTTTTAAATTAAAAAACAAATCAAAAAAGAAGAAAAAGAAGAAGTTTTGTAGCCCCCAGCGCATAGACCTACGCGCCGTAGCTCATTTCACATACCAATGCGGGCGGGCTTCTGAGACGGACCTTCTTCTTTGTTTGGCCTAATAAACATACAAAAAGTGAGTAAAACTTAAAAAATAGTCAGGATGACATCCAACTTAACTCATTTTGAACTTTTTGTATATTTTGATAAATCGTACAGAGATCAGACTGAGGAATGGAAAGGCTGGATGCAGGTCGGCTTTGTTTGGTATCATTATTTTGCCGCTGCCGAAACTTATAACTATATCAGATTATTTATCGCTTGTTATGTGTGGATGACAGGATTCGGTGAGTGATTTTTGATTGATTGATTGATTTTTGATTGGTCTCACAGTCCTATAGCGCACATAACACTGGAGCGATAATAGTGATTGATCATAACCCAAAAGAAGCTGGTGTCCTAATGAACCCATTCCCATTGTTTATAAAATGCTAATCGCTCCATTATTTTAATTTTGAAAAAAGTAAAGGACTCGGCAACGCGTAAGAAATGTGATGCTTGAATAACTCCAAACTAAATAATAAATATATCTTTCTAGTAAATCTCGTGTAACATAGTGGTCACGCTCTAGGGCTCCCACGCGTGCACACAAGAATCCCTGGTTCAATTCAACCTATATATGTTCTTGTTTTTTGTGATACACATGTTCCGGCAGCTTTCATACCTCTCCGGGTGTGAACAAAAGAAAAGCCCCTATCTGTTATATATTGTATTATTATGGGATAAACACTAGGCTGCTGTGGGATTGGCCTAAACAACCTACTTAGAAATAATTGTACTCAAAGTCAATTTACCCCCATTCTTCTTTCTTCATAGGGAACTTCTCGTTCTTCTGGATCCGTAAAGATTTCTCCATGTGGCGTATGACAAAGATGTTGTTTCGTCTCAACTTCCTCGTCATCGTCACCGTCTTTGTGACCGATAACCAGTACATGCTCTACTACATCTGCGCAATGCACACCTATTGGTTCTTCTCCGTGTACTTTTTCATGATCACCTTTCAGTCGTGGAACGAGATACCGTGGAAGATCGCCATCAAGTTTGCGTGCTATTTCATCGTCAATCTGATCCTATTCGACTCGCCGTATAGCGAGATATTCTTCAAGCCGCTATGGTTGCTGCTGTCCTACGAAGGTTCCATGCACGAGTGGGTGTTCCGGGCCGGTCTGGATCATTACGCCACCCTGGTCGGAATGATCTGCGCGTACCACTACCCGAACTACGAGCGATTCATGAATTACCTCGACAAACGGCACTTAAGCCACAAAGATTATCTATTATCCTTAGGTATCAAGTTTGTCGTAACCGGGCTGCTTATAATTGCGGTTGTCGTCTGGTATCGTGAACTGATGTGGCGGGATAAATACGATTACAACGCGTTGCATCCGTACACGTCGTGGGTACCCATCTTGGTGTACATTTTTATCCGTAATCTATTCCCGATCCTACGGACTCACTACATGGGGCTGTTTGTGTGGCTGGGTAAGATCACCCTGGAAACCTACATATCGCAGCTACACATCTACATGCAGGATGGCGCAAAGAACTTAATCGTCTACATTCCCGGTTATCCACTTCTCAATTTTATGCTCGCTTCGGTTATTTATTTACTCGCCTCCTATTGGCTGTTTCACATTACGGTTGAATTCAGCTCCTTTCTCATTCCTAAAGACATGAAGAAAGTCGGCATCAACGCAGTGACTGGCCTTGTTGTCATCTTTATGTGCACTTGCTGCGCCATCTTGATCAGAGAAATTGGGGTCATGTGATCATTTAAAGGGATATTATGTGATCTTTTCCAGGGCGCCCTCTATTCCTTTTTTTTTTAGAAATACGATTTACATTTCTGATCATAAATCATGAATATATTCTGAGTTACAGAGCGATACGATTCCTAATAACTTCAAAATCATGATTTCAGAGCAAAAATGTAGAAATCCCGGTTTTTATCCTAATTGAGGGCGCAGCCTTCAAAACATCTCTTAGTATCCATTAAGGCCAACTCCATTATCAAAAAATAATTGTATATTAAAGATATTGGCCCGTGCCTTGCAAATCTCAGTATTCGCAATACGATGCCGCGCCGCCAGCGATTGCTTGGGAGAGGCAAAAGTTTGCAGTGCATCATGGTAAAAAAAAGTTGACATTCAAAGCCCACGTAATACAAATAATACGCAGGAAAACATGTCATTGTGTGTTTAAATGTGAAATATTGGTATTACAAACGAATGCACACCCCAACACCAATTATAGTAGATTCATTTGCTTTAATTACTCATATGGGATCCTTCGTGAAGCTGTGCTCAACATTATTATTATCACACTTGCGTAACAATCCGATAGGTGATTTTACGCCCTGTTTTGAATGTGCACAGAAGAAGGGGTGTGTGCACAGGGTGTGTAATATCAAACCCACGATTTTACCCCTCATTCGCCTCTTTTGGAATCATCAAGATTAAATTTTGGGGGGGAGTTCCTTTAATTCAGTATACCTTACTGCATGTTCTTCAAATGGGGACTTTAAAAGAACGACCAATACACTTACTCAATGAGGAATTAGAATGGTAGGGTATTCTAAATCTTAGCAACGTTTTGTGTGCATTTTATGCACTCTGTGATCCCACTCTTTAAGAAGATTCACAAAGACAAAAAATATAGTGACCCATTTAAAGCTATCAGCTTGTTGTACAGATATTTGTATCTCTTAACCCTAACCCCCCTTAGTGCTAGGCAGGTTCTCGGAGATTTAGTTGGCGTTTTTTCCTCGAAAAATCGTGATCCCGGTCAAAAACCCTAAACCGGGGTTAGGGATGGTAACATTTTTTCTTCTTCTTTTTTCTATTAACCCTAACCCCCCTGAGTGCTAAAAAATGCTAATCCTAAGTCCCTCTCCGAACGCATGCGCCGTCGGTTCTCGATGACGTAGTCAACCGAGCCTATATAGTGAGTGCAAGCAAATGTGTAGCTGAGGGCCGTGGCTTAGTGGGTGGGACATGGGGCTTGAGAATGGAGGGTCCCCGGATCGAATCCCGGCAGATTCCCGGGGATTTAGTTGGCGTTTTTTCCTCGAAAATCGTGACCCTGGTCAAAACCCTTAACCGGGGTTAGGGTTAAGACTTTTTGTTTTTTGGTGAATTTGTATCAATTTTCAAGAATCTTCAAAATGTGTTAATTTTGTTTTTAAAGTTTTCAAAAACAAATTATAACCAAATATTCTCTCAAATTAATTTTGATTAATATGGATTGGTTGGGCCTGTAGAATAGAGTATTTCCCCTTGTCCTAAAAAGAATGTTATACAGAATTAATAATCATTCATGAATAACCCTAGCCCTACCTTAGGACTACTCTATCTAAGGCTAAGCCTAGGAAAACTGCTCCCAATCCGAGAACCGCTATCAAGCCAAGAACCGCCCCGCTCAGCTAGGAGGATGGCTGACTCAGCGTTTCTATATTCTATCTTAGTATAGTATTTCCCTGGATAAGCTGGTTTTAGTGGTCCTACTAGTAGGGCTAGTATAACCCTTTATAGTAGCGATATATGCCATCAAGGTGGAGTCTATTTACATTTGGAACGACACAAAGGCATGATACTAGTGTTATTGACTGCACATATTTTGATAGGATTTTATTTTTCATATTGACACAATTTTGTTTGCATTCTTTGGTCTATATTTTACCAACACTGAATATGACTTTGCTCAAGATACCTTTAAATTAATACTGTGGAGGAAATGACACCACAATTCCCTGAAATTGGCAATTTTGATATTCTTGCTGGTTGAAAAACCACGGCAACGGAGAAAAAAAAACATCCCTGTTCTGTGGGCCAGACCGACTGAATAATTTCAAGTTTGAGAATTGTTATTTTACAAAAAATGATGGGGGAAAACCGCCAAAAAGAAACCACAAAAACCTGGCAGACCCACCCTACCATTCGCCCATAGAAGTCCTTTTTCGTTGTCTAACCTCTGTGATTTCGTAATACACAGATGCAAGTACAACTGTATCTGATCTGCCCAGCCTTCTCTAATATATTTATATTCTAAGCTAATATTGCCAGAAACTTTGTCATTTTTTGAAAAAGAAAAAAAGATGTATTGATGTGTAACAAAAGGTTGACCAACCCACCTGAGTTTACACAACAACCTTAACCCTAACGCTTCCAAATACCACTTAAAACCACGACCAGTCTATGCGTAGAGTGGAAGGTTTTCAATGACGTAATCGACCAAGCCTACATACATGTAGTGCGCGCAATAAACTGTGAAAAAAACTGAAGCTGATCAGGGAGCGGCGATTTATTTGTTTAAACTTTTCCCCAATCCTTGTTTTTGTTAAAAAACAGACTGGTCAGGTTAGGGTTAACTAAAATTCAGCTTCAATAATCTTGTAAATAAAGTTGACACAAAAATATTCTTTTCTTTTCTGAAATAATGTAACATACATAGTCTTTCATTTCTATTCTTAATACTAAAATGTAACTGCTAGATTTAAGTATTTTTTTATGAACACTTTATAAAAGAGAATGGTTTGTGTCAAAATATGAAATAATTTGGGGGCAAATCTTTTACTGTTTTCATATTTATATTTTGTGTGATATTTGTTGTACAATGTACCATTAATACTGGTATTGATGTGTGTGTAATTCAAGTATTAATAGCTGCCTTGATAATATGTTCAGGTTCGGGATATTTAGCTTATTTTTCATCTTGAACATTATTGCAATATTGACCGTACTAAATGATTAAGTATGGTAACACACAAATAGTTCAAAGAACAAGAATATGTCCAGAGTATATTAATTGGTTTCAAACCACATGATTTTGATATAAAATTCCGATATTTCAACCTTATACTCCTACAGTTCAACCCCAAGGCCAAAATAAATAAATTGTTGTGTTGCCCTCAGCGACCGACCCTAAAATCTCAAAAATCAGGGTCGCAATTTTTTTTTACGATTTAAATTTTACCCAATTTGTCAAAATATTACTATTTTCTGTTTAAAAGGATTGCTATTAAACTATTATCACACTAGAAACATTAGTCAAATTAACAATACCAATTTTGTTTTGTCATGAACCACACACGGTCTGTCAGTAATATTTGTCAGCAAAAAAAGACGGGAAAAAAAGGAAAATATTTCCGACCGACCAGACTTCAAGATTTTTGGCACTTGAGGGCAACACAACAACTGGTTTTTTTTGTTGCCTGATGTACTTGTTTACCTCTGCAACAAAAATTCTTGTAATTGGCGCAGCATTCACGCTCCAAGCGCCAGGACAGGAGCCATCATATAGGCATACACTATATACATGTAGTCCAGTCAGTTTCAAATCAGTGAACCTGTTTGCAGCAGCGGAATAATACAGAAGAGCATGGGCGCGCAAAACGCTCGCATGGTGCAATATGGCGCACTGTGAATCGTATGTGTAACGCATGCATGCCAAAATAGGGCGCATGTTGCATGGATTACATAAAAAGATAAAAACCGCGCATTTCGCGCCAAATTTGGAACTGATTGAACTATTATAGAGTTGTGTCATTTGAATATGCTATGATGTCACTTATACAGAGGTGAATGGAGGATTATTCAAAACTTTTAGAATGTACCAGGTTATATTGACATATAAATATCCTGAAGGGTCATTTGGAGTGAAAGGGTTTTCACTACAACAGGTACTATTAGAAGTATTTTGTAGTTCATAGGGACTCTGGTGACAACATAAGGCCAAACACAAGAAAGTTTGTTTCCAGTAGTGTGCGCACATTTCACTCAGACGCTTGATTCTTGCGCATTTATTTTTTTTAACAGAAAAAAACAGAAACGATTATTGTCAGGGCACCATCTTTTTGCGAAATTGTGCCCAACATGTTTTAAGATGGCGATCGGCAAACACAAAATTGAAAATCCACGGCGAAAATGGAATTTTAGCGAGCATAAGAGTAACACAAATGCACAGATTTGACTAAATGAACCATTTCAAGTGAATCTCCACTATGAATATGAGCAACAAAAAAACACCATTTCGCATTTGACTTTGCAGGCTTGCTACTAGAAACAAACTTCTTTTTTTTCTTCTTCTTTTCCTAATATGCATTCTTTTGTAAACAGCAGTTGCCTCATAGATATAAACGATGTGCCTTTTGAGGATAACTGCAAATAATGTAATCCTAAAAGAATGTATAATACAGTATTCCAGTTCTTTAATAATTGTTGTTATTCAATTTTGTAATGATAACAATAATGAAACTTAATTATAATTGGTAGCGCCAGTATCAGCCATAAATCCAGGGGGGGGGGGCACTCAACTTTTTTTGGGGTCGGGGTGTGCCGCCCAGGGTCTCAAAAAGGGGGGCTACAGAACTGAACTGAGTGGATTTTATGGCGAAAAAAATAGGGTCTTTAGGAACTGATTTTTTCACAAAAGTAGGTCTTGAGAATTGAGAACTGGCCTATAGTTCAATTTTGATTAGCAAGAATGCACATTTTCAATTTCTTTTGGTTTTAGAACGCAACATTTTCGAAGAATTGGGGCTTTGGAACGCAAAATTTTGTGATTTTTGTTTTTTCAATAAAAATGGGCCTTAAGAACTGATGCAGGCTCAAAGGGGGGTCATAAGAGCTAGCGGCAGAGGGTGAAAAAGGGGGTCTTCAGCGCGGCACATACCTATACCCTTTTCCAATGTCAGTGCCCCCCCCCCCCCCGGCCATAAATGGCACTCATCACATGGAGTTTGTGCATTTACAAACAGGTTGAACAAGAGAGTACATAGGGCTGTATTCTTGTACGTATTTAAACACGGTTTTAAGCTAAACAAGCGTTTAACTTGTGACTTTAAACACATCGTTTAACTAAACGCAATTCTCAAAAATGTGTTTAACTTGGATACGAGTCTCACTTGATATCTATTGTAACCCATCTGATGACAAGATTAGTGAAGTTTAATATTGGGTTTTGTTAAAACATATCGTTTAAACATAAACTCGCGTTTAATTTTGATACAAGTTTAGACAACAGTTAAGCTAAAACCGTGTTTAGTACGAGAATACAGCCTATTATTTCCATGTACATGTAGTCCACAATATAATACCAGCTGGGCCCTATTGCATAAAAGTTAAGATACTTGTTCTTAAACTCTTCTGAAGCCTTGTTCAGAAGCCTTGTCCCAGTCAAAAACCCTAAACAGGGGTTAGGGTTATGAAGAGTAGTAAAAACTTAAGAAGAATTTTATCTTTTATAAATTAAGGGCCCAGGCTTGGTGTCATACGTGGACCCCGGCACTCAACTTTTTTTGGGGTATAGAGGTGTGCTGCCCAATGACGAAAAATAGGGTCTTAGGAACTTCTTTTTTTTTCTCAAAAAAGGAGGTCCTGAGAACTGGCCTATAGTTCAATTGGGTGTATCCTTAGTGTAATTCATTCATGAGTTAGACTGGTGTTGAGACTCTATTACTGAATAAAGCTGTATAATCCTATAATCAATTTGGGTGCAATTTTGATCAGCAAGAATGCAAATTTTCAATTTGTTTTTGGTTTCAGAACGCAATTTTTTTTAGAATTGGGGCTTTGGAACGCATGATTTTTGAATTTTCAATAAAATTGGGGTCTTAAGAACTGATGCAGGCTCAAAAGGGGGTTATAAGAGCTAGCAGCAGAGTGTGAAAAAGGGGGTCTTCAGCGCGGCACATACCTATACCATTTTCCAATGTCAGTGCCCCCCCCCAGACGTGGACCCATGTTTAACAGCGTTCAAATTTCAATTCTTCTCTAATAACCAGGCATAAGAAGAGTGAACTTTTATGCAATAGGGCCATATTTCATAAAACATTGTTATCCGCTGGACAACCTGATCATTTTTAGTTGTAGTTGAAGTCATCATTTTTCGAATAGCTTTGAAATTGGAAAGGGTATTTATAAGTGTATGCTTTTTGGTAAAATGTATTGGAGCATCTGTGTGTGTTATAAAAAAAAAGTTTATTATATACCTGAAAATTATAATTTTAATGTAAAAAAATATTCTATTGTACCTTAATATTTATATGGCAGAAAAATAATAATATTTAATATGTAATATAAAATGCTAATAATTTGGACATCTCTGCTTGGCACTCATTTTCACAACTCAAGCAGTCAAATGTGTGGCTATATTTCATTTGTATACAAATATGTAATGGACTTAGGCTATATTAAACAAATCTCAAAGCTCTTCAGTATTTCAAATCCTTGTAAAAGTGAACTTTTGTATTTAAAATGATGTGATCAATGAAAATCTGAAAAATCTGTGACATTTTGGGATTTATTTTTTTTTGAAAAAAAGAAAAGAAAAAAAGAACTATCTATATTTTTTCTAACGCGCATCAATTATAACTAACGCGCGCGGAAGCTTTGAGACAAATGATTTTTTTTTAAATATAGCCTAATCAAATTGCAAATGTCAAAACATGCAATAATAGCTTTTTAGTGGATAAATCCCGTACAAATCAATTGAGTGAAACTTATCACATTTATGTTTTTGGTGGGGATTTAAAATTTGAACCATTTTCTTTTCAAATATTGTCCAAAAACATTTTTTTTTAAAATGTTTGCTCAACCAACCCTTCTTGAAAAGCTCATCCCCAATTGATAAGGGTTTTTATTTTTCCCTGCTTAACCTCATAACTCATTAAAGTTATATTATGTGATCTTTCCAGGGAACGCCCTCAACATCAAAAAAAAAATTGAAAGCAGATTTTCTTGCAGATTTACATTTCTGATCATAAATTGTACATACATTCCAAGTTACAGGGCGATACGATTCTTAATTACTTCAAAATCATGGTTTTAGAGGGAAAATAAACTGTCGGGATTCCGACAGTTTATATTTTCACTCTAAATTCACTCTAAAACCATGATTTTGAGGTAATTAGGAATCGTATCGCTCTGTAACTTGGAATGTATGTATGATTTATGATCGGAAATGTAAATCTGCATGAAAATCTACTTTCTAAAATAAATCATGAATAGAGGGCGCTCTCTGAAAAAGATCACATAATATGCCTTTAACCTCATAACTCATTAATACAATGTAACACAATCTGTTGACACTTCCGTTAGTGTCATTTAATTAATTATATTAATTGAACTATATTAATTGATTCCTAATGGATATACACTATATTTGTATAGAGTGTCCGTATAAGGAAACAGCTGATACAAATTTGGTATCAATTATTTCTATTTTGAATACAACAATTTGTTGTTGTTGGAAATTTCAAAAATGCACCAAAATATTCACCAAAAACATACCCTATCTGAGGGGTATGTTTGCCTGTAGAACAGGGTTTTTGTGGTAGTCTAATGGGCATTTATTAAATGTTTGGAATGTCTATTTCAACTTTGAAGTATACATGTACAGTCATCACAATAAGTACCTGACCAGGTAATAGATGTGCTGATAACTCTAAAAGTATAACTCCTACATGAACATATTACATTATAAACATGTTGAGAAATTTCTCTTCTTGAATTTGAGATATTACACTCTAAGAATGGCTGATTATTAGGGAAGTTACAATCCCAAATGTACTGTCAAGTCTGATTTTCATTTTCACATTTTCATTTTCAACACGGGGACTCAGACCGGCAAATTATTGATTACTGGTAGTGGTAGTGCCAATTCGCTCGTCGGTGGCCTGGTTGTTGTACAGTCGGCCGGTGGCATTGTTACGGTTGATCAATTCAGTTAAAATGAAAATCAGACTTGCCCTAACCTTTGGGATCGTAACTTCCTCATTAACCCTAACCTCCTAAGTCACATTTTGAAGATTTTTTTTTTCAACGACAAAAACGGCGGACAAAAAGAGTGGCGCCGCCACCGGGGCTCGAACCCACAACCTCACGGTTGTCAGACGAACGCTCTACCACTGCGCCACGGGGGCCAATCACACTCGGGCCAGTGTATTGGCCCGACTATGTAGCCTGGGGCCATTATTTCAGCGAAAAAGTGCCACGCCAGCTGGCACAGACAGACTTTACCGCGCACATTTGCGGCATTGAGGATGGTTAGGGTTAATCAACCATTCTTAGCATGTAATATCTTAAATTCAAGAAAAGAAATTTCTCAACAACTTTGTTCATGTAGGAGTTATACTTTTAGAGTTATCAGCATGTTTATTACCTGGTCAGTTACTTATTGTGATGACTGTATATTGCATTTACTGTGAAGCATGAAGAGGTGAAATGGTCGTACATCGCATGAATTTCACCATCCCTGTGGTGTGCAACATGTGGATTGACAACCATGAGTTGATCACAAGTGCACCCTGCGTGTATCACAGTAGTATCACTCCGGCTAGGAGGATATGTGACGCATATTCCATTGATTAATACTGTGCTATGTATATAATTATTCTACATTTTAGTTCTAGTTATGCTAACAACATTTCACAGATGAGATTTATATTTATGGTGCATTCTTATATTTATACAACCTTTGGTTGTCTTTCTGTAGTGCGTTTTATACTGATCTAAACTGCTCAAAAAAAGTTTGGAATTTTTTTTCAATCACAATTTGTTCAAATATCTCGGGATATGTTCATTTAGTGTAATATATCATGTAAAAGCTGATGTGTTCATCTTTACAATGATACCCAATTTGAAGCAATTCCTTGTTCCAGTTTTCAGCCACATGCTTGTTGATAACATGGGGAGGTCGCAATCTGAAAGTGCCAAAATCAACACTATTTTTGTGCTTAAAAATCAATAGATCATCACACTACACTGTAGTGGTCTATGTAACACTTCATTGAACAGACGACAAAGATGGTCTTTTGAGCACGAAATAGTTGGTAATATTTAGTGCAATCAGGGGTGTGCCACTCAGCTTGCCGATCGGAGGCCACTTTTAAATTAAAATTTGGTCGGCATAGAACTGGTGGCGCTATACCGATCAGGCGTGATTGTAGCAGACGACACGAAGCTGGCCATGCGTCTCTCAGACGACCCAATATGGCAACGGAAGTGCACTATTTTGAATTATTTTTAACAGTCATCGCCCGGTTAACGATGAAAATTCTTCTAATTATGATGAATTTGTCAAAATGATAAGATTAACATTCGCGATTACGTGTTATTCACTACGAATTCAAAATTTAGGTTTCGCGTGGCCACCATCGTCTGTGTAAATCCACAGCGCCCCCAAACCTATGCCGACCAAATATTACGTTAAACCTGGTTAAACGCGTTAAACGCCGGTCACCGACACATTCCGATGATTACCATAATTTATGTAAATATGCAAAAGGGATCGTTTTCACTACGTACATTAGTATAGGACTTTTCTATCCCAAAATTGATAGTATCCCTGGTGCAATCCTCATCATGAGGAAAGAACTGGAGAGATATCATCCGTGGTCTGGACATAGATGGAGATTCCATCTATCTATTCCAGGTTCCTTTTAACACTTTACACACGGCAGTCATCATCTAGATGACATTTCCAAAAAAAATTCAAACATTATTGAATGTCATCACCATATTTTGAATCGCCATGAGAAATTCATTAAAATTAGTACAAACATGACTAGCATTGGTTCAGTTATTCTTGAGATGAGACTTTGAAAGTTGGGAATGGTTTCTGAAAAATCTGTTTTGTATGGTTAAAGTGTTAACATCAAAGTATGAAACCTTGAAATTGACACAGACACAGCGTGTGAGAAAATGATATGACTTGCAAATATTTTCAGCTTCTACATGTAAGTGTCAATATGGGAAATGAAATGATGTTAAATGTAGTTTTCATTATCTTGTCAGCGATATCAGTGCATTGCGTTTTCTTGCACAAGCAGCTGTGCGACTATGCAGCATGCATTGCGCACGCCGCAAATATTTTCCTCACTGACTTCGCTAACCGGAAGGAAAACATTTATAGTGTGCCTGACGATCGCGTAATGCCAAACTAATTAAATAGTTTGTCTCAAAGCTCTCCCAAAGTTGAAAACCTAATGCAGAATGCGGTGTTTTTTTCTTGTGTTTTTTAAATTTATTTATCCAGACTGCAGGATGACAACAGTAAAATACGCTATTGTGGCAATATCAGTGTGATTTCCCACACCAAGATCATCTTAAACCATCAAGACAAATGTAGATATGAAATGGCAGACAAATAAAAGTCACATCTACAAAGGAAAATTTAACTTTGTTTGTTTTAATTTTTAAACGAAAAAAAGGAAAGGAAAGGGGAAAAAAAGGAAAGAAAAAAAATGAAGCCAATAACACGGGCCATTTTCTAACGCGCGCGGGAGCTTTCAGACAAACTATTCTAAGGTAGCAAATAGCAAACTGCACCTTATAGTGTTTTTATTTGATGTAAAACTCTACTTCACACGGTATTGGGCACTATCAGTCTTTTACTGATACTCTTGTTTTGCAATTTTTCTGTTTATGTATTTTATTCTATGAAATTGGATGTTAAGATATATATTGATTTTATTATGTATGTGAAACAGCTGCTGGTATTGTTATCAACTCTGACTGGATCAGTGTATGTCCATGTGAAAAAATAAATATGTGCCTTGTATATTTACTATCAGATATGTATGTGTTATCAATATCATTATGTGATCAAGTAAAATGGTGATGAAATAAGACCAACAAATTATTGTGTTGCCCTCAAGTTCCAAAAATCTTCTCTTTTCTTTCTTTCTTTCGGTCGGGTCAGTCGGTCGATTTTCCTCTCTTTCAATTTGTAAATGTTAATTTTACTTATATTTCTAGTGGGATTATAGTTTAAAACTATTTATTCAAGGAAACTTATTCATCCCGAGCAGAAAATAGTAATATTTTGTCAATTTGGGTAAAATTAAATCTTAGACAAAAATTAAGAAACAATTGTGACCCTGATTTTTGAGATTTTAGGGTTGGTCGATGAGGGCAACAGAACCTTTTTTTTGCCTAAGAAGGGCTATCCAAAATTAATGTAAATTGCTAAATCTTCACTTATGTACATGACATTTGACCCTCACCCCACATTGAGTCACGCTTATAACAAATGTTATACCATTTCTGACCACAAAGAATTTGATTAAGAAATAGACACTTATAAAGGTGGATTTTCCAATCTCCCCCCAATCAACATTTTTTGATATAAGAAGAAACCCATATTTTTCTCATTATTTCTGTAAAATCTTTGGCTCAAGATATAGGCCCAAAACGTAGTGAATTACTGTCAAAGGTGGTTAACCATTCGGCCAATTCGTGTACTACTCAATGGGCAAATTTCATTTCACCTTGAGCTTGGTGGTTGCAACTCTGGAATAAGACCATTTTAAGGATGACCCTTCAATAGAAAACATCTAGTTGAAAATTGGGCCAGCAATCAGAACAACTACCTTTAAACTACTGTAAACGCGGAATGGTTTATGCTACATTTATTTTCGCGCTAAAAACAGCAAGCATGAAAAATGAGCGAATATATTCATTTTGTATATAAGTCTATGTAAGGAAGCTCAAAATCTTGAATATAAAAACAAGCAAAATTGTTCGTAACTTTTTAACCTACTTCGATATTTTTCCAGGACTTTTTCAACTCAGGCATGAAAAACACTTTAAAAGCAAAGAACGGGCTGAAATAAAAGTGCAGAAATATGGAAAACAAAACTTCAAATTGGGTAAAAGCCTGAAAATTCTTATGTTCATGATTCCCTCTCATGCTTATTTCAAAAAAACAAAATAGAGAAAATTGACACAGCATACATATGTCACAGATATTACTCATATTGACTAACAGCAGATGTTGGAAAGATGTTGAATGAACTCTTTACATTACTATAGTTTGATCAGTTCCTAATTGGCGAGCCAACGGCTCCTTATAGTTGCGAATAAATTTAGATGAGCATGGTAACGCACAGCGCTTGCATGGCGCATTGTAAAACGTTTGTGTGTCGCTTGTATATGCTACAATTGGACACTTGCATGTGCTACAATTGGACGCCGCACGCTATGATTACTTTTGCGAGCGGAGAGATATAAATCCCATTTCTTGCCATTTTGGAACTGATTGAACTATATATTGATTGCACTCGCTTCCTGTTGGCCATGATATGCAACAGATGTACAAATAGAATAAGTTTCAATGTCACAGACTTAGGTGAATGACTTTTTCATTCTAAAAATATTAAATTTAAAATCTTCCGAAATTATGCGGCAGTAATCAAAAGAATATGTGACCCATTACATCGAGAACCACCTAGTTGTCTGCAAGGCTCATCTGAAGATAACAAAAGTTGAGAATAAATAAAGAGAATGTTCAACCTTCTGAGTTGCATAAAAACTGTGTTCAATGTTCGATTTTGACAAATTAGGTGTCATTTTAAAGCTAACAAATAAAGTGCTCAACAAAAGAAAGTCATACACTTCCAATTATTTTTGACCATTGACCAATCAGACATTTGGTAAAACTTTTTTGCTACAAAAAAAGGATAAGCCATGATAAGCAGTGCCAAATTTGCCACAAAAAAAGCACCAGTTAATGAAAATTGGTAACGTTTCCAAATTTGCATATTCAATACACAAAGCGGGAGAAAAGACTGAAGGTTTCCGTATTTGTCTTGTATTGATCACTGCACATTCTAATTCAAATTGTCATGCATGGGTAGCGAGTGTAGCATGTGTGATCGATATCACCAGCGGTTGCAATGCATATACAGCATTTTTCTCTCGTGTGTTGAAAATGCGAATTTGGAAACGTCACAGATTTTCTTTAAATGGAGGTAATCATGGCTTATCATTGTTGTTTTGTGGCAAGTTTGATACCAAATTGTGCCTAAAAGATTTATCAAAATGTCAATGTAGACTGTTTGGTCCAAACATAATTGGAAGTCACTCTATACGACATAAACGAAGTGTATGACTTCCTTTTCTGAGTACTATAGTTCTTTAACATGAATTTCAAATCTCAATGTTCATATCTGGAGGTAACTGATCTGTTTCGACATTTTGTCTTCTCGTACAAAAATCTAAATTTTGTGAGGAAAAGTTAATTTGATTGGTCACACACACACACACCTGTTAATACATTCAAATAGATACTATAAAATAAACACAAATTTGAAACAATTTGTACATGTATATTTAAACCTCCGATATTGAGATTTTGTTTTATTTGTTACAATGCATTATCATCAATGACATTACATACATACTATATGTACACTCCAAGAAAAACCAAAAAGAAATGAGATTATGAATTTAAAGGTTTTTAATTAAATAGAACCACAGTGAGTTCTTTCTATAACCAATTTAAGTTCTAAACACACTATTTTGGTTCTTTTTGGCTTTTTAGGTTCTCTCTAGGAACCATTTAGGTTTGAAAACAAATTTAGGATCTTCTGACTTCTGCATACACGACAGATCAAGATCTTTTTTTAGGTTTTACTTGAAACCTTTACTAACATTACCAATATCCTTTACATATTTCTTTAAGAGTGCTGCTTTTTGTCTGTACTTACTTTTCAAATGTTACACAAATCTTTTGTATTGAATTTTTTTAGAGAATTACGTATTGTTTTTAGACCATATCCGTGTTATATTGTCTGACATAAATGCGTGGGCGTCAGTATCATTTTAAGTGGAATGCGGCGTCGTTGTTCTACGCAAAAAATACTACTACCAATTTTTAATTTTAATGCTGAAAATGTGATATCTTGTAGCTCATTCCCACGGTTGTATGGTTAAACAGGCTAAAAACAAGCCCCCGCCCCATTTTGTCCAGCAAACAATCAAGAATGTTTATGTTTAATGTCAAAATTAGCTTACAATTGAAATTTGTTGTGTACAATAATTACCCAATTTCTTGCCCCTGTTGGCCCTGCAAAAATGTTGATGCTGGTGTGTTGCCACTGTTGAAGACTTTTAATTTGAAAAAAACACCACCCCAATCCAAACAAACAAACAATTCTACATTTTTCTGGAGTGGAAAATAGGATACATGAAACAAAAACAACAAAATATAAGCAAATCAAAACCCTGTGCTTTTCCCATCAGTCTCAGCACCACTCACAAATTGTTCAGATTTTGCCGAGGAATACAATTCGGTTCAATGTACCTGAAAATAACAAAATTGCAAATCTACGCATATATATATAATACTATAAGGCCAAATTAAATTAATTGTTTGTCTCAAAGCTCCCGCGCGCGTTAGTTTATTGATGCGCATTAGAAAAACAAAAATCTGAAGAAAAAAACTTCTTTTTTTCTTCTTCAAAAAACCAACAAAAATCCCAAAATTTCACAGATTTTTCAGATTTTCATTGATCACATCATCTTAAATACAAAAGTTCACTTTTACAAGGATTTCAATATTTTATATTTAAAAAAGAAGAAGAAAAAAACCGCATTCCGCGTTAGTTTTACAACAGGAGAGGAGCTTTGAGACAAACAACTAATTTAATTTGGCCTAAGTTAAACCATTTGGAACCGTAGTTGATACGCTGAGTTTTACGCTTGTGCGATCATCAGACAGTCTGATGATCGCACAAGCGTAAAACTCGAGTAGCAACAACCGGTCCAATGGTTTAACTTATATTTCGCTCTGCATCGCATTGAGCACTCTGCAAGAAGATTGCTTCTTTACCAGTATATATAATACTACACATTTTCTTGCAAGATTTTTGAAATGGAATTTGTTTATATCTTCAGACAGGAAAATACAAACCGCTGATAATTGCCTTACGCACCTGTAAACAAATACTGAAATCATTTCCTTTTTGTTCATAGAAATCCAATAAGATTTCATCTTCTGTAGAAAAAAACAAACCAACAACACATTTTTACTTTCTTTTAACATGTCACTTTGGCTATACTGTAAACATGGAATTGTTCGCGATACAATCATTTTCGCACTTTCAAGCAGCTACTGCGAAAATAAGAATGTGTGAATATATTGCTTTTGTGTTGTGTATGAGTCTATGCAACAGACTTTAAACTAAGCAACATGGTCCAATGTCAGCAAAGCACCAAAAATCAATCAGTTTGCGAAAATTACCACTTTCACAGTGACATGTATCTTAATACGATGTACTTGTTTCTCCGCACCATTAATATACCTGGATGATCTGAAAAAATAGCAACCTTACTGGTTATCATCATACAGGGACAAAACTACAATGTTTCTTTATCATAGTGTTATGCTTTCAATACATGATGGATTATAGTCAATACCACGAGGGCAAGTCAAAAAGAACTTTTTTATTGCAAAAGAATCCAAGATTTTCAGGCTTGTGTATTGAAACAACAGTTCTAGAAGGATAATTTGTTAAGCTATAATTAAGGAGCAAAAAGATTTTACCCCTTTAAATTTGACCATTGCGTATACTGTTCATCAATTTTAGTAGCTCAGCTTAAAAGCCAATCTACAGAATGGAAACGACAAACAACATCCTACATCCATTTCAAATGTTGCACAATTGCTTAATTAATTAAACCAGCCAGTAAGATTATTACTATCCCCTTAATTGGATTCAAGATAATGGCCTGTACTAAAAATAAATTGAAGTAACATTACACTGCAATAGTCAAATCAAAATCTCTTTTTTGTTTAAAGGTAGATGTTCTGATTTCTGGCCCGATTTTCAACTTGATGTTTTCTATTTCACATGAATAGTCATCCTTAAAATTGTCGCATTCCAAAGTTTGAGTTGCATAACTGCAATGGTTCTAATTTTAGAAGCACAAGTCACAATACATTTTCCCATTGAGTAGTACACAAACTGACTGGTGGTTCGACTGGTGGTTAACCACCTTTGTCAGTAATTCACCACATTTTAGCCTATAATTTCTTCTAAATGGAACATTTCTGGCCCCTAAGATTTTACAGACATAATGAGAAAAATATGGGGATTCTTCTGATATCAAAATATCTTGATGTAAAAAAAAATTCATAGCCCAAAAAAAGTGTAAGCTAAACAAATGCTCTTTCTAGTACTATATTGACCATTTTAACTAAACCAGCCTTAAATTTATGTGACCCTTTTGCAAAAAAAAAGGACCATTCTCTCTGACTTACCCTGTATGCGTTGTTTTACACTGACTTGACAACGGCAGCTCCGCCATCTTACATTTACACCGACTACAGTGTTGCTACAATTTAGTGACTATTACAGTATGCTCTTAGTCTTAGACAAGAGTTTTATTACACCTCGTAAGATTCATGAGAAAACTACCTCATATAAGGCTATATTTGAAAAAAATCTTTTGTCTCAAAGCTCTTCAGGTTTTTCAAAACCTAATGCGGAATGCGGGTTTTTTTGTTTTTGTTTTGTTTTTTTAAATATAAAATATTGAAATCCTTGTAAAAGTGACCTTTTGTATTTAAAATGATGTGATCAATGAAAAATCGGTGAAACTTTGGGATTTGTATTTTTTAGAAGAAAAAAAGATTTGTTTCTTCTTTTTTCTAACGCGCATCAATTAACTAACTAACGCGCGCGGAAGCTTTGAGACAAAAGATTTTTTTAATATAGCCTAATACGGTATAATAATGGCACCATTTTCATTGAATTTGTTCATTTATGCAGCCATCAAGGAAATCATTACCAAGCATATCCTGTGGCAACTCACAACTTCATTTGGACCTATGATTATATATAACGTTGTGAATCGTAACCACTCTTTCTAAAAGTGTTAATATTAAGTGTGATCTTTATATTATTATAGTGACTATATTTTCTTTAATTGGGCATAAATGGTTATGGCTCCATTGGTAGCTGCGTAAACATGAGGTGTAGTAAAAGAAATATAACATGATTGGGTGGAAAGGGAAAAAATCCCCCATGTTTTGATCTAGCTGGATGTACAGCCTTTCAGGCTCCATGTACTTATCCATTTCTCTAGACGGTGATGTCGGTGTGCAGCACACTGTGAGTGGTTGCAGTACTAAATTAGGAAGTGAATGTACTATAAGATCACAGGAATGCATCATGACATGGTAGAATGGTTGAAAACGAGATGTTTATTCTACCATCGATGATGCGTACCTGCAACCTCAAGTACACTTTATCCCCATATTGCATTGACTCATGCTATAGACAATTTCAAATCCGAGAATATAACGATCGGTTCCGAATGTTTCCGATTAGCCGAGTAATTTGACGCTCGGTTACATGACCTGTCAGCTCACAGGTCATGTCCATGTGCCGGAGAAAAACAAATGTGTTTTTCACCCGTCTGCCCGTGTGGTAGATTGCGCTGGTGTTGGTGATAGATTGTATCCCTCACAAAGTTGATGTTGCGGCATTTCAGTAACAAAAACAGTGAGATGAAAGAGATTTGGGGTAATATTTTCACTTTTTACCATCTGCTCGATACATTTGGAATTTGCCCGTCAACTCCATTATTGATAAAAAACCAAAATAGTCTCGTACCACGTTTTACTTCTCATGTGTGCACGCGTGTATGTAAACATAGTAAATCACTAGGCGGACAACCAACTAGGACAAGGCTGTGAATGCGATCAACTGTTGGGAAGAACGCGCAACGCACCTACTCCACGTGACCTGTTTTTCCGAAGATTTCCGATCTTAATTTGAAATGGTCTATACACTCGTGGAAATAACGATGCATGATGCATACATGTATTGGAATGAGGTTGACGTCACTGACTCGAGAAACACAATTCCCCTTCCACAGGATATCAATGTATCCACTCGTCTTACACCATAATTGCTGTTATCTCCATACTGTAAACACATGTGCTTTGCACTTGATTACTACACACAATACATTCAAACATAACAAATCCTACATTAAACAAATCCAAACGCTTTGGTCTTGATTGCTAATAGTAACTTCTTCTTGACGATAGCCTTGGAACTGTATAGTGGTATATATAAGCGTGAGATACATGTGTTGGCCGTCGGTAAATGGTTGTCGTCGGGAGGTCGGACGGTTATGGTCGGCATCGGTTGGAATCCTTCCTCGCTGGCTGGCAGGTTGGGACTGGATGTCCAGAAATACACCTGTTAATAAAACAATAGCAATAGCGATATAATTATGATTACAAATATTTATATTGCGCATCTGTATTAATTAAATTGATAATAGACCATGTCACCTCTTGTTGATTAACAATGTTAAGTGCCTGGTTCCATTAACTGTTGCATTGACTGCTGTTGTTATAGATGACTGTTGTTATAGATGACTGGTTTGGTTTAGTGTATGGTTTATAATGGACACCCCCTTCAACTGCGCGAGCATACCGGCAGGCAAGCTGCTATGACGTTGCAGGTGACATCGTCTATAGAATACTTTATAAAAACGTTAGCAGCACACCGATGATCACATCAAACCCGGGGGGGGGGGGGGGGGGGGCACTCAACTTTTTTGGGGGAAGGGGTGTGCCGCACAGGGTCTCAAAAAGGGAGGCTACAGAAACGAACTGAGTTGATTTTATGAAGAAAAATAGGGTCTTAGGAACTGATTTTTTTCTCAAAAAAGTAGGGGTTTTTTTTGGGGGGGGGGGTTTAGAACGCGATTTTTGAATTTTCAATAAAATGGGGGTCTTAAGAACTGAAACAGGCTCAAAAGGGGGATCATAAGAGCTAGCAGCAGAGGGTGAAAAAGGGGGTCTTCAGCGCGGCACATACCTATACCCTTTTCCAATGTCAGTGCCCCCCCCCCCGGGCATCAAACACATGACAGGCTGAGAGTATGGCTTTCACACAGCCCTAGCAGTGTACGTTTAATCATAAATTTTGATCCAAGTATTTCATCTACTTCTCAACGTCATCACAACCCTTAGAACATAATCTAAACAAACAATAACAGTTTCCAATCATGTGACATTCCAGCTGGCTAGTTGAAAAGAAGTTTGTTTGTAAACCGTGCTCAAATAACACATGGGCTACGGGGCAATGCAATTAGCCCTTGTAATCCACACAATAGCACAGTCAAATTATTGTTGCTGGCAGTATGTGCACAAGAGGGGTACTTTTGGTACAATCTGATTGTAAATAGCCCTTGTAATCAAAAAGTATTTTGAGCCCTGGTCGTAATATATAAACGCACTAATTTTAAAATCCTTAACCCTAACCAGTAAAGCTAGTTTTTTGTGCGTATCGGGGGAGGGGGGAAAAGTACTATTTTTTTATCCGAAAAATCACCCAGCAACCCCCGGGATTCGATCGCGGGACCATCCGCACCCAAGTCTGTCCCTCTACCAACTGAGCTAACTCCCTAGCGCATATGCGGCCACAAACTCCGTGGCCACATATGCCTGCGGTAGGTGACGTCATCGAGGCAATGCAGCAGCACGTGCGTGGAGATAGTTTCTGGCAGTGAGATTTAGTGAGATTCAGTGCGGTTAGGGTTAATGAAGTAAATAACTAGCAAATTCAACAATGAGTTCATGCCTCCATGCACCCTCATAACTAGTTTAACATATGGGGAACACATCCACATCTGAAGTGGGGGTGGTCATATTTTATGATGGATTTTCATTTCCTCATTTTCAAATCATTTCTTACCAGATCCTGTCTCTGTTGGTTGGTCATTTTCTCTACAATCGTCCAGAACCACTGCTTGAATCGGGTCAGTTTCTCACTGCCCTCCCCCGTATGAGAATCACCACCTGAGAATGGAATAAACAGAAAAATAATCAGATTTCATGATTAGGCCACAGGGGAAAAACACTGTTCTATGGACCTGATGGACCCATTTAAAAAATTCAAAAAATTGAGGGAGAAATATTGAAAACATATTTTGCTTATTTTTGAATTTTTAAAATATGGTTGATTCTTTTTTAATGTGAACATTTACATAAAAATCAACTGAAAATCTGATAAGCGGGTTTTTTTTTCTAACCTTATATCAATATTTTGACTTGTTTCTTCCAATTTGTACTATTCCTACCAAAGACCAAGGGGAAACCAGGGAGCTAATATAATGGGAGAGGAAATTCTAATCGCAAAACCGAAGCCTCCTATATATGGGCATGTGGGCGTGAGTACGCGCGATGTAACTCGTACCTCTTAGAATGGAGGCTTCAATCTCGGCAATGGGAGTCTGTGTACAGTGGCACCGGCCTGGGGAAACATGTTCTAAGGGTCTGAATGACACATAGCCTAATTGTTAAATGGAATACTGCAATCATTTTGATTCAGAGTGTTCAGAATTCTTCTACTCTATCCCAGAAAAAACAAGGTAATATGTTCAGGCTTGAGAATAAATGAAGAAATCGGAAAAGTGCATGAAATCAACTAAAAAGACACAAAAAATGGACTGAAAATAAAAGAGAATGTGGACATTTGGAAAACAACATGGCCTGAAAATTCTCATGCTTGCATTTAAAAAAAGAGTTGATACTCTGCAAGTGTGCATGTTTCTGGAGTTCAGTTCAATCATCCTCTTACCAGTTTCATCATTGAATGTTGTGTAGCTAATAAGTGTCTGTACATTGACATGCCCACATCCGTTGAGTAGTAACCTGAAATCTTCTGCTGTCAGACCCTCCAAGGCTCCCTTGGGTAGTACGTCATGGAGACCGTCACGCATAGCCTACGATGAAAAGTAAGAATAAATTATAGGTTGGCCCAGAATGATGTAACATGCCGTTGACAAAAGACCCACATGAAGTCAACAAATTTCAAATTGCACCATCACAAAAAACGGCCAAAATATGGCCCTTTTTGTACCTCCTTGAAATGGTACCATTGAACTGAATATTTGCCCAAGAGATTACTCTGCATAGTCATGTTATCATATTTACACATAATGAAACATGCTTTTTACAGTTGAAAGTCTGAAAATTGGGTGAAACATTTGGCGAATTTTGGGAATATTTGCTGTAAACAACAGTCGTTTACACGGCCTGACACGATCACCAGGAACGATCATGTGTATGGTTGAGAAGAGCGCAGTAACTGGTTTGTTAATTGTATTTCTTTGTTGGCACCTATATAAATTATTTAAAGGAGGTTGGCCTTATTTTGGCCACAAATGTTCCCTGTTTACTATTCTATATGAAGGCACATCATAAATTCAAGTCATTTTCCATATTTTCCCAAATTTGAATTAAATTGCATCAGGGGTTCTTATGACAGAAGCAAAAATTCACTTGAGGATTTTCCCATAGAAGAGTATACAAATAATGGGTAGTTAAAACCACTTTTGGAGGTGATTCACTGCTTTTACGTTCGTAGCAGCCAGGAAAACATCCCTGTAAAAATTTGCAAGAAAAACCATGAACTAATCTTGGATCTAACTCACCGATAATGACTTCTGTGCAACGGTCATCATTCTGTGCTGCGCATATCTCCTCACATAATCATATGCATTACTTGGATTGACCCTGATCTCAGAACCCTGTGGGATTAACTCCGGCTGGCCGGCTCCTTCCTCTTTGCTGAGTTGGATGCAGAAAGTGAGCTCTAGACCGGTGAATATCGTCTCGGCATCCTCTTTCTGGGCGTCGACGAGAAGCTGGCGCAGACTCTCGTAAAGGATGGGGTCGTAAAATGCTAGATCATGCCATCCGACCTGTACAAAATGCACACAATAAAAATGTATGTTTTTGAAAAATATTTATATTCAAAATTGTGATATGCATACATGGTATACCACAAGATGCTCTACTATTTTCCTTCAAAACCTGTTGGCAATAATAACTTACATTTTCCTGCTTAAAAATAATGTATCGACACTTTAGAATGGTTTTCTTTTGTCCCTTTACAGATATCAGGATTTATAAGGTGCTTAATTTTCCTGACTCCTGTGAATCACCAGAACCCTGAAACCATATCTATCCAGCCATTCAGTTTGTAAGTCAAAGAGATCCTATCAGTCCTTAAATTACAACATTTACACTTACCAGCTTTCCAATTACTCATGGATGATTTGTTACTATTTGAAACTAAACATGCAATCCTTGAAGGCAACAGAAAATTGGAAATCCTGGAGAAGACTGGTCAGAATAAGCATGGATCGGAAACTATTTTTTCAGAATTGAACTTGTGCTTTAGCAGTGCGAGGCAATGTACTGTATGTAGTAAAGCATGAAATGTTTGTAACATTAAAATTTTGTGAATTACCAACTTATTTTGCCTAATTCGCGGCATGAACAATTTGCTAAAGTGTTGAGTAGTCATTACAGGCCTTTAAAAAGCAAAACATTTGCGTGCATGAAATTTTGCGAGTCAGCTGCACTCAGGAAATTCGCAAAATGTTGATGCACACGAACATTTCATGGTTTACAGTTACTGCCACTGCACAACTTGCTAAATATTGGCAATAACTACATAAATGGCCTGTAACTGTATAAGCTTGCACTTGTTTTCTCGCTGACACCTTTATTCCGTAGCACAAAGTGACATTAAGGTTTACAAAATTGAATGATGCCTGTATTTATTAGCTTACCGGTCTTCCTAGTAGAGTCTTGATGACATGTCGATTGAGGGTCAAAGGGCAAAGTTCATTCTGTAGTAGACACAATCCTAGTATCCTATAAAATAACCAATACACAAAAAATAAAATCAATGTTTTTAGTTAAACACTGGATTCCTACACATGGATTTGATTAATTTGTGATTTTTACATATCTTAAAGGCCTTTGCCTTTAACACTTGGCTAATTCAAAGCTTACATGGCTAAATAGCGCCCTCATCCCGAAACCTGGGACGTCACCATGACAAGAAAAACTTGGGAACTGGGGAACCTGGTTCCCTGTGGAAATTTTGACTTTGAAGGGAAATTTTAGGTATAAAAATAAAGAAATACATCAGAAAGTGAAGGGAATTTTTCTCCATGAATCGAACAATTTTAATGTTAGGTTGGGGAAATTTTCTCCATGAATCGAACAATTTTAATGTTAGGTTCCCGAGAAATTTGCATTTTTCTGACCCTGGACGTCACAAGAAAAAAGGAGTGAGCGCTAACTACAGAAGCTACTCCTATTCGCTACCTCTTATTATTGATTACAAAATTTAAATCGAATGGTCATACATTTTTAACAAAAAAAGAAAATTGATTTGAATCTTCTGATGAACTAACCTGCCAACATTGCGGAAACAATTTAATCTATCCACGGAACTCTTCCCCGGCCTCGGTGAATAAAACCCTCTCTTGCCCGGCTGAAAGAACAGCGGCTCATTATCACTCTCCACAGGGGGCTCTTCCACGTCATCTTTCTCAGAGTCCACGCTGCGTGAACCCTCGCCGCCAAGTCGCGGTGCTTTGTTCTTGTCGCTCTGTGGCCTGTCTGCACCACTGGGGGCGCTGCTGCTTGACGCACGGTCCGAGAGGCTGAAGATGTCGAGGTCCAGGATGTTGTTGTCGGAGGAGTTTTCCTCCCTAAAATGAAATTATTAAATATATTGGCAATAGAGTTGACATTTTAATTTAACTGACCACATTTTTGTATTGTTAATACAATATCTGCAGATCTACTAATTGTCAGGCCTCGAGAAAATCATATTTTCTGACAAGATGAATTACAATTACACTCAATTCCATTGAAGGAGCTTCCTGCATATTGCAGGGCTAGAAATTTGGTGAGAATCCGATTCTCAATTGATTCTCGTGGACAGGTTTGCGAGAAGAGTCAGGTGGGATTCTCCCAAATTTCAAAAAATCACACACAAACTCAATTGACGAGAATCAGATTCTTATAAAATGTGTTCAAACAAAATTCTAGCCCTGAATTATTTGGTGATATGTAAAGAAAAGAATAAAAAAATATTCTTCTTCAATTCATATCTTGTGATTACAAAGTCCGATTATCTTCAACATGGCATCATTTCAAAGCTTAAAGTGTACTCTTTCAAGTCATACCAATAACTCGGAATTGACCTGGGCCCCAACATGTCCATTTTGATGTGACGGGTCACAAATGACTATCAGTGAGTAGTGATGAAGAGAAATTATATTTCTCCAGAGGTCTTGTTAGACCAGATCCCATATGGATGAAATATATCATAATTTTTCCTAGCTCCACAATATCTAAAGATAAGATTTGTTTTTAAAAAAACATGACACACTAAAAACTGCAAATTTGCCAATATAAGATCTGCAACTTAAAACACCAAGTGAAAGCCATCAAAATACATAGAATATGTAATGCAATTTGTGAAAACCTGTCGAATGTAGCAAAATATAAACTAGGGATTATGGGTAAATTGTAAAAAAAGAAAATTAAAAAGATTTTTTTTAGAGAGATTTGTTTTGAAAATTAATGTCCAAGTGTCATCATCTTTTATGAAATTTCACCTTCGAAAACTTACTTAAGTCACTTTTCTTATTAACCTTATTCTATTGAATTATATTATATCTTTTTTTTGGCCTGTTTTCATGATTTCTTGTTTTGTAGCTTTTTATGACATCACAATCATCATTCACTCATAACTTTTTTGTAGTGATCATAGAAAAATGATCGAAACAGTTCTATCAGAACAGTTCCAGCTTTCTTACGATATAAATATCTCCAATATGAAAAATCCCACCATGTGGCGGGTTTTCACAGATTGCATCACATACAGGGTGTATCAAAAAAAATAGGACTCTGTTTCATGACGGTGTAATTCTTATTATAATCATTGGACCATGACCAATTTAGTCTCAAAGTAAAGCCCAATTAATTATTATAATATCCTGAAAATATAGGATCAATCCGATGCAAAATAAGAAAACTAGCGTACTTTGCGCAAACCATGTCATTTACTGGTTTGTACAATGGGATCTACATCATGTACAGACCAGTAAATAACATGGTTTACGTTTCAATACGTTATAATATTATTGTCAACGTAGTAAATAATCTATCAGTCAATAGCAAAGTTTAGTTTGGTAATCCATTTAATTCTGGCACAAATCAATACTGCAAGACTAAAAAAATCCGCAAAACAGACGCATACATAATATTCAGTGCAAATTAAAAAAGTGTTGTTAAATAGTTCTCGAACCCACTGTGGATGGTTCATTGCGTTACAAATCGAGCACTTTCATGTTACTCGACTGTTACTGTGTGAATTCCCATTGTACAAACTGTTACTGTGTGAATTCCCATTGTACAAACCAGTAAATGACATGGTTTACACAAAGTTCGCTAGTTTTCTTATTTTTTATCGGATTGATTTCATATTTTCAGGATATCATAATAATTACACCGTCATGAAACAGAGTCCTAATTTTTTTGATACACCCTGTATGTTACCAGAAAAAAAGCTTCAAATTCCTTCTTTTAAGAAAGAAAAAAGAAGAAAAAAAGTTTTGCCATCTTTATTGAACTGTTTACAAATAATATCCAGGCAATTTTGAGTGAATACAAGCCATATTTGTTGCTCCTACCTTCCATGTGATAAGATGATATCCACTGCTTCATCCACTCTTTCCCTCAACGTCTCTTCACTTGATAATAGTTGTAATAGTCGTGCCGGGGGCAATTCTAGTAGCATACCGGTAATCTTGCTCGCGATAGACTGTCATAAATATACAAGGTACAGATTATCATATCTTGATGGAAGGCGACAAAAAAACTAAAACTGTTCTATGGGCAAACGGACCTCTCAGGTAGGGTTGGTCGATCAGACTTTTTATTTATTTATTTATTTGTCAAAAATCGGGTAAAATATTGGTGAATTTTCAACCATTTTTGAAATTTTCAAAACATTTCAACAATTTACAAAATATTTTCATAGAATCTGTATTAAAATAAATTGGTTATTCATAGAACAGGGTGTTTTCCCCCGTCGCCTGATAGGACATGAATAAGACATCATTTGTGTGGTGGCATGGGAAAACCCTTCACATGGTCATTTTCTAGCAATCTGGTTTTTTTCTTTGGCAGAGAGCTTCATACTCTACTGAGTATAGTACTGTTTAAATTTGTCAACAATTCCATCTAGAACTACAGTTATAATATTTTAAAGATGGCATGTTTATGCGCAATACTAAAAATGGAAACTGAAATTCAAAAGGTTCAAACTTCATGTACACAAAATCTTTTAAATTCTTTGATAATAATAAAACTACACTGTTATATCACACAGAATAGCTTGTCATGTGATAAGGACTTTTGTTATGAACCAAGTTTTTTGCGATATTATTAACAATTGCTAGTTTCAAAATCTTTACAATGCAAGTTGCATAATAGCATGTAAAATTCAAGGAGGAGTGACCTGGTTGCCATGACGTAGTTTTAAGTTCATTCACCTCTGATTTTTTAGCAATAAATGTGATAAACAAGGATCAGAAAAGTACTAAAATAAACTTAACATCTGGAATTTTGCACAAAAAACTCCTGGAGACTAAAGTTCAAGGTATAATGTCTATCTTGGGACCAAAGTTGGAAAATTGACTTGGAACTCATTTGTAAGAAATATTTTGGTATGACCCAGATATCTCAATATTAACACTAGCGACTTCCGACAGGTTTTCCCATACCACCACACATTTGGTATTGTGTTTTGATCATATCTTTAGATCACAGTGTGCAGCCTCTTAGTTCTCAATTCTTAGAATTGTAACATTCATTTAGCACCTCCCCACATTCCCCTGGCTGACGGGGTTTTGATATTAAACACACCACCTATAAAGATGGTAACCGGTACCACAAAGGATAGAACCCGGAAACTTAGGGGTGCAACGAGAGATCACCGAATGATCACTAGCCACTTCAAAACCGGCTCAGTTCTTTTTTGTATATTAATTATATCATGAAATGTTAGTTACATGTGCCGCACATGGATTCCAATCAAATTGACATATAATACAACATACATCTAGTAATTGATAAATCATACACAGGAAGGTAACCAATAAGGTATCTGGTATCTTGTATATTGTATCTTCTACTTTTTATGTTTTGTATACTGTCTAACGGAAATAGAATAGACTGCTACTTAAAAACCAATCTTACCGGTTGTAAGGCCAGCACCCGAGGAAACAATCTCTCTCCCAGCGCTTGTTTGGACGGCGGTAATGGTTCATAATCCGGAGCTCTGTCTTCAGCTGCATTGCTGCTATCCCTTGGGTAGAATGGTCTGGCATCGTAAGACAGCTGATTGCGATCTCTATCAAGACTCTGTGCCACACGGCCGCTCCCTCCGGTACCGGGTCGATAGTTTTCCGCGTGACTTCGGCGCTGGCGTTCTCGCTCTCGTTCCCGGCTGCGTAGCCGTTGGATGAGACCTGATGAGAAAGTACCTATATTGAGATATTAAGTATGATCTTTACATCAATTGAAAAAAACAAGGAGGTCAAAACTTTCTATTATATTATGGAATTTAAACATTTCTAAAGGGTTACACAAAAGAAAGTATACCACTTTGTTTATGTCATTTTGAGTAATTCAATTTTTTTTTTACCAAACAGGCTAGATAGGCATTTAGATGAATCTTTTAGGCATAATTTGATACCAAATTTGCCCCCTAACAACAAAGATTAACCATGATTAGCACCATTTAAAGAAAAATATCCCATTTTCAAAAGTCGCATTTCCAATACACAGCACGGGAAGAAAGGACCAATTGGGGTCTCTCGGGGTGTGTTTATTAGCCAGGATTGACGGTGCTATCGATCGCACAGTACAAATGCGTTGGGTCTTATGACATTGTGTGTGTTAACAATTGGTCCTTTTTTCTCGTGCTGTGTATTGAAAATGCGACTTTTGAAAATGGGATATTTTTCTTTAAATGGTGCTAATCACGGTTTATCTTTGTTGTTAGGGGGCAAATTTGGTATTAAATTTTGCCTAAAAGATTCATCTAAATGCCTATCTAGCCTGTTGGTAAAAAAAGATTGAATGTTACTCAAAATGACATAAACAAAGTGGTATACTTTCTTTTGTTGAACCCTTTATATATTGATTTGTTATTGCTGTGGATGAAATTGATTCAAAATAAATTTGATATGCATGAAGCACACTTCCACCAACAGATGTGCGTGCCAGGTGGATTCATTTTTAGCATTGGATAAACATCAGCTTCAAAGTATTCTTATTCACTCAGTACTGAACCACTATTGAAGTGCACTTTCCCCCCTTACAGATACATACTTGGAATCTTACACATGCATATTAGTGGTACACGTCTTGCCTGCGGATTAACAAGGTCCTCACTGTTTCAAGGACCTCTATGGTACTGAACAAACTATAAAAAAAGAACCACTAGACAGAATTATTTGTATATTTCACTGTTCTAGCTGTTTTGAACCTTCTCAAAACTGCAATGAGGAGTGAAGTGCATTGGACATTCAAAAGGTTTGTGCAATATATAAACACTGCATCACTGTTACTAGACTTACTATATTGTGGACCTTTATGGCTGATCTGCGCCTCTCCTAAATCGGGGATCTTTTCCGTTGACATAAACGCCTCTGCGATGGCTGTGTAGAAGCTCCTTGCGACACCGCTACCCTCACCAGGCTCATCCTTAAACGTGACTTTGACTCTCTGAACCGTCAATGGCGGACCCGTGCCTGTGGTGGCGCTGCTGCTGCGTCGCTGATAGATGGAATTGAGTTGTCTGAGGGTTTGGATGATGAGAGCATCTCGTTTTCTTTCAACCTGTGATTTGCAAACATAGATTAGTGTTAAACAAATTTGATACTACATACTGTTATACTGTACACAGCGCCCTATATCGGGCATTACTGGTACAGTGTCCTTGAAACCTAGGGACATGAGTTTTTGTGTACACAGACCTGGATGATCCCCTACTCTTTACGAAGCAGTCTGTGACCTTTTAACATGCTCGGATTTTGCTCTTTCGATGTGTGAGACCACCATTTCTATGTGACTTCTGAACCATGAGATTGAGACTAAGTACCTTGCCTAAGAATACAAACATGTTGGCCGTAGCGGGGCTCGAACTCACAAACTTTGTATTGTGAGACCTGCGATCTATCCACTAGACCACATACGCTCTCAACTACAACATAAAATGAGACTTAGGCCAGGGAAAAAAACCTGTTCTATGGGCAAACGGACCTCTCTCTCTCAGGTAGTGTCGGTCGGTTGGGCGTTTTTTGATTATTTATTTTTTCCACACACAAAATTCAGAAAATTTTCATCCAAAATTTGTAACAATTCTGACAAAAAAATAGAAAATATTGAAGGGAAAAAATGGGTCAGTCTGGGTTTATTTCTGTGGACATATCACTTGAAACAAGTTCTCTCTTTAGCTGTCCCTGGGAGAGCGATTTAAAACTTCTCTGGAGTTACAGGTACAATTTGTATTAGCACATCTCTTGCTAAAGCTCTCCTTAAAAACAATTCGAGATGAATCAGGTCTGAATTAGGCACAAAAAAGAAAAGAAAAAATTAAGATTTATTTTTGGATTTTTAAACAAGCAGATACTACTCAAAAACACGTTTTCATCTTTCTTTATTGTCATGTGCTTCTTTCAATTTTTTATTTTTTTTATTTAAAAAAATAGCGACCCGGTCGGAAAGGGCAAGCCAATTTTTTGTTTGCCTTAGCACATGCCCACCTGCCATGCTGAGTAACTTTGGCACTAGCTGGTATATCCCAACAATAAGTATTTCTCTACAAATTGTTATGGTTTCTATCTATTTTTTGGTACAGTCAGTTCATCTTATGAATGATGTACTCAAGGGACTGGCCATGATGTGGCATTGGACTGGGCATCAGTAAATCACAAATCAACCAATCACTAGTTATAACTTGCCAACAGTCTATCAAGACTCACAACCGGTGTTAGCTGGCAGATTTACGATCTAAGGTTTTAGTGGAATATATACTTACGGTGATTAGGATTAACAATTTGATATTTGTGTACTAGTAGTGGCCCACAGGAACATTACACTTAAAATGAACAGATTTTATTTTGATTACACTTATTCTATTATATGTGATGCAGCACATTAAAAGGGGGGGCTTTGAGGCTGTGTGTTGTTCAAGATACAAATGAAAACAGACAACAACAAAAAGAATTTTAGAGTCATTTACACTCGAAAAATCTGAATGCCTTGATCAATGTTGATAAATTTGGTGTCATTTTAAAGCTTAGAAATGCTCTGAGAGCACACATAATAAACTCAAAACTGACTTCACCTGCAAAGTCCCCCATTTGATGTGCTGCATCACATTTTGCTCGAGCATTTTTTGAACAAATTGAAGAAATAGGCTTCGTAAGAACACCCTGCTGCAACCCTCACCTCTAGCGAGATATCTCCATTCTTCTGACTATTCCTCAATTTCTCCATCTCTCTGCGGAAGCGTGTCTCCTTCACCTCAAATCCTCTCAGCTCGCTGAGTACAGACCCTGGTTCTGCGCCGACGTCCTCGAGGAACACCCTGCCAAAGAGCTCCAAGCAGAGGCGCCAGCGTCCTAGTAACGAATCGGCAGAGATCACTGGACCAAGGATCCCGCCTCTGTTTGGTCTGAAATGGAAAGCGTGAATGCACTTAATCTTTGCACTTCATCATCATGCGAAATAAAATGTTACTATATTAATTAGACAACAACAAAAAAGTTGACTTGCCCTTTCCGACCGACCCGAATTTTCAGAAATCTAGGGTCGCTATTTTTTAATTTAAATTCAAAGTTAAAAATTAAAAAAATAATTGTTTAAAGAAGCACATAACAATAAAGAAAGATGAAAACGTGTTTTTGAGTAGTATCTGCTTGTTTAATTTTTTTTTTAAAAGTCAACTTTTTTTGTTGTTGCCCTTAGCATATGTTGAATGTCAATTTTTACACACACAATACAATTTTGGAGAGAACAACAGACTACCTCACATTGAAATAAATTTAACACTATGAAACTGTTAAACTCAAGTACAATTGAAGTAAAACATTACCGCAATTACCACCAACTTCTGTCTCAAAAATTGTTCAATTTTTTTATTATGAGAGGACACAGCTACAACTTCAACTTTATTGACATATAAAACCCAACATACAGGTACTGTCAAATAGCACACATACAATCTGAGACGAATATACCTGAAGGGATAAGCAGCTCTATTCATTCCTGTTATGTGCAGCGGTGCAAGTCTAACACGGTTATTGTTATGCTTGATGCCAATCGATTATCATCATTCAGTTTGATTTGTAGCATGACCTCATTATGTGAGTTACCGCGCTATTTCAAATTTAGTGTTATCCACACGTGTGTTACGATCTTCTTAACAACCTGAACGCACTGTAGTATCGGACGGTCACCGACATACAGACTGTTATAGTTTTTTAAATGATTACACATTTATATTGCTAGAATTATGGCATTTCATAAGAAGTATGCCAATTAAAACCTACTAGAGCCATAGTTCAATACATAAACAATGTATTATGATATTCAAAGTGCATGGTTTGTGTTTAGATTTAATATGAATTGAAATACAAATATTCAGATGTGGCTGAGCTGATACACTTATCTGTTGAGGTATAAAAATACCAAATGTGTTGTGTTTCAATTCACATTAAATCTAAATTCTAAACACAAATAATGAACTTTGAATATCATAATACATTGTTTATGGGTTGAAGTAGGGGCACTAGTAGGTTTTAATTGGCATACTTTTTCTGAAATACCATATTTGTAGCAATATAAATGCGTAATCATTTTAGAAATCTATCCCAGTCTGTATGCGTAATCATCATGATCATGGTTTAAACCCAGAAGTGAGAGCAGGACAAATCGACGCATGCGTGTGCATGCGCACAGCCTGTTTTGTAGGTTCTGCTTGGGTTGGTTTGAGAACAATACCGTGCACTGCCGTGCAAGACCTGGTTCGTAGAATTGAATAGCAATACACGGAGCTGCCTATCCCTTCAGGTATATTCGTCTCAGATACAATGTAGAAAACATACACAACAGAGTACAATGCGATGTATGCATTGGTTCAACCTATTTAAACAAACACTTCAATTAAATTGATGCCTTACTTTTTTGGTGTGTTCTTGGTCCCTGTTGCTACTGCTGCTGGTGTCCTTTCTGCTACACTCGGCCCAGCTTTCTCCATGGACTGCCTTCTGCCATTCACTTGGCTTGAACTAGTACCAGCTTCAGCAGCTCTATCCTCAGATTGTCTCGTTACAAGGGGAAGCGGCAATGTATCAACAGCGTCCTGGCTTGGTAATGGGACGCCCTCTAGCGTCGAGGGTTCATTACCATCTTGCCTACCGCTACTACCAGGCAATCCTTCGGCGGCACTCAAGGTGCCTTGTGATGATAAGTCTAGACCGCCGCGGTTATCCCCTAGTATAGAGGACCGATCAACAGAACCCGTAGTCCGTATAACGCTAACTTCCTTAGCGGAAATGGTAGCAATGGCGGTTAGCAGTTCTCGGTTTTCGGCGCTAGCATCAGACTCTGCATCAGCAGCGGAAGTGCTAGCTGTATGCGATGCAACACTGTCTTGAATAACACTTGGTTCCGATGCTGCAGCTGCAACAACCTCCATGGGTTCTTGCCCCGCCGATATATCCATGGGTTCAGGCTCGGCTATAGGAGCAATTCCCCTTGAATTGGGGTGCAATGGAGAGGCGGGCGATTCTGCAGTACTAATGCTGGGTCCAGAGGAAGATGCAGGGAACGTATCTCCTGAAGCCGACATGGACATGGATGCCTGACTGATTGGAGCACTGTCCATGGTTTGGTTGCTTGTGGATGAGTCCAAAGTGGGGGCAGCTAGGACGGTAGACAAACTGGTAAAACTGTCACCTAAACAAACAGAAGAAACAATATTGTCAAGTTTCATCAGAACTGGTTCGCACCAAGTCCTATAGATATGATGAACAAAATCGCATATCATCATATCCTGATTCGATAATTGCCTAACTTACTTTTCAGCGAAATTGAGCTTTTTGCATAAATCATGACTTCATTACATTATGCACGTGCGGTAATTATGCCTAAAGTCATTGACCAATAAAAAATGTTGATAAATGCACAAATTCAATTCTGCCTAAGTCAGCCTTGTGAGTAAGGCAGATTGTAATAATGATGTATAATGTTTAAAATGGGCCATATTAACTCGTATTAGGCCTATAACAAGCCACATTTCACTTTAAGGTATATCTCCAACCTAATTCTATCTAACAGTTACTGCTCCTGTTGGAATTCACCTGCACTATTCATGGTTCAATTCAACATATCGTCAGACGATATCATGTTAAAGCTTTCCTAAGGGTATACCAACCATCTTATATTTAGTTCCTTAGATGTCATAAGGAGCTATATAGGTTATTTCATTAAGGTGCTCAGTGGTGTTAACACAAGATTTTCTTAGATCTTAGCAAAAACATAGCCTACTAAAAAGTACCGTTTTGCTGAATAAACATCATACTGATTGTTTATTCAAAGTCTGCTTAAGGGCAGTGTCAACCCGGCACTTGTTTCAAAAATTGAATTTCATATTTCTCTATTATTTTATACTTTCATATGTATTCTATCATTATCATCATAAGTTACTAATCGGAAGCGATTATTTCCCGTTCTTTTGGGTGATTTAGAATTGTTGTTTTGGTCAGTTTGAGTCAGGAAAAGGCGCATGGTTATTTGGCGGGAAATTAAGCGGAGTTCCGCGCTTTTCAAATGCTGCAAAAGCTGTTCGATCATTACGCCGCGCGCTGAATCTTCCCGTGCGTAATACTAGACGCGCCGCTTAATATCCGCGACGAAGACGCGAAAACAAAAGAGCGCAAAACAATGCCTAAAAATGTAAACAAAGGCCAATCTTACGATCATTTAAATTTCAGTTTTCTTCCAATTTCTTCACAATGTGACAATATAAATTGAATCTGATAGTTTATTTTGATTGTTCATAATAGTATACTCGCCTTTTAGGTCACACGCCCGTGTATTTCGAGAATATTTAGCTTTAAATGGTGGAAAATGTCAATATTTTTACTAAATCGATATTTTCTAGAAGTTCAAATTTGAAGGAATTTTACGAATTTTCAGACAACATAACTAAATATATATCAAACTATCAGGTAAGCTTTTACCACCATTGTATTGTGTAGAGGACTTTCAGCGCTAGGAGGCAATTTTTTTATTTTTTCGATTATGGATTTTAAACTCGAGATATGCATCCATTTCTAGCGAAATGTATGCAAAAAAACATGACTTTTACATTTTTCCGATGTTTTTAGCAATATTTCTAAAACTAAGCCTTATTTTGGAAAAAGAAAAAATTGCCTCCTAGACAAAATTGTCTTATTTACACAAATGTATATTAGAACAAATTACCATTTTTTATTCTATAGTTATGCTGTCTGAAAAATTTGGGGTAAAAAAAATCACTTTTTGGTTCATTTCTCAAAATTTAGTTTATTTGGTATCACATTGATATCACCATCGGATTCCTATCAAATTTCCTTTCTATAAATGTATACTTTTATGTTCTTTTATTAAATATTCTCAAACTTAGAAGCAAAAGTTGATCATCAAAATAATAGGGTTGACACTTCCCTTAAAGAACTGAATCTAATTAGATTATATATCAATTTTCCTAATGTCAAATAGCCTCTTGATGTTGTCAAATTTTACATTCAAGAAGCAGATATCAGAACGTATTATAGATATCACATTCCTGACTGAAGTGCTCAGACTTATCCAATGCAGTAGAACTTGTGTGTGCCAATCTAGTTCTCTAAAATCTGCTCTTCAGATTATATATAATGTGATTTTTTTTCTCTCTCCAAATTTGAACTTTTGTTTTTACAAAATATGATATAGCACTAGTTTCTATGTACAAATTTTAAACAAATATCTCCCAAGTTTGGCTCACCTGATGGACCACTAGAAGCTTCATTAGTAGAAGTGCTTGCACCAGTAGTAAGAGACTGTCCTGTTGCAGCAGCAGCAGCAGGTGTGGTGCTTTCTACAGTGACATCCACAGCAGGGTCCTGCTCCATCTGTTCCTCTTCTTCCTCTGCGTCAGCAAACGTATTTGACCTCCGTACGGACAAGCTCATCTGCGTTGGCAAGACCTCTAGATATTGGGTGTCCACGCTGATGGACGTATTGTGTGGGTTGATGATTGGATCCGTAGAGATGGGCGGCTGATGAGGGGTGCCGAATAATTGCTCACGGGACGCGCTGGGCTGCAGTAAATGAGGCCTTTCGGCAAGAGGAAGCGCTTCGGAGAGTGGCGTGCTGACGGGGTCTGGGGGTAGACAACCCAGGAATGTGGTGGAGTCCGAGCGCACAAAAAACGGATGTCTCCGCTCTCCTAACGGCGCGCTTTCTTCGTCTACGCTCTCTCCGTCGGCGGCGTTGCTTACTTCGGTCGCATCATCCTCTGTATTATCGTCGCAATCGTATTCTTGAGCGACGGTCCACAACGAGTCTCTAGCCTGCTCTGCTTCTTGTTTCACATCGGGGTCAATGCTACGCAAGTAATAGATAACAGCATCCAGGACGTAAGCAACATGCTTCAGAGCAGCAATGTCTAAAACGGGCAACCACCCGGCGTGCTCTTGGTTGTGAGAACGCATCAGAGAGAGGGTGTAATTTAGAAAGTCCATCATGGCGTTATGTTCATCGCTACTCCCGTGCGCCTCCTGACGACGGTTCTCAATGCTGCGTAGGAAAGATGCCTCTTCCCTGGTGGCAGCCTCTTTCGCAGGCCCTCTTAGCCCACGCATAAACTGTGTGTGCATGGGATGCGTTGGATGTCCTGGGTCCGTGATAGAGGCTAAAGCTTTACCATATCGTAACTGAGCTTCAGTGCTATTCATGATGCACACCAACCAGTCCCAGGTACAACGTAGACTACTCTCAGCTATTGTCTGCAAAATTGATAAATAAAAACAAAATGGTTAAAGGTGTATGTTCTGATCATTTTTTTTGTGTCAATGATTTGTTTTCACTTTAATATATTTTAATATCAGAAGAATCCCCACATTTTTCTCATGTCTGTAAAATCTTAGGGACCAGAAATGTTCCATTTAGAAATTATAGGCTAAAATGTGGTGAATTACTGCCAAAGGTGGTTAACCACCAGCCAGTTGTGTTCTACTCAATGGGCAAATTTCATGTCCCCTTGTGCTTCTAAGATAAGAACCATTGGAGTTATGCAACTCAAACTTTGGAATGCTACAATTTTAAGGATGACTTTTCACGCAAACTAGAAAACATTAAGGTAAAAATTGGGCCAACAATAAGAACATCTACCTTTAACTTACAAATTTGATCAACTGATAATAACTAAACATTTTGGCACTAACCATTTTGGGGACTATGTCCTTATATTACAGAATTTTTTTAGCTACTGCTATTCAGGAGATAATATTTAGAGCATGATATGATACTTCATTTTTATCAGTATTTCATTTCTCAATCTGGTATTGGTTACTGTCACTTTGTTTCCCTCTATTTTCCACTAGTGTAGATGCACCACAGTTGAATCCTTGCTCTGATCCTTCCTTGGTATCCATTAAGGACATTTAAGTTTTTGCAACTCACATGCAACTTAGGCTAAACAAAGAAGGTGGTCTGTCTCAGAAGCCAGCCCGCATTGGTATGTGAAATGAGCTACGGCGCGTAGGTATATGCGCTGGGGCTAAAAAACTTCTTTTTTTTAAACTTTTTTGTTGTTGATTCTTTTTTTTTAAAAGTTAAAAAAAGTTATCTGTAAGCTTGGATAAGCAACAAAAAATAAATCACACATTTTTTTTAAAAATTGCATGCCTCATAGCCTATTTTCTAATTTTTAAAAACAAAATATCGCACAGCACTTAGCTTTTTTGCACAATGTTTCTGAGAAAAGACTATCTTCTTTGTTTGGCCTTAACAAACTCAAAACACTTTCCATTCAGCTTTAAGTTATATCTTTAAACATCGGCATATTGTTGGGGTGTAATCTGAACTGCTGGCGATTTTAATAGTAGTTCACGTTTCAAAAATTTGGAATAGAATTTACTATTACCACAAAGATAGCCACTGTATTGGCAAATTCTAACTGATTTATCCATTATATTTTTCAACTACTAATTTTGAAGAGCATTCACATCACATTTTTAGTGGTTTGTGAGTTTTGTGATTAAAACTGCTAACTTGATGCTATAAAGACTCTTTAATGTTATGCCCAATATGAATAGATATATTACAATAAGCCGCAAAGCTTTCTGGAAGTTCTATTTCCAACCCACCTGTAATCCAAGTACATCCTCCGGTGTCACCTCCAGACTCTCCGGCAAAGAAGCTAACCCGCTGTAATTTGGCAACATGGCCAGCAGATCGGCTATCTGTCGCACAACTATACCGTGCGACCTGGCCAGACGACTCGCCGTCGTGGAGTGAGCGTGCTCGTTGCTGGTGCTAGCGGTGGTGTTGGTGCTGCTGCCGGGCGGGGGCAGCGTACTGGCCGACGAGGTGATGGTGGTGCGTCTCAGGTTGGACGGGTCGATGTAGATCAGGCCACCTGATGAGAATGATGAAACACCTTTACAGTGGGAGAAAATGGGGAGTAGATTTGTCATTGAGTTGCATACACAGATGGTGAGTATATAAACAAAGGCATTGAGATTTGCTTAACACTTTGCTTGGGGAAAAGATGGTAACATCTTCAGGGTCTTAACTATGGCAACACACACACAAAAACACTAAGACAATCCCCTTTGGACTACACCACACTTCTAGCCAAGAACACAAAAGTCAACTTATATAAGGGATAGATTGGTTCGGAGTGTTATGCAGGATTAAAACAGCAACTAGTAGCAACAAGGGGAAAACACAAACAATGGTTGATATTACACCTTTTTTCCCAATAAACCACCTACAGTTCAGTCAGCAGTCAGTTCCAAATTGGCGAGCCTCCTTACAGCAGCGAATTAATACAGAAGAGTGTGGGGCGCACATAAGGCTCGCATGAAGCAACATGGTGCACCATGCATCATATGCGTGATGCGTGCCTATGCTAAAATTGTGGGTATACGCTTAGATTACTTTCGTGTGGAGAGATAAAAAAACCACATATTTATGGCCAATTTGGAACTAATTAAACTTAAACTGCTAAATAAATAAAAATCGGAAATTTGTTTTCAATCACCCATTTGTCAAATATTTTGTGATAAATTCATATTGTGTTTCATATCAATGGAAAGCTGATGTGTTTTGATTTCCAAATGATACCTCATTTTTAGCCATCACTTGTGTCAGTGCTTAGCCACCTGATATTGTGAATGTAGGAGTGGCTCATTTAAAATGTGCCAAATTCACCACTATTTCGTGCCCAAAAGAACAACTCTATCATCTGTTCAATGAAGAGTTACATACTGTGCAAAAACGCTGTTTAAAACAACTGATGTTGTTCAAGTAACTTACTCAAACGAATGTTTAAATACACAAATCTTGTTTAAGCCGGGTACTTGAAGGTCCCTTGTTGTTTAAAACGGTTAAACAACATATTTGCTGTGTTGTAGAGAGATACTCCTTTGACTTAATTCTGATGACAAAATAGTGATGATTTTTGCACATTCAGAGAGATCTCTCTCCATATTCTCAAGTACGTGGCTGAGCTCTGGGACATGTTCATATTGTGTTGCATACCATTTAAAAAAAGCTGATGTGTTCATCTTTCCAGTGATACCTACTTTATAGCAATTACTTGTTTCAGAGCTCAGCTTGGGAATATGGGGAGGTCTCAATCTGAATGACAATATCATCACTATTTTATCCACAGAAGTCAATAGCATATCTCTCTACAACATAGCAAAAATGTTGTTTAACAGTTTTAAACAGCAGTGGTGCTTCAAGTACCCTGCTTAAACAAGTTTTGCATATTTAAACATTCGTTTAAGCATGGTATTTTAACAACTGGTAATGTTTAAGGTTTTAAACAGTGTTTTACAGTGTATCTGTCAATGTATTACTTTATTGAAGAGTTGTTCTTTTGAGCACAAAATAAGGCAAAAAAAGAAAAAAGAAGTTGACTTGCCCTTTCAGGGTTAAAGTCAGGGTTGGACGGTCGGATTTATTTTGTTTTTTGGAAATTTACTGCACAAAAACACGTTTTAAAGATTTTCTTTTGATTTTTTATCATTTATTTTGAAACAAAAAGATACTACTCAAAAACACGTTTTTATTTTTCTTTATTGTTATGTGCTTCTTTCAAAAAAAATCTAGCGACCCTAGATTTCCGAAAATTCGGGTCGGTCGGAAAGGGCAAGTCAACTCTTTTTTTTTTTTGCCTAATGGTGAATTTGGCACATTTTGAATGAGACCTCCCCACATTCACAAACAGATAGCCAAGCACTACAAAAAACAATTACTACAAATGAGGTGTCGTTGGAAAGAGGAACGCATCAGCTTTACATTGATATGAAACACAATATGAGTGTATCACAAATTATTTGACAACTTGAAGATTGGAATCAAATTTCCGAACTTTTTTAGAGTAGTTTATATAAATTGATGCCTATTGTAAAAATCCATGGGCAATTGAACTACATTTAATGATTAATAATCTGATTGGGGAAAAAATGGTTAATAATAACATCGTAACTGCTGCATTACCTCCGGCAGTGGCCGATGCAGGTATACTGGACGAGCTCTCATTACTTCGAGACTGCGACGGCGTCTGCTGATTTCTGAATGCCCAGTGCATTGGATGAGTAATAGGCTGACTGTTGCTACGAGTCCCTCCGGGACGACTGGTGCCTGGGCGTTCCAGGACATTGCCAACAAATGCTGGTGTCTCCGGGTCTTCTTCTTCTTCTATTTCATTTTCGCTCTCTTCCTCCTCTTCCTCTGCGTCGTCGGCGTTTGACGAAGACTCGTCTTCCGAGAAGAATACCGCCACAGAGCCACCACCTGACAAAAAAAGATGATGCAAAAATGCAAGGCATAAGGGAAGGTTTATCACTAAAGGCAGCTTTAGATTGTTTGAGTAACTATTTCCTTATTCTAAAAAAAAAATCTCTACAATGATTTTTTGAAATTCACAACATTTAATAAGTGAAAAATCAAAATAACAAAATCCACATGAATGGAATGTGAGGAACAAGCTGCATGTGATTACAGTGACTTATAAAGTACGTCCATAAAATCAAACAATTTTATGGCTAAAAATGTTATGGTATTATAAGCTATGTGGCCAAAGCTTTCAGCTTGTGATTTATATTGAGGGGCCTCACAAAGAAGTCATGTTTGGTACCAAAAAAGATTCTACAAGTTTTCCCTTTCCAAATATATTTTCAATTTGGTACTGCAACTAATTTTAAGAGAGAGATACAAATCTATCAAATGGTTTTGAAACTTTTGGGACACCCTGTACACGCAACATGACTGCAACATGTTCTTTAGGCCAACAAAATTGTTGTGTTGCCCTCAAGTGCCAAAAATCTTGAAGTCGGGTCGGTCGGTCGGCTTTCCCTTATTTTTCTTCTTTTTTTTTACTGAAAAATATTACTGACAGACCGTGGTTCATGACAAGACAAAATTGGTAAACGTCAATTTGACTAATGTTTCTAGTGTGATAGTAGTTTAAAAGCAATCTATTCAAGCAGAAAATAGTAATATTTTGAAATATTGGTTAAAATTTAAATCTTAAAAAAAATTAAAAATCCGACCATAATTTTTTAGATTTTAGGGTCGGTCGCTGAGGGTAAGGAAATTCTCTTTTTTTTGCCTTAAGAGGTGTGACCAAAATATTTTTTTTACTGAAAAATATTACTGACAGACCGTGGTTCATGACAAGACAAAATTGGTAAACGTCAATAGTAGTTTAAAAGCAATCTATTCAAGCAGAAAATAGTAATATTTTGACAAATTGGTTAAAATTTAAATCTTAAAAAAAAATTAAAAATCCGACCCTAATTTTTTAGATTTTAGGGTCGGTCACTGAGGGTAAGGAAATTCTCTTTTTTTGCCTTAAGAGGTGTGACCAAAATATTTCAACAAGTATTCTGTGAATGTCAACTGACATGACTAACCTGCATCGGAGCCTGCATTGCCAGGATTGATGCCACTGCGCCTACCGTTCACATTCTCATGATCTTGACTTGTGTTGTCGTGATCCTGGTTGCTATGGTTACTCTCGCTGTCGCTATCACTCTCTGCGAGGAGATCCAAGTCCATGTCGCTCTCGTTGGCAACTAAACATAAGGGCAATTAAATCATTCAGAATATGGACCAATTGAACAGATGCTTTAAATTGTTCAACAAATTGCACTTTGGTTTACTACACTTTTGCTTTCAGATATTGGATAATTACGTTTGAAATCTATTTTACATCTTTTTCGGTTTTCATTATTCAATATTATGTTATCGTATAAGACAAGGCCTATTCTTTCCTATTAAGCAGCACCAATAATCTTGGTAAATCACTTTATAACAGTCATGGAAATCCCAATGTTTTTTCATTCATTCATAATATTTATTAACACAATCTAACATCATAATATACAACAATGTATAACCAAGAAAAGTATCATGAAATAAATAAAATGATACGATATAAAGTGTAAAGAGTTGGAAAGAATTATACAATAAAAAATGTGTGGAGAAGCCATTAAGCCTGGAAAGGCCACAAGTTTGGCAATGCTTGTGATACCCATGTGACACCCATGTGTGACATTCATGTGAGACCCATTCGGAACCCTTGTGGCTTCCATGTGACCCCCACATGTTACAAGCCTAATACCACCAAATAATCTTAAATTACCACAAGGTGACATCCATGTGAAACCAATGCCAAAAGCATAGGACACCTTTATGATGCCTATATGAAGAGGTTTTTTGCAAAAGGGCCTGCATCCACTTTGGCTCTTATTGAGAAAAAGTCAAAAAACTGTTTCTAAATATTCAAGTTGAGCAATTGAAAAACTGAATGGATTATGTAAGAGGTACACTACATACTAATTTAAATTGAAATAAATTTAAAATGTGCTAGTTTTCAAATAATTTTAAAATCATGTTTACATTTTGTGAAAATTTGGATGTAGGCCCTTTTGCAACAAAACTCCATCTGTTTGTACATAAATACCACACACAAAAAATCATTTATTTTAATCATTTAAAAAAAATAAGTTTGATATAGAAATGTATAGGTCACAATCATATATTTCAAGGAAACAAAGTCATTTTTTTCAAAAAGTCCTACATCTCATTGTAAACAGCCATTGAAGTTGTTGTTTTGTTGCAAAAGGGCCTGTATCCCGATTTAATTCTGGATACAGGCCCTTTTGCAACAAAACAACAATTTCAATGGCTGTTTACAGTGAAATGTAGGTCTTTTTGAAAAAGAATGACTTTGTTTCCTTGAAACATATGATTTTTCCCTATACATTTCTATATCAAACTCATTTTTGAAAAAAATGCACCATAGCCCTTTTGCAACAAAGCTCTTCATATATATACTGTTTCTAGTTTTACCTTCATCATCTTGTTGATCTTCCCTGTTCTCTTGGTTTCCCTGGTTGTCATTCTGATCCCCTTGGTCTTGATTACGCATCTCATGCTGTACCTCCATCACATCACCAACAACAATGTCAACCTGGGTACAGAGAGAGGTGAAAAGTCACTTTTTGAATTCACTGCATTGGTGTCATACTTGTATCCAAAACTTACATGTAAAAATGAATCAATCTATCGTAAGGGCACATCAGACTATGCTACTTTTTGGTTCAAACAAATCTGATCTCAACCAATTACAATCACTACAAAACTAGGCAGCACATCTTGTCTGTGGAGGCAGAAAAAGAGACTCGCCATCTCCCTTGTTCAAACAACTTCATTGGCTCCCGCTGTGACAGCGTATTATCTACAAATTGTGTGTACATATTTATAAATGTATTAATGAAACTGGACCTATCTATCTTAATCAGTGCATTGCTCCCTATGAACCTGGTCTTCGATCTACAATCCTGGAAAAAAGTCTTGGAACACTTGCGTGTGATTAACGGACAAGTGTCACCCCCACTCCCCCGTACAATGTTGACCAAGGCCAGTGGCTCCTGCAGCTTGCCAGAGTGTCCCAACATTGATCGATGGGGGGTGGGGAAGTAAAAATCTCATTTGAACAATTTCCGTTTATAACAGAAGACACTAAGTATCAATACATGCACACAATACCCAGCACGTGTGCTCAGCTCAGCGTTCGCGTTCCAAGGACTTTTTTCCAAGATTGTAGGTCTGATCGATCTCTCCTAGTTGATCAATGTACAAAAAACCCTGCCGCAGATAAATCTTTCACTGTTGCTGGTCCTAACTATGGAATGATCTACCCAGCAACATCAGACCCTGTGAATCCTTACAAGTTTTCAAGAAACACCTGAAGACTCAGACCCTGTGAATCCTTACAAGTTTTCAAGAAACACCTGAAGACTCACCTGTTTCCTATTTAATGTTCTTTTAAAATGTAGTACTAGTTTTTATTCATACATTTTTTGTTGATTGATTTTTTTTGCCGCCAGCGCCGCGATCGTAATGAAATAGCGCAAAGCTAACAAAAATAATGTTGAGGTAAAAATGCCCAAAACGCTTGATGATGATGTAAAGACACTAACTTAGGGATGATTTTTTTTTAAACCTAATCTAATATTTTTTGAAATTTTGACCAAAACGTGCCAAAAAAGTGAGAAAAAATGGAAACTAATACCATCACTCTTACCTCCTCCCCATCTGCCACAACAACCTCGTGTTCTTCCTCCTCCTCCACGATACGACGGCTGTGATGAGACGAACGGCTAGAACGCATCGAAGTCATGTTGCGTGAGGTGCCGCCGCCTGCTCTACGAGATGAATTGGCGGCAGAGCGCACCGGTAGTGGTTCGGTAAAGAATAGTTCTTCGCTTCCCTGTGTATGAGTGTAGGTTAACAGAGGTTAAAATTAACATTGTTTACTAACAATTTACCAACTAGGGATTTTTCAAAGTGAACTTCTCAATTCTGGTATGGAACTGTAGCCCTCAACAGTACGCTGCAGCAATCATACACATGCACAGTAGCTCGCTTGCTTCATACTACAGGCCATCTCAGAAATCTAGCTGAAGTACAATTATGTTGTTAATTTCTAATCTGTTATGAATCTTGACAAAAAGGTTAAGTTAACACACACTCCAACTTTTCACAAGAGCCTGACAGCCTCTCAGTACATCTAAAAAAGTTTAATATTGACTCCCCAACCCCCACAAAAAACACCCCAAAATAACCCAGTATCATTATCTTATTATGTCTTTATTTATAAATCCTCTTTCATCCCACTTATGGACGGTTTTTTGGGAATTTTGTGAGTGCTGTAATTATTGAACTATGACTCAAATTTATACAAAAGTATACATTTTTGGAAAGGAAATGGATCAGAGAATCCCAAATTTGGCCCTTTTTTGACCCAATTTGTTAGGACAAAGCTAATAAAAATAATGTTGAGTAAAAAATGCCCAAATCGCTAGATGATGATGTTAACCCTTACAGCCCATGAAATCCCATTTGAAAACTATGCTGGAGGCACGTGTCACCTCAGTCTATCTCGCCGGGCACTGACACCAGGTGATAAATGCGCACGGAATTGTTAATTGCGGGCGCGTGACTCCCTGGCCGAGTGGACTAAGACCCCGTCATCCATGCTGGAGGACCCGGGATCGAATCCTGTCGTCAGCAAGTCCGGTTTTTCTCGCTAAATTTCGCCCATTTCCACTCTCAGGGTTTAGACACTATTAAACTTAAGGTGTTTTTTAATTTTTTACCCAAGTTAATATTTTTTGAAATTTTCACAAAAAAAGTGAGAAGAAAAAACAAATTCCACTTTTTGGTCAAAATGTATACTTTTATATGCATTTGATTAATAGATCAATAATTACAGCACTCACAAAAATCAAAAAATCAAATCAAAAACTTCCTTGAGTCCCCCCTTAATAGCTTACCTGTATAGCATCTGTGTGGCTATTGAGTGGCAAGAAATGCTGCGTAGGTCTCGCCACACCCATACGAACTGGGGCAATCAGGGACTCGGCTATCTCACATAACTCCGGTATGGATTGGTGGATTAGAGCTTTGAAGACACGCTTGCATTTTAGAACAGGATCGGACCTTCAGCGTTCAGTTTGGTAGAATTTATAGATACAAATAAACAGCAGACATTAGAATACCTATCACAATATGGCACAAACAATCATGGTAGAAATAAAGCAATATTATATGATTTTGTTTCGCCTTAACACTTTCCACGCGGCAGGCGGCTGCAGACGACATCCAAAATTTCACAAAATGTTTAAAAAATATCAAAATTATGGAATGTCATTACCATATTTGGAATCATCTTGAGAAATGCATTGGCATAAGTACAAACATGCCTAGTATCGGGTCAGTAATCCTTGAGATAGACTTTGAAAATTGTGAAAGGTTTCTAAAAAATCTGTTTTCTGTATGGTAAAATAATAGCCGCTTTGAAAGTGTTAACATAAGGTTATTCACTGTCTTATGATACATTTTAACACATCCTGGTATCGTAATCTCTATACTACTCTATTTAGTTTCTGATTTGATAGATAGAATAATTGCAGTATTGAATTTCTGTTGACCAAACAAAATACTATTTCTTGCCATTAGTTTTATAATTTTGAGTATAGCAGTTCCATTTCACCATGGGAGGGGGTGGGGTCAAATCAGCATAAATTCTAATGATTATGTATGTCATTGAAATGCAATTGCATTTGCACACCTGCAGAGGTTATGTGCCGCCTAAGAATAGATTTATCACAAACATTACCCCACCTTGAGGCAACATGGAGTACATTCATATTCACTTAATATTGCATGCCTAAATACACTGCTTTCTGTATTCAAATGATTCAAATTTCAATAGGGTGACTGTGTGATTGGCAGACAAATTGTATATTGTCAGCGTCATAATACCATGGACATAATTCTAACAATGCATGCGTGCAAACATGCGTAAACCTGGAAGTGCGTGCCGGGCGCTTTCAAAAATGACCGCGCGTCCTGATTGATCAATTGTGAAATTGTCACGTGCATGAATGCACAGTTGTTCGTGCATTTCATGCATCTGGACGCAGGCTTAGCGAACACCAACAAAACACGCTCACATGAAGTAGCTTGAATTATGTCCATAGCATTATGACAGTGACTATAGCATTTCATTTGATTCTACTTACGTCCACTTTTTACCAGGCGCCATCTCCACACCAAGGACAACATAAACACGTGCAACAGACCTGACAAAGCGACGTGCAACCTCCACGGCTTGAGCCTTCCTGGCCACACTGCCGGCGTTACGTATGCGCCGTATCAGTGTCAACAAAAGTGTATCAAGGTCCTGAAGAAGTAAAAAAAGACGGTAAGAGTTTAAAAATGGCAATCAAATTGTAAAATTTGTAAATAATCAATAGGCCTATATGTAATAATCTTGTTGATAGGAAAACAAACACATTACATATGTGCCGTATCAGTGTCAACAAAAGTGTATCAAGGTCCTGAAGAAAAAAAAGAGACAGTAAGAGTTTAAAAATGGCAATCCAATTGTGAAATTTATAAACAATCAATAGGCCTATATGTAATAATCTTGTTGATAGGTAAACCAACACAAACACAGCTCAATCAAATTACTCTCTTCACTATATTCCATTTACCTCCTTCTGTGCAGTAGCATCAGATCGCGATACACACTGGCATCACTGCACGATGGAACACAAATGAAATTGAACATTTGATTGCAGTACTTGTCTAAATCTTGGACCGGGATGATGCAATGTAATGCATTTGACAATCAGAGTTTGCATAACTAGTCTAGTAAATCAGTTCCAAGATCGGATATTCATAAGCGGACTTGGTTCAAATGTGATCATCAATAGCAGCATGTAGACTGATGTGAGGGAAGTGGAGGAAAGTAAACACTACGCTAAATGAAGGGGTCGGGATGATCCCGAAAGCTACGGAGCTCAAAAACAATGGTTCATCAATATTAGATCATATCAAGCCTTTTCACATTGACCTAACAATCGATCATATTTTGATTGATCATCATTTTGTAGGCGCAATAACAGTCGCTAAGATAATCGATCACCAAAATGGACCACTTCACTGTGTGAATACAATAACTGATGATCGATCAAATGCTTGCAAATGCTTTGAAACGGCTTAATTAGGTTCCACTTGGCAGCGACAAAATACACTCGATTGTGGGGTTAGTGTGAAAGGCTTATGATAAAATGTGTTAACTTACCGCACTTATGCATTTGACCACCAGTGTGTGGACAAACCAATCCAGCCTGAGTGTTGCCGATTGTCCTTTGAGATGAACATCATCCTCCCCCATGGGTACGTGTGGTGTATTAGCACAACCATTGCTACATTCACTAGGTAGAACAGAGATATATATTAAAAGACACTGGTTATTAAAACGATTGGATTGACGAGTGGACAAGGTTTTTTTCAATGGATACACAGCCTATTTATTCATTGCCACAGTCAGGCACACTTGAAAACATGAGGTGTAGGTTACTTGATGCACACCATGACCACGGATATCTATTGGACTGTTTGGGGGTTAAGTTGACCTACAGGAACTTTTCCACCACAAGGTCAACCTAAACCTTGTGTGTTCATTATTAGTCTATAGACCATTTCAAATTGAGATCGGAAATCTTTGGAAAAACAGGTTACGTGGAGTAGGTGCGTTGCGCGTTCTTCGCAACAGTTGATCGCATTCACAGCATTGTCCTAGTTAGCTGTCCGCCTAGTGATTTTCATACACGCGTGCACACATGAGAAGTAAAATGTGGAAAGAGACTATTTTGTTTTTTATCAACAAAGGCGTTTTATAGGCAAATTCCAATTGTATCGAGCAGACGGTAAAAAGTGAAAATATTACCCCAAATCTCTTTCATCTCACCCTTTGTTGTTACTATGCCGCAACATCAACTTTGTGAGGGATACAATCTATCACCAACACCAGCGCAATCTATCACACGGGCAGACAGGTGAAAAACACGTTTGTTTTTCTCCGGCACATGGCCATGACCTGTCAGGAGCTGACAGGTCATGTAACCGAGCGTCAAATCACTCGGCTAATCGGAAGCATTCGGGTGGTCGTGTATTTTCGGATTTGAAATAGTCTATAGGTCATAAATCAAAGAGAAAACAGATATGTATTCATCTCTCAATGTGTACCTTAAAATATTTCTGACCCTTCTGTTCGACTGTGAAAGTTGCTTTTGGCGAAGAGGGAGTCATTTTGGAGGAGATTGCTCTAAATTACAAAGCATCGAAATTAAGTGCAAATACTAACTTTGCACAGGCATCCTATGACTCACCTCTTGTTTTCGTATCCATTCAGCAACATGGCTTCCACAGCCTGCCAATCTTGCAGCATACAGTTGAGGGCATGGCGACAGAAACGAGGAGGCTCTAGATTGTGATCCGGTATCTCCGCTTCTCCTGAAAACGATTTCCGTATTTATCACATTATACATAGTTTAGTTCTAGTTAAACATATTTACCAAATTATACAGTTTAGTTCAGTTCTATGCTTATATTGATGCAAACAAATGCATCTGTGCAGAGGCTGGGCCCAACTACAGTCTCTAAATGTGACCAGTCGCGTCAAAAAAGGACATGTTGTCGGCAAACAAAGTTTTGAGATAGAGGCCAATATATTTGGTTAAATATAAAGAAAATAATAGAAACAAATATGCTTCTTCAAATCATATCTTGTGATTACAAAGTCCCATTACCTTCAATACGGTGTCATTTCAAAGCTTAAAATGTGCTCTTTCAAGTTCTACCAATAACTCAGATTTGACTTGGGCCTCCAACATGTCCATTTTGATGTGACGGGTCACATATATTCTAAGGCCAAAACACAACCATCCTTGGAAAGCATCAATTTAAACAATTCAATACAGCATGTCTAGACATGCGACACCCTGTTGTGCCGATAGGCTCTCAGTTCTAATTGGAATAAGATTGCCATTGTTCCTAAGCTCCTTCTTGGTACAATTTCTGGATCTTTGCAGCCAAAATGCCTGCTAAATTTGAAATATGTCTAATTGATAATGAAACTGAATGTGGGTTCCATTTCACTTAACCTAAGAACACGATGCGAGGGCTTGTTTTAGTGAATGCGATAAATTGGGAATTTTATTCTATTATAATGCGCTGATATATGTACTGTACTGAATAATTTCTGGTATTGACAAACAATGCTGTGTGTACCCTTGGTTGGTATAGGAAGGCCTCTCCTCAACAGATCAAGCAAGGCAAATCTTATTGAAACTTAATTCTTTTCTCATAGTGGAAGTAAATTTTAATTAGTTGAATATTAACATTTTATCTTCGCTTCAGGAAATGAAATGTTCAGTATTCTTTCATTTTCATTTTGACCTACACATTTTTCTATCTGTTATAACATTAAACATGGCATTGTTCAAAGATATAAAAAATTAAACATTCAACAGATTAACCCCCTGGGGTCTAGCTGTCTATCTTACAGTGGTTCTGATTGGTTTATTACAAGATGTACTCATATGAATAGCCAATTCAAATGCAGCTTGTAAAATGTTTCACTCCCATCTTTATCAAGGATACAATTATTCTAACAATGTCTCTCATTGGTACAACAAATGATGTATCCATCTATTTAACCAATCGGCCGGTAGTTCTCAGGGGGTTAAGTAAAATTGAGGTTTCTTAGTTACCTGCATCTGTATTCTTGCGAGATAGTCTGCTGCGAGATTGGCCCACATGGCGCTGTTCAGATGTCTGCCTAGCTACTGTCTGCACCAGGAATAGCAAGATGTGCTCACCACTAGGAAAGGAATACATTAACAAAATACATTTAATTTAAACACTATCTGCATATAAAAATGTTGTCATAACGTTGAAGAAAACCTCTATGGAAATGGGAGTATGATTTCATTTAAATTTGTATCAATGACCCACAATGCACTAAGGCCCCCTCCTCCACCTCCCCCCTCCCCCCCCCCCCCCAAAAAAAAAGAAGAAATTGTTGTGTTGCCCTCAAGTGCAAAAAATCTTGAAGTCGGGTCGGTCGGTCGATTTTATTTTTTTATTTTACTTTTTTTTTGCTGAAAAATATTACTGACAGACCGTGGTTCATGACAAAAATTGGTAAATGTCAATTTGTCTAATGTTTTTAGTGTGATAATAGTTTAAAAGCAATCTATTCAAGCAAACTTTTTCATTACAAGCAGAAAATAGTAATATTTTGAAAAATTTTGTAAAAATTAGATCTTTTTTTAATATTTAATTTTTAAATGGTGATTTTTGAGATTAAAGGGTCGGTCGCTGAGGGCAACACAAAATAATTGTGCCTAAGTGCTGCTCATTCCTAGATTACATGCTGATTATCTGAGGATGTCACACGCTGATTATCTGAGGATGTCACACATCATGTGTGAAGATCATGAGGGTGGCAACAGTCTGAACTAGTCCGACAGATCTCACTCATGTGTATTAAACAATAAGCGTTAGACTTTCTCAATTGTTTGTTTGAAATGTTTGTACTATGTCTAGTTCATTTCATGTATAACCCGATCAACAAAATTACATACGATGCATTTGGTCCTGCTATCAAGGCTTTTCCTTCACACTTTCCAAAGCAGACACAGTAGGCAAGTCGTCGTGGGAATGCAAGAAAGCCAATCTAAATCTGCTCAGTTTAAGCAATTTCAACAGTCTTGGAAACTGCTTTTGAACTATTTACTGACTATGTGGCACTTTATGCTTCATAGGGACTAGCATTACTTACCGACTATTAGGAACTTTGACCAGATCCGTTTCATGTATGAGCCTATCCAACAGTTCCATACGGGCGGCATTCTGTCCCGCTATCAAGGCTTTACATTCACACTTCTCCCAACAGTCACAGTAAGCATGCGGCGCTGTATGCTTCAGTCTGGTATAGTGGAAAGAAATAATCATTTGAATTAAAGTCAAATTATATTGGTGATGAAAATTAGTTCAACTGAAGCAAATTTTAGACAACATTCTTAAACAGCTAAGAATGATTAGGCAAGTCTCATTGGTTCTCAGAGAAATCGGCGACATTTATATCAGACTACCCTCGCGCATTGCGTGGTAACTAAAGTTTTCTTCCATAACACACACTTCTGCAGTGCTTCTACTGCAATTTTCCTGCATGCTTATGCGGCGCATTACGCCTACGCATGGTGTTCTCACTGCACGGGATTGGATGGAATGTTTTGGGGTTATTCGATACTAACAGGGGTAAAAGTTAATTGGCAATTAAAGTTACAATTTTGATTAAATAAATGTCTAAAGTTGACTGTTTAAGAATGAGAATAAAGGTATTGTTTTTATACTGTACCTGTGTTATATTATCTGACATACGCAGCATTCCACTTAAAATAATACCACCGCCGCATTTATGTCAGACAATATAACACAAGTACGGTCTTAACACAACATTTTTATTCTCTAATTTAAATGCGTTGAACAATCTCTGTTACTTCCTATTGCGATGTACACTTATTTTGAAAAATATCATAAATGCTACATTTTCCATAACTTACTTGCAATCATGTCCCTTATGGCAAACCTTTGCACATTCGGTACAACAGCACAGAGCTCCAGTCAGTCCACATGTACGGCATTCAAATATATCCTGCAAAAAAATAGAAATCGAATATTTTAAAATCCCGCAATCCAGTAAAATTCTAATATGAAAATCTATGATAAACTTCACCTATAGTTTAATCAGTTCCAAATTGGTAAGAAATATTCGGTTTTTATCTCTTTGGCGCAAAAGTAATCCAAGTGTACGCACACGATTATGGCCACACGCACGCTGTTGTTGAGAAAGCGTCGTGCATATGATGTACAGTTCGCTTGTTGTCTTCAGCGTGCCCACGTCCTTCTGTATTCATTTGCTGCTGGAAGAAGGCTTCGCCAATTTGGAACTGATCAAACTATAGTACAAACAGTGTGACTGATTTGAATCAATAGAGAGGGTAGGGTGCCAGCTTGGTACACTGCTCCTAACCCACCAATGAGAAAATGTTGGAAATAAAATAACATGGGGTTTTAAATAATTTAGGGAATTCATTATTAAGTTTGTTGGGAATATGATTGATTAAATTTCTCACATTTTGGCCCTTTAAACATTTGTCTGTTTTCATTGTCATTATTGTTATATGATGAAGAAGTATGTGTTACCCCATCCACACTTTTACACCACACAGTTTAAAGGATAGACACCACAATAAGTGCACGATAAAAATTGATGCTTCATCGATCACTATTCATACACTCTTAATAGTGTTGAACCAATCAGAAAGCATCTTTTCTTGCGTAATTTGTAATCTGTTTGGTTGTTCTTCTCGTTAACTTGTTTTAAATGTGTTTGTATTTTAAAACAAAATTATATTTTGTATGTATTTTTACCTTTTACCAATTATGTACTTTTACCTTTTACCGTGTATGTATTTTTACCTTTTACCGTGTATGTATTTAAATCTATATGTATTTTATTCTGTAAAGCGCTGTGGTACCTCATTGTGTAAGAGCGCTATATAAGTGCCCTGTATAATAATAATAAAAAAACCCCACTAAAATATGCGGAGTGCATTGAAAGTGTCTAAAGCACTCCGCGTGCGCGCCGTTCAATGTGCGCATGACGCGCTTTGTTTTGATTCGTTGTTCAGCAATCGCGGGTTCGCCGATTTTCACTGCGGGTGTTAGCACACTTGTATCAAAATTATGCTTAAATTGTGAATTTTGATTTGTATAGTGTCGTGTATGAATAAGTTCAATACAAGCGTATGTTTTGTTTCTCGAAAAATTAGAAAAATCAATGCACTTGCGCAAATGTTGATATGCTCACAATAGCACTCCCCCTGCTATGTCGTGCCATTATTCACACATCAACATAAGCACACATGCATTGATTTGTCTAATTTTTCTCGAAATAACACATACGCATTTATTGACATATAATCGCTCCTGTGTGTTTTGTTGTAAGGACCACAATTGTTTGACTAATTTATTCCCCTTATTACTACCCACCTGTTTTGTGTGTTCCGTTCCCGTCCAGGTGAAACTACACGTATCATTAAAGCACAGCACATACAGCGGCGACGCATCCGGCTCACTACCAGGTGGATATATGGTCCTCTTGAACAGTTTCTCGTCAAACTCTGCTCTAGCTGCGGTGGACTCTCCAGTGGCCTGCGACTCTATCGGTCTCTGCCCCGTGGATAGCTGGGTGATGGTGTCGAAGAGAGTGAGGGCAGCGGGGTAGGCACGACCGGACACGGCCGCCATGAATGGAGTGTCACCTTGGGCATCCCTGCAGACAATAATAGGGGTATTATAATTAGGAGTCAAATGAGGAAATTTTTCTTTCCAGCAAATTTATTTTTAAAATATTATTTATTGATCACAATCACAAATGACTGTCCCAATGCAAATAACAACAGGTCTAAAGGGTACCCATTCCAGTTTATGGGTTGTGGGTGAACCATGAAAGGCTTGGATACTAGCTTCCTTCAGGGGAAGAAGATTGCTTTACGCTGGATTGTTAATTATCCCATGATATTTGTTGGCGGTTCTCACGTAACCAGCCTTACACAGGTCATTGTCGCATTTACAAGCTGAAGACTGATGTGAATTGTGAGATATTGCACTGCATAAAGTTGAAGTCCAGTATTTAGAATAATAACCTATTCTCATATTGTTAAGGGGTGATGTGCATCTGAGGAAAAGTCAAATTTCTAACAGGAAATTCCGGTGATACCTTCATGTAAGGTTTGGCAGAGTTAGTCTAGGGTAAAGACTTCATTGAGGGATTGTACTGAACAAAGCTTATAATCCCAGAATGAAGTTTTCACGCTAGACTAGTTTTGTGACACCCTTACATTGAGGGTAAAACCGAAATTCCTCCTCCCTACACCAGCCTACGTATTGCATACTAACCTTGCAGATAGCATTTCACCAAGATGCGGCACTAACGCCGGAGCATCACATAATAGTCTCAGTATACTGTGCGCATTAGTCTTCCTTTCCTCCGGAGTAAGTACTACGGGTATTAATGGTACAGAAGCCATAGAGGAAGCGTTGCTGGCTATGGAACTAGACGAACCCGCTGTTGCACCGGCGCTGTTTAGACTATTGTTCTCTTCATCTTGCTCTGAAAATAATAGTATACACATATGATGGATTATGAATTGGTTTGATTGATTGTTTGATCATGAGGCCAAAACAAAAAATTATGATGTTGTCCTCAACCGCCCGCTCGTCAGATTTAGGGCCGCTCCGATTTTTTTTTTCCAGATTAAAAAACAAAATCTGAAAAAATCTGAAAAAATTCCAGATTTTTTTCAGTTTAAATGGCATTGAATATCAAATTAAGTGTTTATAACATATGTGCGACTCTTAGAGTGATTTCAACTTCTTGTTGGCTGAACTTTGAGCTTCCGCTGGTAAAAGAAAATAAAAAAATTTAAAAAAATCCGCCCGCCCGCCCTCCTCTCTGAAAGCTGTGGAGGACAACATTATCTTTACTTTTTTTGGCCTTACTTCATTGCAAAGCCATTGTGGCTTTGGCACTGACATCAAACCACAATATTCAATGAACATACAGCACGAATGTAAGGTTATATGCATGATGAATTTATGGCAAGTGGTCATATACACTACCGCCCGGAATTGCTTACGCAGTGATTATATCCTAGAAAATCAATCTTTTATGAACATACTATTAATTATTTTCACTTGTAACGATGTTGCATGTGTTCAATATATAGTTCTTCTTCATAAATTCATGTTTGTTGCATGCTACGATCATCGCATTTCATACAAAACTCAATAATTTGAGACAAGTCAAAATCTACACAGTAAAATCCCATAGACATTTGCCTCATTAATATTCATGAGCTCATTACCGCTATTATTGCGCTATGGGGAAATTCTGTCTCATTTACACCTTCTCTGAAAAATCCAGTTTTTCTGATAATTAATTGTTATATTCACAAATACAATATGCTATAAGGATGCGCAGTCCTTATAAATGCCTAAAACATGGTAATTTTCTGAGGAGGTAATTTAAATTTCCGAGAAAAACCTGACATTTAAAAGACAATTTTATTATTATGGTTTAAAAATCAGTGATCTAATACACACCAGAGAACCTCGCAGTTTGTCTGTATTTCGCACGAGGCAGCACAGGGCCCTGGCAGGTTTTAAAATCACCGCGACAATGGTTTGCATTCCGTACAATGGATATGTAGGTCAGTAGATATTTTTTCCATCAGTTGTCGGCTATGTTATTGGAACAACATAGCCCAACAGCCCACCATACTATGCAAACCCGAACTTTAACTGCCATATGTGATTTAATTGGGCGATATCTCTATCGGGATCTCTATCTTTCACATTGCAATAGTCAACTCCCATTCATAAAAGAATGCGCTAAAAGGGTGATCGATTCTAGTCTAACAAAGGATTCGAACAAGTCCATTCAAAATAATGTATGTTGGATCACGCGGTAACTAAACTTATACTGGGTGATTAATATTTTCTAATAGCGTAGGTCAGGCTTGGCTGGTCTCAAATTTCTCTAAACAGACTTGACAAGCCGTCTCGCTAGGAGGTGTCACTACTTTGAGCATTTTGGTAACTCAAAAATGGGAAGATTACAATTTAACCAGCCATTTTCACCAACATGAGCTCAATGGTGTATACAAATGTATGGTGTGCTTTGTGTACACTTCATGTCCACCAGTCTGATGTATTTATAACCCATGTTCTAGGCGCACTTTTCAATATGACAGAATACCCCTGTATGCAAAATTGTAATTGCTGCTGCAAGTTTTAGTCCGAAGATTTTGCTGGTTCCCAGTTCGCGACAGGTATCATTCTACAACCAAAACTTTAATAAAGTTTTGTCTCGAAGTATCAGCTTTTTTTTGGAAATTCCAGTAACATTGTCAAAACACGAGACATGTTTTAGGTATTAATTACCATTACAGATCCCTGTCATGATAATTATAAGTGTTTACATTTCGTAAAATAATGTAAAAATAATGATTTGTCGGAGATTATTTTCGCAAGCAAGGATATCCCATAGCGCTATTACAGCGATAATGAGCTCATGAATATTAATGAGGCGAGAATTGCATGGGATTTTCCCATAGAGAAAATAGAGACATCAGAAAGATATTTATTTTGACAAATGTGTAGGCTACAAGGTCAAGGAAAGATGAATTTATGAATGAGAAGATATCCACGCACCTATATAAATAGGATTTGACCTTGATATGGGTAAAATTAGAATACTGTTTGGGGAATAAGTTCTCTCGATGGTGTGCGTAAGCAGTTCCGGGCGGTAGTGTAAATGTAACGCCTCACATTATTCAAACCAGCAAATCATAAAATTGTGATTCAGACCATGACACCTAACTGCTTAATGTTTACAATATGTAACCAAAAAGGTTGCCATGATGTGTCAAGGCAGGTTAAAAAGTAGACTGGGTCCCCGCGTCCCTCTATATGGCCGCCATCTTTAAAAATGGCGGACCAAATTTGAGCACCCTCGCAGGGGCCGTGTGGAAAATTGGGAAGACAGGAAGATCGAGTCTAGTTAAAAAGTATGGTTGTGAATAATCAATATGATACAAAACAATTGTTAAACACTGAAAATGTATAAACTCCATTGCCAAAGTTATACAGATCGATATAGATAATAAACCAATCCTCACCTCCATACAGCCCTATCTCTGGAGGCCAGCTAAGCGTAGGTATCGCCCCTGATGGAGGTGGTGGGGACGAATCCCTCAGCTCTTCTGCTGACAGTCCGCTGCTGGCTGCCCTGGCGGCGCGGGCTGCGTTGGCCGCACGACCCATCATCTCACGCAGGCTCATACTGGTGGAATTAAAAAATTGGATATGAAGGTTGAAAAAAAATGAACTTCCCAAAAAAGTGTATGGGTTTTTTTATTGCCAATTTGTCAAAAGTGTCATGATATATGATGTGTTCATCTTTCAAACTAAACCATATTTGTATCACTTGTATCCATGCTCAGTTGCTTGCTTGAGAATGTGGGATGGTTTCAATCTAAATGTGTCAAATTCACTACTATGTTGTGCTCAAGAAACAACTCTATCGTCTGCTCAATAAAGTGTTACATTGACAACTAGTGTAGAGTAATGCTCTTTTCAATTTTGAGCACAAAATAGTGATGATTTTGGAACATTCAGATTGAGATCTCCCATATTCTGATGTATGTGGCTCAGTAATGAAACAAATGAGAATGCTGATGAAAGCTAGATACACACACAGGGATTCCCCTCTTTAGGAGAAAGGAGCCATACCAAAAGTTACAAGAATGACACTTTTCAATTTACCCCCACAGGAAACTTTCCCATCTTGTATCTTCTCAACTCCAGTTTTGTGCAGAAATTAATTGACAAAACTTGATCCCTGCATCTTGGGGAATGTCATTCATCCAAGATTACACACAAATGTGACCAACATGAGTAAATAAGGCACAATGCGGCAGCAGCTAATATGATTTACGAGCACAAATGTGGGATAATAATCCAAATTCATGAAAATACTAAATTCTGATCTTTGATACATCTGCTATCCCACCAAATACTCAAATTCATGAAAATAAAGAGGTAAATAAGGTATTTAAATTTTATTTATTCCATTGATTTATCCCGGGGTGCTCAGTAGTCATTAAAAGGGGGTATCATGCGCGTCCAGGACTTTCAAAAAGTACCCTAAATACGTAATCGTGTAATGTGAAAAAGCAACACCTAAACAAGTATGGCACAGCATTTTACATACCCTAAGCAAGTAATTTCTAATACCCTAAATAAGTACTCAAAATATTTTGATACCCTAAACAAGTACTCAAAGCAGGTAATTTGTATAGTTTAAACCTCTTACTGCATATGACACATTTCTAACCCTTTTTCCTTCCCTAATAAGCTAAAAGTATTATGAAACAAATGCCGAGCTGAACTATCAGATCACTTGCGAAGGATACAATTTAAGAAATATAGCTCGCCCATGTATCATGGCTATCTATAATCCTTATGGAGCAAATAAGGACCCTAATACGAAAGCCAATGATGTAAAAAGTATACCCTTTTTATTAATTTGGCTTGTTTTGATACCCTATTCACGTTACGTACGTAACGTGCCCCAGCTTGAAAAACACCCTAATTACGTGATTTCTTGGACACGCATGATACCCCTCTTGTAATGACCACTGAGCATCCCGGGTGATTTATTAACAAAACCAGAACTTTAATTGCCCGTAACTTGACAATATGTATTTGATGTTCTGAGAAAAACGAATTTTTCAACACTCCGTAACTTTGGTTAGGAATGAGATATAACATTGACTTCGGTACCAAAATGCCCCTTATCCTATTATCTTGATATAAATGACTCAATTTTCATGTCCCACATTTACTCACGTTAGGTCACATATGTTTAACATTTAAATATTTCTCTGATTTCAAAATACCAAAGCATATTTCAAAACAGGCAACCATCTTTCTAACTCTATCCAAACCTGGTATTAAAAAAAAGAAAGTCATTGATATTCTATACATATAGTAATGCAGTGGTGTCGAAACATTTTCTGCAAAATAGAACTGATTTTCACAAATAGATATCCGGTTAAATATCCGGTATGGTTTTCTAGAAAAAGAACTGATTTTCACAAATAAATATCCGGTTAAATATCGGGTATGGTATTTTACCTTCTAGATGCGCTGCTGGTGCCACTGCTTGCCATGGCTGCCCCTGCTATAGCATTGCTTAACGTATGCAGTGCATTACGGAATATCTGCGCTCTACTGCTGAGTGACTCCGATGATAGGCTTCCTACACCAGAGGATTCTAAAGGGGAAAAGTGATAATATTAATTTAATTACAAATAATTCAAGTGACAGAAATTAACACACATATCTTCAAATTAAAATGGTTAGTTAAATAATATTTCCTGGTAGTTGCTTGTCAGAAATTTCAATGGGGTGGGAATCCAATTTGGGTTAGGCATGTAAGGCTATTAAGACCCATTTTAACCTAGCATTCCCTAGAGATCAGTATAATATTCAGGTTGGAGAAACAGCTAACCTTTTCTTTGAAAATTTAAAATTGGATTCCTTACTACAGGCCTGTGTGGCCCTGCATTGTAGTCGAAAAAGCACTCTATCCACATTTTCATTCACACGGACGCTTACTCTGTATCCTTAATACCTATATGGAAAAGGGCATGAAATGCACAATATAAACCCACAATGGATCATAAAATTGACTCAAGGTATAAACATCATTCCACCGAATGACTTACCGCTTGTTGGTGTAGCTGGTTCGGAGTTTGATGTAGGACAGCACATTGAGATACAGGCATGGAATATGTTCCTATTGCCATCACATCTCTCGTTTACAACACCCTGTAATTTCTGCTCTTTTAACACAGCACCTGGAGATAAAATGGAAGACAAGATGTAATCAGTATGATGGTTAAAGGGGCACTGAGAGATTGCCGTAAAAAATGAATTGTTTCAATAGGTCGCAACAGACTGTCGTCACGCGCCCTTGACTATGTTACAAAAGAGGTAAACAAAGGTCTCTTACACGCCGTGACGCGATCGCTTGGGTCCATCTACTGCATGGATGAACAGAGCGTAAAACACGAGTTGTTAAAACGTCTTATGACGTAGTCAACGGCAAACTGTACAAAACAATAACAAAAGGCACAAAGCACACGGATGACCGGGGCCACCTATAGAAAGGTATGTATGAATCTGGAATGATATTTATTGGAAAATGGTTTAGAATTATGGTCACAACCCCCAGGTTAAGAACCGCTGCGCTAGATAGACATTCGGCTGAGGCAGTTTATGTGGCGAGTAATGCTGATAATTACAAAGTGATCTACATCGAAATTACCAAATCATAAACTTTACACGGTAGATGGTGAATTAAGGTAAATGGTTTCAGATGGTAGTTGGTATGCCCTAGTATCACGAAGGTGTACGAAACCTGATTTCCAGGAAAATTGAGGGCTCCCTCCTATGTATCTCTCAATGCCCCTTTAAATAGAACATAAAGTGCTAAAATCGTTGAGGCGAAAAAATGGTGGTCTCAAAGAGTTTCGGGTTGCCCTAGAATTAAAGCAGGATGCATCTCACAGCATTTTCATTAAAGTCAGACAAAAAATGAGTTGGTGAAAAAATATATGGGATCTAAAAACTGCCCTTTCATTTCAAATTGTATGTATTGCTATCCTATTGATGTTGATGTTTTCAATGTTTTTAAGGTAAAATTATTCATAAGGCAAAAAAAAAGAAGTTTGTTTCCAGAAGCAAGCCTGAAAAGTCAAATGCGAAATGCGTTGGGTTTTTTTATTTTTCATTTTATTTTTATTCTTCAAATCTATGCATTTTTGTTACTCTTATGCTCGATATAAAATGTGATTTTCGCCGCGAATTTTCACAATAGCTATCTTGAAACATGTTGGACACAATTTCGACAAAAGATGGCGCCCGAACAACAATCCCCCCCCCCCCTTTGTCTATACAAAAAAATAAATGCGCAATAATCAAGCGTCTCAATGAAATGCGTGCGCACAACGACTGGAAACAAACTTGTTTTCTTGTTTGGCCTAATCAGTGGTCAATTTTACTAACAGAGAACAACATGTGAATTGTACAAGGACAATATATTGAGTAACCTTGACGACTTACTTGTTTCAAGTTCTAGGTTGCTAAGAACATGTGATACTGCCTCATAGTCACAGCGTAGTATATGGGGCATCAAGGCTTGGGTCTGTGTAATGAAAATATAGTAAGAGGTATGGATACGATTATTACTCATCCATGTAACTGTTGCAGAGTTGATATATGAGAACCAACTCTTTAAAAAGAATACGTGTTAAAACCACTACAACTGTAATATTGTTAATAACAAATAATCATTAAGTGATTAGAGGAACTTTTGTTTTCTTTTGCTTTGAAAACCCCTGAATTTGCTCATATATTATTTGGAATTAGTCCATTCTCAATAGGGTTTTCTGCAAAATGTTGCATTGCAAATGGCCAACACAATCAAGTAAAAAACGAAAAATATGACATTTTGGACTTCAGACTGATTTTGTTTGATCACATCATAATATGTGATCAAAGATAAAATGCAGGACTTGTGCATAAAGGCTGCATGGAATTCAATAGACTATGCTCTAATATCACTGCACACAGGAAGGCGGATGGAGGATATGGACTTGCCTCCAATGCCATGACGATAACAGCCACTTTGGTCTTGAGGTTACTGCTCAACGATATATGATTCAGATAGTGCGTCCCTAGATCCAAACATCTGGCAGGCGGTAGGTCTAACCACACAGGATCACGTATGCCACCCGTTGCATTCTTGGTTATTGGATATAGGGTACCGTTGCCATCTTGCAGTAACATCACGGCGTCCTGAAAGTAACCAGAGAACTAGTATTTAGTACAAATTGAATAATTTTGTGTTAAGTGTATGGTATTCAAAACCTCATGAATATACGCGATACGTGCGACCAATCAAATCCTGTCCTTTACTGGTACGTACAAATAAAGTGCAGGTCACTACATGTATGGAGAACCAAGTACCTCTGCGTAAACATTAGTAACCTACGTAATGCGTATCAAGTTCGATCACCAAAACAATTCATGCTATGCCACGAACGCATGGCGTATTTGCACAACGCAGTAGTTACACGGCGTGTGAGTGGTTCGCTTGCATGATTTTCAATCAGATTGATTGATTTGTAATGGGTCAGGCCTTAAATTAAGAAATGAAAAGAAATGACAAGGGCAAGCAATTTTAGGCAATTTGAAAGGGGCACCAAGGCAATTATGTACTTTTGAATGGAGTGAAAATAGCCAGAAATGGAGGGCATCTAGGCAACTAGGTGGGGCATCGAAGGCAATTGCCTTCGATGCCTTCAATTAATTTGAGGCCTGTAATGCAGCATGGATAAATTGCGGTAAAGTCTAACTTTAAAAAACAAGTAACGTCCATATCATTAAATTACTACTTTAATTGACGGTTTTGAATCAGGATAATGACTTTGATCAGTTGTTTTGTCGGCAACTGTGAAGAATCAAATATTTTATTTTGGAACCTCAGAATTTCCCTCGTGTAATTCCTCGGTTCCAAAGTGAAAATGTTTGATTCTTTACAGTTACCTCTAAACTGTACGGGGGGACTCAAGGATTTGTTGTTGTTGATTTTTTTTATTTTTGTGAGTGCTGTTATTAATTGAGCTATTAATCAAATGCATATAAAAGTATACATTTTTGGAAAGGTCAGAGAATCCAAATTTGGTGTCATTTTTGAGAAAATCACAAAATTCACTTTTTCGTCCCAAAGCTAACAAAAAAAATTGAGTAAAAAATGCCAAGTCGCTAGATGATGATGTAACTTCCGGACAATATTTTTTTTAACCTAATCTAATATTTTTTGAAATTTTGACCAAAAAGTGCAAAAAAAGTGAAGAAAAAAATGAAAAAATTGTCCCAAAGTTAGTGTCTTTACATCTTCATCTAGCGATTTGAGCATACTCAAAATTATTTCTTTTAGCTTTGTTCAAAAAATGTGGGTCAAAAAAGTGAATTTTGTGATTTTCTCAACAAAAAAAAATCAACATTTTTGGTCAAAATTGATGCCAAATTTGGATTCTCTTATCCATTTCATTTTCAAAAATTGTATACTTTCATATGCATTTGATTAATAGTTAAATAATTACAGCACTCACAAAATTCAAAAAATCAAATGAAATCAAAAACTTCCTTGAGTGCCCCCTTAAATAGAACATAGAAGAAGACATGATGGGGAAATATGGGGACTGTTTGTATAAAGCTAATTTGCGTATATGGAAAGCTGAAACTCATTTAATTTTCCTTTGTAATGAAGATTCAATGTTTCAAAAGGCAACGGCTTCAGACATCAATACATAAGATTGCACTTTGTAATAATTAATGTCACCTGAAAGCCAACACAAGTTCAATGACATATATGTGTTGCCTGAACATTTTCAAAAGAGTCTGATGATATATGATAACAGCCACACAAAAGAGGTGCTTTGTGCGGGTTACCAACACCATCTTATTCCCCAAATAGATCTTTGTACACAAGTTAAAAAACAAACAAACATTCGTTCCTAAATATGAAACTAAATAAAATATGCCTACCTCTCTACCATTATGGAGCCTTGTATTTTCTTGCGACTTTCCCAGAAACGATGTTGTGTTGGTCGGGAAGGAGCTCTCTACCGTGGCTCGGCTGCTGCTTAACTCAAACAGCTGGTACAGCATATCATTCTTCACCTTCAATACAACGTGTACACCTGAAACAAATGTTAAAGTTAGTGGACTCATATTGCCTCATTTGTACATAAAGAGTTTTTAAGATTGAATCTAAAGAAACCTTGCATTTGCAAACATTATTGATAGTATATTTAGATGATGAATGATTTTTCCAGGTTGTATTCAAGCAACTGGATCACGATTTCCAGTCCTGAACCCCGATCGAAATGATCGCCACATAAAGTCAATGAGATATGCTAGCAGTCATAAAGGTGCATGATCCAGTTACCAGGGTGTTACATAATCACTTCGATGGTGAATTGTAGACCAAGAAACTGTATATTTACATATTACAAAGAATCCATACACTATGTGGTCACGAACCAATCAGAAAGAAGGAAGAAATATACACATTCAAAATGTCTAATTGCACCAATTATTATATTAGATGGATTGAGCTTGAAACTAGGCACACAAAAAACACACCGCATGGGCAATTAATAATTAATCGTAATCAAATTGAATTTAGTGCGAGATATTTTTTGCCTTAAAGTGAATATGAAAAGCAAAGACCTACCTCTGAAATCCACTGATACAGCCATGATTTGAGCATTCTCGGGGAGCATCAGCTTCTTTGGAGTTCGCTGAAAACAGTCTGGAATCTTAGGGCCTTGACCTTGCTTTACAACCTTGGATAATAACAAACAAAAAAAAACATTTGATTATTTTGGACAGAATTGGTTATTGCAATCTAAGTTAATTGTTTTGATTGTTAATTGCCAAATTGATATTTTATAAATGTCACAGTATTACATTTTACGGTTTTCATCACAATTCTTTGAACATAATTAAAATTCTGTGAGCATAATGCTGCATGAATCTAGAAATGATTTCCCACTAAAGCTTCATTCACACTAGACGATATTTGTTGTGCGATGCGGTGCAGCAGCCTTACTTCTGCCGCAGTGCACGGTAATTCATCGCAGGTCAAACTGGTTCACCCCATGCGATGACAGCCTGCGCCGCATGGCAAAATAGAAGAGAATGTCAGCGTTACTGCAATGGGTCGCTGCCTGCAGCAATAGCAGTTGAATACTTTTTAACTCCATTGCGATAACGCACCACAATGCATGGTAAATAACGTTTAGTGTGAACGGAGCCTAATGCTATGCACTGAAATTCAACCACTGCACTGAATTTATATGACCAACTGGCACTAGTTCCTTGCTGCGAGCATAGCGAGATGCGATCGAAGGGAGTAGCACTAGTATACCTACCCACTGACGATATGATTACCCAATTGGCCCTCAAATTAACACTAAGTTCCCCCTACACAGGGCTGGTACTCAACAATATATCAATTTCAGTTCTGGATGACCGGTGACATAGTTAGATCAAGGGAAAATGCCCATCAAGCTTGATGCCTGAAGGCAAATGGATCTGGCCCCTTCTTAATTGCCTGCATCAAGATAAACACACATGGCAATCAAGTTTACTAGTACCACACCAACGACTAGGGCAGGGTCTATGCTATGAAGGTTCTAGGGGGTCAGAGTTTCGGGCTATTGGGGGGGGGGGGCACAAGTCTAGTGCTAATAACCAACCTGTAATTCATCTTTACGTAGTAGCCTACAATCCTGTAACACTGTGGTCGGTTCCATCTCCATACTAGCTTCAGATGGTGGCTCTCCTGCCGAGGGAAACTTGACTGCCGCATAGGCGCCATCAACCTGCAGAAAACAAAGATTATTGAGGCCAAAAATAAGGATTGGAAAGACAATTGAGCTTAAATCTTGAAACTTATGATTAATATTAATTTTCAGTTGATAAAAATACCAATTTTATAATCGATACTGATTTTGCCTTCGAAAAAAGTGATGAAAGTTGAGAGTCAACATTTGTAAATATGCCAAAAATAAGGATTGGAAAGACAATTGAGCTAAAATCTTGAAACTTAGATTGATATTAATTTTCAGTTGATAAAAATACCAATTTTATAATCGATACTGATTTTGCCTTCGAAAAAGTGATGAAAGTTGAGAGTCAACATTTGTAAATATACACTGAAGCTCTGCCCATGACATTCCAGTTGTTTCAAGACAATGAAATTCTGTTCTGACCTTAGTAAGAAAGTTAAGCCTATTTGCTTTAGGTATATTCAAGCTACTGTGTTTATTGAAGCGTATGCATAAAACAGTAATTCACTAACCTTGAGAACCCGTCCAATAGGTGCACAGCGAATATCCTCCACAAAGACCACATCTGTGAGTGCCCAAACCTCAATGTCAGGCTTATCAAAATCTCTCACTGGTGATGATAGAGGGCGTTTACTGCCTCGTCCTGTAATTAAGTAAAGATATGCATCATTTACTATAATAAATTAAGAGATACACTAATTGAATATTCAAACCTTTCAAGAACAGAACGAAATATAAATTATTATATGCGGCCAAAAGATGTCTAATTAGTTCTTCAGTATATAATGAATTCTGGACACTTACTATGTGCAGCTGGGCTAGAAACAACAATCATTTCTCCACTGCTAGTAGAAGCTGGAGACGGCGGCGGTCCCATGTCACCTTTAACTTCAAACTTGGCCTCAGGTTTCAATTCCACTTTGATCCCATCTTCTTGCATTTTGACGTCCGACCCTCTCTCGAGCGACGTGTGTTTGATTCGGAAGCGACATGTGTCCGTCAAGTTCCAAGCGGCGTCCATGAGTTGTCCGACTTTGGGTTGCGACCCTTTGATGGTGAAAGCGAGGGCACCATTGTGGTACATTGGACAGCTGCGCAGACATACCTGTAGTGTAAACCAATCATAATTGGTACTTAGTAGGTTGTCCTCCGTAGTACTCAGCAGGGAAGTTTTAACGGGAGGTGGGTGGTCACGAGAGGGTTAAGATAGGGGGATGCTCTGTTTGAAGGAGGTTTTGGCGGGTATGTTGATGGTGGATTGGGGGAGTTTGTTCCAGTCAATGATTGTATGTGGGAAGAAGGAATTTGTGAATGATGACAGTCTGGTGTTGTAGAGTTGGAATTGTTGGTCATCAGATCAATAATGACCATTAATTAACTGTATGAGACAATATTATCGGGTACAATGACATACATATTTCCACAATTATCAACTTGTCGCAAAGTTTAGGAAGATTCCTCCCAACCCTTGTGGTCCAAATAAACATGTTAGTTTAGTAGGCTTATCACAACTGAGTGTTCATAATTCTGTAATTCATTCCTTTCTACAATACTAACATTTTCAACAATTTTCCCAGGAAGGATAAGGGCACTGATATGCTTAGTACAGACATGTACTACCCTTTTACGGACTTCTTTTCAATGTCCTCTGTTATTTCTTACAACTTTTTTTTTAGACTTCAGTTCTTACAACCCCATTTTTCTCACAATATGAAATCGCAAAATATGCCTTCTAAAGTCGTAATTCGTAATTTTGGACAAGGAAATGTGTCCTTTACCACACACCATTGATTGAAAATAATTCCTTAAAGGCGATCTACCACTCTGGGTTTCTAGCCACATCCAGTTCTCCTGGGGATTTGACTAGGTTACAATTTCTCCATGTTACCTCTGTACTGTCTGTCACCAAGTGAACAGGTGTATGACCAGTTCGTCTATGGTGAATTGCCAAAGTGGTAGGCCAGCTTTAATACCCTACCAATATACAGATACAAATTCATAGCTAAAATTTTCTATTCTTAAACACAGCATCCATATGAAGCACGATCTTACCTGTGAGCCAGCCACTATGCTCCCAGCGTTCACCTCTCGTTTCTTGGCGCGAGCTCTTTCCCGAGCTTTCTCCAGCACTCGTTTTCTGACAGTCAATGGAAGAACCCCCCTGCAAAAACAAATAAGTTGTGCACAAATGAATTAATCGAAAAATGCACACATTCTGTAAGCATCTTTCCAACAAGAATTGTTTCAAAGTTCTGTTATCACTCAAAGCACAAGTTTATCATCTCAATTTCAATTTTTACCCATTTTTCTCTGGTTAGTTTTATTGTCAAAAGCATACCTAGGGGTTTAGGGTTAATATTTCAACATCCATTTATACATCATTAAACAATATAAGGCCAAAACAAAATTTGTTGTGTTGTCCTTAAGTCGGGCCGGTCGGTCGATTTCCTTCTATTTTTGTTTTCTTCTTTTTTTCCCCCTGACAAATATTATTGACGGACCATGGTTCATGACAAGACAAAATTGGTTTGTCAATTTGACTATGTTTCTAGTGTGATAATACTTCAAGCAAACTTATTCATTTCAAGCAGAAAATAGTAATATTTTGACAAATTGGGTAAAATTCAAATCTTAAAAAAAAAAAATTGTGACCCAGATTTAAGAGCTTTTAGGGTCGGTCGCTGAGGGCAACACAACAATTTGTTTTTGTTACCTAATGCCATAGGTGACCCATTTGAGTGAATCTAAGGCCAAAAAAAAAAAGAGGTGACTTGCCCTTTCCGACCGACCCGAATTTTCGGAAATCTGGGGTCGCTATTTTTTTTATTTAAAAAAAAAAAAAAAAAAAAAAAAAATTGAAAGCACATAACAATAAAGAAAGATGAAAACGTGTTTTTGAGTAGTATCTGCTTGTTTAAAAAATCAACAACAACAAAATCAACAACAACAAAATCAACAAAAAATCTTTAAAACATGTTTTTTGTGCAGTAAATTTTCAAAAATGTTCACCAAAAAAAAAAAAATCCCACCGTCCGACACTGACTTTGACCCTGAAAGGCCAAGTCAACTTTTTTTTCTTTTTTTTTTGCCTAATGGCTTAACATCAGGGATAATCCAGTAGTTTCTTTATCACTAATGCAAGTTACCATATTTCTGGTACATACACCATATTTCTAGTACACATGTATACAATGCACAGCTGTACACAGAGACCATTCCGTTCAACAACACTATAATAGTTCGATCAGTTCCAAATTGGCGAAGCCTCATTATAATGAATACAGAAAGACGTGGGCGCACATGAGAGGCAACAATCGCACTGTGTATCATGCATGACGCGTGCGTGGGGCCATAACCTTGTGGGTGTGGCTATAATCACGCACGTACGCTTGGATTACTTTTGCGTGCGGAGAGATAAAAAATGAATATTTCGCACCAATTTGGAACTGAACTTTAGAATAGGCAATTCCTGAAATACAGATGATCTGTAATAGATTACTTACCACCAGTATAGGTTGCCAGATTCCAGTACAGCACAGGTGTACAATGGGCAGGAATGCACATAAACAATCTTGTCACCTTGAAATTCTGGGAAGGATGTGGCAGCGTGTTCCAGATGCGTGGGGCAAAAACCGTGTGTGTGTGGCCATAATCAAGCATGTACGCTTGGATTACTTTTGCACGCGGAGAGATAAAAACCAAATATACTTCGCCAATTTGGAACTGATTGAACTATAGAATGGGCAATCCCTGAAATGCAGATGATCTGGAATAGATTACTTACCACCAGTATAGGTTGCCAGATTCCAGTACAGCACATGTGTACAATGGGCAGGAATGCACAGAGACAATCTTGTCACCTTGAAACTCTGGGAACGATGTGGCAGCGTGTTCCAGACGATTGGCAATAGGTGCCAGGCATTCATCTACCAGAGTTGTAACCTATGATGAGGGGGGAAAACATTAGGAAATAATGTACTTTGGGTCCAAGGCAGGTATTAAAGGTGGATGTTCCGATCACTTTAGGTTTTTTCTGCCCATCAACATATTTTGATATCAGAAGAAACCTCCATATTTGTCTCAATATTTCTGTAAATGCAGTGAATTACTGCCAAAGGTGGTTAACCACCCGGCCAGTTTGTGTACGATTTCAAGGTCACCTTGTGCTTCTAAAATAAGAACCATCATAGTTATGCAACTCAAACAGCTATTTTAAGGATGACCGTTCATGTAGAATAGAAAACATCAAGTTGAAAATCAGGCCAGCAATCAGAACATCTACCTTTTAAGTCTTTGATGGAATTAAGTGCATCATATGACTGTCATGAGCTTCTCTATGCTACCATGTAATGCATACGTGCCACAACAGTTAATAACTATTTATATTGATTGGTATTCATACACTCTAACTGGTACGCAGAGTGCATTGAAAATGTCAATGCACTCAGCGTTTCGCGCCTTACAAGTAAGTACTCCGCGTTTCGCGCCTTACAAGTAAGTGCGCATTGCACGCTTTGTTTTAATTCGTTTTTGCAGGAAGCATGGGTTCGCCTATTTTTGATGCGGGTATTAGTAAAGTTGTTTATATGCTTTCTATTCGTTTGAAATTACTCAAAGGAAGTTAAAACTATAAAAATGTGATTAGTATCGTCGTGTATGAATTAGGTCAATACATGCGTATATGTCTTGTTTCTCGAGAATACAGAAAAATCAATGCACTTGCGCTGGGTGTTGATATGCTCACAATGCCATTCCCCCTTCGGGGTCGTGACATTATTCGCATCAACACCCAGCATTGATTTTTCTAATTTCTCTCGTAACAAGACATACGCATTAATTGACCTATAAATGTTCTAGGGTACGTCTCTCCTTCTATTACTATAATCAAAACAAAGATTTGTCGATCACAGCGTATACGATTCCCCAGCGCTCCATGTGATTGGTGCGCATCGTGCGTAACAGCGTCATTCGCGATGGCAGGAGCTTAGTAAAACCGAAAGATGTGACGTACTTGTAAACAAATAGGAATTGACCAATCGCGGCCCAAATCAACAAGACCCCACGCCGTGACTGTTTTGGAACGCACTGCATGCAAGGACACGCTCAACCTTTTGTTATGATCGCAAGCGCTCGGATCATGACGCTGTGATCGACAATTTGTTGTTTTGATTATAGCTATATTTGACATTCACAAATAATTTCCTGTTAAAGTCATACCTTTCCAGATTCTGCCACCAATGTTGCCTTCTCATAACAAGCACTGAGCTGAACCAATTTCTCTCCAACCAGACCCAGAGTAATTGCCTTGGGGTGATGTAGTGATGGATTCTGTAGCAAAGAAATACAACAATTATTATACCAAGTCTCAATGCAAATTAACACTTACGAGGGGGTATCAACAAGTTCTTGAAATCACCCAGAAGTGAGCTATATCGATTAAATTTTGTCAGTGTAATCACTGGTCCTTAAAAACATTATAGTGCAAAAATGGTCTCATAAGTATGTTTACTTTCTTAACAGGTGGCGCTAGATGCCAAGGCCATGTAAATCAATGACGTCTTCTGTGTACATGGTAAATTATAATGGTCCAATAACTGATTCTTGTGGGACGACTATTAGAAGGATATTAGGCTCAGATTTTTTTTAAATTTTGTCATTTGTCACTCGTAGGTCTCAATTTATCTCTGTAAATGACAACATTTATAAGCCTCATACTCCTCTGGAAGGCGTCCCAGAAGGATAAGTTATTGGACCATTATAATTGACCATGTACATAGCACCGTTGGAAGACGTCATTGATTTACATGGCCTTAGCATCTAGCGCCATCTGTAAAGAAAGTAAACATACTTACGAGACAATTTTTGCACCATAATGTTTTTAAGGACCAGTGATTACACTGACAAAATTTAATCGATATAGCTCCTTCACTTCTGGCTGATTTCAAGAACTTGTTGATACCCCCTCGTATATTAACACTTTACACACGGCTATTTAGTTTTACCATTTACAATGCCGATTCTTCAGAAACCTTTCCCAACTTTTAAAGCCTCAAGAATCCCAAGAATTACTGAACCAATACTAGGCATGTTTGTACTTATTTCAATGATATTTCAAAATATGGTAACAAAAATTAACAATTTTGACATTTTTGAAACATTTTGTGACATTTTGGAATGTCGTCTGCAGATGCCTGCCGCGTGGAAAGTGTTAAGGATGCTACCTGATGTGTTGGCAAAACATCTCAAGGGTAACATCGCAAAATGATTGGAACTCTACTGGATTAGTGCCATTAAATATGTGTTATTTATATCATTTCCATGGATCAGTCAGTGACGCAACATAGATGGAACATTTACGCATGTGAATATACATGCCATCTTTGCAAGTGCATTATAATTATTAATAGGGTTTCATTATGGTCACGACTTACATCTGCATGTTTGTATGGCTCTGATTCATTCCATTTCCATTGATACATTTGTCCATTGACTCCTATGGCAATTAACTCGCTGTACATGGCGGCTATCTTAACAAACCTCGGAGGCTCACCACCCTGTAAAACAACAAACAAACAATATCAAGAATATACATGTAAAAGTTTTTGTATAAAATACTATGAATACACTATACACAAGTTGAAAAAATAACCATCTGTGTGAAAACTACATCAGTATATAGGGTTGTCACTACACTGGTCGGCACCGATCGGCAGTAACTAGCACCCGGCTAAAACAAGCTAAAACAACCAGTTCTCAAAGGAATTTAAGATCTCTCTAACCGGCAAAAAAATGACAGATTGGTCCATTTTGTTACTTAAAAACGGCTGTAAAAGCCATTTTTGTCATCTATAAAGTATTTTTATTCCAATTCTTGTAAAATTTACCCGGCACTAAATTTTGCCTAGTCCAACCCTGTCTGTATCCTTGTATCAAGTTATAATTCTCCAATGCAATCAAGTTTACAACAGATACAGATGAGATTCACAAGTTTTGTTGGAGAAAGTGTACTGTTACTATATGATGCACTTCATTATTATTTTATTTATGCTTTCTTTATTGAGGGTAATATGCTTCAGTGACTTGCACTGCACTGCTTTCCAAGCAGGCCCTCATTTCAATACATACATGTACATACATCAAAATGATGACTCACAAGAGCATTGAATTACATCAGAAGAGTTGGACGGGGACGAAAATGCTTTACACGGCGAATAACAGTGATTCCCTTGGAAACATTTTTTGACAAGTAATCTACATGTGATAACCAAGACACTGAGATATTTAAATTCTCTAACCATTTCAATCATAGCATTGTTATAGGCGAGTGAAATATCATTAAACCTATCTAACACGTGTCTGGTACCAAATAGCATAACTTAAGTCTTATTGATATTTGATGAAAGTTGGTTTGCTTCCAACTATCACAGATGCCAGTCAGTTCAACTCAAAAAAACCTCAGTTGTAAAATTCCTGAAATATCACATAAAATGTGACTAAAACACCCCAAAACGGGCTGAAAACAAATAAAAGAGCGAAAATTGGGAGTGACAAAAAACCTGAAAACTGGCATCTCTGTTCCATCAAGGATTTGATGCATAGCTGAGTCCTTCTAACACTAACCACGTTTTCCAAAGATTTTTTTTCGCTGCCAAATAGTGAGGGGGAAAAGGGCCCCCACGCCCCTGGGGCTCGAACCCGGACCTATGGGTTCAGAGGCAGACGATCTACCGCTCAGTATACTTCGCCATTTATATACCCTGGGGCCCTTATTTCATCGAAAAACTGACGAGCCGGGTGACACAAGCACACCACATCGTAGTTATTCATAGTACTCAAAGAGTGTTAGGGTTAAAGTACACTATTTCTCAATGTTCTGCCAATTTGGCACCGAACAAACTATACTAGAAGAATATGCTATCAAATCAGTTACCTTTTCAGCCCACCACTCTACTTCATCTCCAATCATCAATGGGCTTTGACTCTGTTGTCCCTGACTAGATGGGCCAGCTTTACGTGATTCCGTAGATGGTCCTTCGCCAGATCCGGGTTTATAGCTGCTGCTACTACCAGACTGGCCTGCATCTCTCAGGGCATTGTCCAACCAGCGGCTGTCTCTCGCGCGGAGCAATGGATTTCTTTCGCTTGGATCCCTATCTCGGTCTACGAGGATCAAGAAGTACAGAGAACATTAATTGAAGTTACAAGTCTCACTTTATTTTTCTAAGGCAAAAAAGAAATGTTTGTTTGTCCATAGAGGGTCCTCAAAAGGTAGGGTCGGTAGGTCGGATTTCTTTTTTTTGCTATTGGTTGTTCTGGCCCAGTCCTAGCCAGTAAGCCGAATTCTGAACTGTGTCATGACCCATTATACTTAACCCAAAATAGCTTACATAGTACTATACAAGGTGTGGGGTCACATGATGGGTCACAGAGGATTTATTTTTATTTTTTAAATTTGTTGGAAAAAAAAGTTTAAAAAAAGAGCTATTACACAGTCGGTCGGACGTGGACAAACAAACAACTTTTTTTTTTTTGCCTAACTTTGGCTGGTCATTCCTTATCGACGTCATGGCTTAAATGTCAGCAAGAATCCATGAATCAATTCTAACAAAGATACTCATACAAAAATTGGCATGGTTAACTTTTATTTTCATAAATATGTCTGATGTTGGCAACAGCTCATCGATGAGGATTAATTGGTTCTTACAAAAATATTTCTTGTGAGAATTACCCAAGTTTCGCCAAAGATTTTCTTGTGTAAAAGTGTAATAAATACTGCTAACAATTTCAACATGTTAAATCATCACATATATTCACTGTGTCTGATTGATGTCACTATATTAGTGATAATTGTACATAACTTCTCCACCAAGTGTTTTTTGTAGAACTAAAGTCAAACCCACACGCACAGTGGATAATGTGCGCATATTGTTCAGATCGATACTAGTAATAGGTGCAAGTGTTGAGTTATTTCATGACAGTGCTAAACACTACATGGTTTTTATCTTGGTCCAAAACACACATCACTTCAAACAACTTGGCGCACATAAGTATCCCTATTTAGAATATCTTTGGTTTCACTGTGTGTGCGAAAAAAAATGGTAACCGTTTCTCAATTTGATACGACTGGGGTTCAATTCCCTACCTATAGATGGATATGGGTTATGCATTTACATCAAAAAATCCCAAGGAAAAACAATCCAGGAAAACACTGCCAATGTCAATAAACTTAATCAGATTGTTGGCCTTGTTACCACACTCAACCCACTAACCATCTGGGCAATCAATACTGTGAGTGTTTTGCGCATCCATCCATGCATGAACATTTTAAATTAGGTGTTTTCTCGCGAAATGTTCATGCACGCTAATGTTTTGCTTTTTAAAGGCCTGTAAATGTAATGACTACTCAACACATTCGCGAAATGTTAATGCCGCGAAACATTTCGTGCATTACAGTATATCAATCATCTTTCAGCAAAATGACTAAAAAATAAGTAGAGGAAATCAAATTGCACCATTAGGCAAAAAAAAATGTTATGTTGTCCTCCACAGCTTTCAGAGAGGAGGGGCGGGCAGGCGATTTTGTTTCTCTTTTCTTTTACCAGCGGAAGCTCAAAGTTCAGCCAACAAGAAGTTAAAATCACTCTAAGAGTCGCACATATATGTTATAAACACTTTATTTAATATTCAATGCCATAAAACTGTTTTAAAAAAATCTGAAAAAAATCTGGAAAAAAATCTGATTTTTAAAAAAAAAATCTGAAAAAAAATCGGAGGCGGCCCTAATACTGACGAGCGGGCGGTCGAGGACAACATAACAACAACAAAATTTTCCCTTATTGTTCAATACAAAGTTATTTCAGAGCGCTAATAGACATCCGCATTGCTTACCTCTGCTTGAGCCAGGTGCCCTGGACCGTGACCTGGATGGGATACCTAGGAAATCTTCAGAGAACATAGCATCAGCATCAATGATGACACTGGGATGGTCAGAATGGATACCACCATCAAGAAGTGACATCAGATCATCTAGGGACAAATAATGAGATAACAAAAATAACTGGCGTATTTAAAAAAAAAAATTACAGGCACTACTGTGTTGGCACACTCTGAGTCACTTGAAACTATAGACTTTGTATGTATACATATTTTATTTATTTAAAAAAATGTTAATGGGCCTAAGAAAGCTGCATTGGAAATGAACTTTGAAATATTCTTCATCAAGCAAGGTTTCAATGGGTTTTATCAGCACATATGTAGGGTTTAAAGATTTGTGAGGGGGGGTATCTAGAAATACAGTTTTCAACTAAAAAAGAAATAAAGAAGAAAAAAAAGAGCCAAGCTGGATGCTATCCACTAGTCGAGTTAACAAACAAAATAATAAAATATCATGCGATGAATAAAAATGCAATTTTAGGAAAATGTTGGTCAAAGTATCCTGAAACTTTATACAAGTGTTATTACGTGCAAGAAATATTTATAACTGAAAACCAGATCTAAGTAATTCAACCTGTCATGTACATACCTCCACCAGACATGTAGCTTTCCCCTTCTTCCTGATCATCACCATCTTCATCATCACGACTCAATAGGTTATTTACAGCTAGATTCACATCAAGATTCTGAATTATGACAGAATTAAACAAGGTTTGTTAGGACTATAGTTGAACTGAAATTGCATTTGAACAATGAAGCCCTACTTCAACAAGCACACTATCATATCGTATCATATTGTCGTCATTATCGAGGTGATATCCACAAATATGTATTACAAATAATACAGCCAATTTTGCTTCACAGTTGATTGTAAATAATATGGCTGCTTTGAGCGTTATTCCATAATGGAGACTTATTTGAAGATATTACATTCATCAATGTGTGATTTGAGTGTGATTCAGCATTCTTTTGGTACTTGCAGAGGGCCAATGCATTACCCAGAAACCCGTCTGGGGCGCCAAAATGGATGCCCTTATAAAAATGCTTAAGCCCTAAAACCAAAAAACAACAAAACAGATCACAACAATTTGAACCCCCAAAGGTGGGTATATACTATTTTATGTCAAAAATCACGGTTTTGTGCGCAAAATTTTACATTTGGACCAATTTTGAATAACAATAATTCAGAGCTCACGGCTTCCGATGCGGTCAATTTACAAAAGGAAAGTGGACGCTCCGCTCGCGCTGCTCACTCCACTTTATTTTGGTCCCACTTTGGACACCCCAATTTCAAATCCTGGCTAATTAAAGGCCCTGCAGAGGCCCATATATCCAACACCTGATGTGCCTTTGTGTGATTCCATCATATGCATAGGTTCTAAATTGTCTGAGACGTTATGAATCAGAAATACTCAGAATACAATGTCTTCACATAAAATTCCAAAATAATTTTTAGTTTTGAAGCATTTACAGCTGATACCTATTTGATTGTCAATCAAGAAAACAAACTCTATAAACTGCTCAAAAAATTGTTTTCAATCGCCGATATTTCGACTATTTTGTATTTTAAGATATATTCATATTATATTTTATTACATAACAATGAAAAGCTGATGTGTTCTTCTTTCCAATGATACCTCATTTTGAACAGAAGACAGAGTTGTTCTTTTGAGCGCGAAATAGTGGTCAATTTGGCACACTTTGATTGTGACCTCTCCACATTCTCAAAAGCAAGGCACTGAAACAAGTGATTGATACAAATGGGGTATCGTTGTAATTGTAAAGAGAACACATCAGATTTTCATTGATATGAAACACAATATAATATGAATATATCATGAAAAAATTGGTGATTGAAAACAAATGTCCAAACTTTTTTTGGGCAGTTTACAAGCTTCAGAAACGTACTGTTCTTTGGAGCTCTCTAATAATCACAGATCTGCTCTTTCCCTGCAACACCATCTGTGCCTGGGACACGAGCTCTTCGGGCACCACGGCAGCCGGAACCACGGGCCGCGACCCTACGATGACCCCACCACGACCTCTTGACTGAGCTCGCATGACTCTTCCCCGTTGACGGGAAGAACTTCCGCCCCCTGAAAATGATCGGCCAGATGCTGCACGGCTACCGGATGCCCATTTCCTGAAATGAGTTAAGAATCAATTTCATTAGCATAATTTTAAGAATGACTGTAAATTAATGTGGTGGACATTTTTTGGTAACATTGATTTTTCCTTCTTTTTTTTGATTTTTTTAGCAGTAAATAAAAACACTTGAATATATTTCTTTTGAGAATACATCTTCATGATAAACTTCCAAAAGGTATAAAGTCAAACAAATAATTGCATGAAAAATGAGATTAATTTCATTTTTTACAAACAATCGGCAACAAAAATCTTACCCAGACACTGCAGCCGATGACCCATCGCCAATAACCCATGGGTTGTGGTTTCCCCTCAGTACGGAACGATAACTGGTGCTTCCTTTGCCTTTGGCACTGAAAATAATAGAATCAACCAAATTAATCAAGAGTACGGTATTGTAAAAATGTCAAGAATTTCACCTGTTATGTGTTATCATTACCACTTTCCACGCGGAAGGCGTCCGCAGACGACAGTTCCAAAACTTCACAAAATTCTTGAATTTCATTACCGTATTTGGACTCGCCATGAGAAATGCATTAAAATGAGTACAAACATGCCTATTATTGGTTCAGTATTCCTTGAGATAGATAGACCTTGACAGTTGGGAAACGTTTCTGAAAACTCTGTTTTGTAATGGTAAAACTGACCCTAACCTCCTAGTTGCATTTTCCAAGGGATTTTTTTTCAACGACAAAAACGCGGACAAAAAGGGTGGCGCTGCCACCGGGGCTTGAACCCACAACCTCTCGGTTGCGAGACGGACGATCTACCAGTGCGCCACGGGGGCCAACCATACTTAGGCGATGTAGCCTGCGGCCATTATTTCATCGAATAAGTGCCACGCCAGCTGGCACAGAGAGACTTTACCGTGGACATTTGTGGCACTGGGGGTGGTTAGGGTTAATAGCCGCATGGAAAGTGTTAAGCAACAACACGTGCCATTTGATGGACACATCACACTTTTTAATGATATTGATGGTCAAACTTTTTTAGACACCATCAAGGACACCACAGAAGACAGCAATGCTGGCGCTGCGACCCTTGGTTTTGTAATTTGTTTACACAGGAAAAGTGTGTGATAACTTTTGCCATCGAAGATGAGATGTCTTTTGTAATACTTACCTTTTGTCTCTAGGTTCTGGTTTGCCTGCTTCAATCTTGTCTGGGTTGAGAGAGAAGGACAAACGGCACACTTTGCCATCCTGAAAAAGAGGGGCAAATAGGTTGCATACTAAATTAATGAAGGTTGTTATAAATGTGTGTATGCAGGCCCCAAGAAATGGACAGGGCATGCAATTTAAGGCAATTTGAAAGGGTCACCAACTTTTTCCAAGGCAATTATGTACTTTTGAATGAAGTTAAAACGGCCAGAAATTGAGGGCATCAAGCAGTGTCTTGTTAAGGCAAAAAAAAAAAAAAATTGTTATATTGGCGTAACCCGCCCGACCCTAAAAATACGCCCGACCCTACACTTTTTCTTTTTTTTCAGTGAAAAAAAAAAAAAAACCCAACCGACCGACCCTAAAAAATAAAAAAATGAAAAAAATAAATGTTTTTTCTCGACTTGTACTGAGGGGTACTTCTAACAAACAATAGGGAATGTTTAAACTCGGTTAACATTGTTCAAAAACAGCTGCTAAAAAAAAATTAACAAAAAAATCCCTACCTACCTACCCTATTTTTGTTCAGCCCGTTACGCCAATATAACATTTTTTTTATTTTTTGGCCTAAGGGAAAAAATCTGGTAATCCTACGGATTACCAATGTCATGAAATCTGGTAATCCGTCAACATTTTTGGTAATCCGTAATTTGACCATTAATTATGCAGATTTCTGGAAATTTCTTTTAACCTAATAGTTATGCACAAATAAGGTATTAATAGCCTACTTACTAACTTACTTTGTATATTAGGAATAATTTAGAGACCTTTTTCGAACCATTATGTTTATTTGTATTTATTTTTGTGCTTATGACATTGACACACTGACAGACAAAATAAAGTTATAACCACCAAAACTTGGTCAACAGCCTAGCCCCAAGGTAGGGCTATCGGTAGAGGTTAAGTCTAGTTTTTATTTCAATTGCACATAAATTGAAAAATACCTAAATTCAGTAAATTATCATTTAATATGGGAAGAGAAGTGTTGCCTATTAAATGACATAACAATAAAATAATAATAAAAATATATTTGCAAATTCAAGTCAGAAAAATTATATTTGTGGTTCATAGGCATGTGATGAGGTATTGCAAAATGGTAAATCTGTGTATTAAAGAGTTTGAAATGCATTCAAAACCTATGTGTTATTATTTCCATCATACATACATCAAACAATTTGTTTACCATATATCACATGCATAAGAAATAAAGTTATAATCTTTTTAACTTGAAATAAAAAATATATTTAAAACAAATCAAAATAGTTTATGCAAACATTTATCAATCTTTATAATGTAATGTAAAAGCTGAATGCAAACTGCTTATCCACAAAAATAGCCTGTGTAAGTAAATGTAATAAATATAAGAGGACCTGACGTTTCGATTCTAACAGAATCTTTATCGAAGGTAAAATGACAGAATACAACATAACACAACATATATATAGACAGAGGAACAATAGGCAGGAAGTCAAAGTGACAGATGAATGAAAAGGGGAAGATATCAAGCTAGACAGCTGATTGATGAAGTGGATAAAATGACAAAAGGATGACATAGACAAAGGGGAGATTAAAAAGTAAAAGGCAAATGGGATATAAAAATAATGGGTGAGTGAAATCAATAATGGTGATTGATGACTACAAATAGATAATAAAATGGATGGAAATGTAAAAGGACTGAGAGAATGCATGAGAAAACAAGAAAAAACAAAGTGGGACTAGGCCTAGGTGCATAAGGTTACAGGCAACACTTCTATTGTCATCTGCGGTAAAGAACAATGTGCATAGTTTACTGAATTTAGTTAGATGTTGTTCACTTTTTAAAATAAATAGGGTTTTTTGACACTGAAAACGGTCCTCAAAAGTTGTTCCAAGGAGTTATTATAGTCAATATAATAACTCCTTGGTTGTACTTTCAATCAGAATAATGAAATACAAATATTTAGGATCTTAAGTTGTAAGTTACCATAGCTATGATGTGGGTCATGGGGTACCATGCAACTTATTTCGGGTCAAATATGGGTCATCTAAGGTCATGTTTGATAAAAATTAAAAAAAATTAAAGTGTGGTCGTCCAACGGATTACCAGCATTGAATTTTCTGGTCGTCCGGCGGCCATTTTGGTCGTCAGGACGCCCGGATTACCACTTAATTTGGACACTGGCATCAAGGCAACAAGGTGGGGCATCGAAGGTAATTGCCACCTTCAATTAATTTGAGCCCTGTGTGTATGACTTTGATTAGGGGTAGCACACTTAGCACATTTTAAGGAAAACCAGTTACTCATTTTTACTGTGTATATTACTGTGTATATTCTCTATGGGGTTTTACATAGAGCCACTGCAGGTAAGAAAATCTAAAAGGGTGCTGTTCAATGAAGTGTCACATGAAAGTCTTTGGTCAAAATTGTGTTTGTCAACATGCAATGGGAACTTGAATATTGTCCGAATTTTTCTGACAATGTTTAAAATTTGCATATCACTGGGGAGGCGGAGCTATGGACATTTAAATATTTCAAACCTTCCAACTTTTATAAATGCTGTTCAAGAATACACTGTGAACACTAGAATTGAGAAAGCGCAAGTCAAGTACTCAATTTTGGCAATTTACCCTTTTAACAAATTTTGTTTCCTTCTCGAGATAATTCAAATATGCATATTTAATGAGCGAAATAAGCTCATTTGCATATTACCAAATTAAGCCTGTAAATTTTCGTTTAATGAACTATCCGTTTAAACTATTTTAAAAAAAAGCGTTTAAACGTTTAAACGTATTTGTATTCATAAATAAATTAATTCTGCACTATATCGAATAGATAGATATGCCAGTTATTTGCATTGATTTATAAATAATAATTGATTTCATTGCGATCGCGATTGTCACATTTCGTTAGTCCGCCATTTTTATTCTTAGTCTAAATCCTCAGTCGTTTAACAATATCGATATAATGCATGTATGAAAGGCCATGGTTGATTTCTACCGGGTTTCTATTTCTAGAAACGTTATCGTAATAATTTGGACATAACTTGGTACAACAAGGCCGTTCCGACCGGTTTTTTTGGGGAATTTATTTCTAGAAACGTTATCGTATTTATATTTGGTACAAATGAGGCTGTAATGGTTGGTATGGAATGAGAATTACGAGTAAGCTTACTTGTTTACCTAAAATTTAGTCCGACTTTTAAAATTTTATTAGGGCTTACGTTTAGCCGTTTAGCGAATTCTGTAACCGTTTAAACGCCCTACGAGCGTTTAAACGGATAAACGGTTAGAATTTACACCATTATACCAAATATGGTTAAAAGACAATTTTGAAGCATTTTCTTTATTTTTTTTAATAATCTCAAGTGATTAAATGCACAAACAGGTCTTTTGAAAGTTATTTTGACTCAAGATTCTGAAAATGAGTCATCATTTACAGTAAATTGATTAATTTGTATCATTTCTATGAAGCCCATACATTAACTTGTACTTAGCCATTTTTCGGGCTTGCGGATAGGCGTTTTTGGCCAAATATGCCATTTTCGACAACACTTTTTACGAAAATTAGCCATTTCTAAGGATTGCAATTTTCATTTCTTGTTTACGTGTAATAGACTCTAAAAGAAAATCCAAAAAATAGGTCTCCAACTCATCTACTTTTTCTTTAATTTGATTTCAAAATGCCTTTTCATTTCAGATCAGGTTATAAAGCCTATTTTCTGACGATTTCCCATAGAAAATAACCAAGATTTGACAAACCCTATTTTTACGATAATTTCACTTTGCATCGACCAATCTCGATCATTTAACCACCAATCTTTTTCTCTATACAAGATCAATCCAGTTAACTTAAAATGAATAAGCTTCTAAACAATTAAAAAAATAGTGTGCTAGCCCTACTTTGATCCAAGTAGAGAATTTACTATGAATCCGCTTCAGTGCCTTTTCATCTCCTTTCTGGAAACATACCTTGTATTTCGTAACCTTTGTGTACATTTTGACCAAACTTGATCACACGTACTTGAGTGAGTAAAATGGGTCAGAGGTCACACGGGTTACGAGAGGGCAGTGGAAAATAGATGGCCAAAATGTAATGATACATGTTCAGATGGCAACCAGATTTGTTGCATCTTATGTCTTTGGATGAAATAATAAAAAGTAAATTGTAATGTGAGATTCAAGTCAAAAGAAAGGGTCACTAGCGATCAAAATGTCAATTTCAATCATTAACATAAAATCTTTCTTGTCCAGATGAAATGACTGATTATTATTGGTTGAAATCTCCCTTTAGGACTGTGTACATAGGGTTTTCACAGATGAAATTGAAAGGTCAATTGGGGTCACAAAGTTTGGTCAATACCCGCAGGGGGGGGGGGCTACTCACGTATGTAAGACATACGGGGACGTGCCGCTCCAGTGGGTCGTTTTTTCATGAGACATCCTTTTAGCCATGGGTATGCTTTTCAACTGAAAAATCCTTAGACATGGGTCCTGTTATTGACACTAGCCCTTAGCAATGGGTCAGATTTTAGCACATCGTTGACGACGTTTTTTCCGGGCGTTTTTCAATATCAACCTTAATTCAATTCGATAAATTCAACCCCGGAATCGTGGAATTCAACCCATTTAACCATGAGATTAACTCCCGTCTATTTTCTTTTTAAAATCTCGGGTTAGAAACCCTTAGACATGGGTCTACATTTGAAGAAAAATCCTTAGACATGGGTACCCTTTCCGGCAAAATTACTCTTGGAAATGGGTATGGGTTTTGAGGCTGGAGCTGCACACCCCCGTCCAAAATAAATCCAAGTACCCCCCGGGGGTCAATACAGGGCAAACATTTGAGACATGCTTCAATTTACACTGGACTTGTTGCATCTTAATATCCTTGACAAGACAAGAAAAAAGTCAATAATGACTTTCAGTTCAAAATATCAGGAATTCTGGATATTTCTGGATATCTTGCATCCCTTCATCAGAATCCTTGATTCTTAAATCCTTGATTCTGACTCCTCTTGGTTTGGACGGGAAGTTCGGGAAGCCGCTCACATCAGGCTCCAGCAGAGCTCCCTCAACAGAGACGGAGGACGCTACTACCTACCAGCGATTTACACGCCGCTATTGAGTTGTTGTCCATCACCGCCTGACCGCGATGATGATGAGACTCAATAGCTTAACGCCAACAGCGCCCTCACGTGTTATTGGGGCTAACGAAAGGCAAGCGAGTTGCTGCCAGAAAGCTACCCCAGAGGTAAGCTTATTTACTGTTGTGAGAAACAATAATCTCAAAAATATCTTGCATCCCTGATTAGCACTATATTTTTAACAAAATTCCAAATTAGTATCATATTACGATGGAACTTACCTCTAATAAGAAAGCAGCATGGTTGGGTCCAACAGCAACTGATTTAACAATCAAATTCTTAAGAGCAGATACTCCACTGGCACTAAAATATGCAAAACATTGTTCATAAAATAAATCATAATATGAGATTTTTGTAATGGTTCAATACATAAACTATTTAAAATCTCATTAGTAAAAGTAATTACTGGTCATTTATGAGTGGTCAATGTTGCCTAACATACCCTTATCATGTATGCTTTGCATGTCCAATAATGATGGGTTTAAAGACATGCATATATGCAAATAACACGTTCAAGACTTAGCGCTTACAATATTACTAAGTGCTTCTTGCCGTCTTCACATTGAACAAAATTAACCAAGAAATCACTCTCTTTTTTTAGGTTGAGGCCCTTCTTTATTCTGAGCAAAGAAGATCAAAGTTCAAAGAAGTGGCGGCAGAAAATCAAAATGCGGAAATGAAAATCGCAAATGACCTTACATTTGGGATTGTAACTTTTTCAATAATCAACCATTCTTAGCGTGCGATATCGCAAATTAAAGAAGAGAAATTTCTCAACAACTTTATAATTTAAAATGTTTTATTTAGGAGTTATACTTCTAGAGTTATCAGCACTTTTATTACCTGGTCATCAGTTACTAATTGTGTTGACTGTAGTTCTATACTTACCAAGTAGGTGGCTGCTTGTTTAGTTTCTCAGCTAATTCACGCAATCTGTAAGCGAACACATACAGTATTATTTATTAGTGTTGTTTCTCTTGCAAGTAGGGCTGTCGTCGAGATCTTTTTTTCATGTCGACATGTTGCTATTTTACAATCTCGATATCGATATGATGTCGACATTTTATGAACCAAACACTATTAAAAGTATCATGCCGATCGTCACCACAAAAGGTCCATTGTACTAAGCTATCACTGCAGTGTCATCAATAGCGCTATGTCAATGTACACAAGTTCAAAACCATTACTTATAAATATAAACATAATAATTAATTTGCCGTTTTTCAACATTTTCTACGCTTTTTATTACAAAATTCAACCCAACAAAATGTTAAACTTGTGGATTCCCTTTCAAAATACATGCGGTATTAAATACGATGTTTCTAGAAAGCAATATCGTACATTTCCTAAAATGAACCAATAGAAACAGTCCCACCAACGGCCTCTGTGTCCAATATATGATATTGATATTGTTAAACGACTGAGGATTTAGACTAAGCAGAAAATGAAGCAATCTCAAAAACAAGATGGCGACTATTGCGAGTGTGACGATCGCGATTTCGAGTGATTCAATTGTTAAATCCTGCTATGTTCGGATGTAATGAGCCAGCTTGTTTTAATGGCAAATTTTGTGGCTTTTAACATTTTAATAGGGGATGCGATTAGTGAACTTTGTGGACGTTTAGAACTTACACAGCCTTCATATAAAAAATTGTAAAATAAAAAATATATCGACATACCAATTTGGATATCGACATGTCGGAATTTATAGTGATATCGATATAATGTCGATATAGTCCATGTCGATGACAGCCCTACTTGCAAGTTATCATAATCCTACATTCTGAGAATCATTTTTTTATATAGAAATAACAAACATTGTGGCATTTATTATCAAGCTGAGGTCGGCGTCACAATATGTCAAACAAAATTTCGCCAAACTTGCGTGCGCACACATGGCCTTAAGATATATAATTAACTATCTTTAGAAAAAAACGCATCGGTGGAAATTCAAAATCGTCAAACATTTTGAACTGGAACTAAAATTATTGCATGAAATTCATCAATTATTTATAATATCCTCAAAAGTTATTCTGAATAATACAGTAAACATTTACTTGAGAATTGAGATATCATATTTAATGTCCCAAGAATCTGTATACCTTGGTTAAATTTATAAATAGCTCAACTTATCAAATTCCAAGAAATACTGGCTTGAATTTGGATCGCCCTATTCCCGCTATAAATAGTCATGACAGTAACAAAATGACGCCGACTGTCTTTGCTAGATTTTGTACCTTTTTTATTTTTAAATGATAGATAAGTTGTTTTCTAATAATATAATAATGTTTTACTAATAACTAACTAGTCTAGGCTATAGGCTAGCTACGAAATGAAGCATAGACAGTCCATGTCGCCGTTTTACTGTAGCGGGAATAGGGCGGTCAAAATTCAAGCCAGTAAATCTTGCAAATAGTTGCAGATTGAGATATTTAACCAATTATTACTTGAACAATAAACATGATATTTAAAGCAAAAGTTTGACTAATTTTATTCAGAAAAGTTGAAAATTATTGATGAAAATATCTGACCAACCGCGATGCCGACTCATATGCTTTCATTCCATAGCTCTCCAACACAGAGCTAGGATTCAAAGCTAATATTAGGCCTACTCTATTTTTAAAGTCTAAATTCATTGGACATGTTCTGTTGGACTACGCCTAGATGGCCAAGTAACAACAATTATGTGTTTAAAAGTCTAAAAATATAAGCCTTCAGAAAATGAAAAATTTTCCAGACGTTTCTAATAATTTTGTTAAGGCCCCTTGCAATTAAATGTGAGTTTACTGTTGCCCGCGCGCGTCCAAAAGTCACCCGCGTGATATATGTAATATTTTTTAAATATTTAGTTATTTCATTGTTTACAGCTTTTTCATAAGCTTTTTAACACTTTTCTGACGATAAAATTAGCCGATGAGCCGCAATTGCAATACTTCCGGGTTGGGAATTCATTTCTGGGAAGTAAAAAACTCTGCACGAAACTTGCAATTGTCGCTTTGTATTGAAATGTGTGCATTTGAAGCATATTCGTAGGCACGGCAATTGATTACTGCGCAATCGCTTCAGCGCATGACGTCACATCAAAACCGCCGAACTTTTTTTGAGTTTTCTAGTGCATTCTGTGTAATATTTCAGGTTTGTTTACGATCGCAATCTTTAAAATTCTCCGAGCTAGCGTAACGATTTTTTTTATACAAACATCGATCGAGTATCTCATTAATATTCAAAATAGGGATGCAAATATGAGTATACTCCTTTATAAAAGAAACAAAATGCAAAGCCAAGGCAGTAGGTGGTGGTTAGGACATAATTAACATCATTTGAATTGTATTCGTACCTCGGATAATAGTTAACAATGCCGACAATATTAAATCAGGTGACTTTACCCCAAAATATTACAATATTAATATTAGATAGTCACCTCGTCCTAGTTTTCAAAAACGCAACAGTAAACTCACATTTAATTGCAAGGGGCCTAATGCGTGTCAATGTGACCATGATGTGACAAATATCTATTGTGACTGGTAAAAAAGACCATAAACGCATGTGGAGTCTGTTCACCTTATGTGCAAATATTTCGCTATTTGTGGTGGTTGCGATCGGTTTACCACGTGTTCTGTATTCTAATAAGTGGAACCTGGAGCAATAACGGGACCTATATTGATCAGTTACAACATTGATGATCAATGCATTCGCCACGCCGCCATTTTTAAAGCTGATTCCTGGTTTGTTTACGTTGGCATAGATAGTGATACGAATATCGAAACAATTCTTGCAAAAAGCTTGTATGTTGGCTTCTGAAAAATAACTAAAATTCCAAAAATAATAATAGTAAGGGCCGCCCTCACTGATTTTAAAAAAAATCCGGATGAGAAACACATTATTTTTGTTACTTGGCCTAAACATTTGCATTGTAAAATGCCTGAGGCTAGCTACGAAAACAAGCATAAAAGACAGTCTGCGTCATATTCCAACTATAGGTAAATTAATAATTGAACGAACAACGCGAACGTAGTACAAATATGATGGCGCCCAAAATTATCACCCGAATGGTTTAGCGCGCTTAACGCAATACGCTGCTTAGTTGTGTTCGTTCAATTATTAATTTACCTATTTAGCGGGAATATGGCAATCCAAATTCAAGCCAGGATTTCTTGGAAATAGAAACAGGTTGAGATATTTAACCAAGGTTTCAAGGTTACAAGTATACATATTATTTAAATATTATATTAAAGGAAGTGTCCCGCAAGCACAACATTGGGCATTATTTGTTAGAAAAATAATTATCGAGCCGAAATTACGTAATTATAAAGAACAAAACACCATACTAGTCACAAAAATGAATAAAAACTGCCATCACTCAACATGCAATTTTTAAAATTCGCGGCGATCGAAAGTCCCGGTGTCGATGACGTCATGGGTATCGGTGCTAAAATTTGCGCATGTGCATTGTATAACTATGACATCATCGTCACTGGGACTTTCCATCGCCGCAAATTTTAAAAAGTGCATGTTGAGAGATTGCGGTTTTTATTTGTTTTTGTCATAAGTGGGGTGTTTTGTTCTATATTAGGGAGTCCGGCACTTTTTGCATTTTTTCACCAAAACCCAACAAGTTTGGTATCATTGGAAAGAGGATCAAAAAAGAAATTCAACAGTGCTTGTTTCACCTCTGTAGCTTGTAGTATGGCGGAGTTATGTTAATTTAACCTTCGGCCGACACCCGTTTTCATTCTGTCAAAATCATGCCGTAAAAGGTTGAGGAAATAGGCGACTTATTATTAAAAAATTGGTTTAAATTTGAAATTGGAGATGCATTAGAAAGGCAATTTTAAGTTTACATACCGTGTTTTCTCTATTTAACGCCCCCCCCCCCCCCTCTAATAAACGCCCCCCCCCCCCCCTACTATTTTTAGACAATTTTTGATGATTTTAGCCCTTTTTTGACGGGGGGAAAAAAATTTTTTTTTTTTTTTAGCTTTAAATTTAAATAAAGGGAGGAAAAAGAAGAAAAGAAAGCAAAAATTATTGAAGAAAGAGGAGAAAAGAAAAGGAATAAAAGAAGAAAAAGGGAAAAGAATGAATAAAGGAAGAACAAAAGGAGAAAAAGAATGAATAAAGGAAGAAAAAAGGAGAAAAGAATGAATAAAGGAAGAAAAAAGGAAAAAAAGAACATGAAAAGGAAGAAATTAGAAAGAGAATTAAAAAAAGAAAAAAGGAAAGGAAAGGAATACACAAAAAATAAGATAAAGAAAGAAAAGGATGGAATAAAGTAAGGAAGAAAAGAAAAAGGTGAAAGAAACAGGAAAGAGAATGAAAAAAAGGGAACCTTGGCTTGGGATTAAATTTGAAATAATTAAGAAAAATAAAAACAAGTTTTGAAGGAAAAACAATAAACAAGGAAAGAAAATTATAATAAGCAACAAAAGACAAATGATAACATACTTGTAATAATGTGGAAAAATCATGGAAATGTTTGAATTCCATCTTAGTTTACACAAAAATGTTGATTCAAACTACTGTAAAAAGTCTAGAATGCTGACATTAACAAATTTCGATTTATACACCAACACGCCCAATTGGGCGAAATTTATTTATTATTTCTTTTGTCTGCATCACGCTTCGACGGTAAATACACGTAATGCTGCGCCACGAGAAAAAAAAGTTGCCAATTTTGTCGCCCAATATTAGCGCACGGCGTAAACTTATAAACAAACATTACTAAGGTTGATATTTTAATTTTTCGTGATTATCGCAACCCCATTTTGGCAATATTTATGGAAGCACGCACCATGGTCTAAAAAAAAGATTTGCGCTTCTTGGCGATATTTCCAAGTGAGAAAAAAAATAAACACAGACACTCAAAATTGCATAAGCTTTCATTTAATAAACTGTCAAAATACTGTTATGACCTGTAAATGCATCATTTTGAAGATTTTTCACGCGCAAAACTAACACTAAGTTGACGTTTTTCAAGGCCATCACAAATCAGCAAAAAAAAGAACTTTTACTTACTCAAATTCAGTCAAGTTTGGTATCGATGAAAAGATACGAATTTTCTCTACAAAAACTGGTGTCATTACCCATAATTCCTTGCATATCATGTATAGCACGCCCCCTAATTTGAAGCAGACCATTCCGTAGCAGAAGACAAAATGGAGTCGCAATCGGCAGCATAAAAATACGCTCCTCAAATACGCCGACAAGAAACTTAAATTTTCAACACTTTAATGGTTTCTTTTGTGACTTTTCATATTCTTTTTGAAATATTTGATATTTTTTCTTCTGGAAAAGTGATTTCTCAACTTATTTTGACAAGGTAAATATAAAGAAATTGTGACTTTTTCAGAGGTACTTTTCCCATGAAAACAGATACGTTTTCGGAAATCGCCATTCTGCCGGACTCCCTATCTATATAAGTACAAAAGTTGGGCTCGATAGTTATTTTTCTAACATATAATGCACACTTCTATGCTTGCAGGACACCTCCTTTAAGCATGATTCCTGAAGTAAAAGGTTGACTAATTTTATTTAGAAAAGTCGAAAAATAATGATATTTTGTATCCGACGCTTTCATTCCATGATAGTATACTATTACAGCTCAGAGTCAGACGAGAGAGCTAGGACCTGCTCCTACTATAGGTAAACTAATAATTGAACGAACATAGTGAAGCAGCGTATTGCATACACTGCGTGAAGCGCGCGCAGAACCATAAGCGTGATAATTTCGGGTGCGCTCATCTTTGTACTGCGTTCGTGATGTTCGTTCAATTATTAATCTACATATAGCTCTCTTGTCTAGGATAATAGGATTCAGATTCAGAAGATAGACTGAGGCCGAGGCTAAATCATTATTTATTTTATGATCATGATGTCTTGATGATGATTTGATTATTCAATCATGAATTTAGAAACGATTATCAATCATGATAATTGATATTTGATGGTCATCTTTTCACTTTTGCAAATCATTGTTTTCCCAATTTTTCATGTTCAGTCTATTAAACTCTAAACTAAACGGTTGGCCCCATATGAAAATAAATAATCAAGAAGCTTTGAGCCGGCCATGCACACACCGCAGTGCTATAGTCAGGTCAACCGTACCGTGCATGGATGTACGATACGCTGTGCGGCTGTATCACTGTGTAATCGAATGGGAATGAATAACGATTTCGAAATTAGGTATCACAAATAATTGAAATTTCGGTCTTACCTATCGTTTAATTGATCTTCGGTGCCAGGCAATGGGTGCACGACAAAGTGAACAGACGTCATGACTATTACAATTTACAAAAAAGCAGTTATTTCTGCCAAAAAAATCGAAAATTTGATGACAAAGGTGACAGGCCTTACTCGTGAGGCCTATCACGAACATCAATGAAATAGAGCAGCTTTTATATTTTCTAGTACAATGCGGCAGATCATTGGTACGTAAATTCGATAACATAAATAGCTGCCTTATACCAAACGCAATATTGGACAGGGAGTTCACTTCGGTGATTTCCGGGATTTTTATTCAAATTAGGTTTCGTAAAGGATTTTAATAGAAGCTGTACGTAGACGAGAGTCACCGAGATGTCTGCACTTTTCTTAGGGGAACCTGGGGTGAATTATTATAATCAATGATGTTTTGTGATTGGGGATGACCCAAAAACCCTAAACCAAGGGTGTACCCACAGTTACTATCCGGGACTGTTTTTATGGAGGGGGGGGGGGAGGGGGGATTAAGTTCCGTGGGTTTTCACAAATTCAGCATAAAAGCAGTAATTTTGGTATTTTCTCACATATGGCTACATTTTTTGTGCACTTTTTTATTTAATCAATTATTGAGTAAAATCTATTTCAATTCAACATGGCACACCAATTACTCGAAACATAATTCCAAAGCCTGTTCCTAGGTTACAGGAGTAAATGGTCCACACAAAGTGTGCACGGCAAATTATAACTTACACAATATCCACACCAAGAAAATGACGGTACTCAAGTCAAACATTAAATTTAGGGAGTGTTCATAAATACTTTGGTGGGGCGGTTGGAAAATATTGAGCCATGGATATTTTTTTTTGTTGATCCCCCATAGGGTGTTTTTGCTTCTTGATCCCCTTTTAAGAACCTTCCTTTTTTACTCCCCCCCCCCCCCCCCCGCCCCCCCCCCCCCGCCCGTTCATGTTCTATAGAAACAATAGCAACATTCTATGTAAACCTACAGACATAGTCACAATCACTTTTATTAAAGGCATATTATGTGATCTTTTCCAGAGAGCGCCCTCTATTCATTATTTTTTTTAGAAAGTAGATTTTCTTGCAGATTACATTTCTGATCATAAATCATACATACATTCCAAGTTATAGAGCGATACGATTCCTAATTACCTATCATGGTTTTAGAGTGAATTTAGAGTGAAATAATAAACTGTCGGATTATCCGACAGTTTATTTTCACTCTAAAATCATGATTTTGAAGTAATTAAGAATCGTATCGCCCTGTAACTTGGAATGTATGTACGATTTATGATCAGAAATGTAAATCTGCAAGAAAATCTTCTTTCAATTTTGTTTTCGCTGTTGAGGGCGTTCCCTGGAAAGATCACATAATATACCTGGTATTATACAAATTTGGCTTGAAGCAAGTTTATGTGGTGAGTGATGCTGATATGTATGTGAAAAATGATGTGATCTACATCGAAATAACCAAAACGTGAAATTGTAGCCTATAACTGCTGTCGACTCAGATGGTAGATAGTATGCCTAAGTATTACGGTGCCACTACAAATGATTTCCAGAAAATTGAGGGCGCACTCCCAGACGTATTTGTCTGCTCTCAACCCCTTTAATTTTTTTCATTGTCTTTTTTCTCCTTGCCCTTACCTTTCCTCCTCCTTACCCTTCCTCCTCCTCCCGGTCTCCTCCTTTCCTCCTCATCCTCTAGTCATTTTTCTCCTTGCCCTTACCTTTCCTCCTCCTTACCCTTCCTCCTCCTCCCGGTCTCCTCCTTTCCTCCTCATCCTCTAGTCACTTTTCGTACATTGTCAATGTGGTTCATGGTCCGAAGGACGTACACTCTTAAACTTGCGTGGTTAAAAAATGACCACGACGTGGTCATTTTTTAACCACGTTTGGTAGTTAACTATGCACCTTACCACGTTGGGTGTCAAATTGACCACGCCATCCGTGGTAAGACAAAATGACCACGTATTGTGGTTGAAAATTTAACCACGATACGGGGTCGAATTAAAGTAACACCTATGACGTGGTTGCTTTTTCGTGGTTACCTTCGGGGTTGTTTTGTAAACAAAATGACCACGTATTGTGGTTGAAAATTTAACCACAATACGGGGTCGAAAAAAGTAACACTATGCCGTGGTTGCTTGAGGGAATGGTGGTGGTGTGAGGGGTGGGGGGGGGGGTGGGTGAGGCTGCAGGGGCATCAGATCTTTGGTGTTTATGTTTTTGCACAATGTATTTGCATTTACTTTGTGTACAAAAACTTTACACTTTTTTAAAGCAAGTGAGATGATATGCATGCATATCAATATACATTCAATGGTGTTAAATTAGTACATCGACTTAATTAAGATAAAATAATAGGTTTAAATGAATACAAGGTGCATATTATTAGCTCATTAGCATAATTGAAATGGTACAAACGAGCACCGGTGCTAATTTGTGTACCATTGCAATTATGCTAATGAGGTAGGCCTATTTGCACAATTTACTCGGCTCATATAAGGCCAAGTAAAATATGCAAATTAGCGATCTAGTGGCTAATTCGACACTTTCCGTGGTCAAATTAATTTGACTATTGTCGCCGTTGTCAAAATAACTGGTCATCCGTAGTCAATTCAACCACGAATGCAGTCAAATCGACCACGTATATAGTTGATTAAAAATGACCACGGAAAAAATAACCACGAAGAATTAAGAGTGTATACATAGTATTTTCAGTGAGGTTTAGGGGGGTTACCTTCAAAACTCATCGGTTTTTACCCACTTTCAAATCTCATGGCTAATAATTTCTCGATTTTCTTTCTTTTTTTTTGGGGGGGGGGGGGTGGCGGCCATGACCCGCTTCCCCCTGGATACGCCACTGTCATGGCCTGCTGTCCCCACTGCCCTGGACTACTGCCCTAAACTGTGATTCTAAACTAAATGGCACTTTTATTACAATAGTCGATTCATCTTGTGAGTCAAAATAATTAATTTATCCTGTGGGGGTTGGGGTGGGGGAGGGGGCCGGGGTGGAGTGGGGGGGGGGGGGGGCAGGGCAGTGGCGTAGCTCAGGGGGGAAAATGCCCCCCCTGACGGAAAAAACTCATTTGTGCCCCCGCCCCCCCCCCCCCCTCTAAAAAAATTAAAAAGGGGGAAAAACAGAAAATAGGGGGAAACAATGTTAAAAGACCGAGATTGCGTGCGGTGTACTGGTTATGTGTGGGTATATTCAGCCCAAATAGTCAAATATAAGGCAAAATTGTTCATGTAGTACATGTACATTGTACTGTGCGATTTATTTTGACCGTGCGAAATGTTTTGACCTCAATAGTGGTTCTCGGATAGGGAGCAGTTTCTACACTGTTAAAAGAGTTGTTTAAATTATTAACCAGTGAATCGCTCAACGTTGTTTAACATTTTAAAACAATGTTGCTCAAAATGTAATCAACCTGTTTACAATTTTGAGCAATAGGGTACACTGGGGTGAATTGGGACACAGGGTAAAACGGGACACTTGTATTGGATTGCATTTCATATCTTACTATAATTTGCCGTATGTTGTATGTTTGTATGTTTGTATGTTTGTATGTTTGTTTGTATGTGTGTATCCATAAAAGGCTCCTTCATTTTACGTCTAAACGCCGTGAACGTTGCACCGATGAAAGATGATTATAATGTGAGTGTTATAAGCTATAAATGGCTCAAAACCGTTAAGAATTGACTGAGATATGAGCAAAATTATGTCCAATTTAGGCCTTTCAGCCCGGCTTTTGAGACTAATTTCTACGGGCCATGTTTGTTTTTCTTTGCGTACACTGTAACCATGCAGTTGGCGCGCGTTACACATAGCGCGCAGCAGTGCGCTATGCAAAATAAACTCGCACACGCACTACACCCACGCACCCCTACACACGCGGGCGGGCAAATATTGGAGAAATACGCTGCGCCACGGGAGTTGGTTTCGGTTTAGGCCTTGGGGTTGCATAAGCCACGGGGCGGGAGCGGGGCGGTTAGGGGTTGTGTGTAATGATCCCTTTAGGGCCTAGGTTATGTTATGGTTATGTAGTTTGGGATGGGGTTAATAAAGAAATGTATTATTAAATTGCGTAACGATGGTGTCAGATGTGGGATTTGATACTGTATGTGACACGCGGGCGGACAAATATTGGAGAAGTACGCCGCGCTACGGGAGATAGTTAAGGTTAGGCCTTGGCGTTGAGATAAATTGCGGCGGGGAACTTTGGGCTTTGGGCTTGAGGTATGCCACGGGGAGGGGCGGGCGGGCGGTGACGAATGGGAGTTGTGTGTAATGATGTAATGTGGTTTGGGAGACTGAAAATAACGAAAAAATGTGATGCTAAATTGCGTAACGGATATGCCACTGGACGGGGGCGGGCCGGGAGGTGGAGGGACGGGTGGGGTACGGGAGATGGTTAAGGTTTAGGCCTTGGTGTTGAAATATGCCACGGGGCGTGTGCGGGCGGGGGGTAATTTTCATTTTTTTTTTAAATTTAAATTTAAAAACTTTTGAATTAGGCTACAAAACCTTTTGATTTAAAACAAAAATGTTTTAAATATTGTTCTATTCCTATGTGATTCGTTATAAATTTTCAACACTTTATTTTTGTAGGTGTCTATCTGGTAGGCCCTACTCCCTAGCGGGAGAGCCCGTCCGCAGGACGGGCGTGCCGCTAGTCTTACTATAATTTGCCGTATGGTGTATGTATGTATGTATCCATAAAAGGCTCTCTCAGTTTGCAACTAAACGCCGTGAACATTGCACTGATAAAAGATGATTATAATGTGAGTGTTATAAGCTATAAATGGCCGAAAACCGTACAGAATTGACCGAGATATGAGCAAAATTATGGCAATTTAGTGCCTTTTCAGCCCGGCTTTTGAGACTATTTTTTACGGGCCATGTTTGTTTTTCTCTGCGTACACTGTAACCATGCAGTCGGCGCGCGGAGCACATAACGCGTCGCAGTGCGCCATACAAAATAAACGCGCACACGCACGCACCCCTACACACGCGGGCGGGCACTTGGAGAAATACGCTGCGTCACACGGGGTTGGTTATGGTTTAGGCCTTGGGGTTGAGATACGCCACGGGGCGGGGGCGGAGACGGGAGCGGGCGGGGACGGCTGGGCGGGCGGGCGGGGGGGGGGGGGGCGGCAGCGGGTCATAAGGTAACGAAATAATGTGGTTTCTGGTAAAACAAAACATGATATGGTGAATCTAAATTACATAACATGGTGTCAGATGTGGGATTTGATACTGTATGTGACACGCGGGTGGACAAATATTGGAGAAATACGCCGCGCTACGGGAGATGGTTAAAGTGAGGCCTTGGCGTTGAGATAAGCCACGGGGCGGGGAACTTTAGGCCTTTGGGGTTAAGATATGCCACGGGGCGGGCGGGGCGGTGACGAATGGTGGTTGTGTGTAATGATGTAATGTGGTTTGGGAGGCAGGGGGTTAATGAAGAAATGTGATGCTAAATTGCGTAACGGATATGCCACGGGCGGGGGCGGGCGGGGCGGGATGGTGACGGTTGGAGTACGGGAGATGGTTAAGGTTTAGGCCTTGGAGTTAAAATATGCCACGGGGCGTGGGCGGGCGGGGGGTCTTTGAATTAAAACAAAAATATTTTAAATATTGTTCTATTCCTATGTGTTTCGTTATAGATTTTCCAACATTTTGTGTTGTTTCATTTGTAGCCTGTAGGTGTTCTATCTGGTAGGCCCTACTCCCTAGCGGGAGAGCCCGTCCGTAGGACGGGCGTCCCGCTAGTCATACTATAATTTGCCGTATGGTGTATGTATGTATGTATCCATTAAAGGCTCTCTCAGTTTGCAACTAAACGCCGTGAACATTGCACTGAATAAAAGATGATTATAATGTGAGTGTTATAAGCTATAAATGGCCGAAAACCGTACAGAATTGACCGAGATATGAGCAAAATTATGGCAATTTAGGGCCTTTTCAGCCCGGCTTTTGAGACTATTTTTTACGGGCCATGTTTGTTTTTCTCTGCGTACACTGTAACCATGCAGTCGGCGCGCGTAACACAAAACGCGTCGCAGTGCGCCATGCAAAATAAACGCGCACGCACTACACCCACGCACGCCTACAAAGACGGGCGGGCAAATATTGGAGAAATACGCTGCGCCACGGGAGTTGGTTACGGTTTAGGCCTTGGGGTTGCATAAGCCACGTGGCGGGGGCGGGAGCGGGTGACGGGTTAGGGGTTGTGTGTAATGATCCTCTTATGGCCTATGTTAGGGTTATGTGGTTTGGGATGGGGTTAATAAAGAAATGTATTATTAAATTGCACATCGATGGTGTCAGATGTGGGATTTGATACTGTGCTAAATTGTAAATTGCGTAACGGATATGCCACGGGCGGGAGCGGGCGGGGCGGGGACAGGGCGGGGAGGGACGGATGGGTTACGGGAGATGGTTAAGGTTTAAGCCTTGGAGTTGAAATATGCCACGGGAGGTAGGCGGGCGAGGGGGGGGGGGGGGATGGGGTGGGGGAGGTGCTTTTTCAAGTTTTTTTAATTGAAATTTGAAAACTTTTAAATTAGGCCTACTACAAAACCTTTTGATTTAAAACAAAAATGTTTTAAATATTGTTCTATTCCTATGAGTTTCGTTATAAATTTTCCAACACTTTAAGTTGTTTTATTTTGTAGGTGTTCTATCTGGTAGGCCCTACTCCCTAGCGGGAAAGCCCGTCCGAGCAAATATTGGAGAAATACGCTGCGCCACGGGAGTTGGTTACGGTTTAGGCCTTGCCGGTTGCATAAGCCACGTGGCGGGGGCGGGAGCGGGTGACGGGTTAGGGGTTGTGTGTAATGATCCTCTTATGGCCTATGTTAGGGTTATGTGGTTTGGGATGGGGTTAATAAAGAAATGTATTATTAAATTGCACATCGATGGTGTCAGATGTGGGATTTGATACTGTGCTAAATTGTAAATTGCGTAACGGATATGCCACGGGCGGGAGCGGGCGGGGCGGGGACATGGCGGGGAGGGACGGATGGGTTACGGGAGATGGTTAAGGTTTAAGCCTTGGAGTTGAAATATGCCACGGGAGGTAGGCGGGCGGGGGGGGGGGGGGGGTGGGGTGGGGGAGGTGCTTTTTCAAGTTTTTTAATTGAAATTTGAAAACTTTTAAATTAGGCCTACTACAAAACCTTTTGATTTAAAACAAAAATGTTTTAAATATTGTTCTATTCCTATGAGTTTCGTTATAAATTTTCCAACACTTTAAGTTGTTTTATTTTGTAGGTGTTCTATCTGGTAGGCCCTACTCCCTAGCGGGAAAGCCCGTCCGAAGGACGGGCGTGCCGCTAGTCTTACTATAATTCACCGTATGTTGTGAGTATGTATCCATAAAAGGCTCTCTCAGTTTGTAACTAAACGCCGTGAACTTTGCAGTGATAAAAGATGATTATAATGTGAGTGTTATAAGCTATAAATGACTGAAAACCGTACAGAATTGACCGAGATATGAGTAAAAAACCATGAAAACCCATGGATACGGGCCGTGTTTGTTTTGTTTATCTTCATGCGTATTGCAACCATGCATTCGGCGCCTAACACATAACGCGTCGTTGTGCGCCGTGCAAAATAAACGCTCACACGCACTACACCCACGCACGCCTACACACGCGAGCGGGCAAATATTGGAGAAATACGCTGCGCTACGGGAGTTAGTTAATTTAGGCCTTGAATGTTTATAAGCACAGGGCGGGCGGTAGGCGGGACGGCGGGCAAGAGACGGCAGGGGAAGGCCCCGGGGAGGGGGGGGGGGGGCGAGGGGAGGCCATGAAGTAATGAGGTTTGGGAGGCAAGGGGTTACTGAAGAACGCTACGGGAGTTGGTTAATTTAGGCCTTGAAGGTTTATCGCACAGTACGGGGCGGGCGGGCGAGGGGAGGCCACGAAGTAATGAGGTTTGGGAGGCAGGGAGTTAATGAAGAAATGTGATACTAAGAGTGCGTAACACTACCAGAGAGAGTCACGAAGTGGAAGGAAATAGTGTGGTTAAAAGTATAAACCAGGGGATACAGCTTGGGAATGGTTAAGGTTTAGGCCTTGGGTGTTGAGATAACCACGGTGCGGGAATGGCGGGGGGGGGGGGGGGGGGGCGGCAATTTCAGGTAAGGAAATAGGCCTATGCATTATATGTATTCTTACCAATTTCGAGACAAATTTTCGTATAGCTACTTATGTGTTATTTCACCGGGGTTCTGTCTGATAGGCGCTACTTACTAGCGGGAGCCCGTTCGAAGAACGGGCGTCCCGCTAGTACAATTAATTGGTGTTATAAGACTGACTTGTTATGCAATATAACAGCTTTCATAACCATTAATTTTTCACCGTTTTAAGGTGTTCTAATAATATAAATACAATCAAATTGGTGTTAAAAGACTGACTTACATGTGAATAAAATAATTGTTTGCAACAAAGTTAATGATTGAATATTTTATATAGCTTTGAGTGTATTGACACAAACTGTGTTCACGTTCTGTGTTAAAATGTAATATAGCTATATCATTGTTGTTTTACTACATAGTTCATTATTTAAATAATTAACACTTTGCACACAAATGTATGTAACACATGATAATGCAGAAAAAGATGCATAAAACATAATTTATTGATGCCAAAAAATGTCCCATTTTACCCCATATTCAGTTTTTGTGCGTGTCCCATGCGTCAACATGTGAGGCAAAATGGGACAAATTAAAAAAAGAGAAAATGTAATTTTTAAATATCTTTCAAACATCAAAATAGCCCAAATTGTGAAAATGTACTTTGGGTTGTCTTATTGTGTGTTTAATAGTTCCTAATACCTCAATGAAATAATTGTAAACACTGTATGCCGAAATGATTAAGGTGTCCCAAATTGCCTCATTTCCCATTGTTTAAAATGTTAAACAACGTTGAGCGATTCACTGGTTAACTTGTGGTTGTTTAAAATTTAAACAACTCTTTTAACA
>CM069445.1:5809485-5855646 GCA_035610835.1 Ophiura sarsii | reverse complement strand
AAAAACCAACTAGACACTAATGACGAGGAAAATTGAGAAATTATAAGGAGGCTAAGAAGAGCCTAGGGGAGGCTTATGATCATGTGAAAGAGGAAGACTTTACCAATAAGCTTAGAGAGGTAGGAAATGCCCAGTAAACTGCAAGCATGGTAAGAGTTGGAAACTGATCAACAAAATATCACGAAGATTGACTACAAGAAAGGGACAAATCAAAGGATCCACGCAAAAGAAGAGACTAGATAATTGGTATACTCATTTCAAAATCTACTCGGGACCCCACCGCACATAAGTAATGAGGATGAGGATTGCCCAGTACTACCAAATCTCAGCATAAAAAGGACCCTTTGACTTGGAGGAATATGTGAAGGCTAAGAAGGCACTTAGATGGTATCACACCTCAAAAGATGTGATTTGGATAATATCATTCTGGACTTCTGCAACGATACCTTGATGAACGGGAAAAAGCCAGACCAATGTCTATTCTCAACATAATACCAATACCAAAATCAGGTGATCTCAGCTTGGGAGGCAACTACCGTGGAATAATTCTGAGCTCAATTGTTGCCAAGCTATACAATAAGATGATACTCAACAGAATCAGACCGGAGCTTGACATCCACCTGAGAGCTAATCAAAATGGCTTTCGAGTTGGACGTACCACGGTTGGCCACATTCTTGCCCTCCGAAGAATTATTGAGGAATTAGATCAAACAGCCTGCCAGCCATCATAACCTTTATTGACTTTAAGAGGGCGTTTGACACAATACAAAGGGGACGAATGCTGCAAATTCTGAAGGCCTATGGTATACCTGAGCAGCTTACAAATGTGATTGCAGAAATATACAAGGACACCAAGGCAAAGGTTAAATATCACCTGATGGGAAACAGAGGAATTTGAAATACTGGCTGAGTACTACAATGTGACACCCTGGCTCCATATCTCTTCGTCATTGTTCTCGACTACGCCCTAAGAGAGGCCATAGATGAAGAAGAGGAGCTATAATTCCGCTTAACAAAGAGAAGCAGCAGACGAATAGGACCACCCACAGTTACTGACCTTGACTTTGCTGACGACATTGCACTGTTGTTGTCTGAAGAAGTGTCTCAAGCGCAATCACTACTTAACAGTGTGGAGACTTCGGTGGGTAAAGTTGGGCTCAAAATGAACGCTGCAAAGACAAATTACATGTCCTTCAACCAGAAGCAAGTACCTCTAATCACCACAAGCGAAGATATGCGCCTTGATATGGTGGACTTCAAGTACCTTCGAAACTGGATGAACAGTACTGAAAAGGACATTAAAACACGCAAAGCAGCTGCACGGAGAGCTTGTGGCAAACTCAGGTCAAATCACTATCCAGAAAGCTCAAAGAAAGGCAGTTCATAGCTACTGTAGAATCAGTCCTCCTCTATGGATGGGAGTCATGGACAGTCACCCAAAGCTTAGTAAACAGCTGGACGGATGTTACACTAGAATGCTTAGAACTGTGTTCAACATCAACTGGAGACAGCATGTGACCAATAAGGACCTACACGGATATGCACAAAGTCTCGGATAAGATCAGGGAGCGTAGATCAAGATTTGCAGGACACTGTTTCAGAGGGTCCAATGAGCTGGTCTCCAAACTCATACATTGGGCACCAAAACATGGAACAAGAAAGCGTGGTAGACCAGCCCTAAATCTACATTGACTTACTAAAGCGTGACACGATTGCTGGTAGATGAAATATGTTGGATAGGAAGATTTGGAGAAGCATCGTGGTTCGGGAATATCCTCCGCCATAAATCAAGTAAGTCAAGTCAAGTCATATCCCAAAGGTTGACGGCTAAATAATAAATATAAATGGACACACAACAGGGCATAAACTAACCATGGGCAGAGCGCAAAGTCAAGATAATGAACTGTAATTTAAATTCATTTCATGGAATCTCTTTCATAAAGTCCCCAGAACTATGTTCTAGGGACTCCCCTGCCGAAGCCTGCTTACTGTGGTTCGATGTTGATCTGACTAATTTGCATCTTCTCCGGAGATGCAGGTACTCGACTCCAAACCTGAAGTATTTTCAATATTTCAGAGACTGGAAACACGGGTCTGCCGATGTGACGTCACCCCCACATCACGCGCCAGCGCGTCACGCGCCAGCACATGGGGGCACTACACTAATAAATCCTTGTGCGTTTGGTGTATGAATCAGAAAAATAGTACCTATATCAATTTGATCATCGTCCCAGGGGAAGCAAATATAACTAAATCTTGCTGTTTTTTTATGAAAAAGGTAGAACAGAACCTCAGCATTGCTAATGTGGTCAAAATCGTCGGAATCGAATACGCACGGGAGCCTAGGCTGCGGAAGGATATCGTGGCCGGAACCGGTGAGGAAATTATTGGTTTAAAATGGTGAGGGCGCTGTTTAGGTGCCCGTAGCAGAAAAGTTGATCTAGATGGGTCAAGAAAAATCAAGTTTAAAATAAAATTCAACACATATCTGAGACATGCATGCAAAATTAAAACATCCATCATTGTTACATGGGGTAAAAAACGGTCTTGAAAAAGGGCCGAAATGCATGTATTTCAATGGGGGAATCATTTAGTGGTTTTCCCCCTTGGACACCTTCAAAGCATCCACACTACTTCTGCTTTTTTTTTGCAGTGGGGATTTGGGCCGGCTGGAGATCAACATCGAACCACGGTAAGCAGGCTTTGGCAGGGGAGTCCCTAGAACATATAGTTTCTACAGTTTCCCTGAAGACTCCCCTGTCAACCTGCTTGCCGAATGGTTCGATGTTGATTTGACTAATCAACCTAGTTTAACACAGAACCTGGAGGAGGCGTAAAAAGCCAAAACCGTGTGCAGTATTTATTAATTTGTAAGATCAAATCATCGGACCCATATCTTCATGATGTCGAGGTCAAAATAGAATCAAGGTAACCTTAATCTTAATTTCGCGTTTATCAAAACCGAAAGGACTTAGCTCAACCCCAAATAAATAACTGATAAACCAATTAACTCACCTAGTTTCTTGGTTGTTTGCCCAACGGTCTGGCTAAGACCGTACGGGCGAACTGTCCCCTGAGCGAGTTCCCGCCAAAAGCCATGTAATAGGCGGCGGAAAATGTCGTCAAGGAATTCCAAGAAACGGCCTCACAGATCTCCTTCACGGACAACCCCCGGTGGTATGCCCATGAAGTTGCAATATTATGTGTCGAGTGCGCGGAGGTACGATCGTCATTAATAATTGCATTTGAGTCTCGAACTACCTGAACTATCCAGCATGCAATAGTACTTATCGCCGCTGGCCTGTGTGGCTCAGAATGTGTTAAAAGAGCTGATCAATGTTTTTACCACTTACTTCGGACATCCTATCAGACAGCGAACGGGGCACCATAACCTGCCATCGTGTACAGACGAGTCCGAATTCAAAAAGGGTAGGTAAAGGTAAACGAAAAAGACAATGTGTGGAGTTCAGAACACCTTTGCGCAGAGGCAAGGGCTACGAGAATTACTGTTTTCAGAGTGATATTCTTGAGGGTCGCCTTCGCCATAGGCTCGAATGGCGGACCCGTGAGATAGTCGAGAACAGTATTAAGCTCCCAGGCAGGTACAAACTTCCTAGTTGGAGGCTTCTCGTTGAACATTTCCTTCAATAGAAGACTGATCTCTCTGCCATCATTGACAGAGGATCCGTCTTCAAAACCTTCATGGACTGACATAATTGCGGGCTTATAGATCCTGATAGGAGCTGCCTGGAGTTCAGAATCTCTCGGTTAGGAATTGCGAAATGCAGTTCACATCTGCTCGAGTGGGAGAGATATCTCTCTCAGCACACCACTCGTAGTAGGGAGCCAAACGCTTAGAGTATGTTGTAAGCGTAGATCGGCGTCGACCTGAGGCCACCAAGCCTGCAGTTCGTCGAGAAAGGCTTTTCTCCTGGCAACGATGCCGGATAATGGCCATACAGTCAACTTGAGGTGCTCGTATGGAAGGAAGTTTCCGTGAACTCCCTGCCTGAGCAGGTCCTGAAGTGGAGGTAGCAGCATGGGGCGACCCGGCCACTAGCAGATCTACCATCCAGAAAGGGGCTATAAGCAAGACGTTACATCCTCTTGCGCCACCTTTTCTATCACTTTCGGGAGCAGCGAGATTGGAGGGGAGGCATAAGCCGTCAGTCCCTTCCAGTCTACTGACAGAGCGCCTACACCATGTGATCAATCTCAACACAACTCGACACTCGACACCATGTGATCAATCTCATGGCGTGGTAAGAGATCTCGTCCCACCCTCCACTGTCGAGTTGTCCGTCTGGACAAGGACATTGTGTCCCAGCAGATCAGACTCAACCCAAAGGAGAGTTTTCTCCATTGCCCAAAGTTCGACCAGGTTGATGTGTACTTGAGCTTCTATGCTCGACCACTGGCCCTGTTGTCGAGCCAGTGACGAGCCAGTCGAGGGTTGGTACCACCAATGGAGTTCCTCCTTGATCAGGTCTGAAACAGGAACCATCCTGGACACTTCGTGAACACTCGGCTTGTATGCGCCAGCAGGTGAATCTGAATTACCCTCATATATATGGAACCGGCAAAACGGAATCAGATCCCTCATAATACTGGCCATAAGGCCCAGATCTCTGAGCCAAGCCACTGCTGGCGCTACGCTCGCTTCCACTAGGATGCGTGCGCATGCAGCCAGGTTGTTATCCGAGCCAGGGAAGGCATGGCCCTACCATTCGTCTAGCCATGCTCCGAGGATTGTCGGAAGTTGTGTAGACACGATGTGGGACTATTTGTAGATCACTACAAAGCCAAGTCGCGTGATCACCTGGATGTGACTAGTTGTATGTGGTGCGCAGTCTCTTCACGAGTATCCGTGTATACCAGCCAAGAGCCAATCGTCCAGATATAGACACAAAATGACGCCTCTGTGCCTCAAGTATGCTCCCACCTCTTTCACCCCCCCCCCCCCCCCCCCCCCCAGGTAACACCCTGGGTGACGTGGAGAGGCTGAAGGGTAGGCATGTAACATGTAAGCCCAACCTTGTACTTGAAACCGCCACCATTTCTGGTCTGAAGGCGAAATTAAGTACCCCTGATGAGTAACTGTCTCCAGCAGCCAATTGCCCGGCGAAACGGCGAGCCATTTCGGGGCGAATTGTTTCAAGCGTCCGCACACCGGTACGGTGTAGATGAAAACACTGGTGACGTCACTGACACCGGTGGGGCTAAGAGCCCCTTGGTACCGTAGGAGTGGGTGGCAGTCGCCGTACCCTACGGAATACGACTTCTTACTGCTAGTCTTCGGGCGTTCATTGCCCTTAGACGACGGTCTCAAAGCCTCGTGTTCCACCACCATGGCGTCACTTCCCGGAGGAAGGACCCGCCGTGGGAGAGGGTTTGGCTACCAGAGGCGCCACACCTGAAGCCCCTGAAGTGGAAAAGCATCGGAGATCTCCGCGAACGGGATTTTCCGGAATGGAACATTGTCTTTATATTAATGATGTTTGGAATTCAAATGTTTCAGAAAAGTTATGCACAGATGTTGTTGTGCATAATTGAATCATATAAGCTTATACTTGAATTATTTTGAGGTTAGCTAATTGTCATAATTTTAGGTCCAGATTTCGTGATTTATGTGTTTAATCCTTGCGATATAATTTAAACTTTACTTGTAAATACATTGCCTATACATTGTTGTACTAGGATTGAAAGCGTCAAATTCGCCTTACTAAACTCCCGGATTTTAGGCACTTTAAGGACATTTATAGCAAAGTTATTACTTCTAAACAGGGAGAAAGTTATTCTGATCATAAGTCTTGTTTATTTTTGATATATTTTGGTGTTATTTTGAAACTGTTTAAATTCAGAATTTCTTTACTTACAACGATCTGGCGACGTTCTTTGAATTAGTTGTCATGAAAGTTTTTCTTGTGAGCAGTCATTTTTCCTGTGAGCAGAGCTCTGCTCACGAGAAAAATGTTTTACTCACGAGCGGAATAAGTACTCATGAGCAGCAAGTGCCGATTCCCGTGCAACCGCAAATAGGTTACCTGTAGGGGTGATTTTCTGATCACGAAAACTTTCAAGCTTTGCCTGATTTGCGAAACTCACGAGCAACTCACGAGCAACTCATGAGCACTTGAGCAGGGCTTGCGGCTTCGGCTGTGTAGCTCCTGCTTGAATGTCAATAAGACAATGAATACATTAAACTCAGCAATTTCTACAGTTTCCCTGAAATTAGTGAAACAAATACACAATTTGTGCTTCGATTGTTGATACAAATTTACCGTAAGTTCGAGTCGACAAAACCTCAGATTTCGTTGTATTCAATTTAAGGCTGCCATTACTACACCACTACATAGAATGTTGATGAAATATGGGATGATACCTTAATGCTGTGAGCCACCAAAATGAGACGCTATTATTGGAGATAATAAATTCTTCCGAAGACAACTGCATCACCATGATCACGTAAACAACTCAACACATCTCTCGTCCAATCAAAGCCATCGACACTTCTCGTCCAATCAATATGAACGTATGAAAAATTTGTTTGGCTGGACCCGTTTGAAAATTATACCAATTAGGTTTTCTGTACATAGAGACACGGAGCCATAAATAACGCGTCTTTCGGTTTATTCTCATTTCTCGCCTCCCCCAATATGAATAACCTAGCTACGCCACTGTTGGCCAAATCATTAGACTTAAACTAAACTTAAATCCACGTTTCTTTCATGTGTAGGCAGACATTGAAAATAATTGATCAGTCTGTGATATTTTTATTATCAATGAACACCAGATAAAACAAATATGAACTCTTTGTAACCCGTTGTGGAGCGTTCATAAATACTTTGGTGGGGGTGGATAATTATAGGGGGGTACAAAAAGTGTTGATACTCCGCAAAGGCTGCAAGGGGGGGGGGGTTCAAAAAGTTTTGAAAACCCCTAAAGAGAGGGGGGTCCAAAAAGTGTGAACACTCGTTAATGTCCAAGATTTTCTGGGGGCTTCGCCCCCAGACCGCTGCTTACCTATGCACAGTATTTGTTGATCTTGACAACAGGTCAGAGAAATGTGAAGTTAAGAGGGGGGAGGGGGTCAAAAAGATTTGAGTCTAGTTATCAAGAAAATTGGGGGGGGGGGTCAAAACAATATTAGGTATAGCGAGAGGGAGGGGGTCAAAAAGTTTGGATGTACCCAAACAAAATTATCCCCCCCCCCCCCACCAAAGTATTTATGAACGCTAAAATGTGTCTAGGGAAAATGAATCTGATGGGGGGGGGGTCAATCTTGTAAAGGGGGGGGGGTCAAAAAGTGTTTACTATTTGTAAAGGGAGGTGTAAAAAAAAAGTTCAGACACCTAAAAATGCAAGTTGGCCAACCCCCCCCCCCCCCCCCCCCCCCCCCCCCCCCCCCCCCCCCCCGCCCACCAAAGTATTTCTGAACACTCCCTTGAAAATAAAATAAACATGATCAATTGTACAGTACACAAGGTAAATCATTCTTCATTCAAGGAGATAAAATAAATGAAAAAGGATGGTGGAATGGCCTACATTTTATATGCTATGAGCAAATATCTATAATAATATTGTAAAGTTTATTAACTATCACTGGTTTATTCACTTTATTATATAAAAGTTTCTCAGCAGTGTAAAAAAACCTGAACTTACCTCTTTGACACAACAATGGATTCATTCTCTATTTGAAGTTTGATATATCCATGGACATATTCCCGCTTGACTTTTGACATAACTATGGATTTATTCTCCCACTGATACTTGACTTTTTGACATAATCATTAATCACTTTCTGTTATATTATTATGTGTCACAGTACCATGCATTTGGTGTCTGAGGACGGAGTAAACACTTTATTTATGTAATGAACGACATATAAAAAGTAATTACTAGGATTATGAATATATAACAAAACATATTTGGACACAACATTCAGCTTAAGACAATAGAAGACCTATGTTTTTGCACCCAAACCCCATTTATCACCATGTCCCTCACTGTCTGTTTTGCCAGTTTAAGACGCTGGGTTAGAGTGGGGATTGGGGAGGGGTGTAAATTATAAATTTGGTGAATTTTAATCATTAATATCGCTAATGGAGCTACCCCACCTCCTCCCATATGGCCCAGAAACTTACAGATGGTCACATTTCTTAAGTTGGGACCCTAAAAAGGGTGGATTTGTCACATTTTTTCGCTTATTTGCCATTCAAATGTTTACATTTTTCAAACCATACATCACAATTGAGTATATTTAGTCTCATTTGGAAGATAATTTATTTCTTTAATAGTATCTATAAGAAAAATGTATAAATCAAGTTGAGATTAATTACTATAACTCGTTAATTACAATTAGTCAGGGTGGAAGCGGGTGAGGATGCACACGGGTGAGGATGCACACTATGTATTCCAATGGGATGGGCAACATTTTTTCGCTCATTTGCCATTGAAATGCTTATATTTTTCAAACCATACATCACAATTGAGTATATTTAGTCTCATTTGGAAGATAATTTATTGCTTTAATAGTATCTATAAGAAAAATGTATAAATCAAGTTGAGATTAATTACTATAACTCGTTAATTACAATTAGTCAGGGTGGAGGCGGTGAGGATGCATGCGGGTGAGGATGCATTCTATGTATTTCCAATGTGATGGGCAACATAAATGATTAAACTTTGAGTAATATTAGTTCATTGAATTACTATTTTGTGTGATTAGTATCATTATAGTAATTACCAAACCTTAATTAGTGTTAATTGAAACCACAATTAATTAATATTACTAATTAATTACATACAACAAATACCATCTGAAAATGTATCAACGGCAGATTATTACCATTTCAAATGGTAACTGGGGGGGGGGGGGGGGGGGGGGTGCAGTGTTTTAATGAAGTTGGACCTAATGTTGAATGTTCCTTAATATTTAAGATAATCTTTGTTAATTATATTGATACTAATTACTTAGATTGGCTTATTTTATCCACCAAATCCGCACACTAATATCACTTTTTAGTATTTAGGATTAACATATCCATCTCCGTCACCCTACTATATAATTTTCAAATTGTTCAATATCCAATGCTGATTTCTATAGATCAACAGACTTACCTATGTATGTTAGCAAGATGTCAGTGCAATTAATGCCAGGCTTAACATTGTAATCAATTCATAATACAGAAATGTGGTTCTAAGTAATAAGCCGAATTTGTTTTCTTCATTTTTGGACACCCTGTATAATCAAATTTGAATGAATTGTACGTTTCTACCAGAAAGGTATGTTCATAAACTTCATTTAAGTGTTTCTTTTGAACAAACAACATTTATATTCATTTTTGTCATACCGTCCACACAGAATATATATATTTTTTATGTGAAAATTGACACATTTTGATCACCCTGTATTTTCGTTTGACAATTAGTTAACCCCTACAAATAATATATGACTGGAAGGGTCTTGCCTTTGGCTTCTCAAATCTGGGGTTCAATATTTATTTCAATGCACTATGTTTAAATTAGGAAGCATACGGTAAATTACATTTCATAGTAATATTTCTTTTGTTACACCCTATATATTTCCTAAGTCACCCTGTATACTGGAACAAACACTAGATATTCACAATCCTAGATATCTCAGCTTTCTAACAATGTATACTTTTGCACACTTTGGATGTATACTTTTTGAGTTATTAGGCTTAGAGCATTATCACATGTATTTTTTGTCAAATGTATGCATGTGACGCAATAGGGTCCCAACTTTATAATAAATGTGACCAGATATAGATGCCATGTTTATTTTGAATAGCTATTTCAACAGTTTGCGATAATTATTTAAGTGTTTCAATAAAGGTTTATAGTAAAGCTATAAATTTGTCACACAATATGCCTGCAGGAATGCTAATCTGACCAATAATTTAGTTTGAAAAAATGAACTGTGAAAGTGGTAATTTTTGTGGACTAAATTGTTCGCACTTTGACAATTGTCATCCATTTCGCTTGTTTTTAAATTAGCGATTTGAAAGTTCATTACATAGACTTATACACAAAATAAATATATTATTTTATTTTCATTTTCACGGTAGAAACGTAGCTGCTTGGAGCGCAACAAATTAATGTAGCGTTTGAAAATATGTTTACAGTCATTCAAAAGTATAAAACAAAATTTGGCTCATCCCCCCTTTTGTTTGTTGATGTTTTTGTTTTTGTTATTGTTGGTTTTTGTTTGGGGAGGGGAGATCAGAGGTTTACAGCTCAGGGTGAATGAAATGTCTATGATGTCAAAACTATCAATAAATGACATTTGGAGGTATAAACTGTGAATAACTCTGAAATTACCAGCAACATTTTTGTTATAGATATTCTAATATTATTCGAAAATCAGAGAGAAAAAGCCTCTGCATTTGTACTGCTTTGCAAAGTATTAAGGGACCACGGTTATAGACCACCTACTTTACTGACCTGTTAAACTCTACATGTACAACTATACCACGTTAAGATTATAACGACGTTGGCTGTGGGACAGTTTAACCCCATTAAAACTATACAACTATGCCACTCAGGTTAAGAGTTTAAGGAGGTTGGTTGTGTGACAGTTTAACCCCAATAAAATCTACAACTATGCCACAGGTTAAGAGTTTAAGAAGGTTGGCTTTGAACTCTTAACCTGAATACCTGTCGTAAAATCACTCCACAATTAATCACTCCACAACTCGCTCTACAACTCTCCTCACAACTCTCCCTACAACTCTCTGCACATCAACTCTCCCATACACAACTCACTGTTTAGCCATCCCCCCCAATCTGTGGGTTACCAAACTTTCAAAGCTATAAACATGATAAATAAACACCACACCATCACGATTTCCATGCGCAACACGCGTAGCCTTGGTTCCAGGCTGATCACTCACCCTCTTTTACACTATGGCTGTACACTATACTATAAAAAAAAGTCTATCCATCTGAGAGCGATCTTTGGTGCTCGGATGGGCAGGGGAGATGAGTAAAAATAAGATGTGCTGTCTTCTGGCGTATATTTGCTAGTTGTCGAAGGATCCCATTTTATTACCTTGATTTTTTTCAAAAAATCGAGGTACTGTATTCCAACGGTTTCTTTCTTCTTACCTTGATTTTTTCCAAAAATCGAGGTTCTGTATCTTTGCCGTTTCTTTCCTCCTCTTCTTCTTCTTCTTTCCTCAAACCCATCTAAAAAATGCTATTTTTTCTACAGTTTACATGCTACAATCACCAGACTTGGTCAGTAGAACCCCCCACCTAACCTTCATATAGGGTGTTCACAGTTTGGGGTCAAAGGTCACACAGGGGTCACTAGGGGTCAAAAGGTGATTTTCACTTAAAACGCATTTCCAATTTAGTGAAATGACCTAGGATCGTCAAAATTGGTCCACATATTCCTTTTGACCGTACGCATGTACAAAAGAATGATTTTTATAATTAAAAATCATTTGGGGTCACTAGGGGTCAAAATGTCAATTTTCACTCCAGTCACTTAAAATGCTATTTATTCAAGAGAAAATAGCCCATGATTATCAGAATTGGTCAAAAGATTCCTTGAGTCCATGCACATATAGGGTGTTCAGCGATTAAAAGTGACATGTCATACGGGGTCACTAGGGGTCATTGAACTTTACAGGGGTAAAAGTTAAGACATGCTCCGATTTGGACGGGGTTTGTTGCATCTTGTTTAATTTGATGAGCCAAGAAAATAAGTCAAGCATATTGACCAGGTCAAAGGTCAAGAAGGGGTCACTAGGGGTCAAAAGGTGATGTTCACTTAAAACGCATTTCCAATTTAGTGAAATGACCTATGATCGTCAAAATTGGTCCACATATTTCTTTTGACCGTACGCATGTACAAAAGAACGTTTTTTTAAATTAAAAATCATTTGGGGTCACTAGGGGTCAAAATGTCAATTTTCACTCCAGTCACTTAAAATGCTATTTTTTCAAGAGGAAATGACCCATGATTATCAGAATTGGCCAAAAGATTCCTTGGGTCCATGCATATATAGGGTGTTCAGCGATTAAAAGTGACATGTCATACCGGGTCACTAGGGGTCATTGAACTTTACAGGGGTAAAAGTTTAGACATGCTCCGATTTGGACCGGGTTTGTTGCATCTTGTTTGGATTGATGAGCCAAGAAAATAAGTCAAGCATATTGACCAGGTCAAAGGTCAAGAAGGGGTCACTAGGGGTCATTGAACATTACAGAGGTAAAAGTTAAGACATGCTCCGATTTGGACGGGGTTTGTTGCATCTTGTTTGGATTGATGAGCAAAGAAAATAAATAAATCATATTGACCAGGTCAAAGGTCACGAAGGGTCAATAGGGGTCATTGAACTTTACAGGGGTAAAAGTAAAGACATGGATCGATTTTGACCGGGTTTGTTGCATCTTGTTTGATTTGATGAGCCAAGAAAATAATTTAATTATATTGACCAGGTCAAAGGTCAAGAAGGGGTCAAAAGGGGTCATTGAACTTTAAAGGGGTAACATTTAAGACATGATCCGATTTGGACCGGATTTGTTGCATCTTGTTTGGATTGATGAGCCAAGAAAATAAGTCAATCATTTTAATCAGGTCAAAGGTCAAGAAGGGGTCACTAGGGATCATTTTCTCAAAGAAAAATCAAGGTAGCCTGGTCTTAGACCGGAGCAAGATCTAGTTCTTACCTTGATTTTTCAAAAATCAAGGTTCTCTATCTCTGCCGTTTCTTTCTTCTTTCTTCTTTCTATCAGACCCATCTAGAAAATGCTATTTTTTCTACAGTTTACATGCTACAATCACCAAACTTGGTCAGTAGGACCCCCTACCTGACTTACATATAGGGTCTTCAAAGTTAGGGGTCAAAGGTCACACAAAGGTCACACGTGGTCAAAACGTGATTTTCACTTAAAACGCATTTCCAATTTAATGAAATGACCTAGGATTGTCAAAATTGGTCCACATATTCCTTTTGACCGTACGCATATACAAAAGAACGGTTTTTAAAATTAAAAATCATTTGGGGTCACTAGGGGTCAAAATGTAAATTTTTACTCCTCGCACTGAAAATGCTATTTTTTCGGGAGGAAATGACCTATGATTGTCAGAATTGGTCAAAAGATTCCTTGTATCCATGTACATATATGGTCTTCAGCGATTAAAAGTGACATGTCATATGGGGTCACCAGGGGTCATTGACCTAAACAGGGGTAAAATGTAAGACATGCTCCGATTTTGACCGGTCATGTTTCATTTTGTAGGCATTGATAAGACAAGAAAAAAAGTCAATCATTTTTATGGGGTCAAAGGTCAACATAGGTCACTAGGGGTCAAAAGGTCAATTTTCATTCCTCGCACTCAAAATGCTATTTTTTCTACAGTTTACATGCTACAATCACCAGATTTGGTCAGTAGGACCCCCTACCAGACCTTCATATAGGGTCTTCACAGTTTGGGGTCAAAGGTCACACAGGGATCATAAGGGGTCAAAACGTGATTTTCACTTAAAACGCGTTTGCAATTTAGTGAAATGACCTAGGATCGTCAGAATTTGTCAACATATTCCTTTTGACCGTACGCATATATGATAGTTCGGTTTTTAAAACCAAAAAATATTTGGGGTCACTAGGGGTCAAAATGTAAATTTTTAATCCTCGCACTAAAAATGCTATTTTTTCGAGAGGATATGACCCATGATTATCAGAATTGATTAAAAGATTCCTTGGATCCATGTACATATAGGGTCTTAAGCGATTAAAAATGACATGTCATATGGGGTCACTAGGGGTCATTGACCAAAACAGGGGTAAAATGTAAGACATGCTCCGATTTTGACCGGTCTTGTTTCATTTTGTAGGCAATGATAAGACAAGAAAAAGAGTCAATCATTTTCATGGGGTCAAAGGTCAACATAGGTCACTAGGGGTCAACAGGTCAATTTTCACTCCTAACACTCAAAATGCTATTTTTTCGGGAGGAAATGACCCATGATTGTCAGAATTGGTCAAAAGATTTCTTGGATCCATTAAAAGTGACATGTCATATGGGGTCACTAGAGGTCATTAATCCATAAAAAAATCAAGGTGTCCTGGTCTCAGACCAGATCTATGTCTAGTTCTTCTTCTTCTTCTTCCCAACCCATCTAAAAAATGCTATTTTTTCTACAGTTTAGATGCTACAATCACCTAACTTGGTCAGTAGGACCCCCTACCTGACTTTCATATAGGGTGTTCACAGTTAGGGGTCAAAGGTCACACAAGGGTCACTAGGGGCGAAAACGTGATTTTCACCTAAAACAGCCATGCAATTTAGCGAAATGACCTAGGATCGTCAAAATCAGACAACATATTCCTTATGACCGTACGCATATATTATATAGTTTGGGTTTTAAAATCAAAAAAACATTTGAGGTCTCTAGGGGTTAAAATGTAAATTTTCACTCCTCGCACTCAAAATGCTATTTTTTTCGGGAGGAAAGGACCGATGAATGTCAGAATTGGTCAAAAGATTTCTTGGATCCATGTACATATAGGGTCTTCAGCGATTAAAAGTGACATTTCATATGGGGTCACTAGGGATCATTGACCTAAACAGGGGTAAAATATAAGACATGCTCCGATTTTGACCGGATTTGTATTGATAAGACAAGAACAAAAGGAAATCATTTTCTTGGGGTCAAAGGTCAACATGGGTCACTAGGGGTCAAGATGTAAATTTTCACTCCTCGCACTCAAAATGCAATTTTTTCGGTAGGAAATGACCGATTTCTTGGATCCATGTACATATAGGGTCTTCATCGATTAAAAGTGACATTTCATATGGGGTCACTAGGGATCATTGACCTAAACAGGGGTAAATTATAAGACATGCTCCAATTTTGACCGGATTTGTATTGATAAGACAAGAACAAAAGTAAATCATTTTCTTGGGGTCAAAGGTCAACATGGGGCACTAGGGGTCAAGATGTAAATTTTCACTCCTCGCACTCAAAATGCTATTTTTCGGTAGGAAATAACAGGATGAATGTCAGAATTGGTCAAAAGATTTCTTGGATCCATGTACATATAGGGTCTTCAGCGATTAAAAGTGACATGTCATACGGGGTCACTAGGGGTCATTGACCTAAACAAGGGAAATCAAGGTGTCCTGGTCTCAGACCAGATCTACTTCTAGTTCCAACCTCCGGTCGAACCTCATCTATTATGTGAATTGAAACAACTAAGCTGCCTTATGCAAACACACACAACACTGTTCCAATGCATATTATTCTCATCACACACTTGCACATAGCCGCTATGTCTAGTGTACCATTCAAAGAGAGACAAATATCGAACCATTTGCGTATTATCTGAAATCAAAAGGCTTTGAAATCGTCACCTGTGATTTCGGCCTATGAATATAATCACAAAGCTAGAAAAGATCGAAAGTGGTGGACTTTGAACATTTACCATAATCGTCACCTGTGATTTCGGCATATGAATAGAATCACAAAGCTGAAAAAGATCGAAAGTGATGGACTTTTAACATTTAGCATATTGTAGGAGGCCACATTTAATTTTTATTTGCTATCTTGTAATGTTTCCAACAGTAAATAATGTATATTTTCACTCGGATTGGCCGGGCCTATAGTAAGATAAAATGGTTGTAAAATGATATGAATCTCCGTATCCCTATGTTCTGTCTGCATGTCCGAATCAATCACATTTCCTTGATAAGTATAGAAAGAAACAAATACGCTTACAATGATATGGTATCAATATTGAAAGGTATGATTTTCATATTCAAACAAATATTATACAATTTGAACGTTGACAAACTAAATAAAGTTTATTTTCTGACTTATAAAATGAAAGGTTGTCTTCATCGGGGTCTATCACTCTACATGTACCTGTTCGTAGAGGCCTGTAGTAACAGTAGGTGGGTAACATAATTATCTTTTATTGTGGCCGGTTTTTCACTCTACTGATTCCATCGATATTTTCGTCCGAAAATAGCCTCCTCTCCCAGTCAATGGAACGGCTGGGTCACGTGGTTGGAAGATCGGTCTCAGATGGATAGACTATACTACAGTTGAAACTGCTGTACTTATTATTTCCTGCCACAGAACAAGATGGAAATGATTAACAAGAAACAAGAGAGACTTGAAGCAAGTCTACAACACACGTGCGTGTGTGGTTTTTTCTAGCTGCACGAGCAGTTAGCCTTTCATCAAGGCATTATTGGTTGTCGGGGTGTTGGTGTTCGAGGGAGCACAGCACCAAGACGCTCTCCATAGACTTTACTGTTAGGAAAGGCTTACTTAAATGGCTCTAGTTTCTAAATTAGCCATACAATTTCAATGAAATTTTGATATGTTTTACTCACAAGGGTAATCTACAACATATCTCAATATGAAGCAAACTTTCTCGTGCACTTTTTTTGCTATAAGCCGCCGCATAACAACGTAGTGATATGCCTACCTAAATTCGGTCTCCGGTCTGGATATCACCGCGTGTGTAAATCGGTCCGTGAAATTAAAATTGACCTCAAATCACCTAGTTTAAATGTCAGAACATCAACTACACATTTCAAACACAACATATTAGTGAAAAATTATATCATAAACCGTCAAAAAATAACTCTCTTTCCCGCCAAATAGGAACTATTGTCGTACTCAACTTTGAGCGATCGCGACGATAGCGTGTCGCGATACCTATTTAGGTATGTGCTCCCTCGACCGGAAATTTTGCGAGGTGTCTTTTGACAAAGACTACACGGTTCGTAGCAATAATTACCGGTCGCGGCCTCAATCATCTTTTTGATGTGAATGGATCAGATCTGAGATCAGTTTTCACAATTGCTCATACTTAGTAATATATAGTATATGATACAGGCGCTTTACTTTGGGTTTGATTACTGCGAATTATATAGTATGGATTGTAAAAATAAACGAACACTGCTGACACGTTTATGCAAGGAGGTAAGATAACATTTTTTAATTTAAAACGCCTATATATACATTATTTTGCATTTAGGCTAAATTGACATTGAAAAGTGTATATCTGTGTTTATTTCTATATTTGCTTGCTTACTTGTTTATTTGTTTTCCATTTACTATCAATTTGTAATAATCTGTATATAGTTCAATCAGTTCCAAATTGGCAAGAAATATTCGGTTTTTTATCTATCCGCGCGCAAAAGTAATCCGGCGTATACGCGCGATTTTGGAATACGCAAGCGTCACACATTATACAATGACACTGCGACATTGCGCGTCAGGAACTTGTTGCATTAGGTGCATGTTTGAGACTGATACATGTAGTCAATACCTATAAGTTTATAACCCTGGAAAAAAGTCTTGGAACGCTTTCCTGTGATCAACGGTAAACGGTCACCCTACTCCCCCGTGCAATGTTGAGGGATCCCAATGTCTTCAGCAGCTTGCTAGAATGTCCCAACATTGATTGATGGAGGGGGAGGGAAAATCTCATTTGAAGGTATTCAGAAACCTATACTCTATACAAACCCTCAATGTAGGTTACGAAAAGAATATCGCTTTCCGCGTGCCAAAGGGCACTCAATTATACATAAAAACTACCATAGGCCTACATTGAAATCTCTTTTTTTTCTGACAAAGGAAAGAATGAAGTGTTTCCTGACAAATAATGTAAATAACTTATCAAGGAAATGTTCAAGCTCATTGAGGAATCGGAAACAATAACAAAAGTTGCGGACAATCGCTTTAAATATTCGTTCTGATATTCACTTGGATTCGTTTGGTACCGGGGGTGGTAATCAGTGGCGGCACCAGCCTCATAAAAAAATGGGGGGAGGGGGGAAGGGGCAAGACAGTTTTTGCCATTTTACGCTAAATTGTCAAATTTGGTCTATTACTAACTAATTTGGTATGAAATAGCGCGCATAATTTAGCTGTTTTATGCTAAAAATGTCAATATTTGGTCTAATTTAACCTAATTTAGTAAGAAAATGTGCGCACAGCGCGGAAAAAAAATTGCCTTTTTATGCTAGAATTGTCTATTTTTGTCTAATTTTAACTAACATTTATTGATTGATTGATTTTTTTTTGGAGGGGAGGGAGTGGGGGGAGGGGCAAACTAATATTATGAGGGGGGAAACGCCCCTTTCCCCCCGTAGTGCCGCCACTGGGGGTAATCACCTAATACGGTATACATACGGGGATGTGCTGCTCTAATGGGTCGCTTTTTTGCAAAAAATCACTAAACATGGGGTATGATTTGTTCTGGAAAATCCCTAATAATGGGGTCACGTTTTACAAATGGGTCTATTTTCACGAAAATTGGGTATATTTTCCCGAGAATTTGCGAAAATTGGGTCTATAATGAAACAAAATCCATAGAAATGGGTACCGTGTTTTTCCAAAATCACCCTTAAAAATGGGTAGGGGTTTTGAATCTCCAGCGCACACCTTTGACCAAACCAAATCCGAGTTACAGCTCTCGACAAAAAACCCCGGGGTTTGGTGGATAGGCTAGTCTTGGTCTTTTGCCAATTTTTTGTTTGTAATAATTATGACGTCAAATGGATAACACTCATATGTGTGATGTCATAAATACTCTCTTTTGTTACATATTATTTCAACGACCATGAACCATTCGCGAACCTTGGCTATCGGTCGGACTCATTCCTGAATACAATTAATACAATACATGTTGTATTTAACGATTTAAACTGCGCGTAAATAAAAGGGTGATTCCCTATCGTTTTGCCCTTCTGTCTGTACAGCGTGTATCAAAAAGAACGCAACCGTTTTTGTCGAGAGCTGTATGGTCACAGTAAAAGACAAATCACTCTAAAACTTATATATTCTGTTAGGTCTACTTATTGGTTATTACATAGTCAAAGTACAACGATATCGAATATGTATTCGCTGAGATATTTAGGGTATAAGTAGAGAAGTGCAAAACACGTTTTACATCGTTCGTTCTAAAAACTGTTGGATTTTTCTGTCCGATTAGTGTTATAGGTTAACAGTTTAATAACTATGTAACCTTATTGTCTGGAATGGTTTATCTTACTTTCCTTTGTTTGAGTAAGGTGGTACATAACATCATTGAATCGTGTAATCTGATAATCATTCGACCATTTGAATACGTCAATCACCCTTTTAAAGTTCTGAACCACCGATTGCTATGATCGCCACATAATGTCTATGGTACGTTCTTTCATAAATTAAAGTTCATAATCGATGCATCTTAAAACAAGGACAGCATTTTGAGGGTCGAGCAGCACCATAATGTCCCATCCCATTCACAACAGACTAACAATGACTGATTCATACAAGACAATTACTACATTCACAGACTACTGGACTATTCCATATGTTTATCTTTTGAATAATGTGCCATACTGTTTTATTTATGACATTACGAGAGAAAAGAGATTGTGTCATTAACTATCAACTATTTCTTTGCCAGATATAATTAATATTGATATGATACGGTAATAGCCAGACATTTGATACCTTTAACATGACATTTTCTTCTCAGAATGATGAGTTTGATTCCAATTATTTAAGTACAATGAGTTATTAAAGTGTCTTGCTAATATTCACCTGACAAGAAAATCAGGCATACAGGATAAACGATGTAAAACGTGTTTTGCACTTGTCTACGTGTATCGTTGATATCTCAGCGAATCAATAATCGATATCGCTGTAATTTGACTATGTGATAGCCAATAAGTAGACCTAACAGAATATATAAATGTCAGAGTGATTTGTGATTTGCCGTAATCGGAGAGCTCGCGACAAAAAGTGTTGCGGGTTTTTTTGATACACCCTGTATAACCAATAAAAATCTTTGGTATAACCATACCTCTCCAGTATTTATGGTATAACAGTTTGCCAACCACGAACTATTTCCAGAATTGTTTCCGATTTAGTTCAAACAAACATTTCAATACTTTGCGGGGACGTACATTAGTAACATATTTTAATCAGACGTTTTCATTGAAGTTCGGTTTTCCGTAGTTTTTCTGTAGTGACAATTCCAGAAAAAAAGTCGCCGAAAACCCCACTACTGTTCTACGGGTCCGAATAAGTATTACTAAAAAATAAGTTTGAGTAAAATGGGTTTGAAGGGACTGCTTATTTATAATGACAGAGTGTCGCTAAAATGTTAAGATCATTTAAATTAACAGCATAGAAATTGCAGCAAACCGTTCAAATTATATACTCATATATTTTAAAAAGGACTGTCTCTTGACCTTGACAACAGCTCAGAGAAATGTTCAGTAAAGGGCCGGGGTCGGGGTCAAACAAGTTTCGGGTCCAGTATTAAGAAAAGGAGGGTCAAAACAAATGTAGGCATAGCGAGGGGAAGGGTCAAAAAATGTTGATGTACCAAAAATTAAAATTTCCAGCCCCCTCCATCAAAATATAAACGCTCCCTTAGGGACGCACCACTTGATTTTCAGGGGGGGCATGGAAGTTGGGGTCGGGCGGATTTTTTATTTTTTCGCCGCCGATGGCGACGAATTTTTGTTTTTCGCCGCCAGCGGCAAGTTGTTTTTTTTTTTTGGGGGGGGGGGAGGAGGGGCAGGGGGCAAAGGTGTTTTTTTTAGGTTTTACTGTTTTTCTTTACATTGAGTTGGGTGTGTTTGCAAAATGAAGCAGCTATGCGTGATTGGTACTGTTATACGCTATGGTTTGATAATTTGACAGGCTTGGCTCATTTTAAGGACACATGTAGCAACATTCATGGGTACATTTCACAAAGGGAACAACATGAATGAAAGGGAAGGGAATCCAGGAAAGACTTGCACGAGTCTACCGTAGTTATAAACCCGGGTTATAAACATTTATTAACATAGACTTGCATGAGTCTACCGTAGTTATAAACCCGGGTATAAACATCTATTAAGGGGGGGGGGGGGGGGGGGGGTCTATGTTATTTTCACCAATTTTGGAAACAGATTTTCTCAATGTTACCATGGGTTTACCCCTTAGAGTCATATATCAAATTGAAGCTTAGGTAACAGCGTTTTAGAAAATGCGCGTTATTTTGATCTGGTTGCTATGGTAACCAGACAAGGCCTCTGATTGGCTAAACACTGGTACAAAGATAACTAGAAAACTAAATGTTGCATGCTCACCATACTTTGGTAGATGATGTATGGGAACAATGCGCACAAATTAATGAAGCCGGATTTTTTATACGGTTGCCATGGTAACCAGGAACCGACCAATCAGGTAATTTTACGTTATAATTCAAATTTGGAAAGATAAATTGAAAATCCGGCTTCATTGGTTCATTCCCCTATTCAAGCTTATTATCCATTCCAAATATCACCCTGATACGAGGTTTAGTTTTCTAGATATCTTTGTACCAATATTGCAAGTTTACGTGTTTTATAGTTTTGAGATATCGTGCAAAACGTATGAAAAATATTAAAATTGGCGAGAAAAAAAAAGTTGACATTTTGGATAAAAATAGTTGTTCAATTATGGAAGAGCATGAATTTAGACACATTTTGAGGCATTTTGGGTGAAAATAGCAATTATATTAGCATTTTTATTGATTTTTAAAGATAAATGGCTTAAAAATAGCCGGGTGAGAAAAATAAAGAAATACATAAGAAATTACGTTGACTTTGAAATTTTGATGATTTATGATGTGCAATTAATTATTTTAATATTTTAATAAATAAATTTGATCAAATGTTACAATTATTTGATCAAAAAATAATTAAAACTGAAAATGCTTAAAATCGCAGGGTGAGCGTTTTCTACCTACATGTACAAATGTATACAAAACACCACCGATATTTTGAGACACCCGAAACTCAATCGACCATAACTTCGGAACCGAAAATCCAATTTACCTCAAACAAAAAGCATTTTAAAGCAGAGACTTAGCAGTTTCCTACTGTTCTAATATCTCATTTTTGTCAGAAGCACTGAATTTTACTATCTGACTAACATAGACCCCCCCCCCCCTTAACATAGACTTGCACGAGTCTACCGTAGTTATAAACCCGGGTTATAAACATATATTAACATAGACTTGCACGAGTCTACCGTAGTTATAAACCCGGGTTATAAACATATACTGTCCATTATGCAAAAATGATATTGAGGATTTGAGACATTTCCTATTTCTATGTAGCGGCTTAAATCATATCAGAGTTGATGAATATCGCAAGCTTGAACATCAACTGTTACTACATAATTTAGAAGAATTTTGGAGAATCTTTATCTCGGGTAGTCTAACAATGAAATTGTGTCTTATGCTAGGTCTTTCAAATGATGTTCTTACTGCAAGTGATGATTTTCACTTACTTCATATATTTGATGTGTTTTGTAAATCATATTTGAAACGTGCATGGACCGCACGTAGCATTAACCTTGCATGAATCTATGTTACCATGTAAATATTTGTATATAATATTTCCCTTTTTGTATTAAACATTGTGTTATGTTTATGGACGCATTAGTCGAGAAGACTTTTGCCACTGAACCAAAAGTGTATGTCCGAATAAATAAATAAATAAATAAATAAATAAATAAATAAAAACATCTATTAACATAGACTTGCACGAGTCTACCGTAGTTATAAACCCGGGTTATAAACATCTATTAACATATCAACAGTACTATGAACCACATTTATTGTAATGAACAAATCATTTTTTTAACTTATTTATCATGCACCTGAAAGAAACATAAATTAAATATTGAAATACATCCTCTTAAATGAAAAGATTGAAATCTCAATATTTCAGATTGAATTTTCAACATTTCACCGATTGCTTAGGGGGACAAATCTAAGAAGATTGAAAGTCAATCTTTTTAAAGATTGATAACGTTTCAACCGAAAAACGATTGGAATTTCAAATTTTTGGATTGAAAATTTCAATCGCTTTTCGACTGAAAAGTTTTCAATCTGTAGTAAAAGATTGATATTTTCAAACCTACAGATTGATATTTTCATACACAAACGGACGAACAAATGATTGGCAATTTGAAGAATAATTCAAATCATTTGGCGCTTTATTAACATTCTCCAAAGAATTTCATGAGTACAGTTTTTTTGGAATTAATGTTCTTACTTGCCATTTAAGTATGAAATGGTTCATGTTGCAGATCGAATCAATTGATGAAATGTATAAATATACAATCCAAAGTGTCACGAAACCAGTATAACCAACCTCAGTGCGCACGTGTGGAATTCAATCTTTTTCTAGATTGACTCCTTAGTCGCGATTGACGGTACAACCACACGTGTAGAGTGCAGTAAAATGTATCAATCTTTTCCAGATTGACTGAAAGCTACTCATTGTCACGAGTTTTTATCGTGTTTTCAATCTAAAATCAATCTAATAGATTTTTAAAAAATCAATCTGTAAAAAACGGAGATTTTCAATTTTTTGATTTAAGAGAGTTCACTGTCTAAATATCTTCTTCTTCTGATTTACCTGTGGCCTTTTAAATTCTTTCATGACTTCGACCAGCTTTTTAAAAAAATCTTGTTCTTCTACAGAATGGTACAAACAGCATACCATCACAACCATCACCACCACCACCACCACCACCACCACCACCACCACCACCACCACCACCACCACCACCACCACCACCACCACCACCACCACCACCACCACCACCACCACCACCACCACCACCACCACCAGCAGCAGCAGCAGCAGCAGCAGCAAAGCGAGTGGAAACCATTAACGATAGCCTACCACCACCACCACCACCACCAGCCAAACGAGTCAGAGTGGAAGAAACTCAAGATATCCTAAGACCACCACCACCAGCAAAACGATCAAAAGTGGAAGAAAATCAAGAGAGCCTACCACCAACAGCACCAGCAAAACGATCAAAAGTGACATTAAGGTAAGAAATAGTTGAGTCATTTCGTTTAGTTTAGTTTAGTTTCATTTGGCATATCAAAACACAGAGATACAATACATCAGATCGTTATAAATACAAATCTTAAAAATTACAACAATTTACACAACATATTCATTAAAGAAAACATAATGCCAAGGATAGCTCAAGAAAGCCCTAAAAAGAGCTTATTTCCACGGGGTCCTTAAAATATTAAAACAGCACATATTTAAAACATCATATATATTTGCACAAAAAAATTATTGCACTTTTGATGTAACAACTGCATATAAAAACGGATGAAAAATCAAGATAGAAAGTGGCTTTTTACTGCCTTTTTGAATTGAACTGCTGCACGTGGTTTTGGATGTTTTAACATGAGTTGGTAGCAAGTTCCATTACCGAATAAAATGTAAAGAAAAATGTATTGCACTGCTGACCTTTAGCTTTCGGAACTAGAAAAATTGATGCACTGCCCCTGTATAGTTGAACCTGTGGGTGTTGGACAATTTGGTAAAATGGGAATTCAGGTTAAGTAAAAGTAAAGACTCGCGCCGAGTGAAGCTCGAGCGCGGAGTGCCCATCTCTCTTTCATTAGCGTTTGGGCCAGACTCCCCCATGTATTTTTTGGCTGTGGGGGGTTCGCCACTCCTCCCGCACAGCGAGTCTGTTTTACTTCCCAACATGAATTATGCCGGTACCCAATTATACACCTGGGTGAAGCATGGCAAGTGCGGTAAAGTGCTTTGCCCAAGGACACAACACGTTGGCAGCAACGGGGCTCGAACCCACAACCTTTGTATTGTGGAGCGAGAGTGTATCCGTTGGACCACGCGCACACTATTTTATTATAGATTTTAAAAACATGATTGATACACCGGAAAAATAAACTAAATAATATAAATTCAATGTAAAATCAAATATTTAGTCAATTTGACAATTCCCTTTATTTTACTTCGACCGTTAATGCTTTTGTTGATAAACATGGCAGTCACCCTATCTATATCAATTTTTCATTTATTTTTGGGTTTCATATTTGAATACAGGAGGGAAAGAATAAGTAAATCATCAGTATTCCGAAAAGTAGGCCAGTGCACAACGACGTAATTAACCAAAACAAAACAAAAAATGCAAATTTGTGCAAAAAATCGTGTCCATCGTCAACTGGTTACTATTTTTGTTGGATGGGCGCCCTCATCGTTGAAATATAACTGTTTTTAAAACAACAGAATGGTGGCGCACTAACTATAATATCAGGCGAGCAGACGGCGCTAGGCACGATCATGTACACGTAAATCCTGGGGATAGGGATATCATTCACGCCCCCCCCCCCCCCCCCCCCCCCCCCACCACCACCACTGAATGTTATGCGTATGTGTATAGGATGCTGGATGCTAATTAATGTTAATTATTAATGTATTGGGAGTTTATCTAATGTTCCTGAGAGTATTCACCACTGCACGAATCCAGTTTTAAAAATACATAATTGTTCACCTTCTCAGGGGGTCACACCCCCTCAGACACCCCGTGCAACGGTGCAATTGGCGCTAACGCGTCAGTCAATCATCCTGCCCCCTGCCAAAAAGAAAGTTACGCCATTGCCAATGGGCACGATTGGCCTATCTGCATTTCGCATGGTCCTTGAACTGCAAAATCGACGTTATGAGAAATAGGCATTTAAAGGGGCACAGAGAGATTTCTCAAAAATTGAAATTCAAAATTGTTACCTTGTTTAGATAGATGATGTACGTAGAAACCCTCTCATGTAAGGTTTCTTTAAACGAAATTAGTAAAAATGAAAAATAAAGACATTTTCTCAGGTATATTATATTAGTGCCTTTCACTTTTTTTGTATTTTGGTTAAAAATCTCCACCAATTGAATCAGGGAGGTCATCTTACTATAAATCTGGAACAAGCCATGGGTGGTCTTCAAGGTTATTTTGAATAAACATGAAACAAATAACTGAAGCCTAGATGAATTTGGGTAGTTTCGATGTGATTTCATCGAAACTCAAAACGCTATCAAATCCACGAATTTCACATGAAATACTTGTATAAGCATTACGTATATATATGTGAAAAATCCAACTTCTGAAAAACTTGAGGGCTCCCTCCATGAAGGATCTCTTAGTGCCCCTTTAAGCTTACATGTTTGACGATTATGTGAATCTTTAGTGTATATTGGTGAACATTTTAACCAATATTAGACATTTGTATCAATAGCTTCCAAGTATCATCCCAGTATGCAAAAATCACAAACTGAAAACACGTTTAATGATAAGACGATAATTGTAACATTATAGGTAGGAACAGGGTGTCCCAAAAGTTTCGAAAATACAACATAGGGTGTCCCAAAAGTGTCGAAAATACAACATAGGGTGTCCCAAAAGTTTCGAAAATACTATCTATCTAACATCTATTGAGCCTTATTGAAATTAACAGGCTCACATTTAAGGAAATTACAACAAGCGTCCAACTTAATGTTCATCATTACGTATTGAATTTTCTATTTGTTTACAGAATTCCCGTTGAAGAAAGTCAACCTCCAGATTATATACAATTTATAGCAGACAATACCAGGTGAGAGAAAGACACTAAACCTGCAGTAAAATACGTGATTAAAAAGTATAGTACAGGTCCTAAAAACTATGCTTACAAATGCGGAAATTATTTTTCTTTTCTTTTTTGATTGTGTTTTGGCTCGCTTCCCCCCCCCCCCCCCCCCCCCCTTCGGAGCCATTATTTTGTTCTTCTTCTTTTCGGACAACTAAAAACTTATATGCGCGCGGGGTATGTGAGACAGATTTCTAAGCCTAATAAACTAGTTAGTTTCGGGGATACTCGGCAACCTTGTGAATGAGAACCAGTGGCGTAAATTTATTGTTAGGTGTGGGGGGATGAACAGGCGCGCATCCAGCCAATTGTAAGGGGGGCAAAACATTGAGCTGGTACCCTGTAAGTGGTGGCGGTGCTCGGACAAGGGGGGATCTGATTTTTGAACTCATTTAGTGCGATCTGGTGTATACTTTTGACCAATATTGTATTGAAAAGCCATCAAGTAGGGTCCAGAATGGGGATCCCGTGGGCAAAAAATATGCAAGAAGTATTGAAGGTGTGTTTTTATAGATTCGAGGGTGCTGATTCAGATTTTTTTGGGCAAACCTCCGAAAAATGGCCGCCAAAATATCATAAAATGACTATATGGGTCCTTCAATTGTTCCTAAACAAAGTTTTAATAGTGGGATGTATGAATTGGACCACTAGACACTCACATCCAGAACTTTTGCTTCGTTAACACACCTACACCTAAATCTAAGATGGCCGCCAAAATGGCCACCAAAAATGGTAACATTCCATAAATGGGCATATATGAACCAACATGCATGATCAGAGTAGTTTTAACAATGGTATGTATGTTTTAGACCACTAGAAACGCATATCTAGTATGGTCAAAAGTGGTCAAAATTCCATAAAATAGCATAATATCAACCGAAATGTATTATGAAAATATAATTTTAACGATGGTATGTATGTGTTAGACAACTAGTAACTCAGTATCATTGCTCAGTTAACATATATAAAATTCCAGAATGGCTGCCAATATGGCCCCAAAAATTGGTCCCAAAATGGCTGCAAAAAATTGTCAAATTCCATAAAATGGGATAATATCCACCTATATGATGAAAATATAGTTTTAATGATGGGATGTATGTATTACACCACTAGTGACTCATATCCAGTGTTCTTTCTTCTTTAACATACTTAAAAATCCAAAATGCCCCCCCCCCCCCCCCCCCAAATGGGTCCCAAAATGACTGAACACGTTGTCGGAATTCCATAAAATCGGGTAATATCAACCAAAATAATATATGATGAAAGTATAGTTTTAACATTGGGATGTATTTGCCCACTAGTAACTCCTATCCAGTATAATTGTATTGTAACAACATATTTTAAATCCAAGATGGCCACCAAAATGGCCGCTGTAAATGTAAAAATAGTCTACATGAGTGTATGATAATCCAAAATAGAGTGTATATCACATTCACCAAATAGTATGTTCAAATCTGTTTAGCTACATGCTTTTAGATATGAGGTCCACCCACCTCTGTGCCAATTTTGATTCTATATATATCACTTTCCAAAATGGCTGTCAGAATGGTTAAGTTGATGTTAAATGACCTAAAACAATTGTTTTGTATTGTAAATGACCATACTATGTGATACCAATACCCCCAAATCTAATATATCTAATAGGACAGCATTCACTACATGTTTATGATAAAGCCTAGGGGCTTACTATGTGATACCAATACCCCCAAATCTAATATATATAATAGGACAGCATTCACTACATGTTTATGATAAAGCCTAGGGGCTTACTATGTGATACCAATACCCCCAAATCTAATATATATAATAGGACAGCATTCACTACATGTTTATGATAAAGCCTAGGGGCTGTAGATCTAGTTTGAGTATTTTAGAATATCCAAGATAGCTGCAAAAGGTATTGTTAGTGTCACATTAGATATGACCGAATTATTATAATATATACAGCTTTTAATCCATCCAGTAAATGTATCTAGCTCTGTAATTATTACCCAACTTGGTGTGTGTGTTGAGTAGATGACAAGGTATGATTGAATGGTATAGACTCCATTTTGAAGAAAAAACACGAAAATTCCTCTTAATGTATTCATTCTTACAAGCAATGCCCTGATTCGGAAAGATATTTTGTTAGGCCCAATATTACATTTTGTATCAGTGGAAATAAGACGTTTGCTAAACCGTGTTAATTTCATTTCCATTTATGTTTATTGCAGTGAACGGCATTTGTGTTAATCAGTAACAACACAAACATTATTGGGCAGAGTGCTTCGGTGACGGGAGAGATCCATTCGTGACGTGAAATTTCATTGAGCACTATCCTGTAAACTACCACGCTATCAATATAATTCAGTGTGCTCTTTACTTTTCTAGTTATTCTTGAAAATAAGTAAGAAAATACATGAGACGCCCCGAATATATCGGTACTGACTCTCATGCGTCATATTCTGAAATGTGCCTTACTCTGAAATATTATGTCAACTGAAATAATTATGTTATACGTTGAAACATGCCCAATATTCATTCGATGCATGATTCGACACACTGTTACAGCACATGTTGGTTAAACCACTTTCATATGTCACTGAAGATAAAATTCTTGGTGTGCCGCATCCAAAACAACCTTAAATGGGATGTCCAGGTGTACAGTATGTTGGAAAAAAGCTGATTCCCGTTTGTTTATGCTTCGGACTTTAAAACGATTCGGTTTCACCAAAGATGAGCTCAGTGTTGTATATAGTGGATTATGTCAAACCAATTCCTGAGTATGCCGATGTGGTATGGCACTCGAGTGTTTCAGCTATAGTACTCAGTCTCAACAAATATAATCAACTCAGAAAAGGGCATGCAGAATAATCCTTGGTCGTAATTATATTTCTTACGAGGATGCTTTAAACATTTGCAACTTTGAAACCCTCTCTGGTAGACGTGAAGGGCACTGTCTTAGGTTTGCCGAAGTGCTTTCCAAAAATCGCACCAATTCTCTAAGGGACGCACCATTTGATTTCCAGGGGGTAGGAAGTTGGGTCCTAGGGGGTGAATTTTTTTTTTTTGGGCTGCCGTAAGGGGTGAATTGTTTTTTTTTGCGCCGCCGAAGGCGGCGAATTGTTTTTTTAATGTATTCATTCATATTGAGTTGGGTGGGGGTATAATCTTTTTTTTTTTTTTTTTTACTCATCAGGGGGGGGGGGGGGGGGGGGGTTTGGCCTGCATAGAGGGGGATTTTTTTTATCCAAAAACTTCCTACCGCCTCCCTGGAAATCTAATGGTGCGTCCCTAATACCGCTTCCAGAGGGGAGTGTCATGGCCTGTTTTTACGCAATAATAGCAAGCTTTCTCAGCTGCCAGCCAGGACTAATAGGTTTAAAACAGTCCTGTGCCCTATTTTGTGCAGTTTTTAAATATATAGGCCCAGGATTTCTCTGCAACCACTTCTATTTTTATAATGGTATTTGCTATGTACATAATGAAATTCGATATTTTTTATGTTTTTTTTAAAATATATATATGCGCAATATTCTCTTTTATATTAATTGAAGTTACCTTGCCTTTGATTTTCAATGTTTTTTATCGTGTAAATTTCATGTAATTTGGCCTTAGGGCCACGACTGTGAAATATTAATAAAATCAATCAATCAATCAAAATGTCATTCCATTTGAGCCGTAATTTGATTTTTAATAAAGCTCCAAAATGGATAGAAACAAATCTTATGACGACATTAAAGATAACTGAACATGATTATTATTATTTCACATACAATTTTTAATATTTTTTGACACGCCCTGTAAACAGCTTTTGGATCAACAATTAGTATGGTGCAGCGACCGTGATATTCAAAGCACAGTCTATACTTTACCAGTCGGAAACCCGATGTAAATAGTTACTGTCCACTATACGAAAAAGATGTTGAGGATCTTAGACATATCCTATTTCTATGCAGTGTTTTAAATATATATAAGAGCTGACGGATTTCGTAAACTTGAAAATCAATCATTACTCCACAATTTAGAAACCTTTTGGTAATTTAACAATAAAAGCGTCTTATGCTATGTCTTTTTAATGATGTTAAGTGATGATTTCACCTCCCGTTTCACCTACTTCAAATATTCGATGCTTTTTTTGTGTGTAAATCGTATATTATTATGTGTAAAGAGACCTCAAAATAAGTAACTGACCAGGTAATAAATATGAACTTAACTCTAAAGCTATAGCTCCTATACGTAAAAATATTAAGTTATAAAGTTGTAAAGCAATTTCCTCTCTTTAAGGTGGATGTTCCGATCACTTTAGATTTTTTTGCCCATCAACATATTTTGATATCACCCGGCCGCGAATTCATTAACCGTAAACAACATTTGGCCAAACACTGTATACATGTATTACCAGTCTCATCATGTATAAACGTTTTATTCCGTCAATGTATCAAATGTTGTTTACGGTAAATAATATCGCCACCCGGCCATTTTGTGGTCAAATCTTATGTCACCTTGTAATAGTGTGCTTCTAAAATAAGAACTATGGGAGTAATGCAACTCAAACTTTGGAATACGACTATTTCATGATGTACCCAGGATTTGGAAGTAGGCTAGTATACTAGACACTAATTTGGCCATATTTAGATACAGTTTGGCTTTGAACGAGCTTCTTCAATTATCATTATGGGGCAAAATGCGCGTAAGCGCGAGAAAATTTACTGCGCTTTCTTCCTAATTTGCCAATGTTTTGGTGTTGGTAATTTATTTGAGGCCTATCTTATTTGTTTCTGAATTTAGGGGCCCCCTTAATCTGCGGGCCCAATGGTAGGCCTAATATCCTGCCCTGCATGTGTGGCCTGCACTGATGTTTTGGAGGTGAAAGCATATTTATCACCTGGTCAGTTACTTGTTTTGTGGACTGTATAATATTCTACCTTTACTTTTTTATGTGTTTTAAATCATTGTCTTCTATTTTTATATAATGTTGCATCAGTCGATGCCACTGTTCCAGAAATGTCCAATAAACAAATAAATATGACTGTAAATCACTCCCTCAACGTCTGGTTTATTTTACAACGACACTATTTTTTGAAACATGTACGCGTCGTAAAAGTTTGCTCTTCTAGGCCGGGGCGATTTTTTTATTCTAATCAACATTTGTAAAATTTTGCTTTATTCCGTATTAAACGGAAAAATTCTACAAAATATGAAATTGATACGAATTCCAAACCAGTTCATCGAGGACTCCAAAGAATACAGCTTAATTCCGCAATGGGGTCTTTACTAAGAGATTTGGTGAGATTTGGAGCGACATTGGTCCAGTAACCATACATGTATTTAAACAGAATAAAACTGATAATAGCACATACACAGCCAGTCCAGAATTCCACAAATTTCACTTACAGAACAGCTTCAGAGAGCTGTAAATTTGACATCGTAAATAACCTGATTGATTACAGCTCTGTAATTATTACCCAACTTGGTGTGTGTATTGAGTAGATGATTGTTTATCTTTATCAATGTTTAGAGGTGTCCTGCTGTGAAAGTGGTGTGTATATTGTATTGAAGTGTCTGAGTTGCAGGGGTGTCGATGAGTGCTATTAATTCCTTATGGCACTCGGCAGCTGCGCTGCCTCGTGCTATAAGTCATACTAAACATACGTTGCGCTTTATTATGGTCCAGGACCATATAATCGGGCCAGAATCTCAGATTAACCTACCAAGGAGAACAAAATGTAAGGTTACATATTATGCATGCAAATTAATATCTACCATTTTGTATTACATTATATGCATTAATGTATGCATATTCATTAGATGATTTATAGAATGTATTTATTTATATATTATCATTTAATGTTCTAAGATCTGTCCTTTGATGTACTTTAATGTCTCTCCTTACCTTAAACGTACTTGGTTGACCTTCTCTGTCCTACGTGCTTGGGTATTTTTCCCTGTCCTCTGACGTGCTTGGGTGTACTTCCAATTCCAGTGTCTTTCAGCGTGCTTGGATGATATCTCTGTCCTTCAGCGTGCTTGGTTGTACTTCCCAGTCCTTCAGCGTGCTTGGGTGTACTTCCCAGTTCTTCAGCGTACTCGGGTGTACTTCCCAGTTCTTCAGCGTGCTTGGTTGTACTTCCCAGTCCTTCAGCGTGCTTGGGTGTACTTCCCAGTCCTTCAGCGTGCTTGGGTGTACTTCCCAGTCCTTCAGCGTGCTTGGGTGTACTTCCCAGTTCTTCAGCGTGCTTGGGTGTACTTCCCAGTTCTTCAGCGTGCTTGGGTGTACTTCCCAGTTCTTCAGCGTGCTTGGGTGTACTTCCCTGTCCTTCAGCGTGCTTGGGTGTACTTCCCAGTCCTTCAGCGTGCTTGGGTGTACTTCCCAGTTCTTCAGCGTGCTTGGGTGTACTTCCCAGTCCTTCAGCGTGCTTGGGTGTACTTCCCAGTTCTTCAGCGTGCTTGGGTGTACTTCCCTGTCCTTCAGCGTGCTTGGGTGTACTTCCCGGTTCTTCAGCGTGCTTGGGTGTACTTCCCAGTTCTTCAGCGTGCTTGGTTGTACTTCCCAGTTCTTCAGCGTGCTTGGGTGTACTTCCCAGTTCTTCAGCGTGCTTGGGTGTACTTCCCTGTCCTTCATCGTGCTTGGGTGTACTTCCCAGTTCTTCAGCGTGCTTGGGTGTACTTCCCAGTTCTTAAGCGTGCTTGGTTGTACTTCCCAGTCCTTCAGCGTGCTTGGGTGTACTTCCCAGTCCTTCAGCGTGCTTGGGTGTACTTCCCAGTTCTTCAGTGTACTTGGGTGTACTTCCCTGTTCTTCAGCGTGCTTGGGTGTACTTCCCAGTCCTTCAGCGTGCTTGTGTGTACTTCCCTGTTCTTCAGCGTGCTTGTGTGTACTTCCCTGTTCTTCAGCGTGCTTTGGGTGTACTTCCCTGTTCTTCAGCGTGCTTGTGTGTACTTCCCTGTTCTTCAGCGTGCTTGGGTGTACTTCGCCGTTCTTCAGCGTGCTTGGGTGTACTTCCTAGTCCTTCAGCGTGCTTGTGTGTGCTTCCTAGTCCTTCAGCGTGCTTGTGTGTACTTCCCTGTTCTTCAGCGTGCTTCGGTGTACTTCCCAGTTCTTCAGCGTGCTTGGGTGTACTTCCCAGTTCTTCAGCGTGCTTGGGTGTACTTTCCAGTTCTTCAGCGTGCTTGGGTGTACTTCCCAGTCCTTCAGCGTGCTTGGGTGTACTTCCCAGTTCTTCAGCGTGCTTGGGTGTACTTCCCAGTCCTTCAGCGTGATTGGGTGTACTTCCCAGTTCTTCAGCGTGCTTGGGTGTACTTCCCAGTTCTTCAGCGTGCTTGGGTGTATTTTTCAGTTCTTCAGCGTGCTTGGGTGTACTTCCCAGTTCTTCAGCGTGCTTGGGTGTACTTCCCTGTCCTTCAGCGTGCTTGGGTGTACTTCCCAGTTCTTCAGCGTGCTTGGGTGTACTTCCCAGTCCTTCAGCGTGATTGGGTGTACTTCCCAGTTCTTCAGCGTGCTTGGGTGTACTTCCCAGTTCTTCAGCGTGCTTGGGTGTACTTCCCAGTTCTTCAGCGTGCTTGGGTGTACTTCCCTGTTCTTCAGCGTGCTTGGGTGTACTTCCCAGTCCTTCAGCGTGCTTGGGTGTACTTCCCAGTTCTTCAGCGTGCTTGGGTGTACTTTCCAGTTCTTCAGCGTGTTTGGGTGTACTTCCCTGTTCTTCAGCGTGCTTGGGTGTACTTCCCAGTTCTTCAGCGTGCTTGGGTGTACTTCCCTGTTCTTCTGCGTGCTTGGGTGTACTTCCCAGTTCTTCAGCGTGCTTGGGTGTACTTCCCAGTTCTTCAGCGTGCTTGGGTGTACTTCCCTGTTCTTCTGCGTGCTTGGGTGTACTTCCCAGTTCTTCAGCGTGCTTGGGTGTACTTCCCAGTTCTTCAGCGTGCTTGGGTGTACTTTTCAGTTCTTCAGCGTGCTTGGGTGTACTTCCCAGTTCTTCAGCGTGCTTGGGTGTACTTCCCTGTCCTTCAGCGTGCTTGGGTGTACTTCCCAGTTCTTCAGCGTGCTTGGGTGTACTTCCCAGTCCTTCAGCGTGCTTGGGTGTACTTCCCAGTTCTTCAGCGTGCTTGGGTGTACTTCCCAGTTCTTCAGCGTGCTTGGGTGTACTTCCCAGTTCTTCAGCGTGCTTGGGTGTACTTCCCAGTCCTTCAGCGTGCTTGGGTGTACTTCCCAGTTCTTCAGCGTGCTTGGGTGTACTTCCCTGTTCTTCAGCGTGCTTGGCTGTACTTCCCAGTCCTTCAGCGTGCTTGGGTGTACTTCCCAGTTCTTCAGCGTGCTTGGGTGTACTTCCCAGTTCTTCAGCGTGCTTGGGTGTACTTCCTAGTTCTTCAGCGTGCTTGGGTGTACTTTCCAGTTCTTCAGCGTGCTTGGGTGTACTTCCTAGTTCTTCAGCGTGCTTGGGTGTACTTCCCAGTTCTTCAGCGTGCTTGGGTGTACTTCCCAGTCCTTCAGCGTGCTTGGGTGTACTTCCCAGTTCTTCAGCGTGCTTGGGTGTACTTCCCAGTTCTTCAGCGTGCTTGGGTGTACTTCCCAGCTCAAACTTGGTCTACACTAAGAGAACTTAATCTTAATCGACGTTCTGCTACTCATAGAGGTTGTCGCGCTGGCGTGCATGCTAGAGAACATCGTGATCGCATTTGTGCTGGTAGTCACAACGACCCGCCATGTCAGATACCAGTTGTCGTCTCTGAACGCAAAACTAAACACCATCCTAATTTGGCGCATAATACTGACCACAATAATCTGACTGAGATACCACGCAGCGGCCAGTTCCTTAATATTTGGTCGTGGAACGCACGATCTGTCAGAAATAAGACTGGCTATGTGACCGAATTTGTTCATGAAAGTAATATCGACATCTTCTTCCTGCAAGAAACATGGCTCTGGAACGAAGAGGAAGCTGTTATTGCAGAACTTACCCCTATAGGTTACTCATATCTGAACTTCCCACGTGATTCAGTTAATCGTGGTGGTGGTATCGGCATTCTGTTTCATTCTGCCATTAAATTGACTGTAACGTTAAGTCATTTCAATATGCTTGTGTCATAGAGGGCCAGACAGGCCTAATTTTCTTATGTATTTATAGACCCCCTCCATCCACAACTAATCAGCTGCATTTCCATGATTTTCTCACAGATTTTAATACTCTTCTGGATGAAGTATCTGTTATGCCCAATAAGTTACTCCTGTTAGGTGATTTTAATGTTCATGTGAATCATCCTGACAAATGGAATGTACGGCCCTTCTTGGATTCTTTGTGGCCGAATGGTTTTGAACAACTTATTACTGTTCCAACTCATATTAGTGGTAACACTCTGGGCATTCTGATTCAAAGACCTGAGGATAATGTTGTGGTTAACCATGATGTTCAAGAGCTATTACTATCTGATCACTACTTAATAAAATGTAACATCGCTTTCCAAAAACCTCATAATGGTAGAAAATATGTGACTAAGCGTAGTTTCAGGAATTTTGATGACAAATCTTTCAACACAAATCTTAAAATGAAATTATGTGAATTTCCTGAAACAACTTCTGATGTAAACGTTCTAGTTGATCACTATATTGTCACATGTAACTCTGTACTTGATTGTTATGCTCCTTATGTTTCCAGATCTGTTACTGTTCGCACTCAGTTACCTTGGTTTAGTGAGGAGATCCGGGAAGCTCGTAGAGTGCGTAGGAGGTTTGAGCGAAAGTGGAGAAAAAACAAATTAGACCATGATCGTCTCCTATACCTTGAGCAACTACGCCTCGTTAACGACTTGATATTGCAAGCTAAGACCAATTTTCTCCGGACTAAGATAGCTGATGCGAATGATAAAGATCTGTACTCCACTGTGAATACCCTGCTTAACAGGAACAAACGATCTTTACCTGTATATGACTCTCCCAATGATATGAGTGAAAGGTTTGCTAGGTTCTTCAAAACCAAAACTGATAAGATTCGGAAAGCCTTAGATGAGGTAGATGTATCATCTCTCGGATTGATATCTGAAGTTAGTGAATGTCAGGCAACGCACCAGTTCTCTCACTTCAATATTGCAACAGTTGACGAAGTTGAAAGGGTTATGGGTAAACTCTCAAACAAGACATGCTCCTTAGACCCCTTACCCACATGAGGGAGAATATTGGGGTTGTTTCACCATTCATAACTCGTATTGCCAATGCCTCCATGCAGTCTGGTGTCTTCCCAGATGCCCTGAAGGATGCTATCGTTACGCCAGTCCTGAAAAAGCAATCCTTAGACCAGTGGTTCTCAACCTTTTTGGCCCACGACCCCTTTTGACATTTTTGGTCAGTACCGTGACCCCCAACAAAAAATAAGAAGAAAAAAACCACCCAATATATTCAAACTGAAGCTTAGTTATATGATGCGAGCGTAGCGAGCAGGACATTTTTAATATTTGAAAGTTCCTTTTGTGTTTTTCTAAGCCTTTTTGGAGCGAAATATTAAAATGGTTACCTAAAAAGCTATATTTATGACCCCTTCATGACCCCCTGGAAAACCCCAAACGACCCCCAGGTTGAGAACCCCTGCCTTAGACTCTAACAATCTCAAAAACTACAGACCGGTCTCGAATATTCATTACCTTGCTAAAGTACTTGAGACTCTTATTGCTAGCCGATTAAAGGACTTTTTCACTGAGCATAGTTTGGACGATCCACTCCAGTCTGCGTACCGTAAGAGACACAGCACTGAAACTGCCCTCCTGAAAGTTCAGGGGGACATTCTCCATCAATTGGATAGAAACCGTGTTGTTCTGTTGGTTATGTTGGACCTAACCGCAGCGTTCGACACAATAGATCATGTCACGCTAAATCGTCGTCTTGAAAACTCATTTGGTATAACGGGTCCACCTCTCAACTGGTGCAAAACTTACATGTCCTCCAGGCGCAGCCGTGTTAGTATTGAGGGGATATTCTCCAAGAACATGTCCCTTAACTGTGGCGTGCCACAGGGATCCATAATGGGACCACTTGTCTTCAACAAATATACTCACCCTCTTGGCAGAATCATCTCCAGTCACAAGCTATTGTACCACAAGTATGCTGGTGATGGTCAATTGTACACATCTTATAATCCGAATATTCCAAATGACCATGAAACAGCTATTAAGCGCATGCAAGACTGTATAAATGACATCAACGCGTGGATGACTCTTAATAAACTTAAACTCAACATGGTAAAAACCGAGTTCTTAGTCATTGGATCAACTTATCATCTAAGAAACTTGCCACAACTACAATTACAGATCGGCACAGCAATTGTGAAACCAGTTTCAACAGTTCGCAATCTCGGGATATTTTTTGATCAGACTATGTCCATGGACAAACAAGTCACAGAGCTCTGCCGTAAACTCAATTACCAGATCTACAACATTGCTCGTATCCGCAGATACCTTGACACAGAAACCTGTCATCACATTGTACGATCTCTCGTCACATCTCGCATGGACTATGGCAATTCTTTGCTAGCCGGTCTCACTGAAAATAATCTAAACAAACTCCAACGTGTCCAAAATAAAGCCGCTCGCATAATTTTCCAACTCAAACGTCGTGATCATATATCGCCTTACCTTCACAGCCTACACTGGCTTCCGGTCAGACAGAGAATCAACTTCAAACTTCTTGTTATCATGTACCAATGTGTTCATCATGAAGCTCCATCTTATTTGTGCAATGATATCTCTTTTCACTCATCTACTGTCACCGGTACTCGTATTCTTAGATCTGCTATGGACGCTACCAAACTTCACATTCCCAGAACATCCAAAACAGTTGGTGATCATGCCTTTTCTGTCGTCGGTCCACGCACCTGGAACACACTGCCCATATCCATCCGTGAGGCACCAACCATTCACAGTTTCAAAAAATAATTGAAATCCCACCTATATCCTTATCAGTAATTTAGCTTGTATTTTGTTTTTGTTTCTCTTGCCTGTTTGTGGCTTCTCATTCTTGTAATGGCGCCTAGATATTCATGATTAGGCGCCCTATAAATCCTCTTATGTATGTATGTATGTTCCCAGTTCTTCAGCGTGCTTGGGTGTACTTCCCTGTCCTTCAGCGTGCTTGGGTGTACTTCCCAGTTCTTCAGCGTGCTTGGGTGTACTTCCCAGTTCTTCAGCGTGCTTGGGTGTACTTCCCTGTCCTTCAGCGTGCTTGGGTGTACTTCCCAGTTCTTCAGCGTGCTTGGGTGTACTTCCCAGTTCTTCAGCGTGCTTGAGTGTACTTCCCAGTTCTTCAGCGTGCTTGGGTGTACTTCCCAGTCCTTCAGCGTGCTTGGGTGTACTTCCCAGTTCTTCAGCGTGCTTGGGTGTACTTCCCAGTTCTTCAGCGTGCTTGGGTGTACTTCCCAGTTCTTCAGCGTGCTTGGGTGTACTTCCCAGTTCTTCAGCGTACTTGGGTGTACTTCCCTGTTCTTCAGCGTGTTTGGGTGTACTTCCCAGTTCTTCAGCGTGCTTGTGTGTACTTCCCAGTTCTTCAGCGTGCTTGTGTGTACTTCCCAGTCCTTCAGCGTGCTTGGGTGTACTTCCCAGTTCTTCAGCGTGCTTGGGTGTACTTCCCAGTCCGTCAGCGTGCTTGGGTGTACTTCCCAGTTCTTCAGCGTGCTTGGGTGTACTTCCTAGTTCTTCAGCGTGCTTGGGTGTACTTCCCAGTTCTTCAGCGTGCTTGGGTGTACTTCCCAGTTCTTCAGCGTGCTTGGGTGTACTTCCCAGTTCTTCAGCGTGCTTGTGTGTACTTCCCTGTTCTTCAGCGTGCTTGGGTGTACTTCCCTGTCCTTCAGCGTGCTTGGGTGTACTTCCCAGTTCTTCAGCGTGCTTGGGTGTACTTCCTAGTCCTTCAGCATGCTTGGGTGTACTTTCATACGCTATCTACTGAAGATAACATTCATGTGCACAATGGTTTTATTTCTGAAGATAGCATCTGTACGATTACGTTTACGTTTACGTAGATACTTAGCAAAGTCCTTCTGTCAGGATGTAGATGCCAATGTAGCTCATGTAACGGGCAGTGCTGTAGGTTGCGATGTGCGAATAAGTAAAGAAAATAATGCAGCCTATATGTGTGCTGCAACAGCTCCACTGAATGTCCCTATAATAGATGGTGAGGCTATCGACGTCACCGTGGAGGGTATTCTACCTTGCAGCAGTTCTTGGGGACTGCGAAGCTGTAGGCTTGGGTACGAGCATTGGTGGGTTGGAATTTATTTAGATGATATGCTCTCGTATTGCTTGGCATCATCGGAGTAATGTAGCGACATGGCATTGATGGCAACTGGTTATTTATCTGTATGAATGTCTACCTAAAGGTTCCTTTGCATGCTGTCTATACTGAAGAGAGCATCCATGTACACACGTGTCTAAGTTTTAGAAGATAGCATGTTGTCTACTACTGGATATAGCATCCCTATGCTGTTGCTTAGACAAGTAGGGATCTCTATCTCTTCGTCATCATATGACAGTATTCTGAATATGGTATTGTAAAATCCACCCTGTCTAAACTGATACACATGTGTTCACCCTCCACAACTGTACATGGCCGTTTTGCACGATCTTCGCGTCCTACAAAGCCTTTAGGCCAGTTACTGTAGGCCTACTATATTTTCAAAATCCTTATTTGAAAACTGACCAAATGTAAACATGCCAAAACAGTTGTGTGTGTGTGCGTCACAATGAGATGTTGCGTGCATGGTCTGGCGTACTGCGTTTGAAATATTTGCAGCTCAGTTACGCCGCATCGCCATGATACAAGAAAAACATGAAACAAAAACATTTTGCATTCCGCAAGAAAACGCAGATTGTTAGATATTTTGTGGTTTGATGAAAGGTTTGTTTGCTAGTATAGTCATAATAAGGTATGTAGCCTAACGTGTAAATCTATTACTAGGGCATGAGTATATTTTGAGGACAATTAATACAGGTAAGATCAATGACTTAGCGGGCGTGAGGCCTGCTCATTGCAACATATGCAGATCAGGAATACAACGCTAGGCATTCTCTACTGCAGATAGCATCATGCCCACAATGTCTTCTCTGAAGATAACATCTCTATGCATGCTGTCTACTGAAAGTCCCTACTTATGCTATCTACTGAAGATAGCATTCATGTGCACAATGTCTTTTCTGTAGTTATAGTATCTCTATGCATGCTGTCTGCTTGAAGGTCCCTTTGCATGCTGTCTACTGAAGAGAGCATGCATGTATTATATACACACGTGTTTTCAGAAAATAGCATGTTGTCTAATCTAGCTTCACTAGGCATATTACTGTATACTGTTACTTTACTGTTGCTTTATTACGTAAGGGATCCCTTCGTCATCATATGGCAGTGTTCTGAAGATGGTATTGTAAAATCCACTCTCTCTAAACTGATACCCATGTGTTCACCCCTCCATTGGCCGTTTTGCACGATCTCCGCGTCCTACAAAAACGATAAGCCTATTATTTATAGGCATAGACCTACTATATTTTCAAAATCCTTATTTGAAAACCGACCGAATGTAAACATGCTCCAACAGTTGTGTTTGTGTGCATCACAATGAGACCTTGCGTGCATGGTCAGGCGTACTGCGTTTGACATATTTGCAGCTCATAGACGCGAAAAAAGCATGCGCGCGGTACGCGACATCACCAAGATACAAGAAAAACAGTGACGCAAAACGTGCAGTCGGCAAGAAAAACATGACGCAAAACGTGCAGTCGGCAAGAAAACACTTGTTGTTACAATATTTTCTGGTTTGATGAAATAATTGTTTGCTGGTGGTAATAATAAGGTAGGTAACCTAAAGTGTAAATCTTTTACTATAGCGCAGCATATTTTGACGACAAAATACAGGTAAGATCAAATATTTGTTTGACTTGGCGGGTGAGAGGCCTGCTCATTGCAACGTATGCATGGTATGCAGATCAGGCATACATTCTCTACTAAAAATAATAGCATCATGCACTAAATGTCTTTTCTGGAAGTCCCTACATGCTATCTACCGAAGATAGCATTCATGTGCACAATGGTTTTTTTCTGAAGATAGCATCTGTGTGCATGCTGTCTACCTGAAGGTCCCCTTGCATGCTGTCTACTGAAGAGAGCATCCATGTACACGCGTGTCTTTTCAGAAGATAGCATGTTGTCGACTGAAGATTACTTTCTGTGTACTGGAAACTTAATTTCTAAATCACTATAGTCATTGAGATCTCATCGTTTAAAGCGATCAAATGGTGTATAAATTTAACTAGCTATTATTTAGAGGTGTGCTACCTTATGCATTCTTTACTGAAGATAGCATCATGCCCACAATGTATTTTCTGAAGATAACATCTCTATGAATGCTGTCTACTGAAAGTCCCTACATATGCTATCTACTGAAGATAGCATTCATGTGCACAATGTCTTTTCTGTAGTTTTAGTATCTCTATGCATGCTGTCTGCTTGAAAGTCCCTTTGCATGCTGTCTACTGAAGAAAGTGTTCTGAAGATAGTACTGTTAAATCAACTCCGTCTACACTATACCCATATGGGTTCACCCCACCATAACCTTATCACAGTAAAAATAATGGAGTAAACTGAGCGGAGTACACGGGATTTTGACTCGGAAAGAGTAATTTTGTACTCCACGACGAGTAAAAGCTCGCAATTCCTGTTACTCCTCGCCAAAGTAAAACTACTATTGCATGCTAAATCAAATTAATCAACAAATGAGTTTAATTTACTCCCGAGCAGAGTCTCTTGAATTCATGACTCCAGTTGCGAGTAATTTTAAATCAATGCGCGCGTAGATTTTACGCCGACAAGGAGGAAAGAAGCGGGTCACATGACATTGTATCATGCATGCAGAATAATGGCGGACGAAAACGTGATCGCTACGCTGACAAGCTGGGGGTTTGAAGAAGTATAAAGCCTGCGTTCAGGGACAAATTGGCGCGGTGCCAAGAATGGATGATTTCTAGGAAATAGAACAAAGGGTGAGGGGTGACCCCGTTTCTTGGAAAACCGCAACAACAACAACAACAATTGCAACAACAACAATAACAACAACAACAATTTGGCACTCATCCAAAAATGGATGAGAGTTTGGTTTCTCGGAAAGAGAAAAATAGATTAGGGTTGCCAAAAACAAACATGAAAACAATAACAATAAACAACAAATTTTACAATAAAAACTCGGGTTATCGGGTTTACACGTTTCATACCTATACGGTAAGAGAAGAGCTCGGTTTAGACATCAGTATGGCGACAAACGTGAGTTTTTACGACAAAGCTTTGCCGGATTTTTTACAGGGACAATCCGGTTAAGGATCTAGTAGAGGATGCTATGTTTATGAGCGGAATGAGAGGATTCGATGAGATAGATTACCGAAATGATAAACCTCTAACTATAGAGGGTTTGACGAGTGTGGAATTTATGGGAAGAGATCTCCGACTGATCAAGCATTGAATGAGAATTTGAAATGGCAAACCGTACGGAAGTTGATGCTAGTCTTTAGGATTGTAACCTGGGGAGAGAGTTGCATACTACTCCGAAGAAACCAATACCCTTCGCAAAACCCACGTTTAGGGCTCTTGAAACGGGCTGGGAAAAGAGATTTCATCTTGGGGCCGATAACTATATCACCGTTTCTAGATTTCGAGGAAAAAAGTTCATTCATGTACGCAGTTTCTTTACTGACGCGCGAGGTGTTTTGCGACCCACGAAGAGTGGAGCGACATTATATATTGAGTCAAATAGAGAAACTTGGCTCTCAGCCACTTGTTTTCCAAGACACGGACTCAACTCCCTCCCATCTTAAGTTTCCGAGAAATGGCTCTCAGCCATTTGGGTGAGAGCCAATTTGAGCCAGAGAATCAACAACAACATTGTTGTTGTTGTTGTTGTTTTCCAAGAAACGGGCTCACCCCCTTGTCCATTGTTCTCTTTCCAAGAAATCTGGCCATTTTGACCGTTAAATATTGATTTGACCTTAAAATACATGACCTCTGACCTGCTCCCTGATTGCTCCCCAGATTTCTCTTCCTAAGGGTACGTGTGTATACTACTCTCGTTAACAGCATTGGAAACAGTGTCCTTCCATGCATTCTTAGTGGGAGGAAAGGCAAGTATGGTGTGTCCATCTGGGAGACCATATTTGGACAGGTCTGCATTAACCTGGATAAACCAGCTATTAGATGTGTTGTCTTTAACCGCCAGTTGCCTGTATGCCAAATCTCTCTCAATGCAATCATGCCTTGCTATTGCGCCAAACATTGTGAGGCGCCGCTTATCCAAAATCCCCATCATTGGACCAATCAAAAGGTATACAGCTTCATCAGCAACTCTGTCTGGTAGGTGTTGCACTCTTTTCAGCATCTTCTTGTGGTATTTTTCAAGCTTGTTAAGGTCAGATAGTTTGATCACCACAGTCTCCAGGCCATGTACATATCTAGGGATGATGAAAGTAGTGATCAGTTTTGCTGAGACTAAGGGGGTTAACACCACTATTGCCATGTAAGCCAGCACCCATCAATGCATAGGTTGTTCTTCTTGCAAGTTTAATACGCTCTTCAACAAGTTGTGTATGACCTTTCTCTGTAGAACGCAGAATTCCAAGATGTGTACAATCTTCCGTGATCTTCAGTGTTTCTTCACCAAGCATGAATGGCTGGCCATCTTTCCAGACTTGGATAAGGTTCTTGGAGTTGTAGATAAGGGACGTTGCTCTTTTCTGAGTTAATGATATAACGATGTTCAGCTGCATTGAAGCATAAATTGCAGGTCTGTCATGGATTTTGCTGCCACTAGCACATCGTCTGCACATGTTGGGGCGCCCACATAGACATTGCCGATACTCCCACGCCGGATCTTTCTAGCATCATCTGAGGAGGTCATTGATTTTTTGTAGCAATCTGTGGAAAGCACACTCCCTTGCCTTACTCCCTTGCTTGAGGTTGAACGATCTTGATGTTTCTCCAATCCATTTCACTTTACTTGTAGCATTCTGGTACATTTCCTGCACCAACATCCATAGCGTTGGATCCAAACCTGAGTAGTACAACTTGTGTAGCATTGCGTTTTGGTATAAACCACATCAAAGGCCTTCCTGGCGTCAAGAGATGCCACAAAAAGCTCACTTCTTGTGTCCTGAGCTTCTGCTATAACTTCTGAAATTAATAGTGCAGCAAAAGTTGATGATGTGCCACTTGTGAATCCTCTCATTGTACAGTGTCAACTCAGGGGTATGGCTTATCACATACCGTATGTTAAGTGGCGCTGTTTGTGTCGTCTGCTTTATATAGGTACTGTTAGGTATAGGCTAGACTTAATGAAGTTTACACGGAATTCTTGAAAAAATTCCCAACAAATTTTGCGGTTTTGAAAGTTATGATAAAACATTCGTGCTGGGCGGATTTACAAGCCTGAAATATCTGATACTTCACGTTTCTTTGTTTAGTTTTATGTATTTGCATTAATGTTCTCACTTTACTCCAAACCGTCATTGTTTGTGTCCTACATACTTGATGTAAGTCTATAAAATCCTTTCACTCCTTTGGTAATCATAAAATTTATGCAAACGGGACCTGTTTAGCTACGTGCGTACGTAGAGGACTTTCCTATCCCAAAATTAATAGAATCCTTGGTCAACTCACGTACGGCGTACGTGGGATGAAATCTGGCCTGGCCGGGAGGCGATTATTTTTTTCGTACATCATTTTAACCAAATTTATTTATTCCGTTTTAATACGAAATAAAAGCGAAATTCACTGAATAAAATGATTTTTTTACATTTTTAAACAAAACTGATTTGGTTTAGTAAAAAGCGTAGTAAACAATGGGCAGTGGCGTACCGACCGGGGGGCAAGTTGCCCCCCCCCCCCCCCCCCCCCCCTGGCTCCAATTACCGGGACGCTAAATTCCCAATAACGGGACGCTAAATTTGCATAAGGAAAAACCCTACCCCGCCCCCCCCCCCCCCCCCCCCCCCCCCCCCCCCCCCCCCCCCCCCTGACTGGGAACAAATTTGGATGCTGAAGAACATTGATGATTATATGAAGTTTGTGGCAGTTATAAGTATACTTTCAACTCACTGTGTCTTGTTGCCCGGGTCTTGTTGGCGGGGATGGCTATACATTGTGAGTTGTGAATGGGTGAGTTGATGTATGGAGAGTTGTAGAGTGAATTGTGGAGTGAGTTGTAGAGTGAGTTGTGAGTGAGTTGTATTGTATGGTGAGTTAGGGAGTGAGTTGTTATATTATCATCTTTAATCAATAGAAGACAACTTTGTAGCCTTTTTCTTTTAACAAATAAAATATAAGCAACTAGGATCCAGGATTATTATGATTATTATTAATATTACACAGAAAACTTTAAATGGGTCATCGGTACTCACGTAAGTGAGTATCCACCTAGTTACTACACCCTTGGCAAATACAGTAGGTCAAATGACACACATATAATAGGTCAAAATAACCTACAAAGTAGGTCACAACAACACATGTATATGGGTCATATGACACGTTATTCAAATGTAACGAGTTTCTGCACATGACTAGTACTCACTATCTTCTGGGTCACATGACTCACCTCAAATCCAAATGAGTCACATCAGCTCACTCATATGAGTCAGATTGACATGGCTAAGCAGGTCAAACTGACCCCATTTTCATAGGTCTTTGTTTTCATCCATGTAGT
>CM069445.1:5715377-5809385 GCA_035610835.1 Ophiura sarsii | reverse complement strand
AACATGAACGCACACACTATTTATACCAATTCTATATCTTATCATGCTAATGAACCATCTACAGTGGGTTCGAGAACTTTTTTAATTTGCACATGCATATGCACGCATCTGATTTGTGGATTATTTAGCCAGTATTGATTTGTGCCAGAATTATATGGATTACCAAACTAATCTTTGCTATTGACTGATATTTTATTTTCTATGTTTATAATTATTGTAACGTATTGAAACGTAAACCATGTTATTTACTGGTCTATACATGTAAATACCCATTGAACAAACCAGTAAATGTAATGGTTTACGCAAATGATCCTAGTTTTCTTATTTTTCATCGGATTGATCTCATATTTTCGGGATATCATAATAATTAATTGAGCTTTACATTGAGACTAAATTGGTCATGGTCCAATGATTATAACAAGTATTACACCGTTATGAAAAAGTGTCCTATTTTTTTTTTTGATACACCCTGGATCCGCCGCGGTGTTTCTTGAAAAAGCCGTATTATTTGCAATTAAACTTCAGTGCCATATATCAGAGAAAAAAACATTTATAAAGTATAAATGAAATTCCAATGTTTAATTGAACAACGTAATTTGAGAAAAAAGTGAAAGGGAGAAAAATAGAAAGGGGAAGGGGAGGGGGAGGGGAGGGGGAGGGGGAAGAGAGCCAGTGGAATAACCAGCCCCCCCCCCCCCCCCTGGATGAAATCTCAATTAGTGCGACAAGTGGGGAATCGTTCTGATTAGTTTTGATTCTGAATTTGATTGTTGCACTTCTAATCTAGCCTAAATTGACCAAAACTTACGCCTTCCCCTGATGCCGCTATTTTGGTGTACTTGCTCTGTGGCAAAAAGAGCTGAAATGCCACTGAATCCGCAGAAAACTGACAAAAAAGAGTCCCAAAAGCCGTCAAATGTAGGAAATCTCTCACTTTTAAGATTGATTTACATCGTTACGTTGTCTTGGTTATAATAACAGCCCGTATGCCACACACAGAAAACACTATGTAAAAAAATTACACAAATTATGTAAAAAATACACAATCTGTGTAAAAATAGAACTCCATAATACTATGTAAACAGTTGTGTTAAGCTTTTGCATAGGAATTTACACAAGCTTGGGTATATATTACATGTTTTATGTAAACTCTTACATAATAATTATGGAGTTCTATATTTACATAATTTTTTACATAGTGTTTTCTGTGTGCAGGCTGGGCAGACTTGGGCGATACCAAATCACAATTTATGAAAATCAGACGAAGTTATCTATACAGGCCTCACACCACTAAATCAGTTCCCTAATTGCTTTGTGTGGTTAAGAGGTCAAGTTTCTGTTAATTTTTTTCACCTTTAGAGCAAACTGGTTCATTCAAATCATTGTTTTTATTGAAGATCTAGATGTCTTCTGCTTCAAAACATTCACTTTTGTGGGGGGTAACCAGCATTTTTCCCCGCTACGGGCCGATGATATCTATCTTAGGTACGACAGACTGCCTTCATCTTAAGATCAGAGATTCTAGCTCTAAATTGGTGGAAACAGTGAAATCGTGTAAAATGATACCATTCAAGAACAATCTAGAGATTTTGGGCCTGATGTGGAGGAAATAACCTACAAATGCAAAATTATGAAACATTTAGGTTCATTTACAGCATTTATTACCTTTTCTGGGATGTTAAATTTAGACTTATGGTGGGGTCAATCTTAATTTCAAACACTGCAGTGTAATATCAGAATGCAAAATATGATTTGGTGGTGTGTACTCTGGCTGAATCTTTGCCTTGATAAATGGGGAACCTGTTTTCAACATAACCATTTGAGGAACCTGTTTTTTCAACATCATGAAAATATCTGTATAATTATGTTTCTTTCTTACATATAACAAAATAGCTACATAGTATTATGACATGATTGATAATAAAACAAAATATTGATTGGAAATGAAGTGGTGGCTTTTCAATAAAATATTGGTCCGAAAAATAATGGGTTCGAAAATTTAAAATTTCCCCCCTCAAACTCCCCTGTCCGCGGTATCGCGGAGCGGTGCTGTGCACCGCTTTAGTACGTTATGGCCAACATTCAAGTATTGGGCCCTCAAAACATGATGGATCCGCGCCAGTTGTGTCCCTCCCCATCACAACTACCACGCTGGGCGGTTTTGTTCCGGCTCTTTTCTGGAAATGTTTTCCCACACAGCGGTAACGTTATTTGTTTTTCAGTTTGTTCGACGTTAAACAATCACATATTTACCGATTCTTGCACAATCAAATAACGGCATTCATACCATTTACTTTTAAAATAGTTACTACAAAATACTCTTCACCAAAATTGAAATGTCTTCACAACACTCGCACATACAGCGTGTCCCAAAAAAACTGGGTCCAAAACTTTCAGAGCTTGTCACTTATAATATGGGAAACATAGATGCTTCATGTTTGGGAATATAATAGTAAATATACACATGGAAAAAAGTATCGCACCACTTTTTTTGTTTTGAAAAGTGCAAATGTGGCCTCGAATTTTGCCACCGTGGTGTGATATTAAAGATCATTTGTTTGCGTAAGCTGTCCAACAAAATGCTATGCAATAAAAGGGCCACATTTTAGTTTGTGACGTATTCGATGTGACGTTTTTCAAGGCCAAGGGGAAAATGCATGCTTTTGTCCAAAAACATGCATGAAACAAGTTTGGGTATAACTCGATATTGAATAGACTTTAAAAGCTTAAAATAGTCATTATATTAGTTCTGTATTTGGCGCAAGAAATGTTTCATTTAGACGTTATACTGTAGGCTACAATACAGTGAATGAGTCCAAACATGCCATTTTTTGTTGCTCATAAATTCAGCATATACGATGAGGTCACCGTTGATTTTTTTAATTTATTTGACCTAGGTCAACACTTCCGCAATATTGCTTTTGTCATTTGAACTTATTTAAAATTTGACCTATTTTGACCTTTGACCCCATAACCGTTGGGCGTACGAAAAAGGGAGTTTTTTCATGTTTGAGGACAATCGGGCAACTTTTGAAATTTGACCCCAGATTACCTTTGACCTTGGAAGACTTGAATGGGTTACCAAGAATTACAACTATAGAGATTAATCATTGGGCCTCTCAATATCGCGTTTTACCCAAACTTGTTTTATGCATTTTCACTTGACCTTGAAAAACATTACATCGATTACATCACAAACTAAAATGTGCCCTTCTATTGCATAACATTATGTTGGACAGCTTACGCAAACAAATGATTCTTAATATCACACCATGGTGGCAAAATTCGAGGCCACATTGGCACTTTTCAACAAGTGGTGCGATACTTTTTTCCATGTGTATATATCTGACATTATTTGGTGAAATTATGAGACCAACCGAATGTAAGGTTTTAGAAATACAAAGCTTTGCATACAGCGTGGTCAGAACCCATTTTCCCCGATTTTGCCATGAACCGCCCATTGCGTTGCATTTGCGCATCGAACTGACGTCATTAAAGTTTTGCCTTTGACTTGATAACAATGACTTACTCAAGGAGATAAAAAGTGTAAATACCTATGATTTTTGTAAGAAAAATCAATAATAACCTTCTAAGACACTGGCATCTTTGAAGCAGTTCAAGAACCATTTCTTCGAAATTGGAAACCAGCCGTTAAGTCAGTCATCTCATCAAAGGAATTAGAGGCAGGGCTAGAACTTCAGATTTTTTTCATCCAACCAATCGGGATCGGGCAGGTAACTCACAAAAATACCTGCCCGACAGAAATTCCACCAGCCAAGTGTAACTCTCACACTTCCACCGTGAGTTTGAAATTGTTTACCCCGCCAATCGGTTGCCGGGTCCTTTTTCCCGACACAACATTTACCCGCTATGGACAAGTGGGCGGGTGCTATTTCCAGGCATGGTATCAGGGTAACAGTTGCTCTGTTTTTGTGTATATTCAACGACAAGGTTACTGCAATGGGTATTTAAAATGCTGAATATTGATCCAAAATACCTATAATTTAACCCTTTTCTACCAAAAATACTATATTTCGGAGAATAAACACTATCTGCACTATGCACATGATGTAGAGAAAACTTGCACACAACGCAAATGCAAGGCATAAGGCGGTTTATTTCTAAATTGGAAAAATACTGCAAGTCACGACTTGCGAATCCCCCTGGCTGGGAGATCAACTAAATGAGGTCAATCGGTCAACTTTAACGATTTGACCTCTGGATGACCTTTGACCTCAGATGACCTCTAATTTATTTTAGACATGTTCACCCGGTGTTCATGTTTCTTGTCTCCAAGTTTGACGTCAATCGGGCAACTTTTACGATTTGACCTCTGGATGACCTTTGACCTCAGATGACCTCTAATTTTATTTAGACATGTTCACCCGGTGTTCATGTTTCTTGTCTCCAAGTTTGACGTCAATCAGGCAACTTTTACGATTTGACCTCTGGATGACCTTTGACCTCGAGATGACCTTGGATGACCTCTAAATTATTTTAGACATGTTCACCCAGTGTTCATGTTTCTTGTCTCCAAGTTTGACGTCGATCGGGCAACTTTTACGATTTGACCTCTGGATGACCTTTGACCTCAGATGACCTCTAATTTATTTTAGACATGTTCACCCTGTGTTTATGTTTCTTGTCTCCAAGTTTGACGTCAATCGGGCAACTTTTACGATTGACCTCTGGATGACCTTTGACCTCAGAAGACCTCTAATTTATTTTAGACATGTTCACCTGGTGTTCATGTTTCTTGTCTCCAAGTTTGACGTCAATCGAGCAACTTTTACGATTTGAACTCTGGATGACCTTTGACCTCAGATGACCTTGGATGACCTCTAATTTATTTTAGACATGTTCACCCGTGTTCATGTTTCTTTTCTCTAAGTTTGACGTCAATCGGGCAACTTTTACGATTTGACCTCTAGATGACCTTTGACCTCGGATGACCTTTGCAAATTAGACCCCCAAACAAGCAGCTACAGTGTTTGACCATGGCCTACCTATCACTGAAGGTTTGAAGTCAATCCGTCCATCCTTTCAACAGATACAGCATTCGGGCAACTTTTACGATTTGACCCTCTAGATGACCTTTGACCTCAGATGACCTTTGCAAATTAGACCCCCAAACAAGCAGCTACAGTGTTTGACCATGGCCTACCTATCACTGAAGGTTTGAAGTCAATCCGTCCATGCTTTCAACAGATACAGCATTTGGGGAAAAAGGCTAACCAAAAGGCACACACGCACCTCCCCCCCCCCCCCCCCCCCCCCCCCCCCCCCCCCCCCCCCCCCCCCCCCCTACAGACAGACGCACATTACATGATGACAAAAACCCTTCTGGTTTTACAAACCAGGGGGATAAAAAACGGGTTCTAACCACGCTCTGTTGAAAGCTTTGTATTTCACAAAGTTGCCATTTGATTAGTCTCACATTTTAACCAGTTAAGGTCAAGTATTATGTACTTTAATATCCCCAAATATGAAGCAGCTACGTACGTTTTGGACCCAGTTTTTTGGGACACGCTGTAGTATGATTGTTTTCCACTTATTTATATGTAGTTGAAAAATGTTTGAAAAGCTAGTATGAGCTATCCGGTAGATTGTACCGGAGAGCGGTACAATCTATTTTCAAACCATGATTTTGAAGTAATTAGAAATCGTATCGATCTGTAAGATCTTTATGATTTATGATCAAAAATGCAAATCTGCAAGAAAATCTGCTTTTGACCATAGTAAAACTCAATGATAGAGGGCGCTACTTAGAATAGATCACTAATATCAGGGTATAATATGCCTTTAACCCTTTCCACGCGGCAGGCGGCTGCAGACGACATTCCAAAATTTCACAAAATGTTTCAAAAATTTCAAAATTATTAAATTTCATTACCATATTTGGAATCACCTTGAGAAATGCATTGAAATAAGTACAAATATGCCTAGTATTGGTTTAGTAATCCTTGAAACAGACTTTAAAAGTTGGGAAAGGTTTTTAAAAAATCTTTTTTGTAATGGTAAAATGAATAGCCGCGTGGAAAGTGTTAAGATAAAAAACACAAATGTTAGCCTACAATCCCCCGGGCTACAATCCCGCACCTAACTCCTACATGTTTCCACGTTGACTGTCACAATTGTGTTAACCTGTTAGGGTTCCGGTGTGGTGGTATACTTCCGTGTACGAAACTTAGAAACTACGTCGCGACGAATAAAAGTAGTAATTTTTGCGCAATCAAATTTTCGCGCTTGGCTAATTTTCAGCCACTTCGCTTGTTTTTAAATTCGCGATTTGAAAGATCAATACATAGACTTATACACAAAATAAATATTATTGTTTGTTTTTATTTTCGCGGTAGCTGGTTGGAGCACGAAAAATGCGAAAATTAATGTAGCGCGAAAATGTCCACGTTTACAAATCAAAACATGAATCTGTCTACTCATTGACGTCATCAGCGATAGTTTTGTCATCAGTGACCGTTTTTGTACCAAGCTACTTGTATGCATAACCACAGATGCTTGATCATGGGGGTGTTTAGTTATACTAACACCCCCATGATCAAGGCATTATTGGTTGCCCGGTGTTCGACAGGTAATTTTGCGAGGTCTTTGACAAAGACTACACGGTTCGTAGCATGCGAGAGAATAAATCACCGGACCTCAATCATCTTTTTGAATAGATCAGATCTGAGATCAGTAATACATGATACAGGCACAGGCACAGGCACAGGCGCTTTAATGTACTTTGGATTTGATTTACTGCTGATGATAATGGATTGTAAAAATAAACGAACACCGCTGACACGTTTATGCAAGGTAAGATAACATATTAAATTTAAAACGCCTATAATATACATTATTTTGCATTAGGCTAATATACGGTAGGCTTATAATCTGTGTTTATTTCTATATTTGCTTGCTTATATTTGCTTGTTTTCCTTTTACTATGTGAACATGAAGACAATTTGTAATAATCTGTATATAGTTCAATCAGTTCAAAATTGGCGAGAAATATTCGTTTTTTATCTATCCGCTCGCAAAAGTAATCCAAGCGTATGCGCACGATTTTGGCATATGCAAGCGTCACGCATACGATGACACTGTGACACTGCGCGCCATATTGCGCCATATCCATTTAATGAGCAAATTAGTCTTCTCCAAAGTTTGATACCTCATTCACTTAAAAATCAAGAATCAGTATATGCTCAACTTCTTTTCTTGCATTGATAAAAACAAAATATTGATTGGAAATGAAGAGGTGGCTTTTCGATAAAATGTTGGTCAAAAGTATACACCAGGTCGCACCAAATGATTGAGTTCGAAAATTGATTTTTATTTTCTCTTCCAATTCTGAGGGCAGATTCCTCCCTGTTCGAGCTTTTAAACCCTGTTATTTTAAACAATCTATACTTAAATCAAGAAAATATCAGTATGCTCAACTTCTTTCGTGCAAGTTGATAAAAACCAAAATATTTATTGAAAATGAAGTGATGGCTTTTCAATACAATATTGGTCAAAAGTATACACTAGATCGCACCAAATGAGTTCGAAATTTTAAAAATTGTCTACTTCAGAGGGGCCACATCCCCCTCAGACACCCCCCCCCCCCCTGTCCGAGCATAGCTCGGAGGGCGGTACTGCTTAGCTGGTACCAGCTCAATTTTTTCGGCCCCCACTTTTCATCCCCCACCCCCCACACCTAACAAGAAATTTCCGCCACTGGTAAGGCTAATGAAATATGATACCAAGTTTCCCCGTTTCATATTTTTAAAAGAGTTGGGTAGTTGTCTTTTGTTTATTCATTATTCATTATTTCACTCAATTTCATTATTGTATCTATAAGGGTTATTAACTACTAACTACCTATTGATTCGTATATATTACACCCTGGCCTGATTACACCTTAAAGGGACATTAAGTGGTGTGGAAAATTTTAAATGTTTAAAAGTTTACTTCAGAATTCAAGATGAACATTAAAAATTGCCATTATTGTTGTTTCTACTAACAAAAACAAAGCAAAACTTGATTAAAACAATATCATCGCTATTTATTGAAAAACGCCCTCTATGCAAATATGTTATGTATCACGCGTACTGCAGGGGATACTGTCGGACGTAAAGTGCTGGTTGCGGCTCTACCAGCATTTTTAAATCGACGTTTTGTTGTACAAAGAGGGCTGATTTTTCTTAATCCTTTTAGGTGTAAGTTCATACATGTATACAATTGTAAAAATATACAAATCCCAGTTTTTATCATATATTTTTGTAATTGAGGGCGCTGCCTCCACCACATCTCTTACTGCCCCTTTAATTAACCCTTTTAAGTGTTTAAAAACACTTTGAAAAACAATTAAGGAAGCACTTGTAGATGTGTTATAGAAAATGTCAACACATCTGTCTGAAATATTGCAACGTCAATTACATCTGAATATCTGAGTAGGTAATGCAAACAATTTCATTATCAACCATATACCATGACACCACTGCCATTACAATCCCTTAAAATCAACAGGAAGATATGCCTGGTATTTTGAGCCACTAACAGTTTTGATTTTTATTTAAGTTTATCAGAAAATGTAATTTTGCACAAAATAATTAATGTTTTGGTAAAACTGAAAAGTTGGGTCGGTCGGGAAACGGGAAACTGAAATCGATGTAGGTTACGAAAAGAATATCGCTTTCCGCCTGCCAAAGGGCACTCATTTATACATAAAAACTACCATAGGCCTACATTGATTTTTTTTTTTTTATGACAAAGGAAAGAATGAATGTTTCCTGATAAATAATGTAAATAACATATCAAGGAAATGTTCAAGCTCGTTGAGGAATTGTAGTATTTGCCGGAATCGGAAACAATAACAAAAGTTGCGGACATTCGCTTGGGTATTCGTTTGGATATTCGTTCTTACATTCGTTTGGACATTCGTTTATATATTATTTCTGATATTCGTGATATTCGTTTGGATATTCGTTCTGATATTCGTTTGGACACATTCGCTTGGATCGTTTGGTGGATAGTCTATTCTTTAAGTTTAAAGGTTCAATGTTCGAGGTTTTTTGCCAATATTTTGTTTGTAATGTGACATCAAATGGATAGAAACTTCATATGTGTGATGTCATATACTCTCTTTTGTTACTATTTAACTGGCCATGAACCATACGCGAACCTTGGGCTATATACAGATTCCTTCGGTCGGACTCATTCCTGAATACCATTAATACCAGTAGCGTATCTCCCGGGGGGTCAGGGGGCAGAGTGCCCCCCCCCCCAGACAGCTTTGATCGGGAAGGCCAGCTCACACTACCGGGCTAAAAAAAATCGAAGAGAAGGGCAGAAGAGAGGGAAGAGAGGAAGAGAAAAGGGGAAAGGAAAGGGAAAAGGGGAAGGAAAGGGAAAGAAAGGAAAGGGAGGAAGAGAAAGAGAGAAGGAAAAGGGAAAGGAAAAGAAAGGAAAGGGAGAAGAGGAAGATAAAAGGGAAAAGGAAAGAGAAAATCTACGGGATTTACTTATTTCTTGCGTTGTGACCAAAAATGTGTTTCGGAAAATGACCCAATTTCTTGCGAAAAAGGGCCAATTTTGGCAGTTTTGCAGATTTTTATTTTTAAAAATGTCATAAAATCAAGTCTGAAAATAACTTATTTTAGGAGTATAACTTGGATATTCTACATTTCTGCTTACATGAAAGGTTGAAATTACAGTGTTTTTGTGTGAGAGCATGTCAAAAAAGCCCCAAAATGTCCGAAAATGCCTCTGTCAACCAACATTCCTCCAATAAATTTGAATAAGTCCAGCTCATTAAATATGCGAAGGCTATATTTCATACAAAATCAGGGAATTGAAACATATCCCTGACCCATATAAGGTTTTTTTGGGTGTAGAATTCATTTTTAAGGTCAAAATAGTGCTTATTCTTCGGTAAATGCACCTTTCAGATTTTCGCATATTTAATTAGCCTAATTTGCATAATGAAATAGTAAAAGCCTTATAATGGCGATAGTTAACAGATTTGAGCTGTTTAAATTACCCTTTTAATTTTTTTTTTTGACGTAGAATTCATTTTTTCAATCAAAATTCAGATGGGTCTGTGGCAAATACCAGTTTATAGTAAAATTGAATAATTTTGCATTATATTTGCATATTTCTGGCATGTAGCCTTTACAATTAGGTGATTTTTTTTGTTTCCAATACAATGGTAATATATCAAGCTTCGAAATTATACAAATCTGCCAAACTTGGTATCTTCAAAACATTGATATTAAGTGAGTTAAAACTTTAATTTTAGCATAACCTTGTTATAAAGGAGTGTGACCCCCTGGAGATAAATCTCAAAATATAGATCTGCTTTGTACAAACACTTTTCATATTGACAACAAAGTCCCAAATAGTAGTGCTATGGGCCTAAAATCAATTTGAAGAAGGCTGTTTATAGACATTACATTGACAATATTGGTATAGTAATTGTGTACAGTAACTTGCAAGAATGTAAAGAGCAATGTTGTGACCCCCCTAATAACAGTCTGCCAACCACGAACTATTTCCCGAATGGTTTCCGATTAGTACCGGTAAACTTTCATTGCTTTTCGGGGACGTAGGAACATATTATTTTAATCAGAAGTTTTCATTTAAGAGATAAGATACGACCTTTTCGGTTTTCCGTAATTTTTCTGTAGTGACAATACCGATTAGGTGCTGGAAAAAAAACCCACAATTTTGAAACATTTCGGGAATTTTTAAAAACGTTTTGAAATTATTTTGTTGAAAATGCTTCAAAATGTTCATGAACATTTTAAAGAAAAAATAAATAAAATAAAATAAGTGTTTTATTTTATGAGAGTTGTTTACTAAAATAATTTATTGGGAAAATTGATATTTGTTAATGGATAAGTCGCAGGATCTTCGCACAATTGTTTTTCTCTTCCATACTGGAGCTGAAGGATTTCAACTATAGTGAATCCTTTCTTTAACTCTTTTAAGTATACATTTCTATAGGCCTTTAATAGTTAAATGCGATCTTTTATTTATAAGACCGCCACAACAAAAAGGTGTAATGTCAAGCATGTGTCTTTTTTCACAATTATTTTTCAAATTTCAATGGAATGAAATGTTGTTTTACAGTTTTACTCATTGCAGATCACTACTCCAAAAATGGTAAAATGTGATTAAAGTCATTTCTTTACAATAAATGAAATTCCTACTATTTCAACTGTATGTAATTGAAAACTAAGATAACTTGTTAAAATAGTAAAAAAATAATATATAATATACAGTTATACACAATGTACCATTAGGGACAGTGGCGTCGCCAGAGGGGGGGGATCGCCCCCCCCCCCCCCAATATTGACGTCGTGTCGGTTGAGATTGGCACTGTCGGTTCATTTGACCACAGGAATCATGGAATTATGATGGTCAAAAGTACACAGATGAAAAAATTTCGCGCGCTACGCGCGCATGTGTCCCCAAAATCCATTATTCTCTACTACAAACTTGTTTAGAGCCAAAATGTACCTCGATCGTGCCATTTCTTGGCTCACAAAAGACTTGTCGGTTCAGTTTTATTTCTCGCCCCTCCGATATGAATAACCTGGCTACGCCACTGATTAGGGAGGGTTTTTTGAGTAAATTTCGGGACCAGTGTGAGTAAATACACGGAGCAGGGTCAGAGGTTATGGAGGTCGAGGTCAAGTCAATATTCAAAGTTAAGACGGTTCATGGTCGATGAATTACCAAAGGTATCCGGGTTGACGACGCCCCATTTGTCCGTCATTGTCCTTTCTATATTTGACTATATTGTTCGTGTTTTTGTTGTTGTTTAGTGTTTGATGCGTTTACTATTTACGGGATATGGAGGTGTCCTTTTGGCTTTATGTGTCAATGAGTCAATGAGCCAATGATGTGAGTCTATCTCCAAGCGGCAGGCCCACAAGGGCCGAGTCTGAGTCCAATTCCATCGGGCTGTCCGAGAGTCATGCATGAGTACAATTCCAAGTCCAAATATAAAGCCGTGGCATATGTCTAAATGGATGGAGGGTAGGCAGGGGAGCCACGTCCCCCACCTTGACCATCATTCGTGGGGGGGGGGGGGGGGGGGTGATTGTGCCGTTTCAGAGAAGTTTAAATATTTTACTTACATCCAATTTCGAAACGTCAGTCGGGTGAATCTAAACCAAATAGCAATTTGTTTGCGCGCACGCGCATATTTGTAGGAATATCACGTGGAGCCCATTTATTAAAAAAAACCAGTTTCATGTATTATAGCAACAACAACAAAATGTCACGCTACGCGCGCCTGTGTTTCCAGAACAGATACTCGTACAAAATGGTGTGAAATCATTCTGGGATGGAGGCCCTGGCCCCCACTTCTCAAAGTCTGCACATACAATTTGTAAAAAGATAATAGTGTGAGTCCTGATTCCAGGGGTGCAAAAAGTTGTTTCTTCCTCAGGAGCATGGTTCTAAGAATCAAGATTTCCACAAACAAACCAGAACCATGGTAACATAAAATAGCTTCGGCATCCCTTCAAAAGCAACAATGTTTACATAATATTATTTGTGTTGTCACATATATCAGCTTAATATCTACTCATTCATTATGACAACGAAATGATGACCTCTCAAGAGGGTACATCATTGGAGACTGTGCGTTGTTGTCATTACGCGTTCAACCTATTCAGTGGCGTTATCAGGATTTCTCCGGTAGAGGGAGGGGGGGGGGGGGGGCAAGTTTTCCAATTACTCGAATGACTTCACGCCCTTTTCGAGATTATTTGTTTGCAGAAAACATACGATATTTATTCACTATTTACATGAATTTGACCACAATTAGGTTACATTTGGCTTTGAACAAGCTTTGAAATTATATCTTTGAAATATTCGCGCTAAAAAAATACTATTTTATATTAAATTGGTGTCGATTCAACCGATTGCTTCTTAAAATTTGATAGAAAAGAAGTAAAATACCTTTATGGACCCCCCGCTTCCTGTAGACATTGAACTTGATTCATTAGCAAGTCCGTTTTAGGTTTTTCGATTACATCACAGGGAGGTGTACATTTTTTTTTTTACTTTCAACATTATTGCATTATAAGGGTTTCTTGTAAATGTGACTATCAATTTGGCTTTGGCTTTCTTTTTTGTCCATTTAGCAGAATATTATATCCTCAAATCTGAGATGTTGGTCAGCTGCTGTCTTTTCAGTCATCTCCATTCTTGTAACTTTTCCTCTTGATGTTGATGATTCCATTTCCTCAAACTTTACTATACTTTCCAACTTGTTTGGTGCTTTTAATAATGGTTCTTCTTTGTTCTTTGTATCTCATCGATCCAATATTTCCTCAAGGTTTTCCAGGTCATCCACAACAGCTCTTTTTTCAATTTTAGTGCTGCATTGATAAATTGAATTTCTTATGGCTCGGAAGTCGGAACCCTCATTGTCAGGGTAGCACTGGCTCAAAAATATGAGGAGTCCCGTTAAATTTTTCAGGACCCTTTAAGGACTGCAAAAACTAAATTTAAGGGGTCCCCCAGAAATATAAGGGGTTCTGAAGTTTGAGCCTTTAAAAATGGTCAAAAACCGATTTAGAGAAATTAGAGATTCAGTTCAGCCGCAGAGAGCTAGAAATTACTGCAGCCTTTTTGTTTAAGGAACGCATTTCCCCGCTTGATTTGAATCCCCTCGACGTTGCCTCGGTGCAAGATGTGCACCACATCTTCTCCACATCGAACTCTAACATTTAAATCTAGGAGATTGACAATTTTCAGAATGTCTGAAGGTTTCCACGTCCATACATCGTCAAATTCAGTGGCGTAGCTAGGATTTTTTTCAGGGGGGGGGGGCAAGATTTCTAAAATGTTCGTAAAAGGTTGCCCCCCCCCCAAAATCTAGTGACTTACCTCGTGAAATTCACGTAAGTGGGGGGGGGGGGGGGGGCATAGTGGGGGGGGGGGGGGGGCATAGTAAATGTACTACATGTACAATTTTGCCTTCTATTCGGCTAATAACCTCGGTCTTTTTTCTCAATTTTTTCCTATTTCCTTTTTTTCTCACCCCTTTTTTTTTTAGGGTGATGGGGGCGGGGGCACAAATCGGGTTTTTTCGTCAGGGGGGCATTTCCCCCCCCCCCCCCTCTGAGCTACGCCACTGGTCAGATTTAAGGGGTCCCTCCATTTTCGATTGGGACCCGTTAGTGAAGTTTAATATGTAAACTTACGCGTCCCACTAGAAAATGAGGGGTCCTAGGACGCGAGGACGCGCAAGAACGCGACCCTTGCTCATTGTACATGTTGTATAACTTTCCTCAGATATTCTCCGTTCTTTTCACCGTTTTTCATTGAATGCCTGTCGTGCACCTACCTGAAAAAAACATGCTGACACATAAATTAAATATTGAAATACATCATACACTGTCTTAATATCTCCTTATTCTTATTAACCTGTGTCCTTTTATTTATTTTCATGACTTTGACCAGTTTTTAAAATATCTTGTTCTTCTACAGAATGGTACAAACAGCATACCACCACAACCACCAGATACGCGAGTAGAAACCATTAATGATAGCCTACCACCACCACCACCACCAGCAGCAAAGCGAGTAGAAACCATTAACGATAGCCTACCACCAGCACCGGCAAAACGAGCCAGAGTGGACGGAACTCAAGAGAGCCTACCACCCCCAGCACCACCAGCAAAACGATCAAAAGTGGAAGAGACATTAAGGTAAGAAATAGTTGAGTCATTTAGTTTAGTTTAGTTTTATTTGGCATATCAAAACACAAAGATACAATACATAAGATCATTATACAAATCTTAAAAATTACAACAATTTACACAACATATTTATAAAAGAAAACATATAATGCCAAGGATAGCCCCAGAAAGCCCTAAAAGGGTTTATTTCCATGGGGTCCTTAAAATGTTAAAACAGCACATATTAAAACGTCATATATATTTGCATACAAAAATTATTCCACTTTTGATGTAACAACTGCATATAAAAACGGATGAAAAACATGATTGATACACCGGAAAAATAAACTAAATAATATAAATTCAATGTAAAATCAAATATTTAGTCAATTTGACAATTCCCTTTATTTTACTTCGACCGTTGCTTTTGTTGATAAACATGGCAGTCACCCTATCTATATCAATATTTCATTTATTTTTGGGTTTCATATTTGAATACAGGAGGGAAAGAATAAGTAAATCATCAGTATTCCGAAAAGTAGGCCAGTGCACAACGACGTAATTAACCAAAACAAAACAAAAAATGCAAATTGTGCAAAAAATCGTGTCCATCGTCAACTGGTTACTATTTTTGTGGGATGGGCGCCCTCATCGTTGAAATATAACTGTTTTTAAAACAACAGAATGGTGGCGAACTAACTATAATATCAGGCGAGCAGACGGCGCTAGGCACGATCATGTACACGTAAATCCTGGGGATAGGGATATCATTCACGCCCCCCCCCCCCCCCCCCCCCCACCCATCACTGAATGTTATGCATATGTGTATGATAGGATGCTGGATGCTAATTAATGTTAATTATTAATGTATTGGGAGTTTATCTAATGTTCCTGAGAGTATTCACCACTGCACGAATCCAGTTTTAAAAATACATAATTGTTCACCTTCTCAGGGGGTCACACCCCCTCAGACACCCCGTGCAACGGTGCAATTGGCGCTAACGCGTCAGTCAATCACCCTGCCCCCTGCCAAAAAGAAAGTTACGCCATTGCCAATGGGCACGATTGGCCTATCTGCATTTCGCATGGTCCTTGAACTGCAAAATCGACGTTATGAGAAATAGGCATTTAAAGGGGCACAGAGAGATTTCTCAAAAATTGAAATTCAAAATTGTTACCTTGTTTAGATAGATGATGTACGTAGAAACCCTCTCATGTAAGGTTTCTTTAAAAGAAATTAGTAAAAATGAAAAATAAAGACATTTTCTCAGGTATATTATATTAGTGCCTTTCACTTTTTTTGTATTTTGGTTAAAAATCTCCACCAATTGAATCAGGGAGGTCATCTTACTATAAATCTGGAACAAGCCATGGGTGGTCTTCAAGGTTATTTTGAATAAACATGAAACAAATAACTGGAGCCATCTGTGGCCTTATAGATGAATTTGGGTAGTTTCGATGTGATTTCATCGAAACTCAAAACGCTATCAAATCCACGAATTTCACATGAAATACTGGTATAAGCATTACGTATATATATGTGAAAAATCCAACTTCTGAAAAACTTGAGGGCTCCCTCCATGAAGGATCTCTTAGTGCCCCTTTAAGCTTACATGTTTGACGATTATGTGAATCTTTAGTGTAATTGGTGAACATTTTAACCAATATTAGACATTTGTATCAATAGCTTCCAAGTATCATCCCAGTATGCAAAAATCACAAACTGAAAACACGTTTAATGATAAGACGATAATTGTAACATTATAGGTAGGAACAGGGTGTCCCAAAAGTTTCGAAAATACAACATAGGGTGTCCCAAAAGTTTCGAAAATACAACATAGGGTGTCCCAAAAGTTTCGAAAATACTATCTATCTAACATTGAGTCTTATTGAAATTAACAGGCTCTCATTTAAAGAAATTACAACAAGCGTCCAACTTAATGTTCATCATTACGTATTGAATTTTCTATTTGTTTACAGAATTCCCGTTGAAGAAAGTCAACCTCCAGATTATATACAATTTATAGCAGACAATACCAGGTGAGAGAAAGACACTAAACCTGCAGTAAAATACGTGATTAAAAAGCATAGTACAGGTCCTAAAAACTACGCTTACAAATGCGGAAATTATTTTTCTTTTCTTTTTTGATTGTGTTTTGGCTCACTTTTCCCCCCTTTCGGAGCCATTATTATTATTTTTTCTCGGACAACTAAACACTTATATGCGCGCGGGGTATGTGAGACAGATTTCTAAGCCTAATAAACTAGTTAGTTTCGGGGATACTCGGCAACCTTGTGAATGAGAACCAGTGGCGTAAATTTATTGTTAGGTGTGGGGGATGAACAGGCGCGCATCCAGCCAATTTTAAGGGGGGCAAAACATTGAGCTGGTACCCTCTAAGTGGTGGCGGTGCTCGGACAAGGGGGGATCTGATTTTTGAACTCATTTAGTGCGATCTGGTGTATACTTTTGACCAATATTGTATTGAAAAGCCATCAAGTAGGGTCCAGAATGGGGATCCCGTGGGCAAAAAATATGCAAGAAGTATTGAAGGTGTGTTTTTATAGATTCGAGGGTGCTGATTCAGATTTTTTTGGGCAAACCTCCGAAAATTGGCCGCCAAAATATCATAAAATGACTATATGGGTCCTTCAATTGTTCCTAAACAAAGTTTTAATAGTGGGATGTATGCATTGGACCACTAGACACTCACATCCAGAACTTTTGTAACACACCTAAATCTAAAATGGCCGCCAAAATGGCCACCAAAAATGGTAACATTCCATAAATGGGCATATATGAACCAACATGCATGATCAGAGTAGTTTTAACAATGGTATGTATGTTTTAGACCACTAGAAACGCATATCTAGTATATGGTCAAAAGTGGTCAAAATTCCATAAAATAGCATAATATCAACCGAAATGTATTATGAAAATATAATTTTAACGATGGTATGTATGTGTTTAGACCACTAGTAACTCAGTATCATTGCTCAGTTAACATATATACAATTCCAAAATGGCTGCCAATATGGCCCCCAAAATTGGTCCCAAAATGGCTGCAAAAATTGTCAAATTCCATAAAATGGGATAATATCCACCTAAATGTATGATGAAAATATAGTTTTAATGATGGGATGTATGTATTACACCACTAGTGACTCATATCCAGTGTTCTTTCTTCTTTAACATACTTAAAAATCCAAAATGCCCCCCCCCCCCCAAAAAAAAGGGTCCCAAAATGACTGAACACATTGTCGGAATTCCATAAAATGGGATAATATCAACAAAAATATATGATAAAAGTATAGTTTTAACATTGGGATGTATGTATTTGCCCACTAGTAACTCCTATCCAGTATAATTGTATTGTAACAACATACTTTAAATCCAAGATGGCTACCAAAATGGCCGCTGTAAATGTAAAAATAGTCTACATGAGTGTATGATAATCCAAAATAGAGTGTATACTACATCACATTCACCAAATAGTATGTTCAAATCTGTTTAGCTACATGCTTTTAGATATAAGGCCCACCTCTGTGGCAATTTTGATTCTATATATATCACTTTCCAAAATGGCTGTCAGAATGGTTAAGTTGATGTTAAATGACCTAAAACAATTGTTGTGTATTGTAAATGACCATACTATGTGATACCAATACCCCCAAATCTAATAGATTCTAATACGACAGCATTCACTACATGTTTATGATAAAGCCTAGAGGCTGTAGATCTAGTTTGAGTATTTTAGAATATCCAAGATGGCTGCAAAAGGTTAAAATAACTGAAAAACAGTATTAGTTTATTGTTAGTGTCACATTAGATATGACCGAATTATTATAATATATACAGCTTTTAATCCATCCAGTAAATGTATTTGTATATGTGACAAGGTATGATTGAATGGTATAGACTCCATTTTCAAGAAAAAAACACGAAAATTCCTCTTAATGTATTCATTCTTACAAGCAATGTCCTGATTCGGAAAGATATTTTGTTAGGCCCAATATTACATTTTGTATCAGTGGAAATAAGACGTTTGCTAAACCGTGTTAATTTCATTTCCATTTATGTTTATTGCAGTGAACGGCATTTGTGTTAATCAGTAACAACACAAACATTATTGGGCAGAGTGCTTCGGTGACCTGGGAGAGATCCATTCGTGACGTGAAGTTTCATTGAGCACTATCCTGTAAACTACCACGCTATCAATATAATTCAGTGTGCTCTTTACTTTTCTAGTTATTCTTGAAAATAAGTAAGAAAATACAAGAGACGCCCCGAGTATATCGGTACTGACTCTAGAAATATCTCATGCGTCATATTCTGAAATGTGCCTTACTCTGAAATATTATGTCAACTGAAATAATTATATTATACTTTGAAACATGCCCAATATTCATTCGACCATGATTCGACACAGGCATGTTACAGCACATGTTCTTGATGTGCGCATCCAAAACAACCTTAATTAAATGGGATGTCCAGGTGGACAGTACGTTGAAAAAAGCTAATTCCCGTTTGATTATGCTTCGGACTTTAAAACGATTCGGTTTCACCAAAGATGAGCTCAGTGTTGTATATAGTGGATTATGTCAAACCAATTCCTGAGTACGCCGATGTGGTACGGCACTCGAGTGTTTCAGCTACTCAGTCTAAACAAAAATAGAATCAACTCAAAAAAGGGCATGCAGAATAATCCTTGGCCGTAATTATACTTCTTACGAGGATGCTTTAAACAGTTGCAAATTTGACACCCTCTTTGGTAGACGTGAAGGGCACTGTCTTAGGTTTGCCGAAGGGCTTTCCAAGTCAAATCGCACCAGTTCTCTAATACCGCCTACCAGAGGGGCGTATGGCCGGTTTTTACGCAATAATAGTAAGCTTTCTCAGCTGCCAGCCAGGACTAATAGGTTCAAAACAGTCATGTGCCCTATTTTGTGCATTTTTTAAATATATAGGCCCAAGATTTCTCTGCAACCACTTCTATTTTTATAATGGTATTTGCTATGTACATAATGAAATTCGATATTTTTAATGTTTTTTAAAAATCTATAATATATATGCGCAATATTCTCTTTTATATTAATTGAAGTTACCTTGCCTTTGATTTTCAATGTTTTTTATCATGTAAATTTCATGTAATTTGACTTTAGGGCCACGACTGTGAAATGTTAATAAAATCAATCAATCAATCAATCAATCACAATGTCATTCCATTTGAGCCGTAATTTGATTTTTAAAAAAGCTCCAAAATGGATAGAAAAAAATCTTATGACGACATTAAAGATTACTGAACATGATTATTATTATTTCACATGATATTTTTTATATTTTTTGACACGCCCTGTAACAGCTTTTGGATCAATAATTATTATGGTGCAGTGATGATATTCAAAGCACAGTCTATACTTTACCGCTCAATAGCCGCGCTCATTCATGGAAACCCGATGTAAATAGTTACTGCCCACTATACGATTTAGATATTGAGGATCTTAGACATATCCTATTTCTATGTAGTGCTTTAAATATATATATAAGAGCTGACGGATTTCGTAAACTTGAAAATCAATCAATACTCCACAATTTAGAAACCTTTTGGTAATTTAACGATAAAAAGTGTCTTATGCTATGTCTTTTTAATAATGTTAAGTGATGATTTCACCTCCCGTTTCACCTACTTCAAATATTCGATGCTTTTTTGTGTAAATCGTAAGTTATCATGTGTATAGACCTCAAAATAAGTAACTGACCAGGTAATAAATATGAACTTAACTCTAAAGCTATAGCTCCTACGTAAAAATATTAAGTTATAAAGTTGTAAAGAAATTTCCTCTCTTTAAGGTGGATGTTCCGATCACTTTAGATTTTTTTGCCCATCAACATATTTTGATATTTTGGTATCACCCGGCCGCGAATTCATTAACCGTAAAAACAACATTTGGCCAAACACTGTATACATGTATTATCAGTCTCATCATGTAGACTATACGCTTTATTCCGTCAAGGTCACAAATGTTGTTTACGGTAAATAATATCGCCACCCGGTCAGTTTGTGGGTACATTTTCTGTCACCTTATAATAGTCTGGCATACAACCAGTGAATCGGCCCGGCGCTCTACCACCATGTCTACGTCTACAGTATTTCACTATAATTTCAGTAAAAGGGTTTTCCCAAAGGTTATTTTTAGCCGTCCGTATCATGGTATTGTGAAATTGGTGTAACATGTACATACGTGTACGGCATTGCATCGTGTAATTAAAAGTATATTATGTGCAGACTATGTGATCTTTCCAGGGAACGCCCTCAACATCGAACAAAAAATTGAAAGCAGATTTTCTTGCAGATTTACATTTCTGATCATAAATCGTACATACTTTCCAAGTTACAGGGCGATACGATTCTTAATTACTTCAAAATCATGGTTTTAGAGTGAAAATAAACTGTCGGGATAACACGACAGTTTATATTTTCACTCTAAATTCACTCTAAAACCATGATTTTGAGGTAATTAGGAATCGTATTGCTCTGTAACTTGGAATGTATGTACGATTTATGATCAGAAATTAAAATCTGCAAGAAAATCTACTTTCTAAAAAAAAATCATGAATAGAGGGTACTCTCTGAAAAAGATCACATAATATGCCTTTAAGCACGACATCACAGAGGAATAACGATGTTTCAATCTTCTTTAATTATACAATTTCATTCACATACTCTTCTTCATGGTGATTTCTGTACAGTATGTAACATAAATAAGTATGTTCCCGGGATTAAATATAATAAACATATTTTAAAACATATAAAAAATATTTTAAAACAAAAATGTACAAATCAACTGAGGTTTTTTACATTTTCTATATTTTATACATTAATTAATAAAAGCTACGGTATACTACGGGGGCCGATTTTTTTTTTCGTCCATGAGTTGAAGAAAAATAATTTATTCCGTTTCAATACGAGGTTTGCAGATGATGTGGCTTTGCTAGCTAACTCAGTGAAGCAATTGGAGGACCAACTAAACTGTCTGAATACGGAAAGCAGAAAAGTGGGTCTGAAAATGCTCAAAGGAAAAACAAAATTCATGACAAATTTCCAAACAAAGGAGTCCATCGAATTGACAAGGAACCGATAGAAAAGGTAGAAAGTTACAAATATCTTGGCAAGGAAATAAAAATGGAGGACAATACATTTGTTAAAAATCAAGGCAGGCTGGAGCTGCTTCGGCAGAAACAAAACCATTTTCTGCGATAAAACCATACCAATAACATTAAGGACAAGGGTTTTCAATCAATGTGTGCTACCTACCATGACATACGGTGCCGAAACTTGGTCAACAATCAAAGAAACTGAACAGAAACTTCTAGTAGCGCAGCGAGCCATGGAAAGGAGGATGTTAAACATAACAATACGAGACAAACAAAAGAACACTACCATTCGTAATAAAACCAAAGTAAAAGACATCATTAAAAAAATCAAGGAAATGAAATGGAGATGGGCAGGACATATCGCGAGACAAAACGATAATCGGTGGACAATAAGAACAACCGAGTGGCAACCCCGTACAGGCAAAAGGAGAAGAGGCAGGCAGAAACAAAGATGGAGAGACGAGCTAACTGAATACAGAGGAACGACATGGACAAGAGAAGCACAAGACAGACACAGATGGAAGATGCTGAAAGAGGGCTTCAGCCTACAGAGGCTGAAAAGCCTAGGTAAAGGTAAAGGAATACGAAACAAAGCAAAATCCACTGAATAAAATGAAATTATTAAATTTTTAAACAAATGAACTGATTTTGTCTTAACTCATGTACGAAAAAACACCTCCGGGGGTACACTGCAAGGTGGTTCCTACATTATTACTGTTATAATGAGGTACTTTTTTCAAATACTGTCTTCATCATCTTCCATTACTTTTTCATCATCATGTTGAAAAGACCATCACATTTGCTTCGATGTCTTGTGCTACTTATACTCTTTTCAGTATCCACCCCTCTGTTTATTTTTCTCTTTTTCATCCAGCGTCTTTCAGATGTACGTTACTCCTCACTGTATAAATTGCAAGCCCGTTGGAAGTGGGGGTGCTTCAGCACCCCATGGTTTTTTTTAAGGGGTTCACAGTACCCCCTTAAGATTTTAAGAAATTTAAAAAAAATGTAAGTAATAATAAGTTCAAGAGCTGGAGCCTGGGGGCAGTGGCATGCGCAAAGGGGGGGGGGGGGGGGGGGGGGGGCAGGGGCCTAGGCCCCCCTGTTTGGTGTATCAGTCGGGGGAAACTACTGCCAGTCGTGGGATGGGCCATCGCTAGAGTGTTTTTTGTGTGTGGAGGGGGGTGTAATCCAAATAGACAAAGAGTCGGCAAATTTGTACGTGTAGTCGACAAATTTATGCACCTCGCGCGTATTAGTTTCAATGTTGAATTATTCAAGCTTAACAAGATGGCCTCAAGAACGTTTTCTGGACCGATTTAGTTTTAAAAAAACTGGAAATATTTGCGGGTTTCGCACGTATTATAGTTTCAATGTTTAATTTTTCAAGCATAACAAGATGGCTTCAGGAACGTTTTCTGGACCATTTTAGTTAAAAAATGGAATATTTTGAGCACTTCGCGCGCGCTCGCGTATTAGTTTTAATGTTTAATTATTCAAGCTTATCAAGATGGCTTTAGGAACGTTTTCTGGACCATTTTATTTTTAAAAAAATGAAATTTTTGAGGACTTATAACGTATAAGTTTCATTGTTTCATTATCCAAGCATAACAAGATGGCATCAGAAACGTTTTTGAGACCATTTTAGTTTAAAAAAACTAAAATTTTGCGCACTTAGTTACCATGTTAAATTATTTAAGATGGCTACAGGAACGTTTTTCTGGACCTTTTTCGTGTTAGAATTGCCATTTTTATAATATGATTCAAACTATTTCGCGCGCAGAAACATTTTCTGGACCATCATAGGTAAAAACTGAAAATCTTTGCACGCCTTGCGCTCATTTTTCTACAGGTTTCAACATTATGAAACAACATGGGTCTCGATAATTAAAACAATTTTCTTGGGGCCAAGAACCACACACAGCAAAACTGGCTGCTCGCTCCGCTCGCACCGCATGTCTGATGGTATAGCCATGGTAATCCCCCGGTCAACACCATCCTGCACACGCCTATGGTGTCTGAGTATTTATCAATTTGACTGTGTCGTGTGCCTGTCTGATCAGCGTGGGGGGAGGGAGATTGCCAACGATTATATAAGTTTGTGTGATTAAAGGTATATTCTGAGATCTTTCCAGGGAACGTCAACATCGAAGAAAAAAATTGAAAGCAGATTTTCTTGCAGATTTACATTTCTGATCATAAATCGTAATTCCAAGTTACAGGGCGATACGATTCTTAATTACTTCAAAATCATGGTTTTAGAGTAAAAATAAAGTGTCGGTATAACACGTTACACGACAGTTTATATTTTCACTTTAAAACCATGATTTTGAGGTAATTAGGAATCGTATGGCTCTGTAACTTGGAATGTATGTACGATTTATGATCAGAAATGTAAATCTGCAAGAAAGTCTACTTTATAAAAAGAAATCATGAATAGAGGGCGCTCTCTGGAAAAGATCACATAATATGCCTTTAAAGTAATGAATTGGGCTTTTATTAGTGTCTTTCGTTTTTGTGTCTCTATACAAACCAAGTCGAAGTTTGTTACAAATAAATGTAAATTCAATAGCAAGGAAACTTTTATAGTCCATTCAAACATGCTAAAACCCAACAGCTTCAGGGGGCTCCGCACCTTTACACCCACCAAGGGGCCGTTAAGCGGGGCCCCTGGACCCCACGCCGTATTGACCAACTTACAAATGTACAGCACCAAGGGTACAGTACCCTCATGTCCATCCAAAAATAATATACTTCCAACGGGCTTGATAATTTGAAGAGCTGATATGCAAAAGGGCTTACATCCAGGCCTGGGAATAGCACCTATATAATGCTACTGAAAGTAGCCCAATTATTTGCAAACCGCGGCACCCCTTCTCATTCCGCGGCGCACTAGTCAATAGTAGCCCAATTGCTCAGTCAAACCAAAGGTATACTTTCTTGGTCAAACCGTGGTGTTGGCGGCACCTGTGTTAAGCACACTTGTAGAAGGAGATTTATACAATACATTTACACTGCCGCGCATAAAACAGGATATTTTGTCAATCTGGATTCTGATAGTCCAATTTTTTTTCTTCCAAATTAATTTTCAAATTTTCCCTCTTCAACATTTTTTTTTTTTTTTTTTTTGAAATTGAGTGCATACACACATCACACACAATTGGAAGACAGAACATTTGAGTCCACTTCCCCAATACAAAACGTGTGTAGAGAGAAAGATTATCATTCCAGGTGTTTCCAGTTTGCCATCTTTATTGGGCTTACAGTTTTGCCAAGGTTTTTCATTACCAGCCCAAATGGGCCAAAACAACAACAATGCCAGGCAAAAAAACCCACATGTTTTACTTCCATTCAATATTAGCGCACTATTTCAAGCGGTTTACGTGTAGGTCCACATACAGTTTTGTCATGCAATGTATGTACGCTTTCATGTCTCGGAGATGTATGCGAAAGTGTGCGTAATGTTGAAATGTCTGTGGCAAGTCTATGCATGCAGTACCAGTAGTCCCCAGCACAGAACAAAACAAATGCAATCAATGCACAAACATCTGTTTTCTTTCATTCAATGTAAACATTTCAAGAAGCCGAAGACATCGGTCCAAATAAAGTTTGGTGATGCAATGTACGCGTTCCTGTCTCCGAGACACGCAAGATTTTGCGTTTTATTCCGCTGCATAGTCCATTAGATTGCGCAGTACAGTGCCTCATTTAGAGTAACGTTGTAGCCAGTAGCCACATAGAACATTCTAATACCAATGGTGTTATAGCTGTCTGTTTCAAGTAAGGCAGGCTGCTTGCTTATTTGTTCTTCATTTCATGTTTCCATGATATACATAATGCACCCACCCAACAAGAGTTAATTTGTAGCCCAACTTTTTTCTAAGACAATGATAAATAAAGCTCTAATTCAAACTGATGACACAATTGGGCTATAAGTATAATTTTTATAAACTGGCAACCTCAAGTTCTGCTTTGTGTGTGTTTGACCTCTTTAAAAACAGATTTGTATACAATACCAGCTAGTAGTCCAGTATTATATAACATTATATAACAGCTAGCTATAGTCTATAGTATGTTCAATGTGTGATGGAACATTAGTGCACAAGAATGATGTTAATATTAAAGATCATGCGCTATTTTATGGCGAATAAACTATAGAACTCAAAGTCTATTCAGTTTTTCAGTGTTGCATGGACAAGTTTATGATGACTAGCTAATTCACATTGCAAAATAATTAAATATCATAAATGGTCATATTTCATATTATGTTGAATGAACTATAGAAGGCAAGTTAGCTGGCTGGCTGGCTATAGAACTATTAGCAGGCAAGTCCTGGCTATATCATTACATGTCCCTATTTTTTTTAATTACGCACGTTTATTCATTACTCATTTTGATATGTGTCACCGGGGGGGGGGGGGTATTCAGTGCGATCAGTAGTGGCGTACCCAGGGGGACGGTGCCACCTCCCCCCCAAAATATCCCTGTAGGTAAAAATGACCCTCCGTCGGTGCGATTTTGACCATGCAATTTTTTTGACTGGTTACGCGGGCAACTTCATCGCTCCCCCACCCCCATCCCCCACCCCCCCACCCATCAAGATTTCAGCTGCTGACGGGGAAAATATTGTGCAAGTTTTACGAAAAAATTGTCGGTACCATGCCTTTCGTCGGTACACCTATGGTCGTGCCTGCCTGCCTGCCCACCCCCACCCCCGTTTCCAAAAGCTGGGTACGTCACTGGCGATCAGTAAGTGGATGATGCAGTGAAATCACTGCTTCGAGGAAGAGAAATAACCTATAGATGCGTGACGACCCGTTGCATTGCTGATCCAGCGAAGGACAGGGAGGGCGCAGTGGAAAAGGGCCAGGGATTTCTTTTTTTTTGGGGGGGGGGGGGTGGGGGTCTGGTCAGTGGTACCCATGAATTGCCCAGGCTTGTCGCAGACCATTTGTACGTGGATGTTACTGCTTGTGTGATGTCAGCGAAGGTCAACAGGTTGCCCCATTTGTGATCCCACAATGCAACAGATAAGGATAATCAATGGCTTTTTTTTCTATTTGCGATAAACCTTGTGTTGTAAATGTGCCAATCGCGATCAATGCGCTGCATCGCACTATCATCGCATTGTCGTCATAGTGATTTTGGTTGTACACTAGACTAAGGGCAAGGCAAAATAAAAAAATAAACCTGTTTAGCGTCCCCTCCCGCTTCCTTTTTTGGGGTCCGCTTCAATTTTCTTTTCTTTTTTCTCTTTATTTCAGTCAAAACTTTTTCAGGTTCGCAATGTTTATCGCTTACCAGGGCGGTTTTGTACTTAAAGTGGGGGGGGAGGGGGAAATAAAACAAAAGGGCCTCTTCCTTCCTTTTTTGAAAAAAAACCTGATGCTAAACATGTTTTTATTTTTATTTTGCCTCTAGCCCAATTCAAGCTGTACTGAGGTGTAATAAAATAAATCCTCAGCGTTTGAAAGAACTAGTATGCTTGGGCCCAGATTTCAGATTTGATCAAACTTAGATCACAGAGAACTACTCGAGTATTTTGCTGGGCTCGGGAGTCGGGCTCTGGAGTCGGACTCGCGCAGTCCATTTATTAATACAGATCAGATTTGATTTGAGAAAAAAACAGAAATAAGCTTATTACTCAAATTCGGCAATGTCCGAATTAAAATTACAATGCCTGTAATGCAATGGGTTATTTTAACATAGATTTGGTCAGAAAAAAATATTATTCGTTCGTTTTCCAAGATGAAATTCCCACCTTATTTCACCGAGTCTCGCAACAATCATTTCCCTATTCGTCGAAAGTTACTGATGACCGAATACACATCACTCATATTTGGGTATGCTGTCATGTACATCCGCGTGCCTATTTTTGCTTACCGTTTTCAAAATAGTATGATTTGTTGGTTATATAATCTTGACATATATATCTCAATCATATTGCTGAATATCGTGCAATTTCAAGCCTATCTTCTTATAAAAATTGTGACTTCAATGTTAAATCTACTTTGAACCGAATTTCGTTATTACATATGCGGAGTAATTTGGTGGTGCGCCCTCACTCATCATTATATTGACACGCGTGCCAGAATGTATGGGACAGGAAGGCAACAATATGACTTGATTCAGTCAATTTATTCCTTGCATGTAATAATTTAATTTTCTCTTATTTTAATTCATGACACTGGGATAGGGCATGCATTAAATCCCCCCCCCCCTACCACATACACACATCAATGCTACGGGGAATGCAGGGGGGGGGGGGCTAAACCAGGATGACTACTTTCTTTCCCTTCCTTTTTTCTTATTCTAGCCTCAAATGTCCTTGTTTTTTCTTATTTTTTAATTTTATTTATGCTTTCTTTATTGTTCTTTAATGTTGAACAACAACAAAATCTGACATTATTTGGGAATCATGAAGAATCCGGACTTTTTGTGGTCCATTTTGACACGAGAGCCTGTTATGTGCACAAACACCCCACGCAATGACTTCAGAAGGTAATTTTAGTGTGCCTGTAAGCCTGTAATGGAAGAAAGAAGGATTAATTATCACCTTTATAATGGGATTATACAGCTTGAAATCCACAGCTCCTTCACTACAACTGAAAAAAAGTTTTAAAATACATATTTGAAAAATTGTAAAAAAAATTGTTTGTGGAAAAAAAAAGTTGGAAAAAAAAAAAAAAAAAATCTTCCAATTTTTTTTTTTAAACTTTTTTTTTAGATGTGGGTTTTCAGGAGCTTGTAGATTTCAAGCTGTAACCCCAGTTAATAAGAAAGATAATCATTCTTCTTTCCTATACAGGTACACTACAATTACCTTTTGAAGATGGCAATTGAGTCACTCACTGCATGTGTGTTTCAGGCTAGCCGAAGATGCCGAGGGAGCGATGTCCTGCATGTTTGTAATAAACATACCACCTTCTGTAGCAGTTGTACATTGTGCACCTCATACGTGTCTGATCTTGGCAAAAGTAGAACACATTCATCATGTCAATTAGGAGGTCTGTGTACATGTGGAAATTGGTAATGTTATCGCTAGAACTTTGAAAGTTTTTCATCAGCTCATTCGCATCAGCGGTTGTGACGTTTGCGAGGTGTTGGTTGCGGAGCAAGGTTCTGGCAATGAAATACCATCTTCCTTCTGTAGGCAGGAAAGCTCCTTCAAGGTTATTATCTCTTGGCCGATCCTCCACTTGTGGACTGTGACGCCAATACCTCCGTAGTAACTTCCGAAAAGGGGGAAGAAGATGGCGTACCTTCTTATGCGTGTCAATTTCAAACAATCGTGTTAATAGCGCTAGGAGGATATTCGGGAAGCGTGCAGAGGGAAATCGGTGATGCACATCCTCCAGGTCAAACAATAATAAAAACACACAAATATAGGAGGCAAGAAGCTCGTCACCTGCATCATCCTGAGCCGTGATTGTGAATTGTTCCAATTGGTATCTACTATCTGAAACGGCATCACTATTGCCGTAAATGGCAACAGGTCCCATGGGCACAGAACACGGAGATTGAGTTGTAGGAGATATGTTGTCATCATCTGGGGTGGTTGATGGCACTGCAGGAGGAACATCATGATGTACGACAGTCTCCATGGTATTGGCAACAGACTCATCCACATGGACACTCTCTATCTCCGATACAACTTGTTGAGGAATGACTGGACTCTGAGGTATTACTGGAATCGGAGGAATGACTGGACTCGGCGGTGGAGAGTTCACTGTTGGGTGCCGGTCTGGTGAGTGAGGACTACCTTTCACTGTCTTACCACCCACACCGGTTACATGGATTGCCTCCGGTGTTCTGCCGGGGATCATGACAACGTCAAACTGGACCTCCTCACCTTCACACAAGCTTGGTCTGATTTTGTTTGGATCATTCTTTAAGATGCCAAACCTGTGGACAAACACATCCTCTTGTGTATCGCCTCTCGTAACAAATCCATAACCATTCTTGGCGTTGAACCATTTAACAGTTCCAATGACGTGGTAGTCCAAAAATATAGGAAATGGCATAATTACGATAACTGAAGAAACAAAAATTCGAAGCTAAGGGTCGTGGGCCACCCTGACCAAGATCGCTGAATATATATCTCGGGGCCCCACGTTGGGCGCCAATGTCGCGGTTAAAATAATATGGTGGTTACAGAAATGTTATGTCCAGCGATCTTGACCGTAGGGGTGAAACTCGAAGAGATAAAGACAGGAAACAATGATGAACTTTGACGACGAACACTTTATATTTTATTTGAAGAACTTGCACGATGACTACTTTTATTTAATACACAATAACAAATGCTGCGATGGATAACATTAACTTGATGATAAACTTTTTAACTTGAAGATAGAAGATTGAAATTACTAAAAATACTGAAGGTGGAATCTTACTGGACTTGTTGTTGTAATGGTGACCTGATCGAAAGTGTTTGAACTCTCTATAACAATTATAACTGATGGGTGATTTAAAGCAGCAGTTGCCTAGTTACTTGGTAACACATTTAAACAAACCTCTGCTACAAAATTGAATGAGACGCTCTAACATAATACTAAATACAATTTTAAACTCAATGAACTGCTACAAGAGATAATGATGAGTCAATAGTGAAGTGGACAGACCTATTGATTGGCTTTGACTCTAAAGTGGACTTCCCAGAACATATCAATAGAACTAAATCTCAAGGATTAGAATTAAGTATGAATGGCCTAACATTGACAATACATTTTATAACCCATATGGTCACGCGTTATGAACTCGCCTCCCAATAGGGTGGTGCCGTTACATTTTTTAGTTTTATGCTGTAATTTTCCTCAAATATTTTTAAAACCACAAAAGCTATCTCAACCAATTTGGTATCATTTTAAAGCCCTAATAACAAGCTATCTGCCTGCAAAATGGCATTGGTATAGCGAATACAGAATGGGAGATACAGCTGTTTGATGTTTGGGGACCAGGGGTGGTGCTGGAAGGGGTGTTTCTGGAAGGGGTGTCGCCTGTACAAACTCAATGGGGATAATCCCATGTTTTGTTCTTTTTACAATAACTAGTCATCTCCTAATGTTACAAACACCATTCTGGTCCCATTTTAAAGGATAATTAGTAGTCTTTAAGTATGTGGTTCAACAGACTTGTCAACTATTTGTAACAACTAATTAATTATGGATAAGACAATGAACATCATCTTTCTTCCTATTCGCTACACAGTAAACATGAATAATCAGCCTCAATTTACCGGATTTATAAAAATGACAATAACAGAAAAAGTTTTCAACCTATGATAGCAAAAGTATACATTTTTGGAAAGCTTGTAACTAGAGGAATTCAGAAATGCAGTTTATATCAGGGAAGGGTTCATCCTTAAACAAATATTTTTGAAAATTCTAAAAATATATAAAATAAAAATTGGAGATATTCACTAGCCGGTATAATTACCATACCGACGTAGTAACTTTAACAATTATATATCATCTAATGGGTAATTTCATGAGGAATTCAAATATGTAAAGTAAATAATGATAGGGGTAGGTATAAAAAATATTTGGATCTCGAATTAAAAATTAAAAACTCTGATATTTTCCCGAACATTTCCGATCATACCATTTTAGTTCTTAGTCGTACTATAATTTTAATGGCATATTTGGTTTCCTCATGAAATTTCCCTTCAGAAAATATATACTTTTACTACCTCAGGGGGGTATACAAGCAAATATAAATGTGTAAAGTTAAAATCATGTCGTGAAAGCCAAAATCCGTGTGTAACGCGAAAGGAGGCGAGCTTAAAACACATGACCATAGATGGTAACTAACACACTTGGATTTCAATAAAACCTCTTAAGAAGGATAAACTATCAATAAACTATCTACCCCCTGCATATAAACTTGAAATCCTAGAGTGGTGCAAATCAACACCATTGTAGCAATATAAATTAAAACCATTTTTTGTGATCAACTTTCCGTGATCAAAGTGCCAAAATAAAACCATATTCCGAAAATATCTATATGCCACAAAAGATTAAAATGATAAACTGAACTGAAAACATGATTATGATGGAATAGAAGAAAATAATACTGAACATGAATTAATGAGATGGAAGTAACTATTACACATAATTGCGAGATAATTTACAGATGACGTGTTTATTGACTAGATAATTGCGAGATAATTTACAGATGACGTGATAATTGACTACATAATTGCGAGATAATTTACAGATGACGTGATAATTGACTACATAATTGCGAGATAATTTACAGATGACGTGATAATTGACGAGTTGACGTGATAATTGACGAGATGACGTGATAATTGACGAGATGACGAGATAATTGACGAGATGACGTGATAATTGACGAGATGACGAGATAATTGACGAGATGACGTGATAATTGACGAGATGACGAGATAATTGACGAGATGACGTGATAATTGACGAGATGACGAGATAATTGACGAGATGACGTGATAATTGACGAGATGACAAGATAATTTCCAGATGACGCGATAATTGACTACATAATTGCGAGATAATTTACAGATGACGTGATAATTGACTACATAATTGCGAGATAATTTACAGATGACGTGATAATTGACTACATAATTGCGAGATAATTTACAGATGACGTGATAATTGACGAGTTGACGTGATAGTTGACGAGATGACGTGATAGTTGACGAGATGACGTGATAATTGACGAGATGACGAGATAATTGACGTGATGACGTGATATATGATGACTTTTTTGCGATTTTTTTGCGAGATAATAGTTTTGCCAATGCACACGCTTTTGTCGCGCAATTGCCAGTGGGCTACTTATGCTTTTGACTACGTGTAGTGCGACGCGTGTTTTGAAAACATTGGGCTACTTTCAACCCGGAGTCCGGGCTGTTCCTAACAGAGTAAGGCGTGGCGTCGAAACAGAGCACGCGTCAGACACTAGCTATTGTTGTGGAGACGTCATAAACCCCAACTGGCAAACGTTATGGATTACCGCCGTCTTCCAGTCCAAATAAACTTGTCTCGTGCATGTCGTGTGTAGGAATAGGCATGTACATGTACACGATTTTATGTAGGGACGGCAATTACTGTTTTATTAATTAGCAGAATAGTTCCCCTGTTGTTTCTATAATTATTCATACTATAATAATTTTCTCCAAATTGTTAATGTTACATTATTTTTAATAATTTATTGTTCATCATTCCTTGCAAGATGTATGTTCGAAAGGTAAATAAAATGAATAAATTAACTAATAATGTTTAAAGCTGTATTTTTTACTAAATAATTACTATGTTGTGGCAAGTTGATGAACTCCCGGATGAACTCTGCACGCCCATAAAACATAAATAGACTTGTTTTAACAAAGGTAATACTGTGAATCGCATCCTCAAAGTGTTGGCTATTTTAAATTTGACATAATATTAACATTTTCCACGCGGCTATTGGTTTTATATTGTATAAACAGATTTTTCAGAAACCTTTCCCAACTTTCTATGTCTATCTCAAAGATTACAGAACCAATACCAGGCATGTTTGTACTTATTTCCATGCATTTCTCTTGGTGATGCAAAAATGATAATTTAATTCAACATTTTTGAAACATTTTGTTTCAAGTTTTGGAATGTCGTCTACAGATGCTTGCCGCGTGGAAAGTGTTAAACGGCTTTAGGTTGGTTATTTGTTGTCGTCTGAAACTTTGCCAGACCATATTTCCATGGACGGCGTAATATAAAACCAATTGTCTTCAGATTTGGAGAAGTATTACACACATAGGCCTAGTTGAGTTTAGGATACATAATAAAATTGTATACATGTCATCGTCTGTGTAAAATTAGAGGTCAAAGATCAAATTGTTTACGAAATAATTACTATTTTGCATGTTTAAAATCTTCGCACGACTATAATTTGAATTATTTTAAAAATGTAATAACATTGACATCCCCAAGTGTTGCCAATTTATATTTGACCCAATAGTCACCTTATGAGATTAGTAAATGCTATAATTTAACATGCCTAGTAGTATTGGTTCTGTAATTTTTTATAATCATACACACTACTATTGGCATTGCAAGCCTGAATAACTGATCAAAATTAGACTAACAATTAGTTCAGGAGTAAAGCCTCAATCCAAAAATTCAGGGCATGAAAATTAGGAACAGCTGCTTTCATGTAACAATCCTAAAAATCATCAAGAATATTTTAATATTCAAAAAAGTGCAACTAAAATTCCCAGAAACACAATTAATGAATGAATGTCATCACACATGCATTCAATTCTTTCTACAAACAAAGTACTCATTGGATACCATAATATTTGGAACACACTGTAATAATCCCAAAGTCACAGTATGATACCGCGTAATTGTAAAACATGATATTTAGGATATACGGTAACAATTCAAGGTCACCACATACTACAGCGTAATTTTATAAAGCATAATAGTTTTGGGACACTCTGTAGTATTAACCTGCTCAGAATGCACTTCTAAACAAACTTTCCCAAGATCAATCAAAGCCGACAGGTGCCGCTTGTAATGACACGCCTCTAATTGATTGCACGCAGCAGTACCGTTACACACACAAGTCCCGATAATTTCCAACAAATTTCATATTTAAAAACTGCCAAAAATCCTTCCAAATATGCAAATCAGGGCTAGCCTATGGTCACACATGACGCTATATGACCTACTTTCATTCACAATCAACTTTTTGAAGTAATTTGACACAACCAAATCGAGAAATCTGGGGTCTCAAAATCCGATGTCAATATGATGAAAATTAGAAATAAAATAACAGTTATAGGCAAATGAAATCCGAATTTACGATATTGAAGGTAGATGACCCGATCACATTTTCGTAACACAGAATTATTTCAAACATACGGAGATTTTCATATTATATGAAAGCTCGTATTTTTCTCATCATCATACTGAAATTTGACGGCCTAAATCGGTATAATTACGGAGAAATCGATGAAATAACGTCGAATTACCGCAAATGGTGTTAACCACCGATATACTTTGTGTACTACTCAATGGGTACAGTTCACAGCATCTTGTGCGTCTAAAATAAGAACCATTAGAGCTATGCAACTCAAACTTTTTAAGGATGACCTTTCATGTAGAATAGAAAACTTCAAGTTGAAAATCGGAACATCTACCTTTAAATAGTCTAGTCAGTTTTTAAAATACGATACGCGAATATTTATTAATCAGACTAGACTATTAAATAACAAACTCAAATTGGTTATAAAACTAGTTCCTGATATTTGTGAGATATGCTTTTACGACGGGTATTCTGTTCATAATATAAGTAAAAGTTTAACGGGTTCGCCGTCGGACAAGTTTTAATTTAGTTCCTGATATTTGAAGGAAAAAATCCCGTATAATTATTAGACAATAAATATTTTAAGTGAAATAATGCAGTGGACAAACAATGGCGAGTCCAGCCCTCTCTGATATGAGTTGGAAATGACGTCATGAAAATAGCATCGACTGCGACACTCATCGATATGGTAATTGATAGCATCGATAGCTTTAATAATACTATGATTGGTCACGATTGGTATGCTAGGTTGAAGTGGAAGTTTAACGATAGCGGATTATATCAGGGATACTATTAATTTTGGGATAGGAAAGTCGTATACTAACACACGTAGCGAAAACGGTTCCGTTTGCATAAATTACATAAATTATGGTAATCATCGGAATGTGTCGGTGACTAGCGTTTAACGCGTTTAACGGTGTTTAACCAGGTTTAACGTAATATTTGGTCAGCATAGGTTTGAGGGCGTTGTGGATTTACACAGACGACGGTGGCCACACGCGAAACCTAAATGTTGAATACGTTATGAATAAGGTGAATAACACGTAATCGCGAATGTTAATCTTATCATTTTGACAAATTCATCATAATTAGAAGAATTGTCATCGTTAACCGGGCGATGACTGTTAAAAATAATTCAAAATAGTGCACTCCCGTTGACATTTGGGTCGTCTGAGAGACGCGTGGCCAGCGTCGTGTCGTCTGCTGCAATCACCAGACAATCACGCCTGATCAGTATAGCGCCACCAGTTCTATGCTGACCAAATTTTAATTTAAAAGTGGACCCGATCGGCAAGCTCACTGGCATTGCATTTCAAAGACATCGCACAAAAGATGATTAGTGCCTATTGTATCTATTTATACCATGTAATATCAATGGGACGTTCAGCCAGGTTTGAATGTCTTGTTGCAAACAAGTTGCAAAATGGTCGCATGTGTTCGAGTTTACGCGTATCGAGAGTACGAACTATTGGGTTTTATACGTTTCTGATCAAGGTTTATCGTTAGTTACCCCATTTTCGTGTAAACACGATCTGCTTTACTCGGCAACATGGTAGGATTATACCCAGTGCATTTTGTTCATGTAGTGTTTAGTGCCCAACTTGGTGTTAACTGATATGTTCTTACGCTGTACTTGGGTAGATTTTGACCAAATTCATTTTGTTCAAGTTTACTCGATTGGATAGTAAAGGAGAAAACCCCGGCAATTGTAGTTTTAATCAATATTGATTGAAAAAGTACCCTTTTTTCTTACCCCGTACAAAAGTACACCCACTTCTAAGAGTGATGCATGGCTTTTCGATAAAATATTGGTCAAAAGCATACACCAGATGATCGCACCAAATTAAATCAAAAATATATCAGTATAGTATGCTCAACTTCTTTCGTGCATTGATAAAAAAAACAAAATATTTATTGGAAATGAAGAGGTGGCTTTTCGATAACATTTTGGTCAAAAGTATACACCAGATCGCACCAAGTGAGTTCGAAAATTGAACATTTTTCTACTTCTGAGGGGGCACACCCCACCTCAGACACCCCCTTGTCGAGCATAGCTGCGTTTGGATGATACCAGCACAATTTAATTTGTTGCCGCCCGCCCCCCCCCCCCCCCCAACAATTTCTGGATCCGCGCCTGCGCATGTTTGAAATAAATTCACACGATAAATTGACAAATATTGACTGACAATAATATTCACCAATCAACAAATATTGACTGATAATATTGACAGTCGGTGTACTGATAGCTACTGATAATGATGGCCTAATGATACATTACATGGACACGATCAGGGCACTGACAGTTACCCTTTCATCAAGGCATTAATGGTTGTCCCAGTGTTCGACAGGTAATTTTGCGAGGTGTCTTTGACAAAGACTACACGGGTCCATGGTTCGTAGCTGGGATTTTCCATTGCAATGGAATTTATTTTTATTGAGTTTGAATCATTTTTTGCGGGAAACTATTTTCATTTATCAAAGTCTTAGAATCCCATGATGCTTTGTTTTAAAGATAGCAGGTGCTATCTCGACGTCATTTTACATTCTGCATGACATGTTTCAACTTTCATGGTCGTTCAACTTTTCTCAAAAGCACTAGCAGAATATGTTGGTTCCCCGTACATCATTGGGCTCCACACAACTTATCCATAGATAAGTTGGGCCGGTGATCCAGGGTGCAGGGAACCAGCATATAGCAGAGGAGAGAATGATCACCGGCGCGCGGCCTCAGTCATCTTTTTGAATGGATCAGATGTTTCCACAATTGCCCATACTTACAGTAACATATGCGGGAATATATGATACAGGCCGCTTTACTTTTGGATTTGATTACTGCTGATGATAGTATGGATTGTAAAAATCAACGAACACCGCTGACACGTTTATGCAAGGTAAGATAACATATTAAATTTAAAACGCCTATATATCCCGGTGGTTTCTCTTCGTATTCAGAGGGGTAACGCATGATTGTTCGAGGAGTTCGAAATACCCCCCAACCCCCTGTTTAATGGCGTTTCAAAGATAATTTTGCTAATTTGATCCCCTTTTTGCGCACAAATGAGGACATTCTGTCTTCAAAAAACACCCCCTTTTTACCATATCAAGGACACATTCTAAAATGACCCCCTCTTTGCGCAAAAACGAGGACACATTTAGTTTGAAATACAACTTTTTCCTATTTCAAAGATAATTTGATATAATATGACACAATACTAATTTTAACTTAAATGTATTGTATTATTACTTTGACTCATAATATAGGGGAATATGGGGCAACTGGTCCTATGGGCAACTGGTCCGAAATGAAGAATTTTGTAATTCTACATTCCAAAACATTTGCAACTTTGGAGTATTTACACATGTATTATTCTCCAGATCTTTGAAGACACCTCCTTGAGTGACTTATTGAAAATTCACAGATAGTATGGGCGATTTATTAAGATGGTTTTAGATCATGTTTAATGTGCTTTATATTATTGATAGATATATGCAACAGTAAATACATACATGCAGTACAGTCATCTTAAGATGCTAAGTGCATATTGCATTGGGTGCTATATCGTAGTGTGCTTAGCGACTTTTGAATATAAACGGCGCCAATAAAGTATCTAAACACTTACAAATGGTCAGATTTATTGGAACCTGAAATAGTATGCAAAAAGATATTTGATTAATTTGATTCTTCTGCGCATTTTTACACCTCTGTTGTTTGGCGGATTTATGGGCAATTGAGTGGCTTAAGGTCGAATTCAAAAGTTGCAAAAGCTCCTATTCACCCCAATTCCAGAAGGGAACTCACACAAGCATCACATACAGACAAAATCAAGACAAATGACACCATTTTGTTCTGTTTACTTAACCATGACAATTAATAATTGATTAATTATTGATTTATGCCTCCCATCTCGGACCCTTTTGTTTTGTTATTGATAATTAATGCTGATGTTCATCGCAAACAACATCGTAGCGCAACAAAAGAGGTGTCAAAATGTGCAGAAGATATTAGTACAACACTCTTGTTTGAATAGGGGCTTTTGCAACTTTTGAATTCGACTTAAAGCCACTCAAGTGCCCATAAATCCGATAGATAATTCAATTCAAATCAATTAAACTCAATTCAAAATCAATTCAATTCGATTCAAATCAATTTAATTAAAAATCAATTCAATTCAATTCAAAATTAATTCAATTAAAAATCAATTCAATTCAAAATCAATTCAATTCAAAATCAATTCATTTCAATTCAAATCAATTCAAAATCAATTCAATTCAATTCAAATCAATTCAGTTCAAAACCAATTCAATTCAATTCAAAATCAATTCAATTCAATTCAAATCAATTAAATTCAAAATCGATTCAATTCAATTCAAAATCCAATTCAAATCAATAAATTCCAATCTAATTCCAATCAAATAAATTCCAATCCAATCTATATCAAATCAATCAAATCAATTCAATTCAATCACCTGGACAGTACGTACAGCTCTATAACTAAGTGTAGCATTTACGCATGGGTATGTGTAGGCACTCGTATATGTACGCACGTGTATGCATTGCTCATATTGATACGTGTGGGGTGTACCGTCAGCGGGGGAGGGGTTATTCAGTGCGATCAGTAAGTGGATGATGCAGTGATATCACTGCATTGAGGAAGAGAATAGACTAAAGATGCGTGAGGACGCGTTGCATTTCTGATCCAGCGAAGAACAGGGAGGGCGCAGTGGAAAAGGGTCATGGATTTTTTTTTTTGGGGGGTGGGGGGTCAGGTCTGCGGTACCCGTGTATTGCCCAGGCTTGTCGCAGACCATTTGTACGTGGGGGTTACTGCTTGTGTGATGCCAGCACAATGTCAGCGCAAGGTCAACAGGACTATCCCTCAGCATTGTGTTGTAAATGTGTCGATCGCGATCACAGCGCTGTGATCGCGATCGCATTGTCGTCATACCGATAGTGTGGGTTGTACACTAGACTAAGGCAAAATTAAAAAAACCCTGTTTAGCGTCCCCTCCCGCTTCCTTTTTTGGGGTCCGCTTCACTTTATTTTTTCTCTCTCTTTGTTTCAGTCATAACGTTTTCAGGTTCACAAAGTTTATCGCTTACCAGGCCAGGGCGGTTTTGTACTAAAAGTGGGGGAAAAAATAAAACAAAAAGGGCCTCTTTCTTCCTTCCTTTTTTGAAGAGAGTCCCGACGCTAAACATGTTTTTATTTTTATTTGGCCTAGCTACTGTGTGTTTAAATTAATACAATAAATCCTCAGCGTTGAAAAGAACTAGTATGCTTGGGCCCAGATTTCAGATTTGAACACACTTAGATCACAGAGAACTTGAGCCAAACGCGAGTATTTTGCTGGGCTCGGGAGTCACAGTACGGGCCAGATTTTAGAATAGACTCTATTCACGCGGCAGCCATTTTCCAAAATTTGCCACCCAAGCCTCGTTCCCGTTTGGTCTATCTGCGCCTTGGCGCACGCACTCGATAGAACCGCAAGGGAATCGTGTTACCAGCGCGTGTGGCGTACTGATCCTCGCGCAATGCGATAGAAGACACACAGGCGCAGGTAAACATACATAACGGGAACGAGGCTTGGGTGGCACATTTTAGAAAATGGCTGCCGCGTGAATAGGGTCTATAAACATAAGCTTATTACTCAAATGTGGCAATTCTGAATTACAATTAAATGCCTGTAAATGCAATGGGCTATTTTAACATAGATTTGGTAAGAAAAAAATATTATTAGTTTTCCAAGATGAAATTCCCACCTTATTTCAGCAAGTCTCACAATAATCACTTCCCTATTCGTCAAAAGTTATTGACTGAATACACATCACTCATATTTGGGTATGCTGTCGTGTACATACGCGTGCCTATTTTTGCTTATCGTTTTCAAAATAGTATGATTTGTTGGTTATATAATATTGACATATATCTCAATCATATTGCCGAATATCGTGCAATGTCAAGCCTATCTTCTGATTAAAATCGTGACTTCAATGTTAAAACTACTTTATATTAACCGAATTTCGTTATTACATAATTGCGATTTGGTGGTGCGCCCTCATATGTATCATTATAGTGACACGCGTGCCAGAATGTATGGGACAGGAAGGCAACAATTAATGACTTGATTCAGTCAATTTATTCCTTGCATATAATAATTTAATTTTCTCTTATTTTAATTAATGACACTGGGATAGGGCATGCATTAAAGCCCCCCCCCCCCTACACCCCTCCCACACACACACACCAATGTTACTTTTGTTACGAGGGAAGGCAGGGGGGGGGGGGGCTAAACCAGGATGACTACTTTTTTCCCCCTTCCTTTTTTCTCTTTCTAGCCCTCTCAAATGTCCTTGTTTTTTCTTAAATGTAAACAAAATCAATTTCTGACATTATTTGGGAATCATGAAGAAACCGGACTTTTTATAGTTCATTTTGACACGAGAGCCTGTTTTTGGTAGAGTTATTAGTTCATAAATTTGCAAAGAACCAAATGTACACCATTTCTTATTTACTCGTCTACTTGTACAACCTGAACGCCGTTATAATTGCGAATTTAAAGATACTCGCTGGCTACAGAAAACTGCGTATTTAATGGCTAAAAAAATGCAGTGTTTTTCTGAAATGTTGGAGTTGTTGATTATTATGACAAATGGTGGTTATTTAAAAAAAATGCATTACGTCACAGGCGTGTTTGACAAAGTGCTGAGTCATTTGTTGGGGCAAGTGGTCCGAAAGGGTATGGGGCAACTGGTCTACTTGCAAAAACTTAATCAAAATTGTAAAATTAATTTTGAAAATTGTTAGTAAACAGGAAAAGGCGCATGGTTATTTGGCGGGAATTTAAGCGGAGTTCCGCGCTTTTCAAATGCTGCGACAGCTGTTCGATCATTGCGTCGCGTGCTGAAACTTCCCGTGCGTAATACTAGACGCGCCGCTCAATATCCGCGACGTAGACGCGAAAAACAAAAGAGCGCAAAACAATGTCTAAAAATGTAAACAAAGACCAATCTTACGATCATTTAAATTTCAGTTTTCTTCCAATTTCTTCACATTGTGACAATACATATTGAATCTGATAGTTTATTTTGATTGTTCATAATAGTATACTCGCTTTTTAGGTCACACGCCCGTGTATTCCTTGAACATGTAGCTTTAAATGGTGGAAAATGTCAATATTTTTACTAAATCGGTGTTTTCTAGAAGTTCAAATGTGAAGGAATTTTACGAATTTTCAGACAACATGACTAAAAAAATATCAAACTATCAGGTAAGCTTTTACTACCATTGTGTAGAGGACTTTCAGCGCTAGGAGGCAATTTTTTTTCGTTTTCGATTATGGATTTTAAACTCGAGATATGGATCCATTTCTAGCGAAATGTATGCAAAAAAACACGAGTTTTACACTTTTCCGATGTTTTTAGAAACATTTCCAAAACTAAGCCTTTTTGGAAAAAGAACAAATTGCTTCCTAGACAAAATTGTCTTGTTTACAAAAATGTATATTAAAACAAATTACCATTTGTCATTTTATAGTTATGCTGTCTGAATTTTTTTTGGTTCATTTCTCAAAATTTAGTTTATTTGGTATCACATTGATATCACCATCGGATTCCTTACCAAATTTCCTATCTCTATAAGCAAAAGTTGATCATCAAAATAACAGGGTTGATACTTCCCTTAAAATACACCCCTTTTTTCATCGCGGACATAGCTTCCAAAAACACCCCCATTGAAAACATTCCGCGGACATGGTCCAATCAACCCCCCCCCCTCCTTTTTTTTGGAACGATCATGCGTACCCAAAGTCAATGTTGACTGAAACCACCGGGGCCTATACATTATTTTGCATAGTGTATAGGCATATATCTGTGTTTATTTCTATATTTGCTTGCTTATAAACTTGTTTGTTTGTTTGTTTGTTTGTTTGTTTTCCTTTTACTATGTGAACATGAAGACAATTTGTAATAATCTGTTTATAGTTCAATCAGTTCCAAATCGGCGAGAAATATTCGGTTTTTATCGATCCGCGCTTGCGCCATGTCCATATTCAATGAGCACATTTCTTCTCCGAAGTTTGAGGTATCACTTAAAAAACAAGAAAAAACAAGTGGATAGTTTTGAGTTATGATTTTGTTTCAATGACCACGACTCGATCGACTAACGACAATAAAAGTTGCACTAGAATTGGTTTCCTATCGACCTATGGGATACCATTGATTTGTATTGTCCACATGTGCTATCTGAACCAGTCAGGTATCTGGATGAATATGGTAAAAGACTAAAAGTAGGCCTATGTAAAGGGAGTCTGTACGCACTCATTTTTAATGCGTAATCACACACTTAGCAACTTATGTAACCCATAGAAACCCAATTTTAGTGCAACAATTTGGTTGGTTTATGGTCATAGCAATAATCATAACTTCAAAACTATATACACTCGATTTTTATGAATGAGGTACCAAACTACGGAAATTTGCTCATTAAATGTATCTCAGATTTGTCGTACTGAGTATTGATTTTGGATTAGCCAACATCAAAGTACCTGGTCAGGGACTATTTGCGTTAGGTGCATGTTTGTGACTGATAGTCAATACCTTCAATCCTGGAAAAAAGTCTTGGAACGCTTTCCTGCGATTAACGGTAAACTGTCACCCCCACTCCCCCGGTCAATGTTGAGGGATGCCAATGACTTCAGCAGCTTGCTAGAATGTCCCAACATTGATTGTGTGCGGCTGGAGATTTAAAACCCATACCTATTTCTAAGGGTGATTTTGAAAAAAGACGGTTCCCATTTTTAAAGGATATTGCTTTATTATTAATAATAAATATAAATAATAATAATAATAATAATGGCATTTATAATGCGCCGTCAATCTAGGTGAACTATTCTGAGGTGCAAACAATATAAAACAAAAATACAAATTAACCTGAAAAATACATAAACAAGGATGATAGCCTATGCATAAGTATACGAAGAAATCAATTATAAACTGAGTCAAGAGTCAAGTGAATCACAGCATCTTAGATTATGAGTTCCAGAGAGTTAGTGCAGCAACTGAAAATGCGCGATCTCCAAATGCAGAAGTAGTCCGTGGAACAACAAGTAAAAGTGTATCAGATGACCGGAGAGTACGTTTTGGATGATATGGAACAAGAAGATTAGCAATATATTGTTGGTGAAGTGCCATGCCAAGCTTTCAAAGTTAAAAATGAACCCTTTCGCGAACAGGGAGCCAGTGGAGATCTTTCAATATTGGAGTGATATGATCAAATTTCCTTGTCTTTGTGAGAATGCGAGCAGCTGCATTTTGTGTAAGTTGTAGTTTGTGAAGTTAGTGATCAGTGATGCCAAAAAGAAGAGAATTGCCATTGTCAATACGAGAAGTTATAAGAGCATGGACGAGCTTTGATAGACGATAGTAGCTGCGGCTTCAAATTTTCCTTATACTATTGACATCAATATTGATATGATGATCACATATTTTACGTTGATTAAATCTGGAGGTCATAATTAAATACTCTGTCTTATCATCATTCAATTTCAGCAGTTTACAGACATCCACGACTTAATTTCTAAAATACATTGTGGACCCAATTTTCGCAAATTTTCGCGAAAATAGACCCATTTGTAAAAAGTGTGTGTGTGTGTGGGGGGGGGGGGGGGGGGGGGGTAGGGGTACTCACTATATAGTGGTATACGTATATGTGCCTTCCTTTTGGGGTGCATTTTCTCGAAATTTGGTATATTGATGGGTGGTAATCAGAAATGTTTTTGTTAATCAATGCCCCCTTAATTCTTTGATAAGGGTGTACTTTGTCAGATAGGTTTTATTGATCCCCCATGCTAAAAAAAGGCCTGACATATTCAATAACCGCTCGATTTCCAATATCCGAAGTTCAAATGTTTAAAATACACTTTTGAGAACCAAATTTTGGTTAAAATACACCTTTGAGAACCCAATTTTCTACTAACCTTCTGTTTATTGCAAATACATGTAGGCCTATAACATGTATAACAAGGGGTATATTGATCGGTAGACATTTCACCAAATTTGGTATACCGATCGGGTGTTAATTTTGCATTATGCAGGTACACTGAAAGTCGGATGTCAAAGTCTGGGAGGCACATCCACGTATGATTTTGGTAGAAGAACCACCCCCCGCCCCCCCCCCCCCCCCCCCCCCCCACCCCGGGCACGGTACACGCCGTGAATTTTACATAAACAATTAAAGGAACAATTTTCTTTTTTTTGCAGTGTACCTAATAATCTTTTTTATCAGTTTTGAATTGAATGGCAAACAAAGCAACGAGTGTTATCTGTCGCTATTTTAGATAGTTCATTAGATAGCCAATGTACGTCGTCGTCACATAATGGAAAAATGTTTTGAATTCCAGAGGGAGCTCTTCATGTGCTTCATAGACTACGCTAAGGCCTTTGATTGTGTAAGATATTCGGCATTGTGGACAGCACTGCAAGAAATGGGAATCCCTTACCACCTCGTCCACCTAATTTGCAATCTGTATGATGGTCAAGCTGCCCGTGTTCGCACTGAGAAAGGAAATAGTGACTGGCTTGCTCTAGGTCAGGGAGTCCGTCAAGGGTGCATACTTTCACCAGCACTCTTCAACCTTTATGCAGAGTCTATTATAATGAGACGTGCATTGAATGATTGGCCAGGGGGGCTATCAGTAGGTGGATACCAAATACACAATCTACGTTATGCCGATGACACCACCCTGTTTGCAACAAATATGGAAGAGATGGCGGAACTCCTGAAGAAAGTCAAGGTGGAGAGTGAGCAGCTTGGCCTACGTCTAAATGTCAGCAAGAACCAAGATCATGTCCATTAGGCACAGATGGTGTTGGAGAGCCTCTCATAATTAATGGTAATGAGGTGGAATCGGTCTCGAAATTCAACTTTCTTGGATCCCTAATCACAAAGAGGGTGGTTGCAGCCAAGGATTAGACACCGTTTAGCAATGGCTAGATCAGCAATGATCAACCTAAGCAAGATCTGGGCTGACAGAGGAATAACCAGAGCAACAAAAACCAGGCTTGTCCAAACCCTTGTATTTCCAATTGCCATGTATGCATGTGAGACGTGGACCGTAACCAAAGCTGACAAAAACAGAATAGCTGCTTTCGAGATGTGGTGTTGGAGGCGTATGCTTCGTATCGTCGTATGGACAATGAGAAGGACCAATGCCAGTATTATTGAAGAAATAGGGGTGTCTAAACGACTTCTTCATGCTATCAACACCCAAAAGCTGAGCTACAGCCTACATCGGCCATATCTCACGTCGCAAGGGTAACAACCTAGAGAAGCTGATCATGCAAGGCATGACTGAGGGAAGCGCAAGAGAGACAGACCTCGTTCCTGGTGGATTGACCAAATACAATTGATTACTGGACACTCCGTGATTGTTATTCCTTTGCTGAAAATCGTTATTTGTGGCGTAGTATCTGTAAGGTCACGAGCTGTCAGTCATGACAGGACCGAACCAACCAACCATTGGATACATTTGGGTTTCTGTTTCTTTAATTGAATATCAACGATCAGTTTCATTAGGCCTTATTATAATCATAGCAAAGAACGTTTTGTTTTAAACTGTATGTAAATATTAAATTCATAATATTATTGTTCATAATCGAAGACATTGTCATGAACCACATTTAATGTAATGTACAAATCATTTTTTACTTATTTAACATGCACCTGAAAAAACTTGCTGTCACATAAATTAAATATTGAAATACATCATACACTGTCTAAATATCTCCTTATTCTTGTTTACCTGTGTCCTTTTAATTTCTTTCATGACTTCGACCAGTTTTTAAAAAAATATCTTGTTCTTCTACAGAATGGTACAAACAGCCTACCACCAGCAGCAAAACGAGCGAGAGTGGAAGAAACTCAAGAGAGCCTACCACCAACACCACCAGCAAAACGATCAAAAGGTGAAGAGGATCAAACATTGAGGTAAGAGATAGTTCATTAGTCATTTAGTTTAGTTAAGTTTTATTTGGCATATCAAAACACAGAGATACAATACATCAGATCGTTATACAAATCTTAAAAATTACAACAATTTACACAACATATTCATTAAAGAAACATATATTGCCAAGGATAGCCCAAGAAAGCCCTAAAAAGGGCTTATTCCATGGTTCTTAAAATATTAAAACCGCACATATTAAAAAATCATACAGCGTGTCCCCCAAAATGGGTTCAAACAAAAGTTTGCGAGCTTATAACTAATAAAGTAGGAAGAATGTATAGTTTATATTTAAGGATATCAAATAAAATATACCTGACCTTAATTGGTTAAACTCTGTGACCAATCCAATATAAACTTTTTGAAATACAAAGATTTGAATAGAGCGTGGTCAGAACCCATTTATCCCACTTTTCAAGGAACACCCATGTGTTGCAATTGCGCATTGTTGTGACTTCATCAACGTTTTGCCTTTGCATTCATGCTTTACAAAGACTTGGGCAGTAATATTAAGGTGTAGACAAAATTATCTGGGTCATATTGCAATAAAACAAGTTCATTATTTACATAAACATTAAAACAAAATGTTCTCTTTGTTATAGTCCGAGTTATTGTTAAGTATAAGAGAATAAACCCCGTGTCGGGAATACTGCACATAGCGCACAGTTTCATGCAACGCACGGATGGTTTATTCCTTAAATCGGGACAAATGGGTTCTGACCACGCTCTATTCAAATCTTCGTACTTCAAAGAGTTGACATTGGATTGGTCTCCGGATTTACCCAATTAAGGTCAGGTATATTTGTTTGATATCCTTAAATATAAATTATCCATGTTTCCAACTTATTTCGTTATAATCTCGCAAACTTTTGAACCCAGTTTTTTGGGACACGCTGTATATATTTGCAAACAAAAATTATTGCACTTTTGATATAACAACTGCATATAAAAACGGATGAAAAAACAAGATTAGAGAGTGGCTTTTTACTGCCTTTTTGAATTGAACTGCTGCACATGGGATTTGGATGTTTTAACACGAGTTGGAACCAGAAAAATTGTTGCACTGCCCCTGGATTGTTGTACCTGTGGGTGTTGGACAATTTGGTAAAATGAGAATTCAGGTACTCTGGTGCTATCTCATTATAGATTTTAAAAACATGATTGATACACCGGAAAAATAAACTAAATAATATAAATTCAATGTAAAATCAAATAATATTTAGGCAATTTGACAATTCTCTTTATTTTTCAGTATTCAGAATACATTGTTGTTCTGGGCACCGGAGTGTGTGTTGAGGTGAAAGAAAGCAATGTATTTACGTACATTCCGTTTCCAAAATGAACCAAGTATATAATAACTTGTTTAAAATAGGCCACTTAATGTATCACGAATTTACTGGATTGAAAATCAAATTAAACTGTGGCGGTGATTATCATCGTCTCAAATAAGAGGTGTGCGCAATTGATGGGACAATTGCATGATTAGGGTTGCGTAACAAGAACTATTTCCTGGTGTAAAGCTTTATGTTCAGAGCACATGTGGAGCGGAAAATTCGATTCAATTGTCACTCCGACTTTGATTATACGGGACTATATTTCATAAATCTGATCCCGTCAGCAACTTGTGTCCCAGGACCACAAGCTCATATTTGATGAACAAGTGTACTCTCTAGATGTAAAAGAGTAAAATTCCACTCTAATGGAGTGAATATTCACTTTTTAAAGGATCGCCTACAGTGATCACTCTAATAGAATTTTGTTCACTCCAGGAACGAGTGAATTTTCACTCGAATATATAAGGAGTAAATTTCACTCATTTAGAGTGAACTTCACCCTCATTGAGAGTGAACAATAATGGAACATTTTAATTACTTAATCACATTCACATGAATAACTTGCAATTCAATAGAAAATTTGAATAACAAACACACAGTCATTATCCAAACTATACTAACCTTTTCTCGACCAAACAACTGCTGTCATTTGCCTATGTTACATTATCACTTCCTTTCGGTAGTGAAAACGATATCATATCAACATGATATTTCTCTATGTAAAGTATCTAAATCTACTTTCTATGGTGTTTTTTTATCTACGATGTTTTTACGCGTTTCATTAATGTAATTAATATTTAATCATTATTTGGACTTTAACATTATTGCAGAAACAATTAACATTGATATCATCGTTAATTATCACTTCAATAATGTTTAAATTTAATAAAATAAAGAATATTTTGAGTTTTTGAATATTTTTCTATTTAATTGTGTTCCGGCTCTCATATTTAAATGTACAACTGATCACTTGCACAGAGTGAAAAGTCACTCGACACCGAGTGAAAATCACTCTTTTCGAGTGACAATAATTTCACTCTGAACTCATCAACCGCACAGAGTGAAAAGTCACTCGACACAGAGTGAAAATCACTCTTTCGAGTGACAATAATTTTACTCTGAACTGTACTCATCAACCGCACAGAGTGAAAAGTCACTCGATACCGAGTGAAAAATCACTCTTTACGAGTGACAATGACTTCACTCTGAACAACGAGTGACATTTTCACTCTTTTACAGAGAGTATGTCAAAACACTCAGGGGTTGGCTACTATCGCGAAGGTGAAAGCAAGGATGGCCATTGTCGGGAGGTAAAAACAAAGATGGCCACTAGCTTAAACAATAAATATGGGATATTCTTAAACTATTTTGTCAGTGTTATTGCGCTTTATTCCGTTGAGGGCGCCAAGACGGATTAAATCTAATCCTGATCATGAGTGAGCTTGTGGTCCAGGGACACAAGTTGCGGACGGGATCAGATATATGCGCAATAACACTGACGAAATAGTTTAAGAATGTAGGATATTCCATATTTATTGTTTAAGTTAGTGGCCATCCTTGTTTTTACCTTGTTTTTACCTCCCCGACCACCCCCCCCCCCCCCCCCCCCCCCCTGAGCGTGCATCCTGTTTTGTTTAGGGCCCGTGCTTTTAAAACTCGCACCAAAGCGTTAAAAGGGCAATAAGGCATACACCTAGCACAGAAAGTCCCGGACCAGGTGCTTTGAGGTTGGCTAATTCAAAAAACCAAAAATCTGAGATATACATTAAATGAGCAAATGTCTTCTCCGCAGTTTGATACCTCATTTAACAAAATCGAATGGATACTTTTAAAGTTATGGCAATTTCAATGACCGCGCATAACAACAGCAAAGTTGCACTATTATAGGTATAGGAAATCATTGATTTGTGTGTGATTACTGTCATAATTGTGTGCTATCTGAACGAGCCACATAGGTATCTGGATGAATGGGTCTGGAGTGATTGCGATATACAGGGTGTGACTAGCTGTGAAGATTGAGCTCTTTTGCTGATTAGCTGTGAGTCTTTACACACACATTTTTACTGCGTTGTCACACACAAATCAATGATTTCCTATACCTAGTGCAACTTTGCTGTTGTTATGCGCGGTCATTGAAATCGCCCTAACTATTATCAGTATTCCCAAGAAAATAGGCCAGTGCACAATGACGTAACGAACCAAAACAAAACAAAATATATAAATGCAAATTTGTGCAAAAAATCGTGTCCATCGTCAACTCGTTACTATTTTCGTTGTATGGGCGCCCTCATCGTTGAAATATAACTGTTTTTAAAACAACAGAATGGTGGCGCACTAACTATAATATCAAGCGAGCAGACGGCGCTAGGCACGATCATACACGTAAATCCTGGGGATAGGGATATCATTCACGCCCCCCCCCCCCAACTGAATGTTATGCATGTGTATGATAAGATGCTAATTAATGTTAATTATTAATGTATTGGGAGTGTATCTAAATGTTCCTGAAAGTATTCACCACTGCACGAATCCAGTTTTAAAAATACGTAATTGTTCAGCTTCTCAGGGGGTCACATTCCCCTCAGACACCGCGTGCAACGGTGCAATTGGCGCTAACGCGTCAATCAATCACCCCCCCCCCCCCCCTGCCAAAAAAAAGAGTAACACCATTGGGCACGATTGTTTTTTTATGCATGCATTTCGTATGGTCCTTGAACTGCAAACTCGATGTTATGAGAAGAAATAGGCCTTTAATCTTGAAGTTTGACGATTTTGTGAATCCTTAGTGTAATTAGTGAACATTTTTACCAATATAAATTTAGACAGTTTTATCAATATATAGCTTCAAGTATCATCCCATTATGCAAAAATCACAAACTGAAAACACGTTTAATGATAAGACGATAATTATATCATTATAAGGAACAGGGTGTCCCAAAAGTTTCGAAAATACAACATCTATTGATTCTTATTAAAATTAACAGGCGCTCATTATAAAGAAATTACAACAAGTGTCCAACTTAATGTTCATCACACGTATAACATGTTGAATTTTCTATTTGTTTACAGAATTCCGGTTCAAGAAAGTCTACCGCCAGATTATCTACAATTTATAGCCGACAATGCCAGGTGAGAAAGACAACAACAACAAAAGTATAGTACAGGTCCCAAAAACTATGCTTAAAAATGCGGAAATTATTTTTCTTTTCTTTTTTATTGCGTTTTCGGCTTACTTTTCCCCCCTTTCGGAGCCAATATTTTTCAATTTTTTTTTTGGACAACTAAAAAATAAAATCAACTAGTCAAGCACGCTGGACTAGCCAGCTATATTTTTAAGCTAGTCAAGCATCCGCCCGTCTAATTTTTGTTTTCAGTGAATGTGATAACTATTATAACCCATATATATTTGTGGTTTCAAAGTTCATGTTCTACGTTTTTAGATTTCAAGTTTTATGAACAAGGCTCTATCCAAGTTAATCAGTACTGGGTTTACACTTGATTCAGATATCTATTATATATTACTATGTGTCGTATGCCCATTGGCGACGAGTTATTTGTATGAGATATTTTTGCCCCCCCCCCCCCCCCCCCCCCCCCCACCCCCATAACTGTAACCCAATTGTATATGTGGAAATTAAATGTCTGAAATAAGTTCCTTTGCTGAAAATTCCTCTTGCAGGAAGAACAAAAATCATACAAGCAATGCCCTGATTCGGAAAGATATTTTGTTAGGCCCTATATTACATCTTGTATCAGTGGAAATAAGTCATATTTTTGTTGACGTTTGCTAACCGTGTTAATTTCATTTCCATTTATGTTTATTGCAGTGAACGGCATTTGTGTTAATATCATCAGTATCAACACAAACACTATTGGGCAGAGTGCTTCGGTGACCTGGGAAAGATCTATTCGTGACGTGAAGCTTCATTGAGCACCATCCTATAAACTACTACGCTATCAATATAATTCAGTACGGTGCTCTTTCTTTGAGCTTTTCTAGTAATTATTGAAAATAAGTAAGAAAATACATGAGACGCCCCGAATATATCGGTACTAACTGTAAAAATATCTCATGCGTCATAATCTGAAATGTGCCTTACTCTGAAATATTATGTCAACTGAAATAATTATGTTATACTTTGAAACATGCTCAATATTCATTCGATGCATGATTCGACACACTGTTACAGCACATGTTGGTTAAACCACTTGCATATGTCACTGAAGATAAAGTTCTTGGTGTGCGCATCCAAAACAACCTTAAATGGGATGTCCAGGTGGACAGTACGTTGAAAAAAGCTAATTCCCGTTTGATTATGCTTCGGACTTTAAAACGATTCGGTTTCACCAAAGATGAGCTCAGTGTTGTAGTGGATGTGTCAGACCAATTCCCGAGTACGCCGATGTGGTACGGATGTGTTACTATTGATTTTCAATGTTTTTTACTAGTCGGGCGCATGCTTGACTAGCTTAAAAATATAGCTGGCTAGTCCAGCGTGTGCTTGACTAGTTTTTTCTAGACAAGCGATACTTAAACAAGTCGAACGAGCTGGACTAGTTTCAGATATCGAACAAACTATAGTCGAGCATGTAAGGCCTATCTCGATGGGAGACTTAAAATAGCCGAAAATGAAAGTAACATGAAGTGTGTAGTGGATGTGTCAGACCAATTCCTGAGTACGCCGATGTGGTACGGCACTCGAGTGTTTCAGCTACTCAGTCTAAACAAATATAATCAACTCAAAAAAGGGCATGCAGAATAATCATTGGCCGTAATTATACTTCTTACGAGGATGCTTTAAACATTTGCAAATTTGACACCCTCTCTGGTAGACGTGAAGGGCACTGTCTTAGGTTTGCCGAAGGGCTTTCCAAATCAAATCGCACCATTTTCCTAATACCGCCTACCAGAGCGGAGTGTCATGGCCGGTTTTTACGCAATAATAGTAAGCTTTCTCAGCTGCCAGCCAGGACTAATAGGTCCAAAACAGTCCTGTGCCCTATTTTGTGCAGCTTTTAAATATATAGGCCCAGGATTTCTCTGCACCCACTTCTATTTTTATAATGGTATTTGCATGCTATGTACATAATGAACTTCGATATTTTTAATGTGTTTTTAACAATCTATATGCGCAATATTCTCTTTTATATTAATTGATAAGTTACCTTGCCTTTGATTTTCAATGTTTTTTATCATGTAAATTTCATGTAATTTGGCCTTAGGGCCACGACTGTGAAATATTAATAAAATAAATCAATCAATCAATAAATCAATCAATCAATAAATAAATCAATCAATCAATCAAAATGTCATTCCATTTGAGCTGGGATCATTATAAGTTTGGGAATAGAGACCTAGGCCTACCTAAACCGTACGTGTCTTAAACTGCACGCATCAGTAGTTTAGACGTTATTCATAATTGGCGATTTCATGTCTAAAGAGGGGGACATACTCCATAAACATAAAATGTCATCCCATTTGAGCTGGGATCATGTGTTTGGGAATAGAGACCTAGGTCTACCTAAACCGTACGTGTCTTAAACTGCACGCATCAGTAGTTTATGAATCCAGCTTCCGGCAGCTTGGTGCTAAGCATTGGTTTCCAGTTTCCAATACGATTTATTCCAACAGACCCCCGGCACAGACCACACTAGGAACAAACCCCAACCCTGTAGACGAAGCTAGACGTTATTCATAATTGGCGCATTTACGTCAAAAGAGGGCCGTGCTAGCCAAGTGAGCATGCTCAGAGCAATTAGTGCTCCGAAAACGAGGCTAACGATGTAGCCGAGTCGAGAGTGATGTCTTTTTGTAACGTGGTGAACTTTGCACTAATTGAGCTGTTCAATATTTGACCTTATTACATGTACATTCGTGAAATAAACTTGAATGTACATGTATAAACTATATATTCCACTAGCTTGAAATGAAATGTTTGCTGGTAACCGACACTATCTAGGACAATGTAGAAGTTCACAGTTCGTTACATTGCAGTAAAAGTACGAGATTGTATGTTTATGGAGTATGTCCCCCTCTTTAGACATGAAATCGCCAATTATGAATAACGTCTATAAACTACGAATCTCATTTTGAGCAGCTTGGTGCTAAGCATAGATGAAAGGAACCGACAATTTGGAACCCGGTAGTATATATTTTACGGTTTGTTCCTAGTGTGGTCTGTGCCGGGGGTCTGTTGGAGCTACTGACTCGTACGGTCTTTCGGGACAGTCACATTATTTCTTACGCCGGTCAGCCTTTGGGACATTGATCCCGTTGGATTAGACGGTCATTTTGGAGACAAAACTTAAACGATATTACGGTGGCTAAAAAGCATGTGATGTATTGACGTGATTTAAAATGTCTAGTAAAGGTTAATATACTAATTTGGAGGACTGTAACGGAATTGTGAAATGCTGCCCTCTCTTGTTTTAATAATGAATAAGCCTGTAAAAAAAATCATGTTAAATAACGGTAAAGTACTGGCATTCTGGACGCCAGTAGAAGCACCGTAATGTTAAAATACACTAACCGTAAAATACCAAATACCGTGAAAAAACGGTATTTTACTGGCATTCTGGACACCAGTAGGGTACCGCAATGTTAAAATACACTTACCGTAAAGTAACGAATCCCGTGAAAAAACGGTATTTTACTGGCATTCTGGACACCAGTAGGGTACCGTAATGTTAAAATACACAAACCAAGTTTTTCAAGTGAAAATCCAAGTTTTTCTCGAAAAACTTGGATTATCAATTGAAAAACCAAGTTTTTCGACGCCTAATGTCCAATAATTCGAAAAACTTGGTTTATCATTTGAAAAACCAAGTTTTTCGATGCCTAATGTCCATTAATTCGAAAAACTTGGTTTTTCAACGCGGAATGTAAAATAATTCGAAAAACTTGGTTTATCAATTGAAAAACCAAGTTTTTCAAGTGAAAATCCAAGTTTTTCTCGAAAAACTTGGATTATCAATTGAAAAACCAAGTTTTTCGTCGCCAAATGTCCAATAATTCGAAAAACTTGGATTATCATTTGAAAAACCAAGTTTTTCGACGCCTAATGTCCATTAATTCGAAAAACTTGGTTTATCATTTTGAAAAACTTGGTTTTTCAACGCGGAATGTAAAATAATTTGAAAAACTTGGTTTATCAATTGAAAAACCAAGTTTTTCGACGCCTAATGTCTAATAATTCGAAAAACTTGGTTTATCATTTCAAAAACCAAGATTATCAATTTGAAAAGCCAAGATTTTCACCTAGGCGTCGAAAAACTTGGTTTTTCAATTGATAAACCAAGTTTTTCTAATTTTTCAATTGATAAACCAACTTTCAAATTATTGGACATTACACTTTGATAAACTTGGTTTTTCAATCGAAAAACCAAGATTTTCTCCAGCCAACTGAAAATCTTGGTTTTTCGAATCGATAAACTTGGTTTTTTATTTGAAAAACCAAGTTTTTCATTTGAAAAACCAAGTTTTTCGCCTAGCTGTCCGAAAACTTGGTTTTTCAATTGATAAACCAAGTTTTTCTCGAAAAACTTGGATTTTCACTTGAAAAACTTGGATTTTCAATCGATAAACCAAGTTTTTCGGCGAAAAACTTGGTTTTTCGAGTTACTGGACATTGGGCCTACCATAGTAGGGTACCGTAATTTTAAAATACACTAACCGTAAAATACCAAATACCGTGAAAAACGGTATTTTACTGGCATTCTGGAGGCCAGTGAGGTACCGTAACGTGAAAATACATTTACCGTATATTTTACGGATGTGTTGTGAATATACATGTTACCTGTTAATTAACGGGGCTTGTGTATAATTCCGGATATTTTATGCAATTTTATGTGTCATTTGTTAATTTTATGTGTCAATTGTATGTGTCATATGTTTATTCTGCTTTCGCAATTTATTACAGATTTTTAGATGAACTTACCTTAACTTGACCGGACGGGGAATTGAACCCGGGACCTCTGTATTGTAAGTCGGACGCTTTACCGACTGAAGTAGTTGATAATGTCGAAGTGTTTTGTGTCAATATAAACTATTTATTCATAAAAACACCGTTAATATACATCAGGGAGTCGTTAAATTACGGAGTTTTACAATTTTGTGTGTAAATATTGTTTAAACGGTAGAAACCGTACGTATAACGGGTTTTGCTGACGTATATTTACAGTAAAACGTTAATAAATAGTAGAAACGGTAATTACGGTGCACAAACAGTAGCCTACTGTATGCAGTAATTTTACGTCAACCTGCAAATTAACAGCACATTGTACAACAATGTGCTGTTAATTTACAGCACATTAGGTATAATTACTGCATACAATGCTGTTTATGCACCGTAATTACCATTTCCACTATTTATTAACGTTTTACTGTAAATCTACGTCAGCAAAACCCGTTATTTAGCAACGATGTACAACAATGTGCTGTTAATTTACATCACATTAGGTATAATTACTGCATACAGTACTGTTTATGCACCGTTACCGTTTCCACTATTTATTAACGTTTTACTGTAAATCTACGTCAGCAAAACTCGTTATTTAGTATCGGTGTACAACAATGTACTGTTAATTTACTGGTTATCGTAAAAATAGTGTATACAGTACTGTTTATGCACCGTAATTACCGTTTCCACAGTTTATTAACGTTTTTACTGTAAATCTACGTCGGTAAAACCCGTTAATTAGCATCGATGTACGACAATGTGTTGTTAATTTACAGGCTCACGTAAAATTACAGGATGCATTACTGTTTGTTCACCATAATTACCGTTTCCACTGTTTTGCATCGGTGTACAACAATGTGCTGTTAATTTACAGGCTGACGTGTAATTACTGCATACAGTACTGTTTATGCAGCGTAATTACCGTTTCCACTATTTATTAACGTTTTACTGTAAATATACGTCAGCAAAACCCGTTATCTAGCATCGATGTACAACAATGTGCTGTTAATTTACAGGCTGACGTATAATTACTGCATACAGTACTGTTTATGCAGCGTAATTACCGTTTCCACTATGTATTAACGTTTTACTGTAACTTTACGTCAGCAAAACTCGTTATTTAGCATCGATGTACAACAATGTGCTGTTAGTTTACAGCACACTTTAGGTATAATTACTGCATACAGTGCTGTTTATGCACCGTAATTACCGTTTCCACTATTTATTAACGTTTTACTGTAAATCTACGTCAGCAAAACTCGTTATTTAGTATCGGTGTACAACAATGTACTGTTAATTCACTGGTTATCGTAAAAATAGTGTATACAGAACTGTTTTTAAGCACCGTAATTACCGTTTCCACAGTTTATTAACGTTTTTACTGTAAATCTACGTCGGTAAAACCCGTTAATTAGCATCGATGTACGACAATGTGTTGTTAATTTACAGGCTCACGTAAAATTACAGGATGCATTACTGTTTGTTCACCATAATTACCGTTTCCACTGTTTTGCATCGGTGTACAACAATGTGCTGTTAATTTACAGGCTGACGTATAATTACTGCATACAGTACTGTTTATGCACCGTAATTACCGTTTCCACTATGTATTAACGTTTTACTGTAAATAAACGTCAGCAAAACCCGTTATCTAGCATAGATGTACAACAATGTGCTGTTAATTTACAGGCTGACGTATAATTACTGCATATACCAGACCCAATTGTATCTATAGAACAAAATATGCCCTCTGATTAGCCAGATCCAGGTCAGGACAACCATTCAGCTTACCCCTCCCCTACAGAACCCTGTAAAAGTCATATTTTACTTTCATGATAACTAAGCGATCTTCAATATATCGAACTAAATGGAGGGATTTAAAGTCTGTCAAAGCGATAATTTTCTATAATTGACTACCTGATTGATTATTCTGAATGTTGCACATAAGTAAAACTCATAAAGTGACTAGTATGGTAAAGATTTAACATTCGAGGCATCAGTGTGGCTTAAAGTTGTAACAACGAAAATTTGACTGATGGCAGTATTATAGTACATGTACGTCCCCTACAAGTGACAAAGATCTGCTTGCAGAATGGAAGGAATACTTCAGCTCTCTGCTCAACAATGACAACGGTCAAACACCATCTGATCTGCCCAAGCCTGCTGATTATGACTTGCCAATCCAAGATCATCCACCTACACACGAGGAGACTCTGAAAGCCATACTCCAGATGAAAAACAACAAGGCAGCAGGTCTTGACTCTGCGATCACCTCAGAAGCACTCCAGAGTGGCGGCGATGTAATGGCAGATGTAATCCATAATTTCTGTGCAGAAGTTTACACGACTCTCATACCACCTATCCAATGGACCACAAGTGTTATTGTTCCTTTGCCCAAGAAGGGAGACCTTAGCCTCATGACCAATTACCGGGGAATATCCCTCCTTTCGATTTCTGCTAAAGTGTACAACAGGATCCTTCTAAATAGGATCCGTGACCAAGTTGACTCCATCCTGAGGAACAACCAGGCAGGATTTCGACCAGGGAGAAGTTGTGCCCAACAAATTCACATACTCAGAAGGATCATGGAAGGTTTCCAAGACTATCAGCTCCCGCTTGCGGTAACATTTATCGATTTGATTCCATCAACAGAAAGGTGATGTTCTCAGTACTGCGACATTATGGCATTCCAGAAGCTGTAGTCAATGCTATATAAGTGTGCTATACAACAACTCTAGAAGCGCTGTAATGGTAGATGGAAACATTTCAGACCCATTTGATGTCTCCACAGGAGTTTTGCAGGGAGATGTTTTGGCTCCTTTTCTATTTGTTATATTGGTCGACTACCTACTGAAGAAGGCCACATCAGAGCTAGATTCGGGAGTCTTTTAAGACTGGGGCGACGAGGATGTGTTAAAACACATCCTCGTCGCCCCAGTCGTCACCTGGCCAAGTTGCTAAATGACTTAGATTTCGCTGATGACATTGCTTTGTTGGAATCTTCAATTCCGCGGGCACAGGCCCAGCTAGCCAGAACAGCGGCGGCAGCAGCCGACCTCGGCCTCATCATTAGCACACCTATATATAAGACAGAGTACATGACTATTAACTGCAACCCCATCCAACACTTCACGTCTATGGTGATCCCATCAAACATATGTCTGATTTCAGATATCTTGGCTCAATGATGGCATCTGGTTTAAGCGACCTTAAAAGAAGAAAGTCACTGGCTTGGTGTGCTTTTTGGAAGCTGGAACGCCTGTGGAAGAGTCCCAAAATACCCATTTCAACTAAAGGGAAGTTGTTTAACACCACCTGCATTACTATTCTGTGCTATGGCTGCGAGTCATGGGTGATATCTCAAGAAATGGAAAATAAAATCAATGCCTTTGCCACCTCCTGCTACCGAATTATGCTGAATATTAGGCGGATTGACCACACATCCCAAACACCAGCGTTTACGCCATGACCAGCACTGAGCCACTTATTCATTTGGTAAGGCTACGGCAGTTGAGATTCCTTGGTCACATCCTCCGGCTGCCAGAAGAAGAGCCTGCAAAAAGATATGCTCTATACCTACCAACACATGGCAAAAGGAGACCAGGTCGACCGCGCACTTCATACCTTACATATGTAAGACAATTACTCGGGGACAAAAAAACTTATAATGAGATGACACATTTGCAGAAACCGATCATAGTGTTTCTGAATATGTTAGTGTCAATTGTACAGTGGTAGTCAACTCAGGGGTATGGCTTATCACATATGTTAGGTGGCGCTGTTTGTGTCGTCTGCTTTAGGTATAGAATTATTGAAGTTTACACGGAATTGTTGAAAAAATTCCCAACACTAAATTGTGCGGTTTTGAAAGTTATGATAAAACGTTCGTGCTGGGCGGATTTTACAAGCCTGAAATATCTGATACTTCACGTTTCTTTGTTTAGTTTTATGTATTTGAATTTATGTTCTCACTTTACTCCAAACCGTCATTATTTGTGTCCTGCATACTTGATGTAAGTCTATAAATTCCTTTCACTCCTTTGGTAATCATAAAATTTATGCAAACGGGACCTGTTTAGCTACGTGTGTGACACGCCTATACAGGGTGTATCAAAAAAATTAGGACACTTTTTGATGATGGTTTAAATCCTTGTTAAATCACTGAAGCATGACCAATTTTTATTTTAATGTAAAGTACAACCGATAAAGATAAAATCCTGAAAAGATGAGAAAAATCCATCATTAATTAAGGAAATTGTGACCTATTAGGCAAGGCAATCTATTTTGTAGTATGTACAATGGTCATGCACACAGTAACAGTAGAGTAACATGAACGCACACTATTTATACCAATTCTATATCTTATCATGCTAATGAACCATCTACAGTGGGTTTGAGAACTTTTTTAATTTGCACAGAATATGCACGCATCTGATTTGTGGATTATTTAGCCAGTATTGATTTGTGCCAGAATTAAATGGATTACCAAACTAATCTTTGCTATTGACTGATAGATTATTTTCTATGTTTATAATTATTGTAACGTATTAAAACGTAAACCATGTTATTTACTGGTCTATTACATGTAAATCCCATTGTACAAACCAGTAAATGTCATGGTTTACGCAAATGATGCTAGTTTTCTTATTTTTCATCGGATTGATCTCATATTTTCAGGATATCATAATAATTAATTGAGCTTTACATTGATACTAAATTGGTCATGGTCCAACGATTATAACAAGTATTACAACGTCAAGAAAAAGTGTCCTATTTTTTTTTGATACACCCTGTAGAGTCTTTTTACTCCTAAGAGTCCACACAGCATTCGTCTCGCATTCTGTGGGGTTAGATCCAGATCAGACCCAGATTAGATTTATTCCGTTAGCGCCCTCAACTAGTTTAAGATTGTAGGATCAGGGATACTATTAATTTTGGGATAGGAAAGTCCTATACTAACACACGTAGCGAAGACGGTGCCGTTTGCATAAATTACATAAATTGTGGTAATCATCGGAATGTATCGGTGACGGGCGTTTAACGTAATATTTGGTCAGCATAGGTTTGAGGGCGTTGTGGATTTACACAGACGACGGTGGCCACGCGAAACCTAAATGTTGAATACGTAATGAATAAGGTGAATAACACGTAATCGCGAATGTTAATCTTATCATTTTGACAAATTCATCATAATTAGAAGAATTGTCATCGTTAACCGGGCGATGACTGTTAAAAATAATTCAAAATAGTGCACTCCCGTTGACATATTGGGTCGTCTGAGAGACGCGTGGCCAGCGTCGTGTCGTCTGCTACAATCACGCCTGATCAGTATAGCGCCACCAGTTCTATGCTGACCAAATTTTAATTTAAAAGTGGACCCGATCGGCAAGCTCACTGGCATACCCCTGGTAGGATATCCAATTTATAGTTTAAGCTTGTGCCCCTGAGTGTTTTGGCATACAATTATGTATCAATATGATTTCCAAGGTGTCTAATCTAAAATATATACTGTACGTATTTTATTACTCTATAGGCGTGTCACATACGTGCGTACGTCAGTAGAGGACTTTCCTATCCCAAAATTAATAGAATCCTTGGTCAACTCACGTACGTGGGATGAAATCTGGCCTGGCACCCGCCTTGTGCATATGCCTTTAGCGGAGATTTTCCCGGATCGGAGCAAAAGGCACAGGGAACCAGTGTATCGGCCCGGCGGCGATTTTTTCTTCTTTTCGTACATGATCTTAGTGAAATTCACTTTATTCCGTTTTAATGAAACAGATATAAGAACATACTTTGATGTACTCAGGATGCTGAAGAACATTGATGATTATATGAAGTTTGTGGCAGTTTTAAAACTATACTTTCAACTCACTGTGTCTTGTTGGCGGGGATGGCTATAAATTGTGAGTTGTGAATGGGTGAGTTGATGTGTGGAGAGCCCGTGGAGAGTTGTAGAGTGAATTGTGGAGTGAGTTGTAGAGTGAGTTGTGGGGTGAGTTGTAGGGTGAGTTAGGGAGTGAGTTGTTATATTATCATCATTAATAAATAGAGGACAACTTTGTAGCCTATTTCTTTTAAAAAATAAAATATAAGCAACTATGATTATTAATATTATGATTATTATTAATATCACGCAGATCTGTTGAGTGAAATGTAGTCTAATCATAGTAAATTATATCACGATTTAACGCTTTCCACGCGGCTATTATTTTTACTATACACAAAACAGATTTTTCAGAAACCTTTCATAATTTTCAAAGTCTATCTCAAAGATTACTGACCAAACACTAGGCATGTTTGTACTTATTTCAATGCATTTCTCATGGTGATTCCAAATATGGTAATGAAATACAGTAATTTTGCCATTTTTGAAACATTTTGGAATGTCGTCTGCAGCTGCCTGCCGCGTGGAAAGTGTTAAGAAGCGAAGTTACCGGACATATGGCATATATACATGTATATCCACACAGGATTTCCGAGGAGGTGCACTTGAAAGGGACGAGCCCTTGACTGGGGGTTGGGGTATTGAGTGGAAAGAACATATTTAGGTGTGGGGGGGGGGGGGGGGGGGTCATCTTTACTAACAGTTTAAATCGAACTACTGCGCATTTGATCCAAAAGATCATTATTTGTAAAATGTGTTGCAATGACTAGTTTCCGGCCATAAAAAAATACATTTCATGCTGGTTTGCTTCAAAATCGACAAGAAATGGGTCTGCGTGCGATTTAAAATTTAAAATGGTTTCAGCTATCATTAATGGGGACATTCATATTTTAATATGAATAAAAGATGCCTGTTAACATAACCGGATAGACTGGTAGTATTTTTCCTCATTTCATTTAGGGGGCATGAGGGGGGGGGGGGGGGGGGGGGGGGCATGGATTCTCAGAGAGGGGATGACCCTGCCCCCGGGTTACGTCAACATCCTCCTATCTTATCAATAGAATATCCATATAGTGAAGAATGAAACATAATATAACACGTTTGTGCGCTTGATTAAGTACACAACCAGTATTTTGAATGTCAAAAACCCGTAGACAACTCACTAAATGTTCAGTCCATGTGTGTAAGAAATCAGCCTAAATTGGGCAATTATTTAAAGCACAGCAAAATGTAGCTGATGAGATTAGCGAAAAGTTCAAATTAATTTGATCATAGTTAATCGAAACGCGTCCTACAATCATAGCTAATAATGAGTTTCTTAAAACTTAAATAACCTCGTGTGTCCCTCACATTGGTTGAGTGGAATTTCATTAAAAACCATGTAAGGCCTATTATACGTGCATGTTTTGCAAAAAGCAAAAATGATAGCAAGTTTTGCACCAAAATGTTGAATTATTATGTACTTCAATAAGGTATAATAATAATAAGCTATCTTTTATCATGTTTCTCTTAAAATCCTAGAGATTACGAAACAGCGGGTTGCGTATAAAACGCGTAACTCACCTTTTAAACAAACAAAAATGTGAAAACTCAGCAGCCACTTGTATACAAAGCTAAGGAGGATATCATGCTTTATCAAGTATATCAACATTTTCCTACCACTCTTAACAATTAGGCCTATTTCCAATTTTCATGCTAAAAACCCTCACAATTTTCTGTGATATTCAGCATTTTAAACATTAAGCATTTAAGTAGATGAAAAGGTAAAACACTACTATAAGCAAAGTGGGCTATAAACTGTTCTGCTATTTATCAAAGATGATACTTTAACAACTCACTCCCTAACTCACCCTACAACTCACTCCCCACCTCAACAACTCATTCCACAACTCACTCCACAACTCAACTCACCCTTTCACAACTCACCACTTAGACAAACCCCCTTGTTGCCACCTGTGTTGGCACACTGTCATGCTTTTCCCTAACCAGTGGCGTAGGTCGGGGGGGGGGGGGGGGGAATGCCCCCCCCTGACGAAAAAAACCACAATTGGCCCCCCCCCCCCCACCTCCCTAAAAAAAAGTGGTGAGAAAATAAAGTAAATAGGAAAAAATTGAGAAAAAAGACCGAGGTTATTAGCCAAATAGAAGGCAAAATTGGACATGGTTTACTGTGCGATGTTTTTGGACTGTGCGATTTTGTTTTGTTTTTGACCTAACCCCAACCCCCCCCCCCCCCCCCCCCCCCCACCCCACTTACGTGAAATTCACAAGGTAAGTGACTAGGAACAAATTGGGGCAACCTTTCACGAAAATTTTAGAAATCTTGCCACCCCTGAAAAAAAATCCTAGCTACGCCACTGTCCCTAACGAAACCTAGAAGTAGTTATCGTGCTTTGCTGATTTTCAGCCACTTCGCTTGTTTTTAAATTCGAGATTTGAAAGCTCATTACATACACAAAATCTCATCTCTCTAGGTGTCAGAGCCAAGGGCGCAGATCCAATCTTGAAAGTGGGGGGGGGGACATTGCCATTTTTTCACTAGATCGCCAACCTTGATTGATGTATCACCACAAAAAGTGGGGGGGGGGGGGGGGGACATTTGATATTGTGTCAGGAAGTGGGGGGGGGGGGGGCGAGCGTGTCCCCCCCCCCCGTCCCCCCGGGATCTGCGCCCTTGGTCAGAGCTGCTACGTTTTTACATCCCATATGTGGAGTTTGTCGCAGTATCCAGATACAGATATACACAAAATAAATATAGCCTAATTGCGTGTTTTTATTTTCGCTGTAGCTGGTTGGAGCGCGAAAAATGCGAAAATTAATGTAGCGCGAAAATGTCCACGTTTCCCGGTGGGGGGGGGGGGGGGGGGTACTCACGTATATTGGCCATACGGCCGGTTACACAGAAACATTTTGTGGGTCACAAGCGGGTCACTTGACATATTTGACGTGAGTCACTTCTATTGTCTATGTAACTTACCTAGATGTGTGAAATGCATGACCCAGATCATGAAGTACAGTTACTCATCTGAGATATGACAATGGGTCAACTAACATTCTTGTTTATGTGACACACTTGATTATGTGCAAGTGTGTAAAGATCGAGTCTATATGAGTCATTTGACTTACTTGCTCTTGTGCTGGGTCATTCCAACCATGAACGTAAACAGGTAAACTGGCTCAGTTCCGTATAGTTACTGGTTAAGATCGACATCTGACCCACTTGTATTTTGCAAGTAGGTCAAGATCGATATCTGACCCACTTGCATTTTACAAGTAGGTCAAGATCGATAGCGGGCGCTGTAGAGCGAATGAAATTATGGGATGGGTCCCAGCCAACATCGATCGTGGGCCCACAGTGGGCCCTCATGGGACCCTTAATATTGTGTCCACTTTGGCCTGTGACCCCCTTTTCATCCATTAGCATTCCCTTAATAGACCCCAAATTCAACCAACAATCATAAAATGTGTGAAAATCTTATGAATTTGAGTTATGTAGCCTCACATTTTGCCTAAATTCATTTCATAAGGCAACATTTTGCCTAAAATTCCGTTTACCCCCCCCCCCCCCACCCCCCTCCCCTACGTAGAAGCAAGTTTCACAACAAACCCTGAAACTACTATCTGTGCTGAAACTTAAGTCTCAGCTGAAACGGTTCCAAGCTATAAACAATGCAATGCCTTGCTATAAATAAACCCGTAAATCCCCAAACCCAAGCACAAACGGAGCCAACTCGCACTACTTCCATGCACAAACCAAACCAACACTGTTCTAGCAATAAAACCATGACTAAACACTCTAGCCTTGATTCAAGGCGTACTGCTGTATGTCACTTATATAGCCTGTGTATCACATACTGTATGTTGCATGCCCATTGCCCCCGCCATTGCCCATTATCCATAGTAGGCCTAACCAGTACCACTACCAGCCACATATCCACACCTGTTGAAATATGTCAACAGGATTTTCATTTCCCTTAGGATAATAAAGCAATCTAAAAATCTGTCTTTTTCTTAGAGAGAGTAGCGATCTAATATTGGGAGATTATCTGTATTATGTAAAGAGTATCTTTGCTGCCCACGGACTTGCAGCAAGTCTATACACACTCACTGCAATGCCACACCACTACTTACCGTTGACGTCATAACTTATCATGTTATTAATCGGTTTTTAGTAAAACAACCTAACAGTAGCGCATGAGTAGTTAGCCTTTCATCAAGGCATTATTGGTTGTCCCGGTGTTTGACAGGTACATTTTCCGAGGTGTCTTTGACAAAGACTACATGGTTCGTAGCATGCGAATCCTCAATCATTTTGTTGTTGAATGGATCAGATCTGAGATCAGTTTCCACAATTGCCCATGATACACTGAGGCGCTTTACTTTTAATTTGATTACTGCTGATGATAGTATGGATTGTAAAAAGAAAATAACACCGCTGACACGTTTATGCAAGGTAAGATAACATTTTAAATTTAAAACGCCTAGGCCTATATACATTATTTTCCATTTAGGCTAAATTGACATTACAAGAAACACGGATGTTTGATTGAAAAGTTAAGTGTATAGGCCTATATCTGTGTTTATTTCTATATTTGCTTGCTTATATACTTGTTTGTTTGTTTGTTTGTTTGTTTTCCTTTTACTATGTGAACATGAAGACAATTTGTAATAATCTGTATATAATTCAATCAGTTCCAAATTTGCGAGAAATATTTGGTTTTTATCTATCCGCGCGCAAAAGTTATCCAAGCGTATACGCGCGATTTTGGCATACGCAAGCGTCACGCATACAATAACATTGCGCGCCATATTTCGCCATGTCCATTTAATGAGCAAATTTCTTCTCCGAAGTTTGATACCGCTCATTCACTTAAAAATCAAGTGGATAGTTTTGAAGTTATGATTGTTTCAATGACAACGACTCGACTAACATGACTAACGACAAAAAAGTTGCACTAAAATTTGTTTCCTGTGGGATACCATTGATCTTTCAATGTCCACTGTGTGCTATCTGAACCAGTCAGGTATCTGGATAAATATGGTAAAAGTATGTAAAGGGAGTCTGTACGCACCATAGGCCTAGCTAGACTTCATAAGTGTGTGGTTCGCACTCATTTTCAATGCGTAAAATCACATAGGCCTACTTATCAATGATAACCCATAAAAACCCAATTTTAGTGGAACAATTTTGTTGGTATATATGGTCATTGCAACAATCATAACTTCAAAACTTATATACACTCGATGTTTATGAATGAGCTACCAAACTACGGAGAAGAAATTAATTAATTAAATGTGTATCTCAGATTTGTCGTACTGATTATTGATTTTGGAAGGTGTATGTTTGTGACTGAGTGATAGTCAATACCTATTACCTACAATCATGTTCAAAACAGTTGAGACACTTGCTGCATGTCTTGAAAACGGTGGTCCCTCCCCCTAAACTCAATGTTGGTCCATACAGGCTGTTACAAAAAATATACAGTTTTGAAGAGAAAAAAAGTATCTCCCGTGAAATTTGTGTTTCGAGTTTTAATGGCGTGTAAGTGGAATTATCTTAGCTTTCGAATAAGCTTTGTTTCATGACAATCGATGGTCGGTAAGCAGAGATACGATCAATTGTCTAAAGTAGTCATGAAATCACCTGGGCCACTTTGGTTTAATCAATGGTAAAACCACTGGGATGAATATGAATGGAATCGAACCGGGAACATAGCAGTAGAGCGCTCTTGTTAGACAACAATGGTTCATTTCAAGTGGTTACAAGTGTTAACAAGAAGGTTAGGTCTTTACAAATAATTAGTATTTATTTATTTTATGAATATATTTATTCAAATGAAATTAAACTACCGTATATAACCAGCATTTGGCACGTTTTTATCTGGTTTTTATCTCTGATATACAGTGCGCCATCTCGCGATCAAAACGTCTTTTAAAAGTTTAATCTTAAAGGCACTTCCGAATCTCAACTGTTTGCAAAAGTCACATTACTCGCTACATACCCGAGATCCGCGTATACATCATATAAACCCCATGATGTAATGTTGATAGCTCGCGTACCGAAAGATTGGCTACAAACAGCATAATGTACGAACAAAATGCATGTCTAGAAATGTTTCGAAAAGTCATTCTGTTCATTTGAATGAAACCACGATTATAATCTGAAACAACATGAAATCATTTATTGGGCGAGAACCCTATGTTAAATACATACAAAAATAGAAATATAAAGCATTTTAACTTCCTATTTATAGGATAGAACTATCATTTGAATTTATGTCTGTTCAACTATTACCATTCAGTGCTCCGATAGCGTAATCGGTAGCGCATCAGACTTACAATCTGAAGACCGTGGGTTCGAATCCCACAGAGAATGTTTTGTTTTTCCCGTTACTATTATATTTAGTAAATGTAGAGATTATTTTAATATCGTTCAATCATAATATTATTTTGATTCCAGATACTTTTCATTTTATTTAATAGAATGATATTCTTACAGATTCAATGAGGTTTTAATTTGAATGTACTTATGTACTATCACCTCATGGGGGTGCATGTACATATACATGTATAGGTTTAATACATGCTTAGCGTTGCGTTATTGAATTATTGCAATACCCCGCCCATTGTTACACCATGGTTATTCACGCAATAATCTATCAGGCCAATTGTTATTGAAAGAAGTCAGCCGTCGTTGAATCGATTCTTATATCCCATCTGATCTGTTTGTAGTCAGAAGTCAAGGCATGAAAATACCGTCTATTTTGTTCGCCCCGGCCCGCCAGTAAATCGAGATTTCAAGAAAACAAATATAAATTGGGTCATTTACAACTCGCGATTATGACGGATTGCCTCCATCAATTGTGATCATCTTAGGCTCATTTTGAAGGGGAATTCCTATTTATTTAGGACATTATTTCCGATTTCACAAAAAACATGATTTTTGTTTAATTTTTGGAGTCGATAAAGAGGTCTTTTCAATGCGATCGTAAATATCATAATTTTGATGATTTATAGACGTCGTAGCAAAAACTTTGTGCACAAGAAATGTTCCTAACGTATTACACTTAATCAAAAATATGTTTATTTGTAATACATTTTTGGACAGGGGTCAGGGCCACGACTTTTATTCACCTACAGTAAAAATATACGCCATTTTCCAACCTACAGAGACTTAACCATTTTTCTAACAAAAGGTATTCATCAGGATTCGAACCGAGGAGGGGAGAATCCATTAGATTATTAGTCCATAGTCGTAACCGCTCGGCCATAACTACTCAATGACGTGTTTATGTGTTCTCTACATAATGAACTAGTGGTAAACTATTAAGTATTCGACGACATTTTAGCCAAATTGAACCCAGTTTCTAAATTGTATTTTAAATGTGAAAACGGTGTCGCTGCAAGCTAGTTTTGGATTCAATGTAAAGAGCAATACATCGATATGATCATAAAAGGTTATTAATTTAAAGCTTTTTAATGAGACAGGGGTCAGGGCCACAGGAAATATACCTTATTTTTTCAGTAATGACAAAAACATCTTCTTCAGAAAATGGCATTTTCAAGAAGAAGCGTCCCTGCAAACATGACTTAAGCATATCAAAATAATGGATTAATATTTTATTGCTCCCCTTAGTAAAAATCCCCTAGTCACATGGCGTTGAACCACATTTAAATGCCTTGATGTTGGCATTGTAGAAGGCTGACATTTTGGCATATTGAATTGCACAAGATCGACATCCTCTTTTCAAGGGAAAACAAAATTGCGTCGTATACAATAGACTCACTCAACCGTTGGCATCTGACTAGGGGGAGGGGTGGGGAGGTGGGTACCGCGCCATTTTGTCCCGAAGCAATGGTCATGACGTCATATTTTGGTCTATTTTCTGAACCTTTGTATTGGATTTACGTGCAAAATATATGCCCTTGGCATCATACTTTCCCGGGTGTGTGGGTGCACTTTAAATTTCAGATGTTCTAACATGGACGGATATCTAACCAATTTAATTTTAAAAAAACCACGATCCACACACCTCAGAATTGCAAAAAAAGCATAAAACAAGTCCACTTTTTTGTGCCTTTGAACAGAGTGGCGGCCGGGAATGTAGAATTTAACACAGTGCATTAACCCATGACCCATGATATAAATACATTATTTGCAAAGATTTTTCTCAATTAGCACGGTTAGTGTAGTGGATAGAACGTCGACATTGGGAGCGAAAGGTTGTGGGTTCGAGCTCCATTAGGAGCACTTTTGTTTTATATGCTGGATTTGCTTAGCCTGCCGGCATCATCTGTATGCTTGCCCACACGGACACCATGCACCACTGCTGGCGTTGACCGTATAAATTACGCCATTTTTTCTCTCTCGAAAATGTCACAAAAATTTACCGTTCTTTTAAAAATAAGGAGTATAATCACATTTTAACACATTTTGTGCGAGAGAAACACACACATTTGGCAAAAATGGCACAATAAAAATCCGTGGTCCACGACTATAATTGTGATAGTTTTATTATTTAACCATATCCATTTATTTATAACGAACGGATTTTTATTGTGCCATTTTTGCCAAATGTGTGTGTTTCTCTCGCACAAAATGTGTTAAAATGTGATTATACTCCTTATTTTTAAAAGAACGGTAAATTTTTGTGACATTTTCGTGGATCTCTGTGGCGTGCATAGGTTGGCCATGTCGTTGGCAATCGGAAATCACAGAGCATTTCGTTAAAACAGTGTAAATTATTTTTCAACGATACGTATCACGTGATAACCACGATCGTTTTCGCAAAATATCGCAAAATGGCGCGGTACCCCAACCCACCCTACATGTAGCATCTGACTGGGTCTATTTCAACGAAGCTACAAACATGACAAACAGATAATATGTTGGTACATGCACATGACCGTACAATCATATACGCCTAAACATGGGAAATTAGAATATCGATTAAATGACGAAACGATCGACTCTTTTCATAATAGCACAATTGGCCTTTCCCGGCTATAGGGTCTCAATAATTCAATGTACGCATCGCTGACCATGAACTAGTAAAAGTTTAACTGCATTCAAATTATGGAATTTAGACAATCATTCAAATTAAAAGTATCTTGTCCGTGGATTCACAAATATTATGGGGAACGATAAACAAACCCAACATAAAATTACTAAATCTAATATGATACTAACGAAGACAAAAAAACATTCTGGGTGGGATTCGAACCACCGGCCTTTCGATCATTAACCCAATGCTCTACCGATTGACCCAACGGCGCACTGTTGTTACAACATAAATAGATTTAAATAGATTACTATCCCATAAATTGGAAGTTAATAATGCTTTTAAAATTTATAGTTTTGTATGTTTTTAACATAGGGTTCTCGCTTAAAAATTGATTTGATGTTGCTTCAGATTGTAACTCTGGTTTCATTGAAATAAAGCGGAATGACTGTTAGAAACATTTCTAGACACGGATTTCGTTAACATTTGATGTTTGTAGCCACTCTTCAGTATTGCATCATGGGTTTTATCACACGTGTACGCGGATCTCAGGTATGTAGCGAGTCATGTGATTGTTGCCCGAGGGCAAACATTTGAGATTCGGAAGTGCCTTTAAGATTAAACTTTTAAAAGACGTTTTGATCGCGAGATGGCGCACTGTATATCAGAGATAAAAACCAGATAAAAACGTGCCAAATGCTGGTTATATACGGTATTTGAAGAAAAAAAATATATTGTTCTTTTTAATGTTCCTTGCATGATCACCTGACTATTTAATTTATACAAGTAAGATTGTATGATATTGTGAAAGTGGCCCAGCCCGATTTCTAGACGACTTAGTGGATTAGTCGTAACTTTTAAACGCAAGTAGTTAAAAAAAATGATTCTGGTAGCCAAAACGGCACTTAACACATAGTGTAAAGGATTGCATGATTTTAACATTGGATTAAAAATAAAATTGCGATTGTATAACTTTTTTTGTTAGAGTCTGTATAAAAGAATCGTCCAGCAAAGGGCTGTGGTATATAAGCCCCAACATTGATTTTTTTTCGGGGGGGGGGGGGGGGGGGGGGGGGGGCAGTTTTACATAAACTAGTTTTGACGATCATATTTTCAACTGACAGCTTTTTACTCATTTTGGAAGATATTTCATGCGCACGTGTATAGTGTTTCAACAGGTTTTGAACAAGATTGTATTAAAGCATTACAAAACTAATGTATACTAAATTCATATAAGTCCTTAAGTTATAACTTCATTAAAAATGTTCCAAATTATCTCATATTTGGCAATATTAGACAGCGATAATGTACAATAAGTATCGTTTATTTAAAATTTAAAAATGGGTTAGAAATGTATTCAATTTAAAGGGGCATTGTCTGAATTACGCACCCAAATGGTACTTTTAATAAAGGCTTCTTTTTCATGTTTATAAGATATAAGTAAAACAAATTAATAATGTCATTAAGTAAACTAATGATTTTGCTATAACCAACTTTTAACGTTATATCACTCAGAAGTCTGATGGGCCGGATTGGGGTGTGTGGTGAAGGGTAAGGGATGGGGTGGGGTCGGGTGTTTGTAGGGGATGACCGTTTATTTCATTATTTACGATATTATTGGTTGATCGTGGTTATTCGTCGTATGAATTCGCAAAATAGATACACTTTTTTAAAAGGAAAGAAGAAAAAATACTAGGTACAGATTTATTTATTTATTTATTTATTTATTTATTTATTTATTTATTTATTTATTTATTTATTTATTTATTTATTGATTGATTGATTGATTGATTGATTGATTGATTGATTGATTGATTGATTGATTGATTGATTGATTGATTGATTGATTGATTGATTGATTGATTGATTGATTGATTGATTGATTGATTGATTGATTGATTGATTTATTTATTTATTTATTTATTTTTTTTTTTTTTTTTTTTTTTTTTTTTTTTTTTTTTTTTTTTTTTTTTTTTTTTTTTTAATTTCATTTATTTATTTATTTATTTATTTATTTATTTATTTATTTTTTTTTATTTATTTATTTATTTATTTATTTATAATAATAATAATAATAATAAAACCATACTTATTGAGCGCATAACACAATTAAGTCCCTATGCGCTATCACAAACAAACAAACAAAACACACAGTAACATGAGTAACAAAAGACAAAACAAAAATAAATTAAACATTAACATTCAAATAGGTAAGTTTTTAGCAATGATTTGAACTGTTCAAGAGTTTTGGCGGATTTAACATGATATGGTAAATTGTTCCAAAGTTCAGCAGATGCATCTTGAAAAGAACGGCGACCATATGAAGTAGAAGGTGAAGACACATGCGCAAGAAGATATTTTGAGCCAGAACGAAGATTGCGAGTGGGCTCGTATTGTTGAATAAGATCTTGCAGATACATAGGAGCAAGAGCTCGAGTACATTTAAATGTTATCAGAAGAATCTTGTAGATAATGCGAGATCTGATCGGTAGCCAATGTAAGTCACGAAGGACAGGGGAAATGTGACAGCGAATCTTAGACAGCGTAACAAGTCGAGCAGCAGAGTTTTGAATCCGTTGAAGTTTTGAGATTTGCGTATCAGGGAGAGCATAAAGTAAACTATTGCAGTTATCGAGTCGGCAAGTCACAAAAGCATGAATAAGTCTTTCAGTTGTTGGCTGATCGAGATAACGCCGGATTTGACCTATCTTATAAAGAGCATGAGAAGCCGCACGACAAATGTTGTTAACATGAACATCCATCATAAGATCGTTTTGAAGGATAATGCCAAGGTTGCGGGCACTGGAAGCTGGCTCAATGTGAGAATCATTGATTTTTACTGATGAAATCGTAGAATTTTTCCTAAAGCGGGATGTAATATGGAGAACTTCAGTCTTGTCATCATTCAATTTAAGGTCATTAGCTGTGGACCAGGTTTTGATATCTGTCACACAAGCTTCCAGTCGCGAGATTGCACCTACTCTGTCATCATCATTTTTCAATACAATATATATCTGAGTGTCATCTGCATAAGTCATTTTGGAGATGCCATGAGAATCGATGATATCTTCTAATGGAGATGAATACATTGTGAAGCCTAAAGGGCCAAGTACTGACCCCTGAGGAACACCCTCATGCGGAACATGAACCGATGACTCGCGACCATTTATAATGACAGATTGTGAACGGTTGGTGAAATACGATTTAATCCATGAAAGTGCAGAACCTGTGAATCCATATTTATTTGAGAATCGCTCTAACAGTACTTGGTGATTTATGGTGTCAAAAGCAGCCGAGTAGTCCAATAGAATGAGAATGGCTTCATGACCCTTGTCAGCAGCGAGAAGTAGGTTATTATAGACACAAAGAAGCGCTGTTTCTGTGCTATGGTTACACCTATAGGCACTCTGCATTTTTCCATATAGGTTGTTCTCTGATAAATAATCTTGTATTTGGGCAGTACATGCACGCTCAACAGTCTTGGCAAGAAACTTAAGATTAGCAACAGGCCTGTAGTTTTTTAGAATTTCACGATCCAATTTAGGTTTCTTGATGAGCGGTGTGATGTGAGCATGTTTCAGTGCATCAGGGAAATGGCCTGCTTCTAACGAAGAGTTGACGATTCTAGTGATGATGGGAATGAGTTCTGGTAGACATTGTTTCAGAAGCCAAGTTGGTATTGGATCTAATCCACATGATGTAGATGGCGATTTCATGATGATTTTTGTGACTGATTCTTCTGAAAGCGTGGAAAAATTGGACAACACAGCACTGGTGGATTCAGAAAATTGCACAGAGAGATGATCTTTAGGAGAGTTGTGGAGCTCATCCGTAATACGTTTAATCTTGTCGGCAAAGAAACTAGAGAAGCGTTCAACAAGTGGGATGTCAGATTCAGATGGTAAAACTTTAGAAGATTTTGGTGAGGTAAGTTTATTCACTTTTTGGAAAAGTTGTCGTGAATTACAGCCATCAAATTGCTTCTTATGGTAGTCACATTTAGCCTCTTTAATTAATTGGTTATAGATGTGCGCTTGCTCCAAGAAGATAAGTTTGTGAATTTCAAGTCTTGAGGCGCACCATTTACGCTCACACCGACGGACCTCTTGCTTAAATTTGCGAATATCCTCCGTAAACCAAGGGGCATGGGGTCTACATGTAATTGTTCGCGTTGTAAGAGGAGCATGCTTGTCAAGTAATGTTGACAGGACAGATTCATACTTGGAGATCAACAAACCAATATCAGAGAAAGAAGCCAAAGATGCACACAAAGGAGAATTAGATATATCATCACGAAAAGCGTTGACATCAAGTTCACGAAATGAGCGTGTTTTTATTTCCATTTTGACCGGATCTGGTCGTCCAATGTACAGCGAACATTTGATGGCAGCGTGATCAGATGGCAAATAACTGGTCTTAGTAATATTTGACACTAAGTTGTCAGGTGCGCGGGTAAGAATCAGATCAAGGGTGTGACCATCACGATGAGTTGGACCTACTACATGCTGTTTCATGTTAGCAGAATCAATGATGTCACGAAATATTGATGCCTCACGATCAGATATAATCTCCACATGAAAATTAAAATCACCGGCAATCATCACATTCTCTGGTGTACAAGAGATACATTCAAGAAATTGGGAGAATTCACGAAAAAACATTGGTGCAGTAGATTGTTTGTGTTTTGTTCTCTGTGGACGATAGATAATTATCAGGCGTAATGGACTTTGTGATCTTGCTGATATGGATAAGTCAATATATTCAAAAGAGTCATATGTTGTGGATGGCATCAGACGCACATTAAAGTTTTCACGCAAATAAACCAACACACCACCTCCTCTCCTGTCATTTCGTGGTACATGGTGTAATTGATAGCCCGGTAAAGTGGTAGTCAAATCTGCTAATGTGTGATCATCTCTGTAGTCACCATTTAACCAGGTTTCCGTGATCGCAAGAATATCGATGCGGTTGGCAATTACTAAATCAGCGATAATGCATGTCTTAGATTTTATCGATCGGGCATTCCATAAAGCAAATTTTGAAAAGATACGTCTGACTGGAGAATAGAATTTCTTAGGTTGAGTTACAGACTTTATAGCTTTATCTGGAACAGATGCATTTCTGTTGGATTTTTGAGTCCGTATTCGACGTTTTGTGCCTTTAGTTCCACGGTGAGATATTTTACGCAAGCATGGGCGTAAAAGGGCAGTTATTTCAGTTTGCGTTGGTTGCGTTAGATTCAATTTACAATCGGTGCCTATTTGCAAAAGTTCCTCTCTAGTATAACCAAGTATAGGACGGTCTTGATGCCGGCGTGATTGGTCATCATGTAGCGAAGGTCCAGGATTAGGGTTGATGTCATTACTGAGTGTGAGCAATGATTGGAAAGTTGGTGACCCATTGATATAATAGGCAACATAGGGTCCAAGAAATCTGCAGTTTTCATATTTTGATGATATATTCTTGAAGATAGAGTCAAGCTTAGATGTACAAGCATTTTTCTCTAGCTTTTGGAAATCATCCAAACAGTCTAAGAAGACAGCTCCAGACAAGATAATTAACAGGTAGTAAATTGCCATTGTTAGTCAATGAAGCATTGTTATCATAACAAACAAGTAAGATATGCTGACAATAGAGTATCAGATTAACAAATGTCAAGTGTGTAGATGATCCCATTTATTTATTTATTTATTTAATTATTATTGACAACCATTTCTGGTTAGACTACGACATTTGAATAGAGTGCTCAATACCGTAAACGGTAGAGCGTATAAAAATTCAGAGGTATAGACCTTCCGGAATATTATCGCTACTCTGAGTTTCATGGACAATCCCATACGGTCATTTTGTCCAATCGTCAGGCGAATAGATGCTTCTCTGATCGCAGATCTAGCACACATATGATAATGCAAATACACAATCAATGGTGTTTTTGATCAGCGATCAGAGCAGCATAATATTCCCGAAGCAGTCAGGTATAGTGCCAGTTAAACTTCTCACCGTTCCTGATCAAATATAAAACCTGGTAACCTGTTACCTACATTCCTGATAAAACTAAAGATATATATTGAATCGTAAATGTTGGTCCACATTATTATTTATAGATTAGTTTATTAATATTATATACGTTTATTTCACAACTAATGTTTGACAGAGCTAATAAATGGATAAATTAACACATAATTGATTATAGCCAAGGAAGGCACCTTCGTTGGTATAGCGAAAGCCTCTACACTGCAAAAACTCCGGTGTTAAATATGCAACACTGAGCCGGTGTTACGCTCCTGGTGTTAATGTTGGTGTTAGGTCAACACCATAGGAATAACAGTGTAGCAGTGTATCCATCCGATCCGATAGTTTGGGTAAAGCGGTAATTATTAGAACAATGGGGTGTGTTCATCCTCGTTCTATCCCCTATAATATTCAAATCAATAGCCTAATAAATAATGATACAATGTATTTTTATAAAACCCGGGTATTATAATCATCATGCAGGATCGCACCGATCACACGACACACGTATACATTATTGAATTTGAACACTGTTTATGATCAGATCATAAACGGTGGTGACATACGGGCTTAGATAGATAACTTGCATAATATACCAATGGCATGTTGTTGTTGCATAATTAACGTTGGAATAGTGCAATAGTTTGAAGTGCCTTACAATTAAATTGAAGTTCGAATTTGATTGCGCTAAATTTCAAATAATTGTGGAAGCAGTTTGCGTTCAGCTTTTATATTATTAAGTTAAAATATGTTATAGCCTAAAGATGTTTTGGTTTTTTGGATCATCACTATACATGCTATATCAGCAACAACATTCAAATGACGTGAAATGGCTTAATTATTTATTTATTTATTAGGACATACACTTTTGGAACAGTGGCAAACGTCTTCTCGACTAATGCGTCCATAAACATCACACAATGTTTTAAAATACAAAAATATAAATGGAAATATTAGTGGTTTATTATAATAATTATATATGTAACCGTATATATACTGTTGGGCAATTTTAGTCAAGTTTTGGTTTTATAATTAAAATGCTAGTATTATCGGTACCGTTTTCTACTACATACCATGGAAGTAACCCAAGACATCTGCTAGAGAAGATGAAATGCGAAACGAACCATGTGCATAATTATTACTATTAGACAAACAAATGATTCTCTCAATTACGAAAATCGTGATATTGTAACAGTATGATAGCACTGATGAGCTCTGAGACTAGAGTTAACATCAGTATTATTCGCCCTTATATAAAGTTAGCCGGAGAGTTTAATACCAAACAATGCCGCCTCACCTGAAAAAAGATTGCCCCACAATGTGTAGTATAATCCAGCGTGACACGGTTCACAGAACAGAACGGTAAGATTAAAGGTATAGATGTTCCGATTTTCAACTTGAAGTTTTCTATTAAAAACGTCGTGTCCCAAAATTTGAGATGCATAGCTATTAATAGTATTATGGTTCTTATTTTAGACGCACAAGATGCTGTGAACTGTACCCATTGAGTAGTACACAAACTATATCGGTGGTAGCCACCATTCGCGGTAATTCAACGCTATTTCGTCGATTTCTCTGTCATTATACCGAATTAGGCCGTCAAATTTCAGTATGATGATGAGAAAAATACGAGCTTTCATATGATATGAAAATCTCCGTATGTTTGAAATAATTCTGTGTTACGAAAATGTGATCGGGTCATCTACCTTTAATCGGCTGGCTGTTTTTACTGGGAAACTTGCCGTTTCTTACCGGTACCAAACCTGGTTTGTGAAGGTTTTTGCGGTTACAAACAATACCGATTCTTAACGGTATCTGACATGTCTGTTTCTACTCATGCTATACTGGGCAAACGTACCGGTATATTAACGGTATATGTTCCACAGTAGAAACACGCTCATTACCAACTTTTGTGTTTAGTTGGGGTACCAGGGTTATAAACATCTCACCAGTACTATGAACCACATTTATTATAAGCCTAATGTACAAATCCAGGAAAGACTTGCACGAATTTACCGTAGTTATAAACCCGGGTTATAAACATCTATTAACATAGACTTGCACGAGTCTACCGTAGTTATAAACCCGGGTTATAAACATCTATTAACATAAACTTGCACGAGTCTACCGTAGTTATAAACCCGGGTTATAAACATCTATTAACATAAACTTGCACGAGTCTACCGTAGTTATAAACCCGGGTTATAAACATCTCACCAGTACTATGAACCACATTTATTGTAATGTACAAATCATTTTTTACTTATTTAACATGCACCTGAAAGAAACATGCTGCCACATCAATTAAATATTGAAAGACATCAAACACACTCTTGAGTAATTACTACGATGCGGTGTGCTGGTGTCACCCGGCTCGGCAGTTTTTCGATGAAATAATGGCCCCAGGGTACATAGATGGCGAAGTATACTGAGCCATGTACACTCTTAGAAAAAATGGTTCGTTTAAGAACCCTTTTTTGTCCCGCGGGGAGCACCTTTTGGCCTGCAAGGTTCTAAAAAGAACCTTAGAATGGTTCTTTGAAGAACTTTCAAATTTTAAATAAGACATAAAGGTATATTTACTTTTTTGTTTTTATGTAATATGCAAATTCAAGAGAAATGTAAACAAATTTAGTCCTTTTCAACTGTTAAAAATCATTTCTTCTTGGCTAAAAACATTTTTTACCGTTTTACCAAGAACCATTGAGGGTTCTCCATAATTTTTCCCCAAAAGGTTCTTGAAGCTTGAGGAACCATTTTCTTGGCTAAAGAACCCTTTTAGAACCTTTTTTGGTTCTAAAAGGAACCCAATGAAATTTCTATAGGGTTCCTTTTAGAACCAAAAAAGGTTCTAAAAGGGTTCTTTAGCCAAGAAAATGGTTCCTCAAGCTTCAAGAACCTTTTGGGAAAAAATTATGGAGAACCCTCAATGGTTCTTGGTAAAACGGTAAAAAATGTTTTTAGCCAAGAAGAAATGATTTTTAACAGTTGAAAAGGATTAAATTTGTTTACATTTCTCTTGAATTTGCATATTACATAAAAACAAAAAAGTAAATATACCTTTAGGTCTTATTTAAAATTTGAAAGTTCTTCAAAGAACCATTCTAAGGTTCTTTTTAGAACCTTTTAGGCCAAAAGGTGCTCCCCGCGGGACAAAAAAGGGTTCTTAAACGAACCATTTTTTCTAAGAGTGTATGGTTTCCCCGTGGCCTAGCGGTAGATGGGTTCGAGCCCGGGGGAGTGGGGGCCCTTTTCCCCTCGCTATTTGGCCACGGAAAAAAAATCTTTGGAAAAGGTGCCTCGGGGGTTAGGGTTTATGTAGCGATTTTCCCACTGTTTTTCTTTTTCCATTTGTTTTCTAATTTTAGTCTCATTAACCCTAACACTCTTGAGTACTACGAATTACTACGATGCGGTGTGCTTGTGTCACCCAGCTCGGCAGTTTTTCGATGAAATACTATGGCCCCAGGGTACATAGATGGCGAAGTATACTGATCCATATATGGTTTCCCCCCGTGGCCTAGCGGTAGATCGTCTGGGTTCGAGCCCCGGGGGCGTGGGGACCCTTTTTCCTCTCGCTATTTGGCCGCGAAAAAAATTTATTTGGAAAAGGTGCCTCGGGGGTTAGGGTAAATATCTCCTTATTCTTATTTACCTGTGTCCTTTTAATTTCTTTCATGACAGTTAAAAAATAGAAAAATATCCTGTTCTTCTACAGAATGGTACAAACAGCATACCATCCCCACCACCAGCAGCAAAGCGAGTAGATAGCCTACCACCACCACCAGCACCAGCAAAACGAGTCAGAGTGGAAGAAACTCAAGAGAGCCTACCACCACCAACACCAGCAAAACGATCAAAAGTGGAAGAGGATCAAACATTAAAGTAAGAAATAGTTGAGTCATTTAGTTTAGTTTTATTGGCATATCAAAACACAGAGATACAATACATTAGATCATTATACAAATCTTAAAAATTAAAACAATTTACACAACATATTTTATAAATGAAAACCTATAATGCCAAGGATAGCCCAGAAAGCCCTAAAAGGGCTTACTTCCACGGGGTCCTTAAAAATATTAAAACAACACATGATATATTAAAACATCATTATATATTTGCAAACAAAAATGATTGCACTTTCGATGAAACAACTGTAGGGCCTATATAAAATCAAGATAGAAAGTGGCTTTTTACTGCCTTTTTGAATCGAACTGTTGCACGTGGGTTTTGGATGTTTTAACATGAGTTGGTAGCAAGTTCCATTCCCGAATAAAATGTGAAATGTATTGCACTGCTGACCTTTAGCTTTTGGAACCAGAACAATTGTTGCACTGCCCCTGGATTGATGTACCTGTGGGTGTTGGAACATTTGGTAAAATGAGAATTCAGGTACTCATGGTGCTATTTCATTATAGATTTTAAAAACATGATTGAGTTTAAGTTGTTTAACGCGGTCTTCAACTTACAACATTCCCAGCTTCTTTAATTCTTCATCACCAATGTGGGACCTGGGCTCCAGCTTCAAAATGAAGCGAATCAACTTATTTTTCTACTGAAGATAGCATTCATCGTGTACATTGTCCACGCATGCGAATGTTTTAAACATAACGCGCAAAATACAAATGTACATAGAAATAATAAGCAATATACGACGGGTATTAAACAAATGATATAAATATTTTTAAACAGGTTCGCCGTCGGGGTAGAAAAGAGACAATAATGGGAAAACGATCTCGCCTGGGAATCGAATCCAGGATCTGTTGCTTGCTTGGCAACTGCCTTATCCACTGGGCCACAAGACCTCGCATGGTAAAGCATCTGAAATTCAAACATAAGCGATCTCGTTTCCCAGTCTCCTGCCACAAGTATTACCCGGAGTAAGGCAGTTGACAAGCAATCAACAGATCCTGGGTTCGATTCCCGTGAGAGATCGTTTTCCCATTATTGTCTCTTTTCTACGAACCTGTTTAAAAATATTCATAATATACAAATTTACGTATGGCGATGCGCTTTTTCAAATGACTATACATCTCCAAAACGGAAATTTAGAAATCTATAAGTTTTGGCATTTAAACTTACATTTTAACACTGAAGCTACTGCAATGTTTATCAACAAACGCAACGGTCTAGGGATTGGACTGTCGATATATGCTTGAGGTCACGGGTTTTTTTTACCTCGGCACCCAAAAGGTAGTTTTGTTACATTTTAATTTTGTTTTTGTATTTAGGCTATTGTATTTGTGTAACCCTCTATGAGATTGGCTTATTTTAAGGGCAATTTGATACTCTTTAATAATCTGAAGAGAGATCAAATGTATCATTTTTGATTTTATACAGCTCGTTAAATCATAATTAGTCAGGGTGGTTGAGGAAGTGGAGGAGGAGGAAGTGGAGGAGGAGGGGATAATTTTCTATATGGTTGAAAATGGAGCTTTGTCCTGTAATAGAGCGTTCTAATTCTTAGTCTTATGCCAGTTTAGTTCTAAATGATGCAAATATGCTTTACATCATATCCTTAAAGTATTAATTAAGCTAATTAACTAGTTTTCAAATCTGATTAACGAAGTAGGATGAACCATGTGCATGTATAGTCAAAAATCCGTTTTTTCTAGGTTTCAACATTTTACTTGAAGGAAAATAGGAAAAGAGCTATCAAGGCTTTGATTTTAAGGTAAAAGCAATTAGTCCTAATTTGTATTTGCATAATTTAGTTATTTTTTTCAGTATTTAAAATTTCGCATTTTGACCACCCTGTATACATATTTCTTAATAAGCTGACCAATTAATATTGCACATGGCTGGATGGGTAATTTACTCAATTACAAGGTCCTGCATTTAGACAATGTAAGAAAAAAAGAAAATCATCATTTTGTATAACATTTTAATTGTTACACCCTGTTTAATGTTTAGGTCACCCTGTATAATTGATTTCCAGTTACCATATTTACAATCCTTACACTCTAAATGTGAAAGAGTGAGATATCACTCTAAATTTTAAGAACCTTCTTATTTTGGATCGTGTCCATCGTCAACAGGTTACTATTTTCGTTGCATGGGCGCCTTCATCGTTGAAATCTAACTGTTTAACAACAGAATGGTGGCGCACTAACTATAATATCAGGCGAGCAGACGGCGCTAGGCACGATCATACACGTAAATCCTGGGGATAGAGATATCCTCCACGCCCCCATCCCCCCGCCCCGAAATGGTATGCATTATGTGTATAAGATGCCAATTAATGTCAATTATTAATGTATTGGGAGTTTATCTAAATGTTCCTGAAAGTATTCACAACTGCACGAATCCAGTTTTTAAACTACATAATTGTTCAGCTTCTCAGGGGTCACATCCCCCTCAGACACCGCGTGCAACGGTGCAATTGGCGCTAACGCCTCAGTCAATCACCCCTACTCCAAGCCAAAAGAGAGTTACTCCATTGGCCACGATTGGCCTATCTGCTTTTCGCATGGTCCTTAAACTGCAAAATCGATGTTATGAGAAATAAGCATTTAAGCTTACATGTTTTTTACGATTTTGTGAATCCTTAGTGTAATTGGTGAACATTTTTAACAATATAAATTTAAACAGTTTTATCAATAGCTTCCAAGAATTATCCCAGTATGCAAAAATCACAAAACTGAAAACACGTTTAATGATAAGACGATAATTGTATCATTATAGGAACAGGGTGTCCCAAAAGTTTCGATAATACAGCATCAATTGATTCTTATTGAAATTAACAGGCTCTTATTATAAAGAAATTACAACAAGCGTCCAACTTAATGTTCATCATTACGTTTAACATGTTGAATATTCTATTTGTTTACAGAATTCCTGTTCAAGAAAGTCTACCGCCAGATTATCTACAATTTATAGCCGACAATGCCAGGTGAGAAAACACCAACCTGCAGTAAAATACGTGATTAAAAAGTATAGTACCGGTCCCAAAAACTATGCTTAAACATGCGTATTCCCCCTTTAGGAGTCAACATTTTCCCATTTTTTCGGACAATTAAAACACACACCAAAAAAAAACACCAAAAATGACTCCGTAATACTTGTATGCGCGGGGTATATGGAACAGATTTCTTAGCCTAACAAGGCCAACAAAAACACGCGGCAGCCGATTGTTAGATTTTTGTATTCGATTTTGTTTTTTAGATTTTTTTATTTTATTCTTAATTTTAAAAAATCATACAAGCAATGCCCTGATTCGGAAAGATATTTTGTTAGGCCCTATATTACATCTTGTATCAGTGGAAATAAGTCATATTTTTGTTGACGTTTGCTAACCGTGTTAATTTCATTTCCATTTATGTTTATTGCAGTGAACGGCATTTGTGTTAATATCAGTATCAACACAAACACTATTCGGCAGAGTGCTTCGGTGACCTGGGAAAGATCCATCCATTCGTGACGTGACGCTTCATCATGTTCATTGAGCACCTTCCTCTAAACTAACACGCTATCAATATAATTCAATGTGCAATTTAAGCTTTTATAGTTATTCTTGAAAATAAGTAAGAAAATACATGAGACGCCCCGAATATATCGGTACTAACTCTAAAAATATCTCATGCGTCATAATCTGAAATGTGCCTTACTCTGAAATATTATGTCAACTGAAATAATTATGTTATACTTTGAAAACATGCTCAATATTCATTCGACCATGATTCGACACAGGCATGTTGCAGCACATGTTGGTTAAACCACTGTATATGTCACTGAAGATAAAGTTCTTGGTGTGCGCATCCAAAACAGCCTTAAATGGGATGTCCAGGTGGACAGTACGTTGAAAAAAGCTAATTCCCGTTTGATTATGCTTCGGACTTAAAAACGATTCGGTTTCACTAAAGATGAGCTCAGTGTTGTATATAGTGGATTTGTCAGACCAATTCATGAGTACGCCGATGTGGTATGGCACTCGAGTGTTTCAGCTACTCAGTCTAAACAAATATAATCAACTCAAAAAAGGGCATGCAGAATAATCATTGGCCGTAATTATACTTCTTACGAGGATGCTTTAAACATTTGCAAATTTGACACCCTCTCTGGTAGACGTGAAGGGCACTGTCTTAGGTTTGCCGAAGGGCTTTCCAAATCAAATCGCACCATTTTTCTAATACCGCCTACCAGAGCGGAGTGTCATGGCCGGTTTTTACGCAATAATAGTAAGCTTTCTCAGCTGCCAGCCAGGACTAATAGGTCCAAAACAGTCCTGTGCCCTATTTTGTGCAGCTTTTAAATATATAGGCCCAGGATTTCTCTGCACCCACTTCTATTTTTATAATGGTATTTGCTATGTACATAATGAACGTCGATATTTTTAATGTGTTTTTAACAATCTATATATATGCGCAATATTCTCTTTTATATTAATTGATAAGTTACCTTGCCTTTGATTTTCAATGTTTTTTATCATGTAAATTTCATGTAATTTGGCCTTAGGGCCACGACTGTGAAATATTAATATATAGGCCCAGGATTTCTCTGCACCCACTTCTATTTTTATAATGGTATTTGCTATGTACATAATGAACTTCGATATTTTTAATGTTTTTTTAAAAATCTATATATGCGCAATATTCTCTTTTATATTAATTGATAAGTTACCTTGCCTTTGATTTTCAATGCTTTTTATCATGTAAATTTCATGTAATTTGGCCTTAGGGCCACGACTGTGAAATATTAATAAAATAAATCAATAAATCAATCAATCAATCAATCAATCAATCAATCAATCAATCAATCAATCAATCAATCAATCAATCAATCAATCAATCAATCAATCCATTTGAGCTGGGATCATGTGTTTGGGAATAGAGACCTAGGCCTACCTAAACCGTACGTGTCTTAAACTGCACGCATCAGTAGTTTATAGACGTTATTCATAATTGGCGATTTCATGTCTAAAGAGGGGGACATACTCCATAAACATACAATCTCGTACTTTTACTGCAATGTAACGAACTGTGAACGTCTACATTTTCCTAGATAGTGTCGGTTACCAGCAAACATTTCATTTCAAACTAGTGGAATAGATAGTTTATACGTTCAAGTTTATTTCACGAATGTAATAAGGTCAAAATATTGAACATCTCAGAAGTATGAAGCATTTTTTATGACTAGTGCAAAGTTCACCACGTTGAAATCACTCTCGACTCGGCTACATCGTTAGCCTCGTTTTCGGAGCACTAATTGCTCTGAGCATGCTCAGTTGGCTAGCACGGCCCTCTTTTGACGTAAATGCGCCAATTATGAATAACGTCTCGGATTGCTGTTTATTCCTAGTGTGGTCTATGCCGGGGGTCTGTTGGAGCTACATGTAGGACTCGTACGGTTGTTATTCGGGACAGTCACATTTCTTACTTACGCCGGTCAGCCTTTGGGTCATTGATCCCGTTGGATTAGACGGTCATTTTGGAGGGAAAACTTTAAACGCTATTACGGTGGCTAAAAAGCATGTAATGTATTGAAGTGATTTAAAATTTCTAGTAAAGGTTAATATAATAATTTGAAGATGAGGTCCTGGGTCCTAATCGTGATGTGTTCCCTCTAAAATAATCCAAGACACCTGATCTACATCTATATTGATGAGACTGCTCGTGCCACGATAACAGTTTATAAACAAAACAAATATAACAAGAGAAAATTATTAACAAGGTAATTATTTCTTACTATAGCAACCAATGAGCAACCAATTAACCTTATAGTATAATCTTTATTTTCATATATTAACAAGTGTTATCGTATATAATATTTAGTCAAATAATTATACACATAATATGTTAATATAGATATCATACGTAGAGTCTTATTTTATAATAGTGTATAATATGATAACCTGTGACGTAAAACGTGATATAACATATATGTTCATCTTCTTTCTATTTGTTCTTCATTTCAAAACATAAATATTATTTATTCTATATTCCAGTACACTTGGCAATCGTTTTGGTAATGCTATTATACTGCTAACTTGGCAACCACTATGATAGATTCAAAACTGCATTGAATAACACTTTTTAAGCTATGATTTTTAAATATACGCCTTTGAGACTTGAGTAAATAACAATATTTTGAAATCGTGGTTCGCGCGCAACCGTTGTTCAAAATGACGTCATTTTGCGCGAATTATCAAAATCAAATTTGTGGTCCGAATTAGAAGACGAACATTATTTTGTTTGCTCTGATTTATGATATGTTGTCTTTATATAGTTTCCGAAATAGCTGCTCATATACAGGAATCAAACATTAAAATGAATTTGCCCCGATTTTAATATTAACACTTTCCACGAGGCAGGCTTCTGCAGACGACATTCCAAAATATCTCAAACTGTTTAAAAAAATGTCAAAATTGTTAAATTTCATAACCATATTTGGAATCACCATGTGAAATGCATTGAAATAAGTACAAACATGCCTCGTATTGGTTCAGTAATCCTTGCGATAGACTTTGAAAATTGGGAAAGGTTTCTGAAAATCTGGTTTTTTTTATATGTAAAACCAATAGCCGCGTGGAAAGTGTTAACGTTAACTTCTGTGACCCGGACGCACGTCACGCTGGATTCTACGCATTGTGAGGCAGTCTTTTCCAGGTGGGTCGGCATTGTTTGGTACAAAAAAAGGTCAAATTTCTCGGCCCATTGACTAGGATCGATAAACTTAGCGGTCACTTTTCGCGAGTAGACACAGAGGGGATTAAAAAGTTAAAACTTAACGTTAAACTTTGCAGTGCCCCAGTAGAAACACGCTCTATGGTTGAGATATTTATGAACGTATTACTAACACTTTGCATGCGGCAGGCGTCTGCAGATGACATTCCAAAGTGTCACAGAATGTTTCAAAATTTTCAAGATTGATGACTTTCATTACCATCACCATTAGAAATGCATTGAAATAACTACAAACATGCATAGTATTGGTTCAGTAATTCTTGAGATAGACTTCGAAAGTTGGGAAAGATTTCTGAAAACTCTGTTTTGTATTATGTAATAAAGTGTTAACATTCAACTGATTGTATGCAGGGTGAGTAAAAAAAAAGTGTACTCAAATTAAAATAATTATTAAAAATATTTATTATCAGAATATGAAGGCACCCAATGTATGTGGCAATAGATGCATTCATTCACTGACATCAGCAAAAAGAATCGTGACATTTAATGGTACCGTTTACCAGGTATGACTATTTTAGTAATAGTTACAGCATTTTGAAACACAATATTGAATATTTTACTCAATAATGCTTGATATTAATGAACGAGTGGATTCATGTATGGTACACAATAGCTAACTAATAAAGACAATTGAAACATTCTCAGTTATTTTTTCAAACATTAAATGCGAAATAATGACAAAACAATGTCATTATAATTTGGCCATACACTTGTAAACAATAATTGGATTTTCAACTGACCCCCCTCCATTCATTTGAGATTACAATGATGATTTATAGAAAACATCAATGTGTTGTTTAATTTATACATCTTATATTCAAATGTTCTGTGGTTTGTCATGAATGAACATATGTTTTTTCTGCTCAAATTGACCTGATTGTCAACATGTTTTCTGGACCAAAAAATGGAAATGTTTGAGCACTTCTTGCATATTAGTCTCAATGTTTAATTATTCAAGCTTAACAAGATGGCTTCATGAACGTTTTCTAGACCGATTTAGTTTAAAAAAAAACTGGTATAAGGTTTCGCACGTATTATAGTTTCAATGTTTAATTATTCAATAAACATTATTTAAAGTTAAGCACACTTTTAGTTGTGTTGTCCCCAAACAAGTTTGAACAAAATGCATACATACGCCAAGGTATGAACCGGGGTATAGTATGAACATGTACAAAATAAAAACATTCATTTGGGAGCTGCCTGAATCCTTTGTAGATCATATATTAGTTTGTACAATCCAACAATGCCAAAAAAGAAATCAGGTCTAGTCTAAAGACAGCCAATATGTGTCCTCATCCTGGGGACCTGAAGTCCCTGGGATTGCGACAGGAACTTTTGTATTTTGGTTGACTGACACAATTCATTGCAGGCATTGGCCTGTGGAGAAATGCTAACAAAATGCAAAACAAAAGTGCCAATAAAATATATGGATAGTTAAATCTAGTTACGAAGGGTAGTCGTTGGACCATGATATTCTTCACATAATAATAATAATAATAAAACCAACGACGAATTTGACATAGATAAAACATTAATCAAATTGACTGAATCTTAATCCAAGGTTCAATAACGGACCATTTTTTTTAAACAAATGGAAATTTTTGAGCACTTCGCGCGTATTAGTTTCAATGTTTAATTATTCAAGCTTATCAAGATGGCATCAGAAACGTTTTTTTGGACCATTTTAGTTTAAAAAAGTGTTTGCGCACTTCACGCGATTTAGTGAATTACCATTATATTATTTAAGATGGCTACAGAACGTTTTGTAGCTGGACCTTGTTACAATTGACATTTTTTAATAATGATTCAAACTAATTCGTGTGCAGGAACTTTTTTTGGACCATTTTAGGTAAAAAGAACTGAAACTTTTTGCACGCCTTGCGCTCATTTTTTCTACAGGTTTCAACATTTAATGAAACAATATGGTTCTCGATGAAAACATTTTTCTTGGGGCCCGCGGGCCCAGAACCACACACCGGAAAACTGGCCACTCGCCCCGCAGGCACCGCATACCTGATGCATGGTATAATGTAAACTGCTCACAAAAAGTATCGAAACACTTAGAAATGATCCAATATAAAACGGCTCGAAAAGGTATGCATTAATCGAAGCAAATAACCAAGTGCATAATTTTGTTCTGCGTATTTTGACACCTCAATCGTTGAGATACGATGTTGCGGAGCGGAGTTATTGTCATTTCAATGATCGTGGGTCCAATTTCCAAGGTGACACTCTCATCCCTATTGAAAATCACGAATCTGATCATTCTAAACAGTAATGCAAACCTCTTTCTATAGGATGATTGTCACTTTTGAAACTGGACCCACGACCATTGAAATGACAATAACTCCGCTCCGCAACATCGTATCTCATCGATCGAGGTGTCAAAATACGCAGAACAAAATTATGCACTTGGTTATTTGCTTCGATTAATGCATACCCTTTCGAGCCGTTATATATTGGATCATTTCTAAGTGTTTCGATACTTTTTGTGAGCAGTTTATATCATATATATAGCCATGGTATAAGCCCCCCGGGTCAACACCATCATGCACCCACACGCCTATGGTGTCTGAGCGTTTATCAATTTGACTCTGTCGTGCCTGTCTGATCACTCAGCGAATCCCGGTGAGGGAGATTGCCAACCAGTCCTCCGAACCAACCGCCCGATTAGTTAGCCTTTCATCAAGGCATTATTGGTTTTCCCGGTGTAGGCGGTGTTCTATAGGTACATTTTGCGGATGTCTTTGACAAAGACTTACACGGTTCGTTGCACCGGTGTTGCACGCGCCGAGATAATCACCGGCGTCAATCATCTTTTTGAATGGATCAGAATCAGATAAGTTTCCACAATTGCCCATAGCATGCAGGGAACTGAGGGAATACTTCACTGAGGGAATACTTCACTGCCCATGATACTTAGTAAATGAAACAAGCGCTTTACTCTTGATTTGATTACTGCTGATGATAGTATGGATTGTAAACATAAACGAACACCGCTGACACGTCTATGCAAGGTAAGATAACATTTTTAATTTAAAACGCCTATATACATTATTTTGCATTTAGGCTAAATTGACATTACATATTACATTAAACATTGATTGAAAAGTGTATAGGCATTATTTTGCATTTAGGCTAAATTGACATTACATATTACATTAAACATTGATTGAAAAGTGTATAGGCCTATATCTGTGTTTATTTCTATATTTGCTTGCTTAAATACTTGTTTGTTTGTTTGTTTTCCTTTTACTATGTGAACATGAAGACAATTTGTAATAATCTGTATATAGTTCAATCAGTTCCAAATTGGCGAGATATATTCGGTTTCTTATCTATCCGCGCGCAAAAGTAATCCAAGAGTATACGCGCGATTATGGCATACGCAAGCGTCACGCAAACAATGACACTGCGCCATTGCGCGTCATATTGCGCCATGTCCATTTAATGAGCAAATGTCTTCTCCGAAGTTTGATAGATAGATAGACTTTGATAGATAGATAGACTTCTGGAAAAAAGTCTTGGAACGCTTTCCTGTGATTAACGGTAAACGGTTACCCACTCCCCCGGGCAATGTTGAGGGATGCCAATGACTTCAGCAGCTTGCTAGAATGTCCCAACATTGATTGATGGGATCTCATTTGAAGGTGTTCAGATACCTACCTATATAAGCAGAAGACAATACGCATTAATCAAATAGCTTGGAACAGTGTTCGGTCCGGTTGCCCGACGGGACCAAAATTAGCCACGGACAACCAAAATTCACTTATGCAGTTGTCCGGCGGGCAACCAAAAATCTTACTAGAAGTAAACGTATGAATTTAAATATTTCATAGAACTGTGAATGAAACAAAATCAACAGCTAAATACTAAAATAATTCAAGTTTCATACGAAAAAGTATCCATCTAATCATCGACATTCCTCGTACTTCCATGATCTCATTTGGCCCTTTATATTTGTGCATGTATCCTATTTATACTGTACGCATGGTAGCCATAGTCTGTATCAGCAGTAACGTGAGTAATACAATGTACATGTAGTAAATCGCATAAGTGTTTATTGATATATCATCTCTCTTTCGTTTACGTGTGATTGGCTATTTACGCTCTCAAGCTACTAAAACGACAAATCAAAATATACAGCAACCCTAACCCTACTTACACATGTACCTTAAATAACCCAACTTAAATTGTCAACTCAACATTTACACTTATATCATGTGATACAAGTATAAGTTGTTCAATGAGTGCCCGTGAGGGCACGAATGGAACATTTACGCCTACATGGCCAATAGTCCCATTGTGTCAAACTTGATTAATGAGGGTCGCCAGAATTGTTACGCTCCATAATAACAGGCTGGTATTATCTTACAAACCATAATAAATACACACTTAACTGGAAAAGTGTCATATTTAACCCTTTTTCAGTTGTTGCATAGTTGAACCCTGACAAGGAGTCATTTTTAACTACCTATTTTTAGGTGCGTAGAGGATAATTGGCCAGACATATCTGTCATCACTGGTCTGGTCCGTGTCTGGTTGTTTTTCTGGCTAAGTTTATTATTACCCTATCATTGAATTCCTCTGGTATAAATTGTATGAGGATTTTTTTGTTTATCAGTAGGGTATTCAACGTAGTGTCTGTTTGACAGCAAGACTGGTACATGGAGGTGTACAAGTGAACATGGCCAATATTTCCACTGTAAGCAAAGTGTCCCTAGAGCTGAAATCATAACCTTGAGCGTACAAATACCTATATCAAGTACATTCAAGTTCACAAGTTTTATGAGGTCGATATTCTCAATCTCAATATGTTTAGTAATAAGAAAATTTTGAAACTGAAAAAAAAAAAGGTTTAAAAATAACAATATATGATGATAAAACTGAGAAACGGACTGTTTGGTGCTGATGCTGAGACTAGTTATACTAGACTCAGGTTTGGTGTGAATGTGATTACTAGTTATGAGTTAAATATCCATGTTATAAATGTTAGGTGGCGCTGTTTGTGTCGTCTGCTTTAGGTATAGACTTATTGAAGTTTACACGGAATTGTTGAAAAAATTCCCAACAAATTGTGCGGTTTTGAAAGTTATGATAAAACGTTCGTGCTGGGCGGATTTTACAAGCCTGAAATATCTGATACTTCACGTTTCTTTGTTTAGTTTTATGTATTTGAATTTATGTTCTCACTTTACTCCAAACCGTCATTGCTTGTGTCCTACATACTTGATGTAAGTCTATAAATTCCTTTCACTCCTTTGGTAATCATAAAATTTGGTCAACTCACGTACGGCGTACCGTGGGATGAAATCTGGCCTGCCTGGCACCCGCCGCGCCTTGTGCATGTGGCATTGGTTAGCGGAGATTTCCCCGGATCGGAGCAAAAGGCACAGGGAACCAGTGTATCGGCCCGGCGGCGATTTTTTTTTTTCGTACATGATCTTAGTGAAATTCACTTTATTCCGTTTTAATGAAACAGGTCCCTGATGTTTAAAGTTCGCGCGTTCAAAAAAAGGCATCATGGTCATATAACTAACATTGTAAAGAGTGTGTGTAGACATAGACATAGTTGGTAGCGATCACATGATCATAAGAACATACTTTGATGTACTCAGGATGCTGAACAGGCGCGTACGCAGGGGGGGGCGGGGTGTTTTGGGTGTGAAACACCCCCCTTGGGTCTGTCCTAACAAAATTAAAAAGGGGGAAGGAGAGGGAAAAAAGAAGGGAAAGGAGAGGAAAAAGAGAAGGGAAAGGAGAAGGAAAAAGAGAAGGGAGACTAGTGGACAGCGGAGACAGGGGGAGAGGCAGTGGCGTAACCAGAAAGGGGTCTAGGGGGGGGGGGGGGGGGGGGCGATCGCCCCTCCAATATTGACTGTATGTCATTTGACAAGAGGAATCATGGAATTATGATGGTTAAAAGTACACAAACGGAAAAATTTTCGCGCGCGTAGTCACATAAAATTCAATATTTTGAGACTAGAAGCTTGTTTAAAGCAGAAATGTCAAATAAATGTAACATCGAACATTTTCGGTTTACTTTTCTTCTCCCCATTTGAAAAACCTAGTTACGCCACTGGGGAGAGTGGGAAACAAAGCCTCGTTGAACTGTCAATGGGGAACGGGGAGGGAAAGAGTAAGAGAAAATACTACTACCGGCGGGGGGGGGGGGGGGGGTGTACCAATTACCAGACGCGCGTTACCGGCTTCAACATAACTTTGTACCCGATGAGCCGTCTTCCGGCGGCGCCGTATAGCGTGCTTAAAAAGGGTTTGTTTACATTGCTAAGACGACTGGCGAACTAGACAAAGTGGGGTAAAACGCGCGCATGTGTCCCAAAGATGTAATTGGTTTGGTATAGAAGCTTGTTTGAAACAAAAAAGGTACCTCTTTTCATAGCACAAATAAATGTGAACTCAAAAATTTACTATCGGTGGACTTTCAATTCTTGCACCCCCAAC
>CM069445.1:5616188-5715277 GCA_035610835.1 Ophiura sarsii | reverse complement strand
TCCTAATAATCCTAAAACACTGTGAGTGTAGTTTTTTGTTGTTGCACAAAGCAGTAAAAAAATATTAGCCGCCTTAGGCGGCGCAAAAAAAAAATCCTCCCTTACAGCAGCCACCCCCCCAAAAAAAAATCACCCCGAACTCAACTTCCTACCCTGCCACCCTGAAAATCTAATGGTGCGTCTCTAATAACACTACGTCCTAATAATACTAAAACACTGTAAAAGTGGTGTTTTTTTTGCACAACGCAGTATGGCACTCAGGACTTATTTTGGTAAACCTGTGTGGGAGCAGGCCTATAAAGTAAACAAAATATGTTATGTTATGTTGCCCTCTGCAAATGACACTAAAATTTCAAAAATCAGGGTCACTTATTTTTTTTGTTTTTTTAGATTTAAATCTAAGACAGGCATTCTCAAATGGTGGTGCATGCAAGGCATCCTAAGTGGCGCGAGAGTGGTTAAAAATTGTTTTAAAAATAAATCATATCATGATATATATGACGGTCAGATGTATAAAGACAGTAATTTTCTCCCGCTGCACCCGCATGTGCACTCAAAAGAGTAATATTAGTTATTATGTTGCCTACATATATGTTAATATATTTTGTAACGGGAATTTTGCCATTGTCAATTCTAAAAAATATGACCAAGTGGATCGAAGCTTCAACAAGTTGGTTACTAAAATGTGGCGCGTCAGTAAATCTATTTGAGAAAGCCTGATCTAAGATATTTCTCAAATTATACTATTCATGCATGGAATGATATGTGTTTGAAATATATTGCCTTTAAACTGTTATTAAGTTGTTTTTTATTTATTTTTTTAAATATAAAATATTGAAATCCTTGTAAAAGTGAACTTTTGTATTTAAGACTGTGATCAATGAAAATCTGAAAAATCTGTGACATTTTGGGGTTTTTTGGGGGGGTTTTTGAAGAAAAAAAACTATTTGAATCTATTTGAGAAAGCCTGATCTAAGATATTTCTCAAATTATACTATTCATGCATGGAATGATATGTGTTTGAAATATATTGCCTTTAAACTGTTATTAAGTTGTTTTTTATTTATTTTTTTAAATATAAGATATTGAAATCCTTGTAAAAGTGAACTTTTGTATTTAAGACTGTGATCAATGAAAATCTGAAAAAATCTGTGACATTTTGGGGGTTTTTTTTTGGGGGGGGGGGGGGGGGGTTTGAAGAAGAAAAAAAAAGAAAAAAAAAGAAGTTTTTTTTCAGATTTTTGTTTTTCTAATGCGCATCAATAAACTAATGCGTGCGGGAGCTTTGAGACAAACAATTAATTTAAATTAATTTGGCCTTATGAAAAAAGGAGCTCCTGGTAAAAAAAACTGTTATCTTGAACCTTGACTGGGATGGGGCAACACAACTCTTTTTTTGGCCTAATGTCAGGATAATATGTTGTACATGTTATGTCTTCATTAATACTTTCGTGTGTGGGGAGGGGAGGGTGGAAAAATGAAGGGATCAACAAAACAAAAAAGGTCCTTAAAAGAGGTGGGATCTGAAAAAAAATTGGTTATTTTTTACTCTTGTCGGTTGAGATTGGCACTGTTAGTTAATTTGAAAAAGGAATCATGAAATGATGATGGTCAAATGTACTCAGATGGAAGTTTTACAAAAAAATGATTACCTTTTGGGGACACATGGGGACTATGCGCATGTGTCCCCAAAGAGGCAATGATTGTTTGGTACAAGCTTGCGTGCTCTCCTCCTAAATGCACTGTGTTCACCTTCCCTGTGCGCTGTACCATGGCCTATCTCCCGGATGGTCTGAACTGCCTCCCCCCTTTTCCATACAACTCTGCCAGGGAAGAGCTCAAACTACACTAGGCTAAAATGGAAAGGGAACTGCTTTTGTAACCTTAAAATCAGGGGAGCTAGGGGACAATTTGATTCGGGCGGTTTAGATGAGCAATGTTGGGGGGGTCTTTTTTCAGAAACAAATCTTGCCCCGCCTCCATTTTGTTTAAAATTTAATTAAAATAAGAAAAAATTGATATTAAATAAAGCATAAAAAGGCACTGTGCGTACATTTTCTTACTAAATTAGGTGTAATTAGACCAAATGTTGACAATTTTAACAGCTAAATGTTTGCCCCCACCAGTTTTCCCCCAAAATGTTTTAATTTAGTTAAAATAAACAATAGACATTTTTACTAAATTAGGTGTAATTAGACCAAATGTTGTCAATTTTAGCATAATTTAAGCACAATTTTAGCTAAATTTTGCGTTCAAGCACGCATTTTCATACCAAATTAGTTAGTATTAGACCAAATCTTGCCCCCCCCCCCCCCCCTTTGCCCCAACAATTATGAGGCTGGTGCGGCCCCCGGTGCCGCCACTGCTTGATACACCTGGTTGCCTTACTATATTATAATCACTTACCCTACATGTACAGCCAATGTGGTATAATTATTTGTTGTAGTGTTGAATTTATTTGAACCACAGAACTACTATTACTAATAACATATCCTATAATTGCCACATTGAGACACTGATGTGCTCATTGGTGACAAAAAAAACTGATGGCAATTATTTTGTTATGCTATGCTTTCTTTATTGAGGGTATGCTTCAGTGACTTGCACTGCTTTCCAAGCAGGCCCTCATTTCGATACATACATATTTACATACAAATAACAAATGTTACAGTGTTTAAATATAATACAAATTATGATATTATTCAATTATGATACAGTGGAAATATAAGACTTGAATTGACCGAGTGACATATTTTCTAAATCAATACGAATAGATGGGGATAAATTGTTCCACAGATGAACAGATCTGAAAAGAAAAGAGCGCCTACTAGAATTTGAGTTGATTTAGGAATGATTAAAGTATTACTTAAATGATTCCTGTGATAATGTAGATGATTGTGATAGTTATGTACAAATTCAAAATTGGATGATAAATAGGTTGGAATTAGCCCATTTAACTGAGGGGAATCATAACTTTTTGGTCCTGGTCTGCTGACATAGTGTGTGATACAATTTGTTCTACATTTTCACCCAGGCTAGAGTGTCATCTTCAGCAAAATTGGTCAAAATGTCGTACCATAATCTAGCCCAATTAACAAAATATAGGCCTACCATGTTTTTCATTTTTTCTCCTGTTTTGGGTTAATAATATATAGTATGTTTTGTTAATTCGTTGTCATTTTAGAACCACATCCCACATCCCACATAGGCTTACCTATAAATAAAATAAAATTTCAAAGTTTTTTGATAACAATCATCAGTCACATTAAAAGGATAATGTTGTCGACAAACACCGTTTTTTGGTGAAATATAAAGAAACTAATAGAGAAAAAATATGCTTCTTCAAATCAAATCATAACCACACCGGGAACCACACAAAGCAATAGGGAACTGAGGGTGGGTGGCAGAAAACTCATCATTGAGTTATAAGGGCCTAAAGAGCAAATGTGAACAACACTAGCTCAACAGACATTAATGAACTGAGCCTCACACTGATACAAAGAGCATGGATGGGCCAATCAAGTGGTTCACTGCAACTCAGAAAATATTCAATTCAAGTAAACACAAATGTGGGGCCTAAAAAAAGCCAATGAAAGTGACACATGAATTGGGGATAAAAGCTCAAACATTTAGAGAACAACATCAAAAATATCAATATTAAGAGCACAACATTATATAACACTCCTCATGACTGTGTTTTGTAATGCCCCAGGATATTTTGGGCAAGGAATGCACACATTATTGTTTTTGATGAAGAAAAAACCCAATTACCCCCAAATATATTTCAGTTAAATCTTCCGGGGAAGGGCATTGAATCTTTTTACACTTGATGCATAAGGTTGCTTCTTTTTTAGATGGGATGTGTCATCACACGTCCACGAAATGCATTAAAGGCATATTATGTAATCTTTTCCAGAGAGCGCCCTCTATTCATTATTTTTTTTAGAAAGTAGATTTTCTTGCAGATTTATATTTCTGATCATAAATCATACACACATTCCAATTTACAGAGCGATACAATTCCTAATTACCTCAAAATCATGGTTTTAGAGTGAATTTAAGAGTGAAAATATAAGCTGTCGGATTTTCCGACAGTTTATTTTCACACTAAAATCATGATTTTGAAGTAATTAAGAATCGTATCGCCCTGTAACTTGGAATGTATGTACGATTTATGATCAGAAATGTAAATCTGCAAGAAAATCTTCTTTCAATTTTTTTTCGATGTTAAGGGCGTTCCCTGGAAAGATCACATAATATACCTTTAAAGGCATATTATGTGATCTTTTCCAGAGAGCGCCCTCTATTCATGATTTTCTTTTTTAGAAAGCAGATTTTCTTGCAGATTTACATTTCTGATCATAAATCGTACATACATTCCAAGATACAGAGCGATACGATTCCTAATTACCTAAAAATCATGGTTTTAGAGTGAATTTAGAGTGAAAATATAAACTGTCGTGTTATCCCGACAATTTATTTTCACTCTAAAACCATGATTTTGAAGGCATTTTTTCCCGCTACGGCCAATTATATCTATCTTAGGTACGACAGACTGCCTTTATCCTAAGATCAGAGATTTAAGCTCTAAATGGGTGGAATCAGTGAAATCGTGTAAAATGATACCATTCAAGAAAAAGCTAGCTAGAGATTTTGGGCCTGATGTGGAGAAAATGACCTACAAATGCAAAATTAAGAAACATTTAGGTACATTTTACAGCATTTATTACCTTTTCTAGGATGTTAAATTTAGACTTATGGTAAGATCCTCTTAAGGATTTCAGCAGGTTATCTTAGCAGGAGGGGTAGAGCATCAGCTGAATATAAACATTTAATTATTCCCTCATTAGTTCCTGATCATCAATCGTGGCAAATGTAGAAATTTAAAATGTCCCTTTTTTGATAATAAACATGATAAATAAATGTGTGTTCTTTTCTCAATCTGTTGTAAAAACATCTAAATAATAACAATTGATGATGGCCTATAAGCATGATTCTAGCAGAATCTATGACGAGCGAAACTTAATTATTTACAAAGATAGATAAAATATAAACCCATGATTTGGCCCTGTGTAACATGTAAAATAATGAACAATAATAAAATCAATTACATTGGCCTATGGGATGGTTCAATGTTTATGGTGGAGTGGGGGGGGGGGGGGGGGGGGGGGGGGGGGCATATTTGAGATTCGTATATCAATATTACCTACCCCCACCCCTACAGCATAAACAAAAACTACATGACCCCCCCCCCTCCCCCTGCTAACCAGAATTGTTTTACATAACCCACCACCTCCACAAAAAATGTTGAAAAAAGCAACTTGTTATATATTTAGGGGGCTGTCTTTTTGTTCCAAATTTTGTTCCTTATCAGAACACCCTGTCAGAACAGCCAATTCTTTGATGATGCTCCCTCTTTTTATCGTGTGATATTATACTATTGTGAGTGTAGCGAGCAGAAAAATGTCATATTTAGACATTTTGGGTGGTTTTGTGAGCCTTTAAAACCAAAAAGAACAACCAGGGCAGAAACTTAGTACAGGAAACCCATACGTTGGTGTGTTTTTTTGTTTGTTTTTTTCCCTATGGGGACAGATAGTGAAACATGCAAAATACCCTATGATGAATAATACCAACTGATGACAAATATCACTAAGTATGATTTGTTGTACTAGCAGAAACTCTATTTTATAACGTGATCAAATAAAATAAATGACCCCTAATTTTATGATCAACATATATTGATAATGTATCCCATTATGACCCGCACCCTAAGGCGCTTAGTGGATAAAGCAGATTCGATTTATGTACATGTAATAGAAAAACTGCGTAGCGCGCACATTTTGACCCAAAGTGTCCCATAAAAGCCATCTAGGCCTACTTTTTGTGAGCATCTGTGAAAAGCTGAGACTAGGTGAAAAGCATGCAAGAAATATACCAATTTTGTTAGAAAAGCACCCAGTTTTGCACAAATTTGGTGCTTTTTACAAAAAAATGCCTCAAAATACACCAAATGTATGCCAATCGGGCTCTTTGGTCTTTTGATGAAAACACCCCATCCCTATACAATTGTTTGCGAAAAAGCGCCCCAAAAGGCAGGCACATACGTATACCATCTCAATGTGAGAAGCCTAAATTCAGACGTCAGTAGTCGGACGTCTTAATACCCCTGGATCCGATCCGGAAGTGGAGTCAGCCGTAGGTACACACAAATATTTTTGATTTCGCAATTTTCACGATAACGGTGTCGATTGAAATTTTCATGTCGTTAATGGTTTTTTTCCCTTCAGATGTCAGTTTTAATAATGAACACACCTGCATTGACCTGAGATATTCGGTTACAAAATGTTTAAAACTATTTCCAATATTGCAATGCCGTAAATCACAAAATGTTTATGCCACGAAAATATTCACGCTTTGGCTTTAGGGGATTCACTATGCGCCACCCGGTCAATCAGGTTTTTATATGACGTCATGAGACTGTGACTTTGAAGAATACCGCCGATGGCTTAAATCATTGTAAATCAATTAAATAATCAGCTAATTACTTAATTATTCATATAATTATATTAATTGCTTAATTAATTAGCTAATTAGTTAGTTAATTAATCATCTAAATTGCAGCTACTCTGCAGTATTTGGACTTTGGTGAATATTGCCCGGGAATATTGGGACTTTGCTGGTGCCACTAGATGATTAATTAACTAACTAATTAGCTAATTAATTAACTAAATAACATTAAATATGCATAATTAGATGAATAATTAAGTAATTAGCTGATTATTTAATTGATTTACAATGATTTAAGCCATCGGCGGTAAACTTCAAAGTCACAGTCTCATGACGTCATATAAAAACCTGATGACCGGTTGGCGCATAGTGAATCCCTGGCTTTAGCAATCGCGAAGCATTGTGGGATTGCTAGCCTAAAATTCAATTTAAACGGGATAATATGTTAAAGCCCAAGGCAAATGGACGGTTTTTAACTGATCTGATACATGAAACTTTCGAATAATAAATCAAGCTGCTTCGGTTACAGAACAGTGAATCCTACTGGTGGAAAAGTCAGCTTTTATAATCGCTTATGTTAAAATCTAATGTGGTTTGGACGACACGTCAGTCGTCACGGACGGTCTGACCTGGCGGTTGAATAAACAGATCATAAAGTAAGCTTACATGTACTACCTGCATGACCAGACTACTCGTTACGTTGATCCACTCAGCAGAATCCAAAAGACTGGACGTAATGCTAAATTAAAGGTAGGTATTATTAACACAATTTTACTGGTACATGTAATGTATGTATTTGAAAATGATATAGATTATGCACAATTGTAACAATTTGTATTGGGCTCATTCCATGAAGTTGGGGCATTTGTTAAAATAGCAGAATTTGGTACTTTAGGCAGCTTATAAACTGTTTTACTCTATGTGTATATCAAAAAAAATTAGTGTCCAAAAACAGTACTAGGTTATAGTATTGAGCCATGAAAAAAAAAAAAAATTGACCCTTCCTTGAAGAAGAAAAAAATAAAAAATGAGGTGGTGTCCAAGACCATTTTTGCTAAAAAACGTGACATGGAAAACACAACAATTAATATGAGTTTTATGTAAGCAAAACTATCATAGAATTGCTTGGAAATCGATTTGATTAATAAAAGATACATGTATTCATAGTTTACTGACCAAAACACCTCGTCACGCTGGACTGATTTTTCACCCAAGCAACATGAAAATTGCCTTTCCGATGCTACGCACGGTGTCCACAAAATATACACGTGTAGCATCGGGAGTTTTCATTGCTGAATGGGGGTAGTTCTCTATCATACATTTTTAAATTATTTTCCAAAATTAAGAGCATTTATCAATTGAAAACTATTGCAAATGAGAATAAATTTCATGAAGACCATTCCATATATTCATGAAAAAGTATACCGTGCCGTGCGCATGGCGTCCTTACCATAAAATGTAGCATCGTGATAAACATCCTATGCAATTTGTGGGAATCCCCCCCTGGAGATAAATAAAACATTCCATATTTCTTTTGTAAGGATAGAGGTCAATAGCTATCAGGTTTGTTTGGAATTTGCCACATGTGGGCTAGTTTTATCAAGGTTTTAGTCGCTGGTGTCCAATGGTAGCATCGGGACTTTTATGTAGCATCAAAATGTAAACATTGGATAGTTTTGTGAATGGTAAGTGCGATTGTAATTATTTCTTAATGTTGCTTGTATGTCTGTATTTATTAATGCATTTTTATTGAAAGGGAAACACTGAATCAGAATTTCTTTTCATGTTATGATATTAATTTTGAGTCACGGACGCCATAATAATTTGGCGTCCATGTAGCATCGGGCATAGCATGGGCAATATTTTGCATTGGGTATCGTTATAGTTCGTTGAAATTGTATTTTTTTTGTAGAATCACATCATTAATAAACTTTGAAGTTAATAATGAATTAGTTTTTGCTCTTTTAATGCTAATAATATAGCTTACCAATACGATGCTACATGGACACCATGTCCATGTAGCATTTCATAAAATTTGCCTAATTAGACTAAAACAATTACCCCATTCGAAATTATCCATCACCCAAAACATTCAAAACATTGCCTACATTTTACTACACTTTACAGAAAAAAAGGCATATTATGAGAGATGTATATCTAATGAAATATATTAATACACAATGCTACATGGACACCATTTCCATTAGCATTTCACTGAATTCACAATAAACATTCCCTTATTTTAGTTTTATTTACTATAAATAAAACAAATTATTGTAAATCATTTAAGTTCTCTATCCTTTGCTATTCTTTTTCATGTTAAATGAATAATAAATAAAATACTCCAGCATGATTTTAATATAAATATTTTCCTGCGACACAAAAAGTGCAACATGAATAAATAATCTACTCCAATATCAATACACAATGTTCCATGAAGATACTAAGCCATAGGGTTTATTTTGTTTTGCTTTGCAGATTCTTGACATTAATTCAGAAGACAGTTCTATCGTCCTGGAATTTATGGAGATGAAGACAAGGAACCCATCATTTTTAAAAACTAGTACCTTTCCAAAGAAATCCATCATGGCAATTAAATTATTTTTTTGCAAACTGACTTTTTAAGTAATCAAACTTTTCAATCATCTTATCATTAATAGAGGATGATTCAATCAGAAACAAGCAAAGAGACTAAGATTACAAAGGGTACTTTAAGAACAACACTGCATGAAGTTTGTTTCAGTGGACATCTTAAGTTTCTTTGATCAATGGTGTATTGTTATTGTGTAATTGTAAGAAATGGTGTATGTGTATCATAGGTAATTATGTTTTATGCTTCATGGCAGGTTATCTTTTTGTGTAATTTGTAGTTTTACAATCCATGTTATTAATTTTATCGTGTGCTTATAACATAAAAAGTTAACATCATAGTACATCCACTCTATTGATCTGAAAAAGATGCACCTGTTCAAGCTGTTCCAAATATTTTAGGGCACGGTGTCCATGTAGCATCGTAATACTTAAGTACACAGAAAAGGTAAATTTTACATGAACAGTGTTTAGATAAATTTCAAGCAATTCACTCTGTGTATCTACTTGATATGATGAACAAGTAGACAAACCATTCACACTCAAATAATTGTAACAGTATGAATAGTCTTATTATTAACAATGTTACAAGACGCAGTGTCCATGTAGCATCGGTAGTGCATTTTATAACATTATACAGGTAAATAATACTTCATATACTTACTTTATGACTATAATGTAATCAATGTGCATGGTTTATAGAGTACTTTACATCAAACAAATATTGATTTGTACTTTATTTAAATTCATTATACAAATTGCAAAATAAAGAGTCACTTTTCAATGAGTTTTTACATAAAACAGTTAATCTACGATGTCTTGTTCGTTAAGTTATGTTCAACCTAGACAAATCTGGTTTCTTTTCATGTATTTGTGGTTCCAAGTAGTTAATTGAGGTATAGAAACTTGGCCCACATCTTAAGCTATTTTATTAGAAAATGATATGGAAATGAGAAATGGTGTCCATGTAGCATCAGGATTTTTGGAAATGTCATCCAACTGTTGAACATGTGCGGTTATTGTACACCAAATGTTACATTAAAATAAAAAGTTCTACATTGGACTTTGGTAAATGTAGAACCTAAAAAAGAAGAAAGAGTTGGAAAATATCCATTTTGAAAATTTCACTTGGATGTCACATAATATGCCCCAACTTCATGGAATGAGCCATTGACAAATTGTCATGATTGTAATTGTATTACATTGTATTGTAAATTTGGGACTACAATTACAATGACAATTTTTAAATAATATATTGAAGCATTTTATGAAACTTGTGATTGAGTATTCAATGCGGAACAAAATGATACCTTTATCATAAAAATCGGATAATTTTTGAGGAAGATACAGCCATTTACCTAAAGGCAAATGAGCGCTTTAATATTTGGTTGAATTTGTCAGTACAAAACTTGGTAATTTTGAATTATTAATTTAGTAAATACAGACCAAATGTTCAATTTAATCAAATAAACAAATAGGTAAACAAATTAAAAATAACATTGTGTGATATTATGTGAGGCTTTGGTGTGGGTAGATAAAAAAAACTAAATTGGAGGAAGGTATTAATATTATTTAACACTCGCCGAGACTAATTTTAAATTAGTCTCGGCGAGTGTTATTTTCTTTTACCATGATTTGGGTAAAGAAATGTTTTGTTGTTGTCTCTTAAGTATGAGTGAACAAATTTGTTTACATTTTGACCGTTCTGTTTGTATAATTATTTCAATAACATAAATAAGGGTCTAAAATTTGTAAGTAGGCATAGCCATGTCTTCATCATTGAGTATGGGTGTTCAGACTGCCTGCCCAATGTGCGCGTAGTAGGGAAGTGTATTTGTTTACTATAGTAGTTTACACAAACTTAGTAAACAAATTGTTTGCGGGATTACAGGTACAACAGATTACCAAAGTGCTATAATTTCTTTAAAGTTCAATATTTTGGACCTTGAAATGTAAATGTGCATTACTTGACACCATGATACAGTTTTCATGTTGTTGCTTCCTAAAGTTTATGTAAACATTTATATGTAAACAACAAGTAAACAACTCAAAATGTACTGTGTAATGTCTATGGCCATGCGTTTTGAACTCGCCACCCAAAAATGGTGGTGTTGTTACGTATTTTCAAATTGTGATCTGTTTAATTCACCATATCTCAGCAAAACAAAAAGCTATAGTCATGTTTTTGGTCTCATTTAAAAGCTAATTAATATGACTAACAAACCTGTAAATATGAACGATATAGCTTCTCAATTAACGAAGTTGTGGTTGATTGAATTGCGACCCGTCAAGGTGGAGGAGGGGGGGGGAGGAGGAGGGGGGGGAGGAGGTACACATAAACTCTATGGGAACGGGGCGTTTCGTGTGTGTAAACTTGATTAAATTCACTACTGCTAAAGTACTACATGGGCTACAAACTTGATTTTGGTCTTAATTTACAGCTAAACAATTCTGCTAATTGTTTTTAATCATTTTGAACTCTTTATGATTGGTTTAGTCTATAAAATACGAACTTTTACGTACGAAACTACCGGTTTTCACATTGAACACTGTAGTAAGTATTGCGGATGTCTTCAAAATCTAAAAGTTGCTGTATTTTTTTAACTACTTATCCTATCATAGTCAAAGTATACATTTTCTGAAGGGAAATTTGATAAGGAATCCAAATATGGACTTACTTTTTCAGTTGGGGTTAGGGCTAAAATGTTTCAGTTCAAAATATGTTGAATTGTAGAAAAAAAATAACATAATTTGGAACACCCTGTATTCTGAGATTAACAAACAACTGTGATTTTTCTTTCTCCAAAGTCAGTAGGCTTCCCCCATCCTCTAACCATATAAACATTGTTTACTTTCAGTTTATTACTGTAAGTTAGTAATAAGCAATGCATTAAGTAACCCACTTTTTATCCGGAATTTATTTTTTCCACCCTGTATAACTTCAAGGTCACCCTGTATAATGAGTTGAAATGTGTATATTTAGATTGCTTGTGTCTTCAGCTTTCCAAAAATGTATACTTTTGCTAGTTTAGGGTTGATAATTGTGGAGATATTCTAAATTGAAACTCAATTGGTGTAAAAATTCATAATATTTGTGATGTAACGCTAAGGGTGGCGAGTTCATAACGCATGGCCATATGGCATTATTATAGCACGTTACTAAAACAATTTACGCATGACCTGAGCGCCATAATTTCGAAAATTCAAACACATTTTCAGGGTGACATTAACAAGCTAAATTCAATTTTAATATTTTCCTTGACCTACCCTGACCCAGTAAATATTTATTTAAACATTTAAATAACCTTAATCATGCCTTAATTGTCAATTTTGTCCCATTCGAGGCTGTTTATTGACGTTAGTCAATTTTTATGAATTTTTGATTTATTTTTTTTGCATGGAAAGGTGATCATATGCCCGATATCTGACAACCTTCATACATTTAAACACAAAATAGTTGACCTACATGTAAAATCACATTCAACTGAAATACCAAGTTTTTGTAAAGGAAAAGCATGCATGTGCAGAAGGATGCTCAGTAGCACGGTTGTGGTCCCTAATTGTAATCGAATTGAATGACAAAATAATTAATATTAATAAAATGTTTCTCGTGAATCTTGTCATCCCACCCTGGCCTTGGCTTACTACATGTACATGTATTATTACCAATCAAAGCAAGCAAAACAAAAACAAGACATTACTAAATAATTGGGAAAAGGCTGTAAATTTACAATTCAAAGTAAGTCTACCATCACATTTCATACTGTCATACTCATACACCTACCTAACCTAGCCTAAGCCTATCAGTTGTGTCATCATATTTGGTGCGTCGTTTTAAACCACCACATTTTTGACGGAGGGTACGTCAATGGCAGCCTTTGGTCCGTCACGAAATTGACAAAGGGTTTGCAATGTCCGTCACTTTACAATTACATGGGTGCGTCACAGTGTACATCATGTTTACGAACAACAATACAAACTTTATATAACCAACCAGGCTTTACTTTACGGCAAACATCACTTTCCGATATACCGCATCTAAAATGCCTGAAATAACTTGATCGCCGTGCAAGTGTGCAAGATTTGGCAAACAGAAAAAACAAGGAACCGACAGTAGACCGAGAAGAACCTTTCATTGTGAGAGCACTGTCACATATAATATAGGGGACCAGCATACCACACAAGCGCAGAACAGTCTAACCACAGCAGAGGTAGGAAGACAGGCCCGTTCACTAGGATCATGTACGAAAAAAAAATTGCCAACGGGGTGTGTTATAATTATATAATGGCCCGTCTGAATTAACCAATGGTGCGTGTGCGTGTGCGTCACAAAATTGACCGAGGGTGTGTATATTACTATATTGTATGACAAAGGTCTGGCGCTTTTTTGACACAGGGTGCGTCATGGTACATTATAAGTTGACGTACCTCTGTAAAGTGACGCACCAATCCCGGGGGTCGCTCGGTAAAGTGACACACCATTCCAGGGGGTCGTAAAAGTGCGTCTTACAACTGATACATGTACATGTAGGTGTATTAGTATCAAATGAAAGGTAATTTTAAGCTCTTACAAATGAGATGTTTTTCTTTTTAATTGAATAGGCCCCTACATTAACCCTAAGAAAATGGATCAAAGAACCCAAATTTGGCGTCAATTTTGACCAAAAAAGTAGGTTTTTTTGTTGAGAAAATCACAAAATTCACTTCTTTGACCCAAATTTCTTTTAACAAAGCTAACAAAAATAATTTTGAGTAAAAAATGGCCAAATCACTTTATAATGATGTTAAGATACTAATGAAGGGACGATTTTTTAAAAAAAACACCTTATCTAATATTTTTTTAAATTTTGACCAAAAAGTGCCAAAAAACGTGAAAAAAATGATTTTTATTTTTTTAAACACTTTTTTGTCAAAATTTAAAAAAATATTGGATTAGGTTAAAAAAATAACAATAAATCGTCCCTTCATTAGTGTCTTAACTTGATCATCAAGTGATTTGGGCATTTTTAAATCAAAATTGTGTTTGTTAGTAGGCTTTGTTACAAAAAATTGGGTAAAAAAGAAGTATTGATAGGAAAACAGACTTTGTCTGTGGTTTCAGGCAATTTGAGCTTTTTAATATGAGTCGGCAGTACTACTTATCTAGTACAGTAGTTTGGTATAAACATGCTAAAATATCGCTAAATTCAGTGCAAAATTAGTATTTTAATGATATTTTATATTAGGAGTGGGCTATAGAGGGTCATAGTTTCAGACCATGCTTGCTACACATGATTTTTTGATGACTTTATACCGTACTGACAACATTTTCAACAAAAAAATTGAAATAAATGCAAAATCCAGGGTGTCCCGGCCAAAAAACCACAAAAAGTCGGCCATTATGGAAAAACAGTATTTTGATCATAAATCAATCATTTTTGGTCCAATCAATTTGATTTTGGTGGCAATACCCATGTTTGTTGGGACATGGAATAATCATTACAACTTTTAGCGCATGACAATGTTTCGTTTTCCTGAAAATGGCATTTTTAGTGAAAATAGCCCTGTGAGGGCGCTGTTTAAAAAAATACCTTTCGCATCGAAGCATCTCAAATTTTAATGTTGAAATATGATAGGAGTTACATTTTAGCCATTTCCTGAAAATCTGAGTAAAATACCATTTGTTGTTTTGAAGCTAACACCATTTTGAACATCTTTGAATTGTCTCCATTGAAACACACACAATTGAAAGTTCGTTGACCCCTGTAGGGCTACTATCCTATGGAAGTGCTTTTAACGCGTTCTTGTGATTTTAAAGTGGATGCCACGGTAAAATGAAATGAGGTAATATGCTCACATCTTCAGACAGTGTTTCTTGACACACTCTTAACATATTTTATGTATTCAAATTCAATTTTATTAATGCGACAGCTATTTTTTTGCAAAGCGCCCTCACAGTCCAAATTTGACCAAAATCAGCTAATTACAAGAAAACGAAGGGGTTACATGAGACGAAACCAGCATAGAATGACATACTGTACCCTAAAACATGGGTATTGCCACCAAAATCAAATAAAATAGACCAAAAATGTCTGAGTTATAAATGATCAAATGTCTGTTTTTTTCAAAATGGCCGACTTTTTGCGTTTTTTGGGGCACCCTGGATTTCGCATTTTTTTCAATTTTTTTTGTTGAAAATGTTGTCAGTATGCATAAAGTCATCAAAAAATCATGTAGCAAGCGTGATCTGAAACCATGACCTAAAAATGACCCTCTATAGCCCACTCCTATTTATATATTATTTGTGTCTATTACCGTAAATAAATGGCTTTTCACATTTTAATTTTCGATAACCCTGTAACGACTCTATATTGTAATTTAAAAAAAACTCGCTATATTCAGAACGTCTCGTGGCGCAATGGGTTAGCGCGTTGGACTTCTGTTGCCTCCATTGCAGATGGCATTCAATTCAAAGTTACGGGTTCGAGTCACGGCGGGGATGATGTTTTTTGTGTCGTTTAACATTAACTTTTGTTACTCTCAAAATTAAATAGACATAATAACACTCTACTTTGCACATTTCATTTTTTTTCTTCAATACAGATCATTTAAAAATATTTTTTGGGATAAAATGGTTTTAATTTTCGATTTACTATAGTTTATTGAGTGGATAAACCATTTGCATTGCATGTACGTTGCTTTCAGACAACCCAGTGCGTGCCCCAGGAAATCCAAGTTATTTTGTTGTAATTTGTCATGAATTACGTGTTTCTCGTAATTAAACATTGGAATTTAAATTAAATTATGAATAATGATATTTTTTCTTTCAATTATTTTTCTTCCATAACTTCACCACATATAGATAATAGCTCACATAACGTTTCGGTGATTTCCTTCCCAGTCCCGGAACAACACTATACACTAGTGATCCTCTTGCCAACTTCCACAAAATTCAACAGATCCATTCCAAGTCTTCTCATCCTTTTGCCACCTTAAGGCTTAAACACTCGTCCACCCAGTTTTTTAGAAGACCTTGTTTGCATACCTTTCTCAAAAATTTATTTTGTTACACCCTGTATATTTCCTAAGTCACCCTGTATACTGGAAAAAACACTAAATATTTAGAATCCTTAATATCTCAGCTTTCTAAATTCTAACAATACTTATGCACACTTTGGATAATTACTTTTTCAGTTATTAGGCTTAGAACACATTGCATGCATATTTTGTACAACTTGAGTATGTGACACAATATATATAGGGTCCCAATCTTTAATAGACATTCAACACCCTTTTCAATCTCAGTTTTAGACACTTTTTTCAGTGACCTTATTGAACCGCACCACTAAAATAAAAGACAATGGGTATTAGGTTAATTTTGTCACGTCTTCTTTTCTTAAACAGTGACAGTGTGACCGGGAAGACCAAGAAGATGGAGAAAACCGGATCTCAAGAAAGAATTGGAATGTGAGTTTTTTTATTAAGTTGATGACAACATTAGGAAGGTGCTCTTACATTGATGCAATGTGATCTTTTGAACATAAGTCGAGGCCATTGATTAATTGAAAATGTTCAGTAAAATATGGAGAAAAAAAACCACAATAATAATGAGGGCCTTCCTGTTTTGTTGATATTGACAACAAACAATGGGAATTTAGAACAATTAATACATTGGGGAAGATAAGTTCTAACTTCTTGCCCATCGATTGTGTTTCATGTCTGGAAGAGAAACATGTTAATTTTGTACTTGTGTCCTTTAAATATCAATCAATTGTATTTAAAGTTGTGGTCCCTTCATTTTCTAGTTGGACACAGTGTGGATTTGACCAGTAATGAAAAATTTGGATGCATAATTTACGATTATAATTATAATGTAAGCCCATTCTGATTCCCAACTGAAACAACAGTCACTTCTTGTATCCCTGGTCAAGATTCTGCCTACTTTATACCCCAGGCACCATGGCTCAAAATACATGGAGCGAAGGGCGATAGTTTCAGCTTTCTTATGATATAAATATTTCCAATCTGAATAATCTCACCACATAGTGGGTTTTCACAGATCGCATCACATTCACATGCCTTGCATTGATAAAACACTCCCTTGTTTTTCTATATAATTACCTTTCTCATTTTAATGGACATTCAACACCCTTCTCAATCTCAGTTTTTTAGGCACCTTTTTTCTGTGAATCGCTAAAAGACAATGGGCTTGGCTAATTTGTCATTTTTTTCTTCTTAAACAGTGCAGTCTGATCGTGAAGTCCAAGAAGAAGGAGAAATCTGGATCTCAAGAAAGAATCGGAATGTGAGTTTTTTTAGTTGATGACAACGTTAGGATACACGGGTGCCTGTCTGTAAATTGATGCAGTGTGATCTTCTGAACATGAGTTGAGACCATTTAATTGAAAACAGTAAAACAATGAGTTTAAAATGCCTGAAGTTTTGTGTTTGAAAAAAAATGTGGGCTTGGTGTGGTTTAAAGATAAGAAAAGAAAACAACTATTTTCACAAAATTGAATTGTTCTATCCTTACTAAACTTTAACAAAAATCGGACCAAAAGGTCATGTTGCTGATTATTCATTATTTTTCATTTTAAGTCAAAAAAGGGTAACTATTTTTGAAACTTTCAATCATAATGTACATCATGTACATTTGTTTTGCTCCTAATGATCTCAGGAAGAGTTTGATTTTCGGGTCATCAAACCTTTTGTACCTTCTCAGCTGATTAACACTTCTTGGCTCCAGGGCTATTGACCAACTAAAAAAAATAAAGCAGTTTCTTGTCCCCTCGTGCATAATTTTTCAGGAATTCTATAATTTTCTCTTTTTTCTGTATGTACTGTACCGTATTATCCCTCATTAAGCGCCCGGTGCGGTTATTTAGCAAAGTCGATTTGGGTGGGCGCTTATTATGTTACCTTTTTTAAATTAATTTATCGTGAGCATGTTCAAAACCACTCGCTGTACACAGTCAGCTGTAGAACGGGGCTCCGTTTCAATTGAGGGCGCTCTATTTAGTGACGCATTGCCGTCATTTTTTACACGGCGATTCATGACGGAAGTCCGTCGCCCGACGGAAAACAAACAAAAAACACTTTTCAATAGAGGGCGGGCTTGGGAACGGAACGGCGTTTCCAAGGGAACGGCCTCTTGTCATAGTAATTTTCAGGATTCATAAAAAGCTGATTTTGCCGATTTTAAACAACGAAATAACTCTCTTATCACAGAGATAACCGTTACAAAGGCATCACTTCTGAATACTATAGGGTTTATATTTAATATAAAAATTATCACACTTAGTCTAAAAATTCTATAAAATGGTGTAATCTCGTCTAGAAAATGGTGGTCTCATCGCAGCAAACCGGTCAAAAAGAAATAATTTTAGCTTGTGTCGTGTGATGTTGGGGTCAAAGATTAAATCAAATCATCGAACTGGATGTCACAAGGAGTTCTGGTACCTTATGCTGCCCTCAATTCGACGGATAGTTACTTTTTATGCAGATAATTGGGGGTAAAAGGCGAAAATTCAATCATTGCACAAATTGACGGGTGTGCGTTACCTTGGTTACGTACACCCGTCGTTTTAGAGCGCCCTCAATTGAAACGGGGCCCCCGTTCTACAGCTGACTGGTACAGGCAGTGGTATCAGCACTACTGTACGCGTGGCAGTAAAGTGCCTAGTGGGATCGGGGAAAGTAAGGCGGCGGCGATCGAGCCAGGCTTGCTTTACTGAAGGACGCCGTGGCGATAAATGTTGTTGTACAGTGCTACGGTAATTGAAAAGGTGGGCGCTTATAGCCTACATGTAAGGGATTGTTTGTTGGTAATCATTGAGAAAAAACTGGGGTGGGCGCTTATAAGGGCATGGGCGCTTAATAGGGATAATACGGTATGCAGGGTTGGTTTTTTTTTGAGGGGGAGAAGTAATGTGTGGGATTACTTTCCAAAGGCGACTTTCGCAATGTACCATGAGCCGAGAACCCTGAATACACAAATACGGAGCCATTTTGTTGATAAAGATCCAGATTTGAGCAGTTGAGCCATTTGGAAAGGCGCTTTTACTGAATAATATTATTATTAATTATCATGTTGATTTTGATGAAAAAATGTTGGCAAAAAATGCTCCCCGGCACACGCGGAAGGGTGATACAGGCTATTTTTTTTATCTCAATGGAAGTGCCGTCTCCCACATTCGAGTGTTCATGCAAAATGTTCTACTTTTTCTACAGTAATTTGTATACCTTATTTAAATCGCTTTTTCACAAATGCGAAAACATTTAAGTCGGCAAAACAAAATACATGCGGCCTACCCGAAACCAGGGGCGGACTGGGACCTGAAAGCGGCCGTGGCAAAATTATTAAAGCGGCCCTTTTTGACCATGTCAGGCAGAAGTATGTCGTCCCGGTAGTACATTTTCGGAAAAGGTTGCCCCAATTTTTTTCCCAGTCAGTCACCTCGTGAATTTCACGTAAGTGGGGGGGGGGGGGGGGGGGGGGTAGGGTCAAAAAAAATCGCACGGTCACAACATTTTCCCACGGTCACAAAATTTCGCGCAGTCACAAATTTTCGCACGGTCACAAAATTTCGCACGGTCACAAAATTTTGCAGGCACAAATTTTCGCACGGCCGCAAAATTTGAGTAACCAGCCCTGAGAGGCCCAAAACCAAGCGGCCCATGTGGCGATCGCCACAACGCCACAGTGGCCAGTCCGCCCCTGCCCGAAACAAACATATTTTTTCCCCACCTAATTTGTGTTCTATTTCTCCTTTGTTATATAAATACAGGTGATGGGCATAACCAGAAGCAGAGATGATGGACATCCAATCCAGGTCCTATCAAAATCTGGACTTGCAACTGCAGATGAACCTCTTTAATTAAAACAAACTTGCCCGGGCTTAGTGATTATCAGGTTATGTATTATAGAGTACAATATACTGTACGCCTGTGACTTACAAACTCTTTAATTATATCATTACATTTTCGTTTTAAATTTAAACACAGCTCCTGTAATGAGGTTCCAAGAAACTACATTCATGTAGATCTATGCAATAAACTTTGCTCAATACCAGCTTTTTGAAAGTGGGGGAGGGGGCACAACATGCTGTTAGTGCATGTACATGTACCAACGAAAGACATGACGTACCAACGATGCGATGCCATGGTGATCGGGGCCCGAGAAAATTAGGAATCGTTGATGATCTGAGAGCATTTCTACGCCATATTAAGGCTAGATCGAACGTCATAGGATGCATTTTTCAAATATATATTAATTGGCCCATATATCCGTGCAAAAGTATGATAATATAGGGGATCAGCATTGCGCTATACCAAGCAAGCGCATAATAGTCTAACCACAGCAGAGGTACATGTAGGAGGAACCAGAACGAAGGCCCGTTCACTAGCATCATGTACGAAAAAAATAATCACCAACGGGGTGCGTCATATGGTCCGTCAGAATCAACCAATGGTGCGTCCCAAAATTGACCGAGGGTGCGTATATTGTATGACAAAGGTCCGTCACTTTTTTGACACAGGGTGCGTCATGGTACATGAGAAGTTGACGCACCTCTGTAATGTGACGCACCATTCCCGGGGGTCGTATAGTGCATCTTACAACTGAGGTGTATTATCCCTATTATTATGTTACCTTTTTTAAACTCATTTATCGTGTAGACTGTGGAATTCGGCAAGGTTGCGAAGATATTTGGTGCGGTAAACATACCAATAATATTTTAGCTCATAGAAAGAAGAAAAAAAGTATGATATTTCAATCACATTCCATGAATCGTTGTGAAAGACGAATCGCTAACGATTTGTTACAGTTTTGTTCAAAAACTGTGTAAGAAAAATAAAACTTATCAGGTGTAGGGAAATTAGGAATAGTGCAACTCTGTAAGGTCGATTGTTCATTTCTTAAGGCGTTGATATCTTGAAATGTTTAGAGATAATGATAATAATAATGACTGTAGCCAGGCGTACGCTATGATCGGCTGTTGGGGGTCAGGACTGTAGCCGAGGCGCACAAAGACTTTGTCCTGGCTAAAGGGGGTCGGGACTGTAGCAGGATGTACAAAAAACATTTTGATGTTATAGCAATTTCACCAACAATCAAAGTCTTCATAAGGACAGAAATTTCTGACCCTATGATCAAGTTTGTACCTGACCCTATGATCAAGTTTGTACCTTTGATTGTTATAGCCATTTCACTGTCCAAATCTTCATAAGGACAGAAATTTCTAACCCTAGCTATGATCAAGTTTGTACCTTTTGATGTTATAGCCATTTCACCAACAATCAAAGTCTTCATAAGGACAGAAATTTCTAACCCTATGATCAAGTTTGTACCCTCTGATGTTATAGCCATTTCACCAACAATGAAAGTCTTCATAAGGACAGAAATTTCTAACCCAATGATCAAGTTTGTACCTTATGATGTTATAGCAATTTCAACAACAATCAAAGTCTTCACAAGACAAGGACAGAAATCTCTAACCCAATGATCAAGTTTGTACCTTTTGATGTTATAGCCATTTCACCAACAATCAAAGTCTTCATAAGGACAGAAATTTCTAACCCTATGATCAAGTTTGTACCTTTTGATGTTATAGCATTCACCAACAATGAAAGTCTTCATAGGGACAGACATTTCTATCCCTATGATCAAGATTGTACCTTTTGATGTTATAGCCATTTCACCAACAATGAAAGTGTTCATAGGGACAGAAATTTCTATCCCTATGATCGAGTTCATACTATTTGATGTTATAGCCAATTCACCAACAATCAAAGTCTTCATAAGGACGGAAATTTCTAACCCTATGATCAAGTTTGTACCTTTTAATGTTAAAGCAATTTCAACAACAATCAAAGTCTTCATAAGGACAGAAATTTCTGACCCTATGATATACCTTTTGATGTTATAGCCATTTCACCAACAATCAAAGTCTTCATAAGGACAGAAATTTCTAACCCAATGATCAAGTTTGTACCTTTTGATGTTATAGCAATTTCAACAACAATCAAAGTCTTCATAAGGACAGAAATTTCTGACCCTATGATCAAGTTTGTACCTTTTGATGTTATAGCCATTTCACCAACAATCAAAGTCTTCATAAGGACAGAAATTTCTAACCCTATGATCAAGTTTGTACCTTTGGATGTTATAGCCATTTCACCAACAATGAAAGTCTTCATAGGGACAGAAATTTCTATCCCTATGATCGAGTTCATACTATTTGATGTTATAGCCAATTCACCAACAATCAAAGTTTTCATAAGGACTGAAATTTCTAACCCTATGATCAAGTTTGTACCTTTTGATGTTATAGCCATTTCACCAACAATCAAAGTCTTCATAAGGACAGAAATTTCTAACCCTATGATCAAGTTTTGTACCTTTGGATGTTATAGCCATTTCACCAACAATGAAAGTCTTCATAGGGACAGAAATTTCTATCCCTGTGATCGAGTTCATACTATTTGATGTTATAGCCAATTCACCAACAATCAAAGTCTTCATAAGGACGGAAATTTCTAACCCTATGATAAAGTTTGTACCTTTTGATGTTATAGCCATTTGACCAACAATCAAAGTCTTCATAGGGACAGAAATTTCTATCCCTATGATATACCTTTTGATTTTATAACCATTTGACCAACAATCAAAGTCTTCATAGGGACAGAAATTTCTAACCCTATGATCAAGTTTGTACCTTTTGATGTTATAGCCATTTCACCAACAATCAAAGTCTTCATAAGGACAGAAATTTCTAACCCAATGATCAAGTTTGTACCTTTTGATGTTATAGCAATTTCAACAACAATCAAAGTCTTCATAAGGACAGAAATTTCTAACCCAATGAACAAGTTTGTACCTTTTGATGTTATAGCAATTTCAACAACAATCAAAGTCTTCATAAGGACAGAAATTTCTAACCCAATGATCAAGTTTGTACCTTTTGATGTTATAGCCATTTCACCAACAATCAAAGTCTTCATAAGGACAGAAATTTCTGACCCTATGATCAAGTTTGTACCTTTTGATGTTATAGACATTTCACCAACAATCAAAGTCTTCATAAGGACAGAAATTTCTAACCCTATGATCAAGTTTGTACCTTTGGATGTTATAGCCATTTCACCAACAATAAAAGTCTTCATAGGGACAGAAATTTCTATCCCTATGATCGAGTTCATACTATGTGATGTTATAGCCATTTGACCAACAATCAAAGTCTTCATAGGGACAGAAATTTCTATCCCTATGATATACCTTTTGATGTTATAGCCATTTCACCAACAATCAAAGTCTTCATAAGGACAGAAATTTCTAACCCTATGATCAAGTTTTGTACCTTTGGATGTTATAGCCATGTGATCGAGTTCATACTATTTGATGTTATAGCCAATTCACCAACAATCAAAGTCTTCATAAGGACGGAAATTTCTAACCCTATGATCAAGTTTGTACCTTTTGATGTTATAGCCATTTGACCAACAATCAAAGTCTTCATAGGGACAGAAATTTCTATCCCTATGATATACCTTTTGATTTTATAGCCATTTGACCAACAATCAAAGTCTTCATAGGGACAGAAATTTCTAACCCTATGATCAAGTTTGTACCTTTTGATGTTATAGCCATTTCACCAACAATCAAAGTCTTCAGAAGGACAGAAAGTTTGTACCTTTGATTGTTATAGCCATTTCACAGTCCAAATCTTCATAAGGACAGAAATTTCTAACCCTATGATCAAGTTTGCACCTTTGGATGTTATAGCCATTTCACCAATAATCAAAGTCTTCATAATGTTAACGATTTGTATGTATAGTGTTGAGAAGGAAAATAAATATTTTTATAATGTGATAAACGTGATTATGGATTTGGTGTATATTTGTATTACTTTGTGAGTGTCCGTGGTTTTTTTACTTGTCCTCTCAGAATATGCAATTTTTCTATAAAATTCTTAATAACACAGAAATGGGCGAGTCACGAATTAGAAAACAAGCGGAAAGGTTTTCAACCAATTAATATAATTTAATATCAACAGATAAACATCATGTTTGAACGAACCTAGTACTGATACGCAAAGATAATGACACCAGTGTACTTAATCATGGACTTTTCCGAAAATGATTAAAGTCCCAATATATTTATGACATACGAAGTGGCAAAACTAGAGCTTTACCTGGATCTAAGAAAACTGAACTATAGAAGTAGGATGTTTTGACACTTAATTCATTGCTTAATTTCGAACTTCATGTATTTATTTCAAATTGGCTTGAAATGAGAGTGACAATTTGAATATGAAAATACGAACTGTTTAACAAGCTATTTTGATCTTGGAAAACCTTAATTGCAAAAATCAAAAATACAATGCACAGTTTTAGGTATATTTGGCACACTAAATGCCCAATAAATTATGGATGTTGCCAGTTATTTAAATGTAAATGGTTTCTCGATCACATATACCAACAGCTAAACATGATGGAACACACTCTCGTCGCTTACGCGACTTCTGCGTCATTCAAAATGGATTACATAACAAGGAAGGGGAAGGGGCGCTATCGTCGTTTGAAGACTATCAACAAGTTAAATTAATTGTTATATGGTATTTTTAAAAATCTACGGGGGAAATGGATATTATTTTTAAAAAAATATTCGAAACATAGTCCGGTGCCAGGCTCGAACTTAGAACATTTGGTTTGAAAGCATGAAAGCAACGCAACAACAGCGCGCTTAACCACTACACCACGGATGAGACCATACCACGGAACAGCGTTTTAAAAGCTATCAGGACAATTATAGACATAATCGATATGGTCAGTCGTTATTGTTAATGCACTGTATATAGTTCAATTTGACAACGTATTTGGATAGGCCATAACAGTAATCCATGGGATATTTTCAATCAGGAGTCCAAAATATTACGGGAATGTCGAGTTTCAACAGTATGCCATCATTTTCAGATAAAAGTCTTTGACCTAATTTTCTTTTAATTATCATGGCTTACTGTGGCTTCAATCGATTTTGCGTGTCGTGTGTTGGCATACTGTGGCATACTGTGAATAGACTCGACATGCACACACAGTTCCAGAATTACATTGTAACCTGTTATATCTATGATTTGTTGACACGAGATTGCATATCATTTTACTGCGAGCGACGCTTAATATGTATCTCTGTGTAAAGGTCGGGATGGGGGGGGGGGGGGGGGGGTATGTTTACTATGCATTATAACGCAAGGAGGTATACCAATATTGATGTTTATGGTTGACATGTCAATAAAAGAGAGCTACGAGTTTCTTTTTAAATAAAATCATAACAAGTCCTGTGTGTTTTACATATTGTATTAGTCTACCGACTATGATTTTCACTTGCTTCACAATTTTGTGAAAATGTGGAATGTCGTCTGCAGACGACTGCCGCGTGGAAAGTGTTAAAAAGAGCTTCATGAATATGTACACTTAGGTTTATTTATTTGTTTGTTTGTTTGTTTGTTTGTTTATTTATTTATTTATTTATTTATTTATTTATTTATTTATTTATTTAAAACAAGAAATAAGTCGATTGTTAAAATTGCGTGAAGTTTGTTGAAAAAATAGAACAAATTCATATAGATAATCACTGCTTTCCAATTTGACATTAGACCTAAACTATCTAATTCCGATTCAAATGTGACCGTTTCTCCAAATAAATTAAACATAAAATGTTTAAATTGATAGTATGAACAGTGGGCATAATACTATTATCACATTCTGCTAATTTTACAGCGATCTGATAAATAGTTCTGGACATAAAGTGAATCCATATGACCATTTTATGAACAAAAATACACCAGAAATAGACCTTATATCTAAATAAAAGTGACCGTTCCCTAAAACCGTTAATGAAAAGATCAAATTTTGTCATTCACTTTTATCTTTGGTATGTAGGCAAAATGATCTCCAAGTATCAATCAAATCGAGTTAGCCGTTACGAAAATACAATGATTTAAACTAATCGAAAACTTTACATTTGTCACTCGAGGAGACAATCTCGGCCAATATTGTTGGAACACTTTTATACGTGTGTTTAAAAACTCCCCCTCTCCCCCTGGATCAATGTTGAAACATGATTTTTGGGTTACGGGATACTGGGAAGGGCCAACATTGCCCAGTGGGGAGGGGGGAGTTATTAATGTTTAGGAAAGGCTTTAAGCCTTCCGTCAAAGACAGCAATGTTTTGATAGTGTACATTTTGCGCAAACGGGAACGCACGAAAGGGTAATTATTACATGGATGTTCCAACTAATTATGGCCGCGATTGTCTGAATCATCTGTTAAAAAAATCATCTGTTTTAAGGGTTTTGGGCATAACTTTTGATTCAATAAAGCTTTCTTTACCAGATTTGGAGGATAGATAGGTTATGTTATTGGTCACGTGGCCAACTACTTAAAAAGGTCATGCTTCAACTTATTGTTAGGGGTAGGTCACTTTTAATTACAGAGGTATATTTGGCACACTAAATGCCCAATAAATTATGGATGTTGCCAGTTATTTAAATGTAAATGGTTTCTCGATCACATATACCAACAGCTAAACATGATGGAACACACTCTCGTCGCTTACGCGACTTCTGCGTCATTCAAAATGGATTACATAACAAGGAAGGGGAAGGGGCGCTATCGTCGTTTGAAGACTATCAACAAGTTAAATTAATTGTTATATGGTATTTTTAAAAATCTACGGGGGAAATGGATATTATTTTTAAAAAAATATTCGAAACATAGTCCGGTGCCAGGCTCGAACTTAGAACATTTGGTTTGAAAGCATGAAAGCAACGCAACAACAGCGCGCTTAACCACTACACCACGGATGAGACCATACCACGGAACAGCGTTTTAAAAGCTATCAGGACAATTATAGACATAATCGATATGGTCAGTCGTTATTGTTAATGCACTGTATATAGTTCAATTTGACAACGTATTTGGATAGGCCATAACAGTAATCCATGGGATATTTTCAATCAGGAGTCCAAAATATTACGGGAATGTCGAGTTTCAACAGTATGCCATCATTTTCAGATAAAAGTCTTTGACCTAATTTTCTTTTAATTATCATGGCTTACTGTGGCTTCAATCGATTTTGCGTGTCGTGTGTTGGCATACTGTGGCATACTGTGAATAGACTCGACATGCACACACAGTTCCAGAATTACATTGTAACCTGTTATATCTATGATTTGTTGACACGAGATTGCATATCATTTTACTGCGAGCGACGCTTAATATGTATCTCTGTGTAAAGGTCGGGATGGGGGGGGGGGGGTATGTTTACTATGCATTATAACGCAAGGAGGTATACCAATATTGATGTTTATGGTTGACATGTCAATAAAAGAGAGCTACGAGTTTCTTTTTAAATAAAATCATAACAAGTCCTGTGTGTTTTACATATTGTATTAGTCTACCGACTATGATTTTCACTTGCTTCACAATTTTGTGAAAATGTGGAATGTCGTCTGCAGACGACTGCCGCGTGGAAAGTGTTAAAAAGAGCTTCATGAATATGTACACTTAGGTTTATTTATTTGTTTGTTTGTTTGTTTGTTTGTTTATTTATTTATTTATTTATTTATTTATTTATTTATTTATTTATTTAAAACAAGAAATAAGTCGATTGTTAAAATTGCGTGAAGTTTGTTGAAAAAATAGAACAAATTCATATAGATAATCACTGCTTTCCAATTTGACATTAGACCTAAACTATCTAATTCCGATTCAAATGTGACCGTTTCTCCAAATAAATTAAACATAAAATGTTTAAATTGATAGTATGAACAGTGGGCATAATACTATTATCACATTCTGCTAATTTTACAGCGATCTGATAAATAGTTCTGGACATAAAGTGAATCCATATGACCATTTTATGAACAAAAATACACCAGAAATAGACCTTATATCTAAATAAAAGTGACCGTTCCCTAAAACCGTTAATGAAAAGATCAAATTTTGTCATTCACTTTTATCTTTGGTATGTAGGCAAAATGATCTCCAAGTATCAATCAAATCGAGTTAGCCGTTACGAAAATACAATGATTTAAACTAATCGAAAACTTTACATTTGTCACTCGAGGAGACAATCTCGGCCAATATTGTTGGAACACTTTTATACGTGTGTTTAAAAACTCCCCCTCTCCCCCTGGATCAATGTTGAAACATGATTTTTGGGTTACGGGATACTGGGAAGGGCCAACATTGCCCAGTGGGGAGGGGGGAGTTATTAATGTTTAGGAAAGGCTTTAAGCCTTCCGTCAAAGACAGCAATGTTTTGATAGTGTACATTTTGCGCAAACGGGAACGCACGAAAGGGTAATTATTACATGGATGTTCCAACTAATTATGGCCGCGATTGTCTGAATCATCTGTTAAAAAAAATCATCTGTTTTAAGGGTTTTGGGCATAACTTTTGATTCAATAAAGCTTTCTTTACCAGATTTGGAGGATAGATAGGTTATGTTATTGGTCACGTGGCCAACTACTTAAAAAGGTCATGCTTCAACTTATTGTTAGGGGTAGGTCACTTTTAATTACAGAGGTATATTTGGCACACTAAATGCCCAATAAATTATGGATGTTGCCAGTTATTTAAATGTAAATGGTTTCTCGATCACATATACCAACAGCTAAACATGATGGAACACACTCTCGTCGCTTACGCGACTTCTGCGTCATTCAAAATGGATTACATAACAAGGAAGGGGAAGGGGCGCTATCGTCGTTTGAAGACTATCAACAAGTTAAATTAATTGTTATATGGTATTTTTAAAAATCTACGGGGGAAATGGATATTATTTTTAAAAAAATATTCGAAACATAGTCCGGTGCCAGGCTCGAACTTAGAACATTTGGTTTGAAAGCATGAAAGCAACGCAACAACAGCGCGCTTAACCACTACACCACGGATGAGACCATACCACGGAACAGCGTTTTAAAAGCTATCAGGACAATTATAGACATAATCGATATGGTCAGTCGTTATTGTTAATGCACTGTATATAGTTCAATTTGACAACGTATTTGGATAGGCCATAACAGTAATCCATGGGATATTTTCAATCAGGAGTCCAAAATATTACGGGAATGTCGAGTTTCAACAGTATGCCATCATTTTCAGATAAAAGTCTTTGACCTAATTTTCTTTTAATTATCATGGCTTACTGTGGCTTCAATCGATTTTGCGTGTCGTGTGTTGGCATACTGTGGCATACTGTGAATAGACTCGACATGCACACACAGTTCCAGAATTACATTGTAACCTGTTATATCTATGATTTGTTGACACGAGATTGCATATCATTTTACTGCGAGCGACGCTTAATATGTATCTCTGTGTAAAGGTCGGGATGGGGGGGGGGGGGGGTATGTTTACTATGCATTATAACGCAAGGAGGTATACCAATATTGATGTTTATGGTTGACATGTCAATAAAAGAGAGCTACGAGTTTCTTTTTAAATAAAATCATAACAAGTCCTGTGTGTTTTACATATTGTATTAGTCTACCGACTATGATTTTCACTTGCTTCACAATTTTGTGAAAATGTGGAATGTCGTCTGCAGACGACTGCCGCGTGGAAAGTGTTAAAAAGAGCTTCATGAATATGTACACTTAGGTTTATTTATTTGTTTGTTTGTTTGTTTGTTTATTTATTTATTTATTTATTTATTTATTTATTTATTTATTTATTTATTTAAAACAAGAAATAAGTCGATTGTTAAAATTGCGTGAAGTTTGTTGAAAAAATAGAACAAATTCATATAGATAATCACTGCTTTCCAATTTGACATTAGACCTAAACTATCTAATTCCGATTCAAATGTGACCGTTTCTCCAAATAAATTAAACATAAAATGTTTAAATTGATAGTATGAACAGTGGGCATAATACTATTATCACATTCTGCTAATTTTACAGCGATCTGATAAATAGTTCTGGACATAAAGTGAATCCATATGACCATTTTATGAACAAAAATACACCAGAAATAGACCTTATATCTAAATAAAAGTGACCGTTCCCTAAAACCGTTAATGAAAAGATCAAATTTTGTCATTCACTTTTATCTTTGGTATGTAGGCAAAATGATCTCCAAGTATCAATCAAATCGAGTTAGCCGTTACGAAAATACAATGATTTAAACTAATCGAAAACTTTACATTTGTCACTCGAGGAGACAATCTCGGCCAATATTGTTGGAACACTTTTATACGTGTGTTTAAAAACTCCCCCTCTCCCCCTGGATCAATGTTGAAACATGATTTTTGGGTTACGGGATACTGGGAAGGGCCAACATTGCCCAGTGGGGAGGGGGGAGTTATTAATGTTTAGGAAAGGCTTTAAGCCTTCCGTCAAAGACAGCAATGTTTTGATAGTGTACATTTTGCGCAAACGGGAACGCACGAAAGGGTAATTATTACATGGATGTTCCAACTAATTATGGCCGCGATTGTCTGAATCATCTGTTAAAAAAAATCATCTGTTTTAAGGGTTTTGGGCATAACTTTTGATTCAATAAAGCTTTCTTTACCAGATTTGGAGGATAGATAGGTTATGTTATTGGTCACGTGGCCAACTACTTAAAAAGGTCATGCTTCAACTTATTGTTAGGGGTAGGTCACTTTTAATTACAGAGGTATATTTGGCACACTAAATGCCCAATAAATTATGGATGTTGCCAGTTATTTAAATGTAAATGGTTTCTCGATCACATATACCAACAGCTAAACATGATGGAACACACTCTCGTCGCTTACGCGACTTCTGCGTCATTCAAAATGGATTACATAACAAGGAAGGGGAAGGGGCGCTATCGTCGTTTGAAGACTATCAACAAGTTAAATTAATTGTTATATGGTATTTTTAAAAATCTACGGGGGAAATGGATATTATTTTTAAAAAAATATTCGAAACATAGTCCGGTGCCAGGCTCGAACTTAGAACATTTGGTTTGAAAGCATGAAAGCAACGCAACAACAGCGCGCTTAACCACTACACCACGGATGAGACCATACCACGGAACAGCGTTTTAAAAGCTATCAGGACAATTATAGACATAATCGATATGGTCAGTCGTTATTGTTAATGCACTGTATATAGTTCAATTTGACAACGTATTTGGATAGGCCATAACAGTAATCCATGGGATATTTTCAATCAGGAGTCCAAAATATTACGGGAATGTCGAGTTTCAACAGTATGCCATCATTTTCAGATAAAAGTCTTTGACCTAATTTTCTTTTAATTATCATGGCTTACTGTGGCTTCAATCGATTTTGCGTGTCGTGTGTTGGCATACTGTGGCATACTGTGAATAGACTCGACATGCACACACAGTTCCAGAATTACATTGTAACCTGTTATATCTATGATTTGTTGACACGAGATTGCATATCATTTTACTGCGAGCGACGCTTAATATGTATCTCTGTGTAAAGGTCGGGATGGGGGGGGGGGGGTATGTTTACTATGCATTATAACGCAAGGAGGTATACCAATATTGATGTTTATGGTTGACATGTCAATAAAAGAGAGCTACGAGTTTCTTTTTAAATAAAATCATAACAAGTCCTGTGTGTTTTACATATTGTATTAGTCTACCGACTATGATTTTCACTTGCTTCACAATTTTGTGAAAATGTGGAATGTCGTCTGCAGACGACTGCCGCGTGGAAAGTGTTAAAAAGAGCTTCATGAATATGTACACTTAGGTTTATTTATTTGTTTGTTTGTTTGTTTGTTTATTTATTTATTTATTTATTTATTTATTTATTTATTTATTTATTTAAAACAAGAAATAAGTCGATTGTTAAAATTGCGTGAAGTTTGTTGAAAAAATAGAACAAATTCATATAGATAATCACTGCTTTCCAATTTGACATTAGACCTAAACTATCTAATTCCGATTCAAATGTGACCGTTTCTCCAAATAAATTAAACATAAAATGTTTAAATTGATAGTATGAACAGTGGGCATAATACTATTATCACATTCTGCTAATTTTACAGCGATCTGATAAATAGTTCTGGACATAAAGTGAATCCATATGACCATTTTATGAACAAAAATACACCAGAAATAGACCTTATATCTAAATAAAAGTGACCGTTCCCTAAAACCGTTAATGAAAAGATCAAATTTTGTCATTCACTTTTATCTTTGGTATGTAGGCAAAATGATCTCCAAGTATCAATCAAATCGAGTTAGCCGTTACGAAAATACAATGATTTAAACTAATCGAAAACTTTACATTTGTCACTCGAGGAGACAATCTCGGCCAATATTGTTGGAACACTTTTATACGTGTGTTTAAAAACTCCCCCTCTCCCCCTGGATCAATGTTGAAACATGATTTTTGGGTTACGGGATACTGGGAAGGGCCAACATTGCCCAGTGGGGAGGGGGGAGTTATTAATGTTTAGGAAAGGCTTTAAGCCTTCCGTCAAAGACAGCAATGTTTTGATAGTGTACATTTTGCGCAAACGGGAACGCACGAAAGGGTAATTATTACATGGATGTTCCAACTAATTATGGCCGCGATTGTCTGAATCATCTGTTAAAAAAAATCATCTGTTTTAAGGGTTTTGGGCATAACTTTTGATTCAATAAAGCTTTCTTTACCAGATTTGGAGGATAGATAGGTTATGTTATTGGTCACGTGGCCAACTACTTAAAAAGGTCATGCTTCAACTTATTGTTAGGGGTAGGTCACTTTTAATTACAGAGGTATATTTGGCACACTAAATGCCCAATAAATTATGGATGTTGCCAGTTATTTAAATGTAAATGGTTTCTCGATCACATATACCAACAGCTAAACATGATGGAACACACTCTCGTCGCTTACGCGACTTCTGCGTCATTCAAAATGGATTACATAACAAGGAAGGGGAAGGGGCGCTATCGTCGTTTGAAGACTATCAACAAGTTAAATTAATTGTTATATGGTATTTTTAAAAATCTACGGGGGAAATGGATATTATTTTTAAAAAAATATTCGAAACATAGTCCGGTGCCAGGCTCGAACTTAGAACATTTGGTTTGAAAGCATGAAAGCAACGCAACAACAGCGCGCTTAACCACTACACCACGGATGAGACCATACCACGGAACAGCGTTTTAAAAGCTATCAGGACAATTATAGACATAATCGATATGGTCAGTCGTTATTGTTAATGCACTGTATATAGTTCAATTTGACAACGTATTTGGATAGGCCATAACAGTAATCCATGGGATATTTTCAATCAGGAGTCCAAAATATTACGGGAATGTCGAGTTTCAACAGTATGCCATCATTTTCAGATAAAAGTCTTTGACCTAATTTTCTTTTAATTATCATGGCTTACTGTGGCTTCAATCGATTTTGCGTGTCGTGTGTTGGCATACTGTGGCATACTGTGAATAGACTCGACATGCACACACAGTTCCAGAATTACATTGTAACCTGTTATATCTATGATTTGTTGACACGAGATTGCATATCATTTTACTGCGAGCGACGCTTAATATGTATCTCTGTGTAAAGGTCGGGATGGGGGGGGGGGGGGGGGGGGTATGTTTACTATGCATTATAACGCAAGGAGGTATACCAATATTGATGTTTATGGTTGACATGTCAATAAAAGAGAGCTACGAGTTTCTTTTTAAATAAAATCATAACAAGTCCTGTGTGTTTTACATATTGTATTAGTCTACCGACTATGATTTTCACTTGCTTCACAATTTTGTGAAAATGTGGAATGTCGTCTGCAGACGACTGCCGCGTGGAAAGTGTTAAAAAGAGCTTCATGAATATGTACACTTAGGTTTATTTATTTGTTTGTTTGTTTGTTTGTTTATTTATTTATTTATTTATTTATTTATTTATTTATTTATTTATTTAAAACAAGAAATAAGTCGATTGTTAAAATTGCGTGAAGTTTGTTGAAAAAATAGAACAAATTCATATAGATAATCACTGCTTTCCAATTTGACATTAGACCTAAACTATCTAATTCCGATTCAAATGTGACCGTTTCTCCAAATAAATTAAACATAAAATGTTTAAATTGATAGTATGAACAGTGGGCATAATACTATTATCACATTCTGCTAATTTTACAGCGATCTGATAAATAGTTCTGGACATAAAGTGAATCCATATGACCATTTTATGAACAAAAATACACCAGAAATAGACCTTATATCTAAATAAAAGTGACCGTTCCCTAAAACCGTTAATGAAAAGATCAAATTTTGTCATTCACTTTTATCTTTGGTATGTAGGCAAAATGATCTCCAAGTATCAATCAAATCGAGTTAGCCGTTACGAAAATACAATGATTTAAACTAATCGAAAACTTTACATTTGTCACTCGAGGAGACAATCTCGGCCAATATTGTTGGAACACTTTTATACGTGTGTTTAAAAACTCCCCCTCTCCCCCTGGATCAATGTTGAAACATGATTTTTGGGTTACGGGATACTGGGAAGGGCCAACATTGCCCAGTGGGGAGGGGGGAGTTATTAATGTTTAGGAAAGGCTTTAAGCCTTCCGTCAAAGACAGCAATGTTTTGATAGTGTACATTTTGCGCAAACGGGAACGCACGAAAGGGTAATTATTACATGGATGTTCCAACTAATTATGGCCGCGATTGTCTGAATCATCTGTTAAAAAAAATCATCTGTTTTAAGGGTTTTGGGCATAACTTTTGATTCAATAAAGCTTTCTTTACCAGATTTGGAGGATAGATAGGTTATGTTATTGGTCACGTGGCCAACTACTTAAAAAGGTCATGCTTCAACTTATTGTTAGGGGTAGGTCACTTTTAATTACAGAGGTATATTTGGCACACTAAATGCCCAATAAATTATGGATGTTGCCAGTTATTTAAATGTAAATGGTTTCTCGATCACATATACCAACAGCTAAACATGATGGAACACACTCTCGTCGCTTACGCGACTTCTGCGTCATTCAAAATGGATTACATAACAAGGAAGGGGAAGGGGCGCTATCGTCGTTTGAAGACTATCAACAAGTTAAATTAATTGTTATATGGTATTTTTAAAAATCTACGGGGGAAATGGATATTATTTTTAAAAAAATATTCGAAACATAGTCCGGTGCCAGGCTCGAACTTAGAACATTTGGTTTGAAAGCATGAAAGCAACGCAACAACAGCGCGCTTAACCACTACACCACGGATGAGACCATACCACGGAACAGCGTTTTAAAAGCTATCAGGACAATTATAGACATAATCGATATGGTCAGTCGTTATTGTTAATGCACTGTATATAGTTCAATTTGACAACGTATTTGGATAGGCCATAACAGTAATCCATGGGATATTTTCAATCAGGAGTCCAAAATATTACGGGAATGTCGAGTTTCAACAGTATGCCATCATTTTCAGATAAAAGTCTTTGACCTAATTTTCTTTTAATTATCATGGCTTACTGTGGCTTCAATCGATTTTGCGTGTCGTGTGTTGGCATACTGTGGCATACTGTGAATAGACTCGACATGCACACACAGTTCCAGAATTACATTGTAACCTGTTATATCTATGATTTGTTGACACGAGATTGCATATCATTTTACTGCGAGCGACGCTTAATATGTATCTCTGTGTAAAGGTCGGGATGGGGGGGGGGGGGTATGTTTACTATGCATTATAACGCAAGGAGGTATACCAATATTGATGTTTATGGTTGACATGTCAATAAAAGAGAGCTACGAGTTTCTTTTTAAATAAAATCATAACAAGTCCTGTGTGTTTTACATATTGTATTAGTCTACCGACTATGATTTTCACTTGCTTCACAATTTTGTGAAAATGTGGAATGTCGTCTGCAGACGACTGCCGCGTGGAAAGTGTTAAAAAGAGCTTCATGAATATGTACACTTAGGTTTATTTATTTGTTTGTTTGTTTGTTTGTTTATTTATTTATTTATTTATTTATTTATTTATTTATTTATTTATTTAAAACAAGAAATAAGTCGATTGTTAAAATTGCGTGAAGTTTGTTGAAAAAATAGAACAAATTCATATAGATAATCACTGCTTTCCAATTTGACATTAGACCTAAACTATCTAATTCCGATTCAAATGTGACCGTTTCTCCAAATAAATTAAACATAAAATGTTTAAATTGATAGTATGAACAGTGGGCATAATACTATTATCACATTCTGCTAATTTTACAGCGATCTGATAAATAGTTCTGGACATAAAGTGAATCCATATGACCATTTTATGAACAAAAATACACCAGAAATAGACCTTATATCTAAATAAAAGTGACCGTTCCCTAAAACCGTTAATGAAAAGATCAAATTTTGTCATTCACTTTTATCTTTGGTATGTAGGCAAAATGATCTCCAAGTATCAATCAAATCGAGTTAGCCGTTACGAAAATACAATGATTTAAACTAATCGAAAACTTTACATTTGTCACTCGAGGAGACAATCTCGGCCAATATTGTTGGAACACTTTTATACGTGTGTTTAAAAACTCCCCCTCTCCCCCTGGATCAATGTTGAAACATGATTTTTGGGTTACGGGATACTGGGAAGGGCCAACATTGCCCAGTGGGGAGGGGGGAGTTATTAATGTTTAGGAAAGGCTTTAAGACTGTGTATTTTTAAAACCCAGTCGCATCTCGGGGATGAAGGTTGGAGAAATCATTTCATACTTGGTCCACACATCAGTTATGATGAACCATCTCATATTATGGTGATAAATCTTTCATCGCGAGTCCCAGTGTTTCTAGATCAAAACACCCTAAATTTGCCAATTTAGACCATTTTAGCCTATATTCAGAAACGGGTAGTTATAGTTTAAACCCTCCAACTGCAAAACGATGTTGCACAAGACACTTACACTGCAGTATCATCTTAAGATACCTATAGAGTATATAACATGTGCATTACATTTAGTTAAACTTTTGTAACTTTTGTTTTATAATGGGATCAAACTTGTGTTTTTCATGAAAAATAGCTCAAATTATGTGTCAAACTAAAAACGGGAATTATTTTACGTCAAGCAACCAATTTTAAAAATTCACATATGAATGCAATCTATACATATTAATCTTCAACATATAAAAAATCACCGTTGGCTTTTTATTCCTACAAGTCGCTGTGTGACGTCAAAGTTACGTGTGTATATCACTCCATATAAAATGTTGGAAAATGAATGACGCATAGTATATCAACCATCTTGGTCATATGAGGGATGAAATGTTGTGTTTACGACGTGCATCTAAATATTAAATATATCCCATCTTGATAACAATCTTCAAATCCAAGATGGCCTCCAAAATGGCCGCCATAATTGCCAAAATACATATAGAATGCTCATATTGAATTCCATACACTAAATTATGCAGTTTCAATGCCTATGATCGAAATGCCTGAAAGGAGACACTAATTTAAGACGTTCTTGAGGATTCTTTACCTTTCATGATGGCCGCCGATCATGTCAAAAATGAACCCAAAAATGGACATTAAATGGATGGAACAATGATTCTTTATTTGTTATAACTATCTTCTTTAAGACTAGGGTTTAACAAAACGTATACGATATCGTTATTATGGATCAAATTAAAAACGGGAATTAGTTTACGTCAATTAACCAATTTTAATAATCTATAAATCAATGCTGTCTATACATATTAACCTTTAAAATAAACATAATCATTATTAGCTTTTTATTCCTACATGTCGTTGTATGTAAGTCCTAAAAAATCATGGTACCATACAGACACATGTGACTGAATTGGAATCACCGATTGATATACTTCATTTTTATTTCTCAATTTTTTTGCTAGACATATTTAATTTTTCAATGTATCTTTATAGCAATATACTTACTGTTGTTCGTATGCCATGCAGAAATTCGTTTTGGGGGGTACCGTTCACTATTTGGACATTCAACCAGTTGCTGGTCACATTTTAAATGGTGAATATGTGCCTTCAATGATCCTTACCATACACACATTATGTAACTGGTAGCAATGTATTGGCCATTTTGTTTTGTTTGTTTGTTATACACGGTGAGTCTGCACGGACACACGCTTGGGTCCTGATTTGAATGCCCGTTTTAATGGCAAGCAGAAACGTTTGACTATTCTGTGGTCATTAATCACTTGTCATGCTTGAATCACAATCACTCTCCCAATTCATATCATAAACCAATATTTTGTTTTCCAATGGACAATGGACAGCTTACACTAAAAGCAATGGATACTATACCGGTATGTCATTAACATGTCACCGAAGACATTTCAAGCATTCCATGGCCACATTCAGCATTTGGTGGTCAACATAGTTATTTCAAGATACCCATTATTAGTTATATGGTGCCTAAATATTATACTGTAATAACGATATTATATATATATATTTTTTAAATCCTCGTCTTATAGCAGATAGGTATGACAAATAAAGAAGCTTTGTTTCAGCCATTTAATGTCCAATTTGACATATCGGCGGCCATTATGGAAGCTAAAGAATCCTCAAGAATGTCTCAAATGTGTGTCTTCTTTCAGGCATTTCGAGCATAGGCATTGAAACTGCATAATTTAGTGTATGGAATTTAATACACGCGTTCTTTATGTATTTTGGTGATTATGGCGGCCATTTTGGAGGCCATCTTGGATTTAAAGATTGTTATCAAGATGGGATATGTTATTTATTTAGATGCACGTCGTAAACACGACATTTCATCCCTCATATGACGGAGATGGTTGATACACTATGCGTCATTCATTTTCCAACATTTCATGTAGAGTGATATACACGCGTAACTTTGACGTCACACAGCGACTTGTAGGAATAAAAAGCCAACGGTGATTTTTTATATATTGAAGACTAATATGTATAGATTGCATTAATATATGAATTTTTAAAATTGGTTACTTGACGTAAAATAATTCCCGTTTTTAATTTGACACATAATTTGAGCTATTTTTCATGAAAAACACATGTTTGATCCCGTTATAAAACAAAAGTTACAGAAGCTAAACAAAATGTAATGCACATGTTATATACTCTATAGGTATCTTAAGATGATACTGCAGTGTAAGTGTCTGGTGCAAAATCGTTTTGCCGTTGGAGGGTTTAAACTAAAACTACCCATTTCTGAATATAGGCTAAAATGGTCGAAATTAGCAAATTTAGGGTGTTTTGATCTAGAAACACTGGGACTCGCGATGAAAGATTTATCACCATAATATGAGATGGTTCATCATAACTGATGTGTGGACCAAGTATGAAATGATTTCTCCAACCTTCATCCCCGAGATGCGACTGGGTTTTAAAAATACACAGTCTTAAGCCTTCCGTCAAAGACAGCAATGTTTTGATAGTGTACATTTTGCGCAAACGGGAACGCACGAAAGGGTAATTATTACATGGATGTTCCAACTAATTATGGCCGCGATTGTCTGAATCATCTGTTAAAAAAATCATCTGTTTTAAGGGTTTTGGGCATAACTTTTGATTCAATAAAGCTTTCTTTACCAGATTTGGAGGATAGATAGGTTATGTTATTGGTCACGTGGCCAACTACTTAAAAAGGTCATGCTTCAACTTATTGTTAGGGGTAGGTCACTTTTAATTACAGAGGTATATTTGGCACACTAAATGCCCAATAAATTATGGATGTTGCCAGTTATTTAAATGTAAATGGTTTCTCGATCACATATACCAACAGCTAAACATGATGGAACACACTCTCGTCGCTTACGCGACTTCTGCGTCATTCAAAATGGATTACATAACAAGGAAGGGGAAGGGGCGCTATCGTCGTTTGAAGACTATCAACAAGTTAAATTAATTGTTATATGGTATTTTTAAAAATCTACGGGGGAAATGGATATTATTTTAAAAAAAATATTCGAAACATAGTCCGGTGCCAGGCTCGAACTTAGAACATTTGGTTTGAAAGCATGAAAGCAACGCAACAACAGCGCGCTTAACCACTACACCACGGATGAGACCATACCACGGAACAGCGTTTTAAAAGCTATCAGGACAATTATAGACATAATCGATATGGTCAGTCGTTATTGTTAATGCACTGTATATAGTTCAATTTGACAACGTATTTGGATAGGCCATAACAGTAATCCATGGGATATTTTCAATCAGGAGTCCAAAATATTACGGGAATGTCGAGTTTCAACAGTATGCCATCATTTTCAGATAAAAGTCTTTGACCTAATTTTCTTTTAATTATCATGGCTTACTGTGGCTTCAATCGATTTTGCGTGTCGTGTGTTGGCATACTGTGGCATACTGTGAATAGACTCGACATGCACACACAGTTCCAGAATTACATTGTAACCTGTTATATCTATGATTTGTTGACACGAGATTGCATATCATTTTACTGCGAGCGACGCTTAATATGTATCTCTGTGTAAAGGTCGGGATGGGGGGGGGGGGGGGTATGTTTACTATGCATTATAACGCAAGGAGGTATACCAATATTGATGTTTATGGTTGACATGTCAATAAAAGAGAGCTACGAGTTTCTTTTTAAATAAAATCATAACAAGTCCTGTGTGTTTTACATATTGTATTAGTCTACCGACTATGATTTTCACTTGCTTCACAATTTTGTGAAAATGTGGAATGTCGTCTGCAGACGACTGCCGCGTGGAAAGTGTTAAAAAGAGCTTCATGAATATGTACACTTAGGTTTATTTATTTGTTTGTTTGTTTGTTTGTTTGTTTATTTATTTATTTATTTATTTATTTATTTATTTATTTAAAACAAGAAATAAGTCGATTGTTAAAATTGCGTGAAGTTTGTTGAAAAAATAGAACAAATTCATATAGATAATCACTGCTTTCCAATTTGACATTAGACCTAAACTATCTAATTCCGATTCAAATGTGACCGTTTCTCCAAATAAATTAAACATAAAATGTTTAAATTGATAGTATGAACAGTGGGCATAATACTATTATCACATTCTGCTAATTTTACAGCGATCTGATAAATAGTTCTGGACATAAAGTGAATCCATATGACCATTTTATGAACAAAAATACACCAGAAATAGACCTTATATCTAAATAAAAGTGACCGTTCCCTAAAACCGTTAATGAAAAGATCAAATTTTGTCATTCACTTTTATCTTTGGTATGTAGGCAAAATGATCTCCAAGTATCAATCAAATCGAGTTAGCCGTTACGAAAATACAATGATTTAAACTAATCGAAAACTTTACATTTGTCACTCGAGGAGACAATCTCGGCCAATATTGTTGGAACACTTTTATACGTGTGTTTAAAAACTCCCCCTCTCCCCCTGGATCAATTTTGAAACATGATTTTTGGGTTACGGGATACTGGGAAGGGCCAACATTGCCCAGTGGGGAGGGGGGAGTTATTAATGTTTAGGAAAGGCTTTAAGCCTTCCGTCAAAGACAGCAATGTTTTGATAGTGTACATTTTGCGCAAACGGGAACGCACGAAAGGGTAATTATTACATGGATGTTCCAACTAATTATGGCCGCGATTGTCTGAATCATCTGTTAAAAAAATCATCTGTTTTAAGGGTTTTGGGCATAACTTTTGATTCAATAAAGCTTTCTTTACCAGATTTGGAGGATAGATAGGTTATGTTATTGGTCACGTGGCCAACTACTTAAAAAGGTCATGCTTCAACTTATTGTTAGGGGTAGGTCACTTTTAATTACAGAGGTATATTTGGCACACTAAATGCCCAATAAATTATGGATGTTGCCAGTTATTTAAATGTAAATGGTTTCTCGATCACATATACCAACAGCTAAACATGATGGAACACACTCTCGTCGCTTACGCGACTTCTGCGTCATTCAAAATGGATTACATAACAAGGAAGGGGAAGGGGCGCTATCGTCGTTTGAAGACTATCAACAAGTTAAATTAATTGTTATATGGTATTTTTAAAAATCTACGGGGGAAATGGATATTATTTTTAAAAAAATATTCGAAACATAGTCCGGTGCCAGGCTCGAACTTAGAACATTTGGTTTGAAAGCATGAAAGCAACGCAACAACAGCGCGCTTAACCACTACACCACGGATGAGACCATACCACGGAACAGCGTTTTAAAAGCTATCAGGACAATTATAGACATAATCGATATGGTCAGTCGTTATTGTTAATGCACTGTATATAGTTCAATTTGACAACGTATTTGGATAGGCCATAACAGTAATCCATGGGATATTTTCAATCAGGAGTCCAAAATATTACGGGAATGTCGAGTTTCAACAGTATGCCATCATTTTCAGATAAAAGTCTTTGACCTAATTTTCTTTTAATTATCATGGCTTACTGTGGCTTCAATCGATTTTGCGTGTCGTGTGTTGGCATACTGTGGCATACTGTGAATAGACTCGACATGCACACACAGTTCCAGAATTACATTGTAACCTGTTATATCTATGATTTGTTGACACGAGATTGCATATCATTTTACTGCGAGCGACGCTTAATATGTATCTCTGTGTAAAGGTCGGGATGGGGGGGGGGGGGGGGGTATGTTTACTATGCATTATAACGCAAGGAGGTATACCAATATTGATGTTTATGGTTGACATGTCAATAAAAGAGAGCTACGAGTTTCTTTTTAAATAAAATCATAACAAGTCCTGTGTGTTTTACATATTGTATTAGTCTACCGACTATGATTTTCACTTGCTTCACAATTTTGTGAAAATGTGGAATGTCGTCTGCAGACGACTGCCGCGTGGAAAGTGTTAAAAAGAGCTTCATGAATATGTACACTTAGGTTTATTTATTTGTTTGTTTGTTTGTTTGTTTATTTATTTATTTATTTATTTATTTATTTATTTATTTATTTATTTAAAACAAGAAATAAGTCGATTGTTAAAATTGCGTGAAGTTTGTTGAAAAAATAGAACAAATTCATATAGATAATCACTGCTTTCCAATTTGACATTAGACCTAAACTATCTAATTCCGATTCAAATGTGACCGTTTCTCCAAATAAATTAAACATAAAATGTTTAAATTGATAGTATGAACAGTGGGCATAATACTATTATCACATTCTGCTAATTTTACAGCGATCTGATAAATAGTTCTGGACATAAAGTGAATCCATATGACCATTTTATGAACAAAAATACACCAGAAATAGACCTTATATCTAAATAAAAGTGACCGTTCCCTAAAACCGTTAATGAAAAGATCAAATTTTGTCATTCACTTTTATCTTTGGTATGTAGGCAAAATGATCTCCAAGTATCAATCAAATCGAGTTAGCCGTTACGAAAATACAATGATTTAAACTAATCGAAAACTTTACATTTGTCACTCGAGGAGACAATCTCGGCCAATATTGTTGGAACACTTTTATACGTGTGTTTAAAAACTCCCCCTCTCCCCCTGGATCAATGTTGAAACATGATTTTTGGGTTACGGGATACTGGGAAGGGCCAACATTGCCCAGTGGGGAGGGGGGAGTTATTAATGTTTAGGAAAGGCTTTAAGCCTTCCGTCAAAGACAGCAATGTTTTGATAGTGTACATTTTGCGCAAACGGGAACGCACGAAAGGGTAATTATTACATGGATGTTCCAACTAATTATGGCCGCGATTGTCTGAATCATCTGTTAAAAAAATCATCTGTTTTAAGGGTTTTGGGCATAACTTTTGATTCAATAAAGCTTTCTTTACCAGATTTGGAGGATAGATAGGTTATGTTATTGGTCACGTGGCCAACTACTTAAAAAGGTCATGCTTCAACTTATTGTTAGGGGTAGGTCACTTTTAATTACAGAGGTATATTTGGCACACTAAATGCCCAATAAATTATGGATGTTGCCAGTTATTTAAATGTAAATGGTTTCTCGATCACATATACCAACAGCTAAACATGATGGAACACACTCTCGTCGCTTACGCGACTTCTGCGTCATTCAAAATGGATTACATAACAAGGAAGGGGAAGGGGCGCTATCGTCGTTTGAAGACTATCAACAAGTTAAATTAATTGTTATATGGTATTTTTAAAAATCTACGGGGGAAATGGATATTATTTTAAAAAAAATATTCGAAACATAGTCCGGTGCCAGGCTCGAACTTAGAACATTTGGTTTGAAAGCATGAAAGCAACGCAACAACAGCGCGCTTAACCACTACACCACGGATGAGACCATACCACGGAACAGCGTTTTAAAAGCTATCAGGACAATTATAGACATAATCGATATGGTCAGTCGTTATTGTTAATGCACTGTATATAGTTCAATTTGACAACGTATTTGGATAGGCCATAACAGTAATCCATGGGATATTTTCAATCAGGAGTCCAAAATATTACGGGAATGTCGAGTTTCAACAGTATGCCATCATTTTCAGATAAAAGTCTTTGACCTAATTTTCTTTTAATTATCATGGCTTACTGTGGCTTCAATCGATTTTGCGTGTCGTGTGTTGGCATACTGTGGCATACTGTGAATAGACTCGACATGCACACACAGTTCCAGAATTACATTGTAACCTGTTATATCTATGATTTGTTGACACGAGATTGCATATCATTTTACTGCGAGCGACGCTTAATATGTATCTCTGTGTAAAGGTCGGGATGGGGGGGGGGGGGGTATGTTTACTATGCATTATAACGCAAGGAGGTATACCAATATTGATGTTTATGGTTGACATGTCAATAAAAGAGAGCTACGAGTTTCTTTTTAAATAAAATCATAACAAGTCCTGTGTGTTTTACATATTGTATTAGTCTACCGACTATGATTTTCACTTGCTTCACAATTTTGTGAAAATGTGGAATGTCGTCTGCAGACGACTGCCGCGTGGAAAGTGTTAAAAAGAGCTTCATGAATATGTACACTTAGGTTTATTTATTTGTTTGTTTGTTTGTTTGTTTGTTTATTTATTTATTTATTTATTTATTTATTTATTTATTTATTTATTTAAAACAAGAAATAAGTCGATTGTTAAAATTGCGTGAAGTTTGTTGAAAAAATAGAACAAATTCATATAGATAATCACTGCTTTCCAATTTGACATTAGACCTAAACTATCTAATTCCGATTCAAATGTGACCGTTTCTCCAAATAAATTAAACATAAAATGTTTAAATTGATAGTATGAACAGTGGGCATAATACTATTATCACATTCTGCTAATTTTACAGCGATCTGATAAATAGTTCTGGACATAAAGTGAATCCATATGACCATTTTATGAACAAAAATACACCAGAAATAGACCTTATATCTAAATAAAAGTGACCGTTCCCTAAAACCGTTAATGAAAAGATCAAATTTTGTCATTCACTTTTATCTTTGGTATGTAGGCAAAATGATCTCCAAGTATCAATCAAATCGAGTTAGCCGTTACGAAAATACAATGATTTAAACTAATCGAAAACTTTACATTTGTCACTCGAGGAGACAATCTCGGCCAATATTGTTGGAACACTTTTATACGTGTGTTTAAAAACTCCCCCTCTCCCCCTGGATCAATGTTGAAACATGATTTTTGGGTTACGGGATACTGGGAAGGGCCAACATTGCCCAGTGGGGAGGGGGGAGTTATTAATGTTTAGGAAAGGCTTTAAGCCTTCCGTCAAAGACAGCAATGTTTTGATAGTGTACATTTTGCGCAAACGGGAACGCACGAAAGGGTAATTATTACATGGATGTTCCAACTAATTATGGCCGCGATTGTCTGAATCATCTGTTAAAAAAATCATCTGTTTTAAGGGTTTTGGGCATAACTTTTGATTCAATAAAGCTTTCTTTACCAGATTTGGAGGATAGATAGGTTATGTTATTGGTCACGTGGCCAACTACTTAAAAAGGTCATGCTTCAACTTATTGTTAGGGGTAGGTCACTTTTAATTACAGAGGTATATTTGGCACACTAAATGCCCAATAAATTATGGATGTTGCCAGTTATTTAAATGTAAATGGTTTCTCGATCACATATACCAACAGCTAAACATGATGGAACACACTCTCGTCGCTTACGCGACTTCTGCGTCATTCAAAATGGATTACATAACAAGGAAGGGGAAGGGGCGCTATCGTCGTTTGAAGACTATCAACAAGTTAAATTAATTGTTATATGGTATTTTTAAAAATCTACGGGGGAAATGGATATTATTTTAAAAAAAATATTCGAAACATAGTCCGGTGCCAGGCTCGAACTTAGAACATTTGGTTTGAAAGCATGAAAGCAACGCAACAACAGCGCGCTTAACCACTACACCACGGATGAGACCATACCACGGAACAGCGTTTTAAAAGCTATCAGGACAATTATAGACATAATCGATATGGTCAGTCGTTATTGTTAATGCACTGTATATAGTTCAATTTGACAACGTATTTGGATAGGCCATAACAGTAATCCATGGGATATTTTCAATCAGGAGTCCAAAATATTACGGGAATGTCGAGTTTCAACAGTATGCCATCATTTTCAGATAAAAGTCTTTGACCTAATTTTCTTTTAATTATCATGGCTTACTGTGGCTTCAATCGATTTTGCGTGTCGTGTGTTGGCATACTGTGGCATACTGTGAATAGACTCGACATGCACACACAGTTCCAGAATTACATTGTAACCTGTTATATCTATGATTTGTTGACACGAGATTGCATATCATTTTACTGCGAGCGACGCTTAATATGTATCTCTGTGTAAAGGTCGGGATGGGGGGGGGGGGGGGGTATGTTTACTATGCATTATAACGCAAGGAGGTATACCAATATTGATGTTTATGGTTGACATGTCAATAAAAGAGAGCTACGAGTTTCTTTTTAAATAAAATCATAACAAGTCCTGTGTGTTTTACATATTGTATTAGTCTACCGACTATGATTTTCACTTGCTTCACAATTTTGTGAAAATGTGGAATGTCGTCTGCAGACGACTGCCGCGTGGAAAGTGTTAAAAAGAGCTTCATGAATATGTACACTTAGGTTTATTTATTTGTTTGTTTGTTTGTTTGTTTGTTTATTTATTTATTTATTTATTTATTTATTTATTTATTTAAAACAAGAAATAAGTCGATTGTTAAAATTGCGTGAAGTTTGTTGAAAAAATAGAACAAATTCATATAGATAATCACTGCTTTCCAATTTGACATTAGACCTAAACTATCTAATTCCGATTCAAATGTGACCGTTTCTCCAAATAAATTAAACATAAAATGTTTAAATTGATAGTATGAACAGTGGGCATAATACTATTATCACATTCTGCTAATTTTACAGCGATCTGATAAATAGTTCTGGACATAAAGTGAATCCATATGACCATTTTATGAACAAAAATACACCAGAAATAGACCTTATATCTAAATAAAAGTGACCGTTCCCTAAAACCGTTAATGAAAAGATCAAATTTTGTCATTCACTTTTATCTTTGGTATGTAGGCAAAATGATCTCCAAGTATCAATCAAATCGAGTTAGCCGTTACGAAAATACAATGATTTAAACTAATCGAAAACTTTACATTTGTCACTCGAGGAGACAATCTCGGCCAATATTGTTGGAACACTTTTATACGTGTGTTTAAAAACTCCCCCTCTCCCCCTGGATCAATGTTGAAACATGATTTTTGGGTTACGGGATACTGGGAAGGGCCAACATTGCCCAGTGGGGAGGGGGGAGTTATTAATGTTTAGGAAAGGCTTTAAGCCTTCCGTCAAAGACAGCAATGTTTTGATAGTGTACATTTTGCGCAAACGGGAACGCACGAAAGGGTAATTATTACATGGATGTTCCAACTAATTATGGCCGCGATTGTCTGAATCATCTGTTAAAAAAATCATCTGTTTTAAGGGTTTTGGGCATAACTTTTGATTCAATAAAGCTTTCTTTACCAGATTTGGAGGATAGATAGGTTATGTTATTGGTCACGTGGCCAACTACTTAAAAAGGTCATGCTTCAACTTATTGTTAGGGGTAGGTCACTTTTAATTACAGAGGTATATTTGGCACACTAAATGCCCAATAAATTATGGATGTTGCCAGTTATTTAAATGTAAATGGTTTCTCGATCACATATACCAACAGCTAAACATGATGGAACACACTCTCGTCGCTTACGCGACTTCTGCGTCATTCAAAATGGATTACATAACAAGGAAGGGGAAGGGGCGCTATCGTCGTTTGAAGACTATCAACAAGTTAAATTAATTGTTATATGGTATTTTTAAAAATCTACGGGGGAAATGGATATTATTTTAAAAAAAATATTCGAAACATAGTCCGGTGCCAGGCTCGAACTTAGAACATTTGGTTTGAAAGCATGAAAGCAACGCAACAACAGCGCGCTTAACCACTACACCACGGATGAGACCATACCACGGAACAGCGTTTTAAAAGCTATCAGGACAATTATAGACATAATCGATATGGTCAGTCGTTATTGTTAATGCACTGTATATAGTTCAATTTGACAACGTATTTGGATAGGCCATAACAGTAATCCATGGGATATTTTCAATCAGGAGTCCAAAATATTACGGGAATGTCGAGTTTCAACAGTATGCCATCATTTTCAGATAAAAGTCTTTGACCTAATTTTCTTTTAATTATCATGGCTTACTGTGGCTTCAATCGATTTTGCGTGTCGTGTGTTGGCATACTGTGGCATACTGTGAATAGACTCGACATGCACACACAGTTCCAGAATTACATTGTAACCTGTTATATCTATGATTTGTTGACACGAGATTGCATATCATTTTACTGCGAGCGACGCTTAATATGTATCTCTGTGTAAAGGTCGGGATGGGGGGGGGTATGTTTACTATGCATTATAACGCAAGGAGGTATACCAATATTGATGTTTATGGTTGACATGTCAATAAAAGAGAGCTACGAGTTTCTTTTTAAATAAAATCATAACAAGTCCTGTGTGTTTTACATATTGTATTAGTCTACCGACTATGATTTTCACTTGCTTCACAATTTTGTGAAAATGTGGAATGTCGTCTGCAGACGACTGCCGCGTGGAAAGTGTTAAAAAGAGCTTCATGAATATGTACACTTAGGTTTATTTATTTGTTTGTTTGTTTGTTTGTTTGTTTATTTATTTATTTATTTATTTATTTATTTATTTATTTATTTATTTAAAACAAGAAATAAGTCGATTGTTAAAATTGCGTGAAGTTTGTTGAAAAAATAGAACAAATTCATATAGATAATCACTGCTTTCCAATTTGACATTAGACCTAAACTATCTAATTCCGATTCAAATGTGACCGTTTCTCCAAATAAATTAAACATAAAATGTTTAAATTGATAGTATGAACAGTGGGCATAATACTATTATCACATTCTGCTAATTTTACAGCGATCTGATAAATAGTTCTGGACATAAAGTGAATCCATATGACCATTTTATGAACAAAAATACACCAGAAATAGACCTTATATCTAAATAAAAGTGACCGTTCCCTAAAACCGTTAATGAAAAGATCAAATTTTGTCATTCACTTTTATCTTTGGTATGTAGGCAAAATGATCTCCAAGTATCAATCAAATCGAGTTAGCCGTTACGAAAATACAATGATTTAAACTAATCGAAAACTTTACATTTGTCACTCGAGGAGACAATCTCGGCCAATATTGTTGGAACACTTTTATACGTGTGTTTAAAAACTCCCCCTCTCCCCCTGGATCAATGTTGAAACATGATTTTTGGGTTACGGGATACTGGGAAGGGCCAACATTGCCCAGTGGGGAGGGGGGAGTTATTAATGTTTAGGAAAGGCTTTAAGCCTTCCGTCAAAGACAGCAATGTTTTGATAGTGTACATTTTGCGCAAACGGGAACGCACGAAAGGGTAATTATTACATGGATGTTCCAACTAATTATGGCCGCGATTGTCTGAATCATCTGTTAAAAAAATCATCTGTTTTAAGGGTTTTGGGCATAACTTTTGATTCAATAAAGCTTTCTTTACCAGATTTGGAGGATAGATAGGTTATGTTATTGGTCACGTGGCCAACTACTTAAAAAGGTCATGCTTCAACTTATTGTTAGGGGTAGGTCACTTTTAATTACAGAGGTATATTTGGCACACTAAATGCCCAATAAATTATGGATGTTGCCAGTTATTTAAATGTAAATGGTTTCTCGATCACATATACCAACAGCTAAACATGATGGAACACACTCTCGTCGCTTACGCGACTTCTGCGTCATTCAAAATGGATTACATAACAAGGAAGGGGAAGGGGCGCTATCGTCGTTTGAAGACTATCAACAAGTTAAATTAATTGTTATATGGTATTTTTAAAAATCTACGGGGGAAATGGATATTATTTTAAAAAAAATATTCGAAACATAGTCCGGTGCCAGGCTCGAACTTAGAACATTTGGTTTGAAAGCATGAAAGCAACGCAACAACAGCGCGCTTAACCACTACACCACGGATGAGACCATACCACGGAACAGCGTTTTAAAAGCTATCAGGACAATTATAGACATAATCGATATGGTCAGTCGTTATTGTTAATGCACTGTATATAGTTCAATTTGACAACGTATTTGGATAGGCCATAACAGTAATCCATGGGATATTTTCAATCAGGAGTCCAAAATATTACGGGAATGTCGAGTTTCAACAGTATGCCATCATTTTCAGATAAAAGTCTTTGACCTAATTTTCTTTTAATTATCATGGCTTACTGTGGCTTCAATCGATTTTGCGTGTCGTGTGTTGGCATACTGTGGCATACTGTGAATAGACTCGACATGCACACACAGTTCCAGAATTACATTGTAACCTGTTATATCTATGATTTGTTGACACGAGATTGCATATCATTTTACTGCGAGCGACGCTTAATATGTATCTCTGTGTAAAGGTCGGGATGGGGGGGGGGGGGTATGTTTACTATGCATTATAACGCAAGGAGGTATACCAATATTGATGTTTATGGTTGACATGTCAATAAAAGAGAGCTACGAGTTTCTTTTTAAATAAAATCATAACAAGTCCTGTGTGTTTTACATATTGTATTAGTCTACCGACTATGATTTTCACTTGCTTCACAATTTTGTGAAAATGTGGAATGTCGTCTGCAGACGACTGCCGCGTGGAAAGTGTTAAAAAGAGCTTCATGAATATGTACACTTAGGTTTATTTATTTGTTTGTTTGTTTGTTTGTTTGTTTATTTATTTATTTATTTATTTATTTATTTATTTATTTATTTAAAACAAGAAATAAGTCGATTGTTAAAATTGCGTGAAGTTTGTTGAAAAAATAGAACAAATTCATATAGATAATCACTGCTTTCCAATTTGACATTAGACCTAAACTATCTAATTCCGATTCAAATGTGACCGTTTCTCCAAATAAATTAAACATAAAATGTTTAAATTGATAGTATGAACAGTGGGCATAATACTATTATCACATTCTGCTAATTTTACAGCGATCTGATAAATAGTTCTGGACATAAAGTGAATCCATATGACCATTTTATGAACAAAAATACACCAGAAATAGACCTTATATCTAAATAAAAGTGACCGTTCCCTAAAACCGTTAATGAAAAGATCAAATTTTGTCATTCACTTTTATCTTTGGTATGTAGGCAAAATGATCTCCAAGTATCAATCAAATCGAGTTAGCCGTTACGAAAATACAATGATTTAAACTAATCGAAAACTTTACATTTGTCACTCGAGGAGACAATCTCGGCCAATATTGTTGGAACACTTTTATACGTGTGTTTAAAAACTCCCCCTCTCCCCCTGGATCAATGTTGAAACATGATTTTTGGGTTACGGGATACTGGGAAGGGCCAACATTGCCCAGTGGGGAGGGGGGAGTTATTAATGTTTAGGAAAGGCTTTAAGCCTTCCGTCAAAGACAGCAATGTTTTGATAGTGTACATTTTGCGCAAACGGGAACGCACGAAAGGGTAATTATTACATGGATGTTCCAACTAATTATGGCCGCGATTGTCTGAATCATCTGTTAAAAAAATCATCTGTTTTAAGGGTTTTGGGCATAACTTTTGATTCAATAAAGCTTTCTTTACCAGATTTGGAGGATAGATAGGTTATGTTATTGGTCACGTGGCCAACTACTTAAAAAGGTCATGCTTCAACTTATTGTTAGGGGTAGGTCACTTTTAATTACAGAGGTATATTTGGCACACTAAATGCCCAATAAATTATGGATGTTGCCAGTTATTTAAATGTAAATGGTTTCTCGATCACATATACCAACAGCTAAACATGATGGAACACACTCTCGTCGCTTACGCGACTTCTGCGTCATTCAAAATGGATTACATAACAAGGAAGGGGAAGGGGCGCTATCGTCGTTTGAAGACTATCAACAAGTTAAATTAATTGTTATATGGTATTTTTAAAAATCTACGGGGGAAATGGATATTATTTTTAAAAAAATATTCGAAACATAGTCCGGTGCCAGGCTCGAACTTAGAACATTTGGTTTGAAAGCATGAAAGCAACGCAACAACAGCGCGCTTAACCACTACACCACGGATGAGACCATACCACGGAACAGCGTTTTAAAAGCTATCAGGACAATTATAGACATAATCGATATGGTCAGTCGTTATTGTTAATGCACTGTATATAGTTCAATTTGACAACGTATTTGGATAGGCCATAACAGTAATCCATGGGATATTTTCAATCAGGAGTCCAAAATATTACGGGAATGTCGAGTTTCAACAGTATGCCATCATTTTCAGATAAAAGTCTTTGACCTAATTTTCTTTTAATTATCATGGCTTACTGTGGCTTCAATCGATTTTGCGTGTCGTGTGTTGGCATACTGTGGCATACTGTGAATAGACTCGACATGCACACACAGTTCCAGAATTACATTGTAACCTGTTATATCTATGATTTGTTGACACGAGATTGCATATCATTTTACTGCGAGCGACGCTTAATATGTATCTCTGTGTAAAGGTCGGGATGGGGGGGGGGGGGGGTATGTTTACTATGCATTATAACGCAAGGAGGTATACCAATATTGATGTTTATGGTTGACATGTCAATAAAAGAGAGCTACGAGTTTCTTTTTAAATAAAATCATAACAAGTCCTGTGTGTTTTACATATTGTATTAGTCTACCGACTATGATTTTCACTTGCTTCACAATTTTGTGAAAATGTGGAATGTCGTCTGCAGACGACTGCCGCGTGGAAAGTGTTAAAAAGAGCTTCATGAATATGTACACTTAGGTTTATTTATTTGTTTGTTTGTTTGTTTGTTTATTTATTTATTTATTTATTTATTTATTTATTTATTTATTTATTTAAAACAAGAAATAAGTCGATTGTTAAAATTGCGTGAAGTTTGTTGAAAAAATAGAACAAATTCATATAGATAATCACTGCTTTCCAATTTGACATTAGACCTAAACTATCTAATTCCGATTCAAATGTGACCGTTTCTCCAAATAAATTAAACATAAAATGTTTAAATTGATAGTATGAACAGTGGGCATAATACTATTATCACATTCTGCTAATTTTACAGCGATCTGATAAATAGTTCTGGACATAAAGTGAATCCATATGACCATTTTATGAACAAAAAGACACCAGAAATAGACCTTATATCTAAATAAAAGTGACCGTTCCCTAAAACCGTTAATGAAAAGATCAAATTTTGTCATTCACTTTTATCTTTGGTATGTAGGCAAAATGATCTCCAAGTATCAATCAAATCGAGTTAGCCGTTACGAAAATACAATGATTTAAACTAATCGAAAACTTTACATTTGTCACTCGAGGAGACAATCTCGGCCAATATTGTTGGAACACTTTTATACGTGTGTTTAAAAACTCCCCCTCTCCCCCTGGATCAATGTTGAAACATGATTTTTGGGTTACGGGATACTGGGAAGGGCCAACATTGCCCAGTGGGGAGGGGGGAGTTATTAATGTTTAGGAAAGGCTTTAAGCCTTCCGTCAAAGACAGCAATGTTTTGATAGTGTACATTTTGCGCAAACGGGAACGCACGAAAGGGTAATTATTACATGGATGTTCCAACTAATTATGGCCGCGATTGTCTGAATCATCTGTTAAAAAAATCATCTGTTTTAAGGGTTTTGGGCATAACTTTTGATTCAATAAAGCTTTCTTTACCAGATTTGGAGGATAGATAGGTTATGTTATTGGTCACGTGGCCAACTACTTAAAAAGGTCATGCTTCAACTTATTGTTAGGGGTAGGTCACTTTTAATTACAGAGGTATATTTGGCACACTAAATGCCCAATAAATTATGGATGTTGCCAGTTATTTAAATGTAAATGGTTTCTCGATCACATATACCAACAGCTAAACATGATGGAACACACTCTCGTCGCTTACGCGACTTCTGCGTCATTCAAAATGGATTACATAACAAGGAAGGGGAAGGGGCGCTATCGTCGTTTGAAGACTATCAACAAGTTAAATTAATTGTTATATGGTATTTTTAAAAATCTACGGGGGAAATGGATATTATTTTTAAAAAAATATTCGAAACATAGTCCGGTGCCAGGCTCGAACTTAGAACATTTGGTTTGAAAGCATGAAAGCAACGCAACAACAGCGCGCTTAACCACTACACCACGGATGAGACCATACCACGGAACAGCGTTTTAAAAGCTATCAGGACAATTATAGACATAATCGATATGGTCAGTCGTTATTGTTAATGCACTGTATATAGTTCAATTTGACAACGTATTTGGATAGGCCATAACAGTAATCCATGGGATATTTTCAATCAGGAGTCCAAAATATTACGGGAATGTCGAGTTTCAACAGTATGCCATCATTTTCAGATAAAAGTCTTTGACCTAATTTTCTTTTAATTATCATGGCTTACTGTGGCTTCAATCGATTTTGCGTGTCGTGTGTTGGCATACTGTGGCATACTGTGAATAGACTCGACATGCACACACAGTTCCAGAATTACATTGTAACCTGTTATATCTATGATTTGTTGACACGAGATTGCATATCATTTTACTGCGAGCGACGCTTAATATGTATCTCTGTGTAAAGGTCGGGATGGGGGGGGGGGGGGGGGTATGTTTACTATGCATTATAACGCAAGGAGGTATACCAATATTGATGTTTATGGTTGACATGTCAATAAAAGAGAGCTACGAGTTTCTTTTTAAATAAAATCATAACAAGTCCTGTGTGTTTTACATATTGTATTAGTCTACCGACTATGATTTTCACTTGCTTCACAATTTTGTGAAAATGTGGAATGTCGTCTGCAGACGACTGCCGCGTGGAAAGTGTTAAAAAGAGCTTCATGAATATGTACACTTAGGTTTATTTATTTGTTTGTTTGTTTGTTTGTTTGTTTATTTATTTATTTATTTATTTATTTATTTATTTATTTAAAACAAGAAATAAGTCGATTGTTAAAATTGCGTGAAGTTTGTTGAAAAAATAGAACAAATTCATATAGATAATCACTGCTTTCCAATTTGACATTAGACCTAAACTATCTAATTCCGATTCAAATGTGACCGTTTCTCCAAATAAATTAAACATAAAATGTTTAAATTGATAGTATGAACAGTGGGCATAATACTATTATCACATTCTGCTAATTTTACAGCGATCTGATAAATAGTTCTGGACATAAAGTGAATCCATATGACCATTTTATGAACAAAAATACACCAGAAATAGACCTTATATCTAAATAAAAGTGACCGTTCCCTAAAACCGTTAATGAAAAGATCAAATTTTGTCATTCACTTTTATCTTTGGTATGTAGGCAAAATGATCTCCAAGTATCAATCAAATCGAGTTAGCCGTTACGAAAATACAATGATTTAAACTAATCGAAAACTTTACATTTGTCACTCGAGGAGACAATCTCGGCCAATATTGTTGGAACACTTTTATACGTGTGTTTAAAAACTCCCCCTCTCCCCCTGGATCAATGTTGAAACATGATTTTTGGGTTACGGGATACTGGGAAGGGCCAACATTGCCCAGTGGGGAGGGGGGAGTTATTAATGTTTAGGAAAGGCTTTAAGCCTTCCGTCAAAGACAGCAATGTTTTGATAGTGTACATTTTGCGCAAACGGGAACGCACGAAAGGGTAATTATTACATGGATGTTCCAACTAATTATGGCCGCGATTGTCTGAATCATCTGTTAAAAAAATCATCTGTTTTAAGGGTTTTGGGCATAACTTTTGATTCAATAAAGCTTTCTTTACCAGATTTGGAGGATAGATAGGTTATGTTATTGGTCACGTGGCCAACTACTTAAAAAGGTCATGCTTCAACTTATTGTTAGGGGTAGGTCACTTTTAATTACAGAGGTATATTTGGCACACTAAATGCCCAATAAATTATGGATGTTGCCAGTTATTTAAATGTAAATGGTTTCTCGATCACATATACCAACAGCTAAACATGATGGAACACACTCTCGTCGCTTACGCGACTTCTGCGTCATTCAAAATGGATTACATAACAAGGAAGGGGAAGGGGCGCTATCGTCGTTTGAAGACTATCAACAAGTTAAATTAATTGTTATATGGTATTTTTAAAAATCTACGGGGGAAATGGATATTATTTTTAAAAAAATATTCGAAACATAGTCCGGTGCCAGGCTCGAACTTAGAACATTTGGTTTGAAAGCATGAAAGCAACGCAACAACAGCGCGCTTAACCACTACACCACGGATGAGACCATACCACGGAACAGCGTTTTAAAAGCTATCAGGACAATTATAGACATAATCGATATGGTCAGTCGTTATTGTTAATGCACTGTATATAGTTCAATTTGACAACGTATTTGGATAGGCCATAACAGTAATCCATGGGATATTTTCAATCAGGAGTCCAAAATATTACGGGAATGTCGAGTTTCAACAGTATGCCATCATTTTCAGATAAAAGTCTTTGACCTAATTTTCTTTTAATTATCATGGCTTACTGTGGCTTCAATCGATTTTGCGTGTCGTGTGTTGGCATACTGTGGCATACTGTGAATAGACTCGACATGCACACACAGTTCCAGAATTACATTGTAACCTGTTATATCTATGATTTGTTGACACGAGATTGCATATCATTTTACTGCGAGCGACGCTTAATATGTATCTCTGTGTAAAGGTCGGGATGGGGGGGGGGGGGTATGTTTACTATGCATTATAACGCAAGGAGGTATACCAATATTGATGTTTATGGTTGACATGTCAATAAAAGAGAGCTACGAGTTTCTTTTTAAATAAAATCATAACAAGTCCTGTGTGTTTTACATATTGTATTAGTCTACCGACTATGATTTTCACTTGCTTCACAATTTTGTGAAAATGTGGAATGTCGTCTGCAGACGACTGCCGCGTGGAAAGTGTTAAAAAGAGCTTCATGAATATGTACACTTAGGTTTATTTATTTGTTTGTTTGTTTGTTTGTTTGTTTATTTATTTATTTATTTATTTATTTATTTATTTATTTAAAACAAGAAATAAGTCGATTGTTAAAATTGCGTGAAGTTTGTTGAAAAAATAGAACAAATTCATATAGATAATCACTGCTTTCCAATTTGACATTAGACCTAAACTATCTAATTCCGATTCAAATGTGACCGTTTCTCCAAATAAATTAAACATAAAATGTTTAAATTGATAGTATGAACAGTGGGCATAATACTATTATCACATTCTGCTAATTTTACAGCGATCTGATAAATAGTTCTGGACATAAAGTGAATCCATATGACCATTTTATGAACAAAAATACACCAGAAATAGACCTTATATCTAAATAAAAGTGACCGTTCCCTAAAACCGTTAATGAAAAGATCAAATTTTGTCATTCACTTTTATCTTTGGTATGTAGGCAAAATGATCTCCAAGTATCAATCAAATCGAGTTAGCCGTTACGAAAATACAATGATTTAAACTAATCGAAAACTTTACATTTGTCACTCGAGGAGACAATCTCGGCCAATATTGTTGGAACACTTTTATACGTGTGTTTAAAAACTCCCCCTCTCCCCCTGGATCAATGTTGAAACATGATTTTTGGGTTACGGGATACTGGGAAGGGCCAACATTGCCCAGTGGGGAGGGGGGAGTTATTAATGTTTAGGAAAGGCTTTAAGCCTTCCGTCAAAGACAGCAATGTTTTGATAGTGTACATTTTGCGCAAACGGGAACGCACGAAAGGGTAATTATTACATGGATGTTCCAACTAATTATGGCCGCGATTGTCTGAATCATCTGTTAAAAAAATCATCTGTTTTAAGGGTTTTGGGCATAACTTTTGATTCAATAAAGCTTTCTTTACCAGATTTGGAGGATAGATAGGTTATGTTATTGGTCACGTGGCCAACTACTTAAAAAGGTCATGCTTCAACTTATTGTTAGGGGTAGGTCACTTTTAATTACAGAGGTATATTTGGCACACTAAATGCCCAATAAATTATGGATGTTGCCAGTTATTTAAATGTAAATGGTTTCTCGATCACATATACCAACAGCTAAACATGATGGAACACACTCTCGTCGCTTACGCGACTTCTGCGTCATTCAAAATGGATTACATAACAAGGAAGGGGAAGGGGCGCTATCGTCGTTTGAAGACTATCAACAAGTTAAATTAATTGTTATATGGTATTTTTAAAAATCTACGGGGGAAATGGATATTATTTTTAAAAAAATATTCGAAACATAGTCCGGTGCCAGGCTCGAACTTAGAACATTTGGTTTGAAAGCATGAAAGCAACGCAACAACAGCGCGCTTAACCACTACACCACGGATGAGACCATACCACGGAACAGCGTTTTAAAAGCTATCAGGACAATTATAGACATAATCGATATGGTCAGTCGTTATTGTTAATGCACTGTATATAGTTCAATTTGACAACGTATTTGGATAGGCCATAACAGTAATCCATGGGATATTTTCAATCAGGAGTCCAAAATATTACGGGAATGTCGAGTTTCAACAGTATGCCATCATTTTCAGATAAAAGTCTTTGACCTAATTTTCTTTTAATTATCATGGCTTACTGTGGCTTCAATCGATTTTGCGTGTCGTGTGTTGGCATACTGTGGCATACTGTGAATAGACTCGACATGCACACACAGTTCCAGAATTACATTGTAACCTGTTATATCTATGATTTGTTGACACGAGATTGCATATCATTTTACTGCGAGCGACGCTTAATATGTATCTCTGTGTAAAGGTCGGGATGGGGGGGGGGGGTATGTTTACTATGCATTATAACGCAAGGAGGTATACCAATATTGATGTTTATGGTTGACATGTCAATAAAAGAGAGCTACGAGTTTCTTTTTAAATAAAATCATAACAAGTCCTGTGTGTTTTACATATTGTATTAGTCTACCGACTATGATTTTCACTTGCTTCACAATTTTGTGAAAATGTGGAATGTCGTCTGCAGACGACTGCCGCGTGGAAAGTGTTAAAAAGAGCTTCATGAATATGTACACTTAGGTTTATTTATTTGTTTGTTTGTTTGTTTGTTTGTTTATTTATTTATTTATTTATTTATTTATTTATTTATTTATTTAAAACAAGAAATAAGTCGATTGTTAAAATTGCGTGAAGTTTGTTGAAAAAATAGAACAAATTCATATAGATAATCACTGCTTTCCAATTTGACATTAGACCTAAACTATCTAATTCCGATTCAAATGTGACCGTTTCTCCAAATAAATTAAACATAAAATGTTTAAATTGATAGTATGAACAGTGGGCATAATACTATTATCACATTCTGCTAATTTTACAGCGATCTGATAAATAGTTCTGGACATAAAGTGAATCCATATGACCATTTTATGAACAAAAATACACCAGAAATAGACCTTATATCTAAATAAAAGTGACCGTTCCCTAAAACCGTTAATGAAAAGATCAAATTTTGTCATTCACTTTTATCTTTGGTATGTAGGCAAAATGATCTCCAAGTATCAATCAAATCGAGTTAGCCGTTACGAAAATACAATGATTTAAACTAATCGAAAACTTTACATTTGTCACTCGAGGAGACAATCTCGGCCAATATTGTTGGAACACTTTTATACGTGTGTTTAAAAACTCCCCCTCTCCCCCTGGATCAATGTTGAAACATGATTTTTGGGTTACGGGATACTGGGAAGGGCCAACATTGCCCAGTGGGGAGGGGGGAGTTATTAATGTTTAGGAAAGGCTTTAAGCCTTCCGTCAAAGACAGCAATGTTTTGATAGTGTACATTTTGCGCAAACGGGAACGCACGAAAGGGTAATTATTACATGGATGTTCCAACTAATTATGGCCGCGATTGTAGTTTGTTGGCGGGCACATGTAGTATGCTGACATTTTTAGACATTCAGTAGTATATGTTCAAGCTTCTGTTGGAATATACATTGTATACTTGAAAGTTTCCTTTTTGCTTCTTATTTGAGAAATCTTGTTAATTGTTATCTAATCATGTGTTAAAAGTTTATTATAAAAAAAGAAAAACGTACTATTGTCTCGATCGTGTTTATTAACATCATCATTTTAGGTAATTTCAGTCGACAGGAGTCGGGCGGCGTAAGCGTTGTTGTCTGCTGTAAGTCGGTTAGGGAGGGTCTATGTAATCAGCACGTGGCCCACCGAATGTCCCACCAAACGTCCGGAAATAAACTGCCCCGTGCCTCGCTAACGTTTGGTAGGCTGTAAGTCGCACACCCGACCTATGTAATTGGCACGCGGTCGGTCTAATGTCCTACCGACGACCGTTAATAAACTTCCCCGTGCTAACGTCGGCGGTAAGTCGCACACACGACCCATGTAATTCGCACGTGGTCGGCCAAATGTCCCACCAACGTCCGTTAAAACACTTTCCCTTGCTCACGTCGGCCGAACGTTATCGTTCGGTCGGCGTGAAGACGCACACGACCTATAATTGGCACGCGGTCGGCCGAATGTCCCACCAACGTCCGTTAATAAACTTCCCCGTGCTCACGTCGGCCGTACGTTATCGTTCATTCCGAAACCACTGCACCTTATCTTAGGTCATTTGGTGTATTGACTTTTCCCCCGTTGGTTTTATTGACATAACAATATACAAAGGAAGTGGGCGGAGTACTTTTTCTGATATGTGTCACTTTTTGCGATCCCAAAAAGGGAGAATCTATTACTTCACTTAAGGTAGCCCGGTTACGACATGGCATGATGGCCGGGAGGAGTATGGAAATACGCAGACTTGAATTATGTCAGCGGCGGCGAATAGAGCGGGGGGGGGGGGGGGGGGTGGAATTAATCAGAACTTGAATTACGGGAGGAGAGAGGGGTGGTGTGGGGGGGGGGGGGGGGAGGGGTGGTGTGGAAGTAAACAGAACTTAAATTACAGGGGGGGGGGGGGGTGGAAGTAAGCATATCTTTAATTACCAGGATGGGTGAAATTCAAAATTCAAAATTCAAAAACTTGAATTCAAAATCTTTTTTTTCTTCTCATTGGCTTGTAATTCTTTTAAAATTGTATTTTTGATATTTAAAAAAAGCGAAAATGAAAGCCTTATATTTCTGCCATTTCGATAAAAAAAACATGTTAAACTTTAAATCGTTTAAAACAATCATTGGTGCCTAGGGCACGTGTCCGAGAAGTGACAATGTCGCAGGATCTTGCATTAAAATACAGTGGGGTGGAGAAAATGAGCTTTTATACACAGCTCTATGGAGAAAATTTTACATAATCGTCCATATCTCGAAAAGAAAATCATTAATTACACATTTTCTTTTTTCAAAGTAACTTTTTTGGGCAGCCTATATGCAAATCTTTTCTTTAAAAAAAATATAAAAAAAAAAAATAAAAAAAATATAATTTTAATCCTCCAATTAGTCCTACTTTACTCAAATTGAATTTATTTATATTTCATGTCACATCACACCTATCTCGATCCTAAAAACCGGAACACACGTCATCACCCCGCCTACCCCACCTCATGTACGTCACTTCCTAACACTTTCCACGCGGCAGGCGTCTGCAGACGACATTCAGAAATTTCACAAAATGTTTAAAAAACAAAATATTGTATTGACTTTCAATACCCTATTTAGAATCACTATGAGAAACGCATTGAAAGAATTTTAGTTGAAAGAAGTACAAACATACCTAGTCTTGGTTATGTTATCCTTGAGGTATACTTTTAAAATTGGGAAAGGTTTCTGAAAAATCTGTTTTGTTTAATGTCATAACTAATTGCCGCGTGGAAAGTGTTAACTTCAACCCATTTTGGGTGGTTTTCTCAGTTTTTTAAACTCACTAGTAAAAAATATTGCCTGTCTGTATCTACAACATTCCGAAACCACTGCACCTTATCTTAGGTCATTTGGTGTATTGACTTTTCCCCCGTTGGTTTTATTGACATAACAATATACAAAGGAAGTGGGCGGAGTACTTTTTCTGATATGTGTCACTTTTTGCGATCCCAAAAAGGGAGAATCTATTACTTCACTTAAGGTAGCCCGGTTACGACATGTTTGGTCGGCGTGAAGACGCTCACGGCCTATGTAATTAGCACGTAGTCGGCCGAATGTCCCGCCAACGTCCGTAAATAGACTTCCCAGTGCTCACGTCGGCCGAATGTCCCATTAACGTCTGATAATAAACGTAGTTCATAATTACGTCGGCCGTATACGTTAATATTCGGTCGGAAACGGTAGGTCGGTTTATAGTCACTGCATACTCTTCCTAATTTTGTATATATTATTAAATATGTCATTTGGGTTTGAATGTGTGTAATCAATCTTTAATCAAGCAAACACTGACATAAATTATACAATGCGAGAAAAAAGAAGGTAGATTAAAGCCCAGGACAAAAATCGGAACCACACAGTGGTCCAGGTTTAACGCAGGGCTGAACAACAAACAAAAATACATCAAATAACCACAAAAATCAATAATGTCCAACCGGAACCAGGAGATACACAGAAATAGAGCGAACCCAGCAAAGTGGAACTATGTGCAGGGATAGAGACGGGGATAGAGAATCACACCTTGAGGTAGGGTTGATCATCGCTTCCCCATGATGGCTCTTGCCTCGCATTCCAAATAGTGTAGCTGCACAAAAGGGCCAACTTGCTGAGTTCCTTCATGAATTGCTTTGATGGTTTGGCTTTGACAAAGGTGAATATTGCCTTGATATTGTTAATATTACCTGGTGTGATTATGCACTTATCAATTGCAGTCCCGGCCCCGGGGGACCCGGGGCATGGCGGGGACTATGCGGGGACCGTACGCCAACGTACAAAAAACATGGCCCGGCTATGCGGGGACGTATACCCGGGGCGTACAAAACGTGCCCCCGCTAGCCGGGGCGTGTAGCCGGGGCATAGCGGGGACGTACATTACTGAAAAAATAGGCCGGGCATTGTAGCGGGGGCGTACGCTACACGCTTAGAAAAAATGGTTCTAAAGTTGTCCTGCCAGGAGAACCTTTAAAGGTTCTTTAAAGAACCAAAAATAGTTCCCCAAACATGATACAGAACCATTTTTGGTTGATACAGAACCATTTTTGGTTCTATGAAGAACCTTTTTGGGTTCTTCAATTTTCAAGAACCTTTTTTGAAGGTTCTATAAGGAACCTCTCTCTTGAACCTTCAAAAAAGGTTCTTGAAAATTGAAGAACCAAACAAGGTTCTTCATAGAACCAAAAATGGTTCTGTATCAACCAAAAATGGTTCTGTATCACGTTTGGGGCACTATTTTTGGTTCTTTAAAGAACCTTTAAGGGTTCTCCTGGCAGGACAAAAAAAGGTTCTTTAATTTCTTAGAGTGTAGGGAACACAAATGTACACCCCGGGGCATAGCCGGGGCGTACACATACATAGCGGGGACGTACGCTAAGGTATAAAAAATGTACACCCCGGGGTATAGCCGGGGTGTAAAAACCGTGTACGCACACATAGCGGGGATGTACGCTAAGGTACATATCATCCACACCGGTACATAGAGATATAAAATACAGACATGCACTATATTAAACTTTAAAATTAGTCACCTCGATTGATCAATGCCTGGATTTTCACTACCATGACTACGGTAAACTTAGTACAATTTGACCATAAAGTGCTTTTGCCTGGAATAATGTACATGGTAGGGCCCGGACAGATAGACAACACCTACCTACTTGCAGGCCCGTAAGTCAGGGACGGGGAGCCCCCACCCTCAATTCCCCCTCCCAAGTCCCCAAGAAGGTCCAAAATACCCCTCCCAAGTCAATTAGCTAGATCAATCATCATGTTTTCGGTTCATTTTTAAAACTTAAATAGGCCTACTGTTTGTTAATAAATAAATTGGATCAAAACTTTCCAATGTTGCCATTGGGTACGCATGATATATCAAAAATAAAGCTACACAATATGACATCCATAAAGTGATTTTTTGACTCGATTCATTTCTGGTTGACAACAAACTGGGATAGATCATGCCAACATTATTGTATTTTTAGTTTTAGGCCTCTGGTAAGTTTTGTTCTGGAGCACTGTATAATTTAAAACTATTCACAAAACCATAGAAGTCAACGGTAAATCATGAAACCGTGTAACATAATAACGATTCGCTAATATTGGCCCGGCTGTCTGAGGCCGGGCGTAGCCGGGGCGTACACTATGCCCCGGCTATGGGGGCCGGGACCGTACGCCGTCGTACACTTTGTCCCGGCTATGGGGGGCCGGGACCGTACGCCGGCGTACACTTTGTCCCGGCCATGGGGGGCCGGGACTGTAGCGGGGGCGTACAAAAAGTGGTGCCCCGCCCTGCGGGAACCGTACACGACTGTAGCCGGGACGTCACATTGGCAATTTGTACGTCCCGGCCCTAATCCCCGCTATCCCCGGGTCCCCCGGGGCCGGGGCTGCAATTGATAAGTGCATTAGACCACGAGATCCAATTTCAAAACATGTGAGGTCACAGGTAAAGCCATTATCAGAAATGTCGGAAACAAGGTTTTCGTACTTACTGGATTTACGATCATGGGCTTTCTGAATGTTAGTCTCAAAAGGTACAGTCAATTCTATAAGGTGGATTGAGTTGTCTTCCTCATTGTGGATAACAATGTCGGGTTTCAATTTCGATACAATAACATTGACTGGGAGTGTGCCGCCCGTGGTCGTAAATCCGGCAATATCACTAAAGATCTGAATGTCTTTACCTGTGTATATATTACAAAAGAAAGGGTGCGTAAATGACAGCTACGAACACTGCGCAGTAGTCTTGGCTTAAGACTGTTATTTTGTATATGTTTTGTAAGGTTTTACGTATATATATTGCCAACAGTTTGATAACAATTATGGCCTAATATAATGAAAAGGTTCAATAAATCAAACATTTAACCCAAAATTAAATTTTTCGTTTATCATTGTATTTCATTTTTATCATAAAATTATATATATTGACTTGCGTGCAGTCTAACGATTGGGTCGTCAGCACGTCAGCACGTCGAGCCATTTTCGTCGTCGATTAACCTCTTACACAACATCAAATTATCAGGTCAATGATAAATATTCTCAAAGCGAAGAAGTGAAGTTTGTTTACGAGATTATTTTTCATGATTTTTTTAAAAAAACGACCGCCGATCGGGCTAGATTTCTTCGCCTATAAATTCCAGAATCGTACGCCAATATTGTGTCAGTTCTAGAGATCATCACGTTTCAATGATTGAAAAAGTCGTAAGTAAATTGGCCCTAGAAGCCTACCATACTAGACCATAATAATGATATGGCATAATATTAATAATAATAAATAATAATAAATAATAAATAATAAACAAATTAAAATAAATAAGCTTACTTATTAATATTAATATGAATAGCCTTAGTAATTAGTTAAATATACTAGCTAGCCTTATTGTTGATCGACTTTAGGAAAGGTGCGTTCATACTCGCGTCGTTGCGTATCGCTCGACGTCGACGGACAAAAGTTGACATTGCTTCAACTCGCGCACCGATATCCGTCGACGTCGGCCGATGCGCAACGACGCGAGTATGATGAACGCACCTTTACACTACATACACTGAGTCAATGTAATAACTTATGCTGAAAACATACTAGCCGGTCGCTGGTCGCAACAGGTCGCGTAGTACTCGCTAGCTCAAAAGTATCTCGGTGCGACCAAAAGTCGCATCGAGCTACTAAATCGCCGGTAGTCGCAGGTATTTTCCGAACACGCAGACGACAACAAACCTGGTAATTGCTGCTGATTGGTTATGCTAATTTCGAAGCAAAATAACCTCCCCCCATTGGTTGAAAAAGTATGGTGTTCATTTTGTCATGAGCGACCGATCTTTCGAGTTGAACTGAAGTCAACTGGTGGCGACTGGTCGTTTCCAGTCAAGCGATCTCTTGATCGATGTATCGGGGTTTTTTATATGACGTAAAACTCGTCATAGGAGCGATTTAATCGCAAAGCGACCTTAGTATGTTTTCAGCATTATAAGGTTTATCGTGAATCGAAAAAGATCCATTGATTATCCTTTTCTGTTGCATTGTTGGATCGCAAAACCTGCGCAAAAGTGCAAAATCTGCCCCGTTCTGGCTCCCACAATGCATCAGAAAAGGATAATCAATGGATTTTTTCTGATTGGCGATAAGGCTTATTGTAGAATTTCTCCTCTACCCCATTCGCTGTACGTATATACAGTGAGTCGAAGAGTCACGTAAAGCCGTTGGTTCTGTGTATTCAGACGCTCGCCCTAAACACGTTAAATAGTTGCAGACCTCATTGTATTAAAAGAGTAGGGGATCATCACGGGTCTGTTAACCTATACACAAAAAAATCTCATCTCTCTAGGTGTAAGAGAGTCTCAGTGCGTTTATCTTCAACCGTTTGAAGGCAGCACTTTATGGGAAGAAGAAACTTTGGAGAAGAAGAGCCCTTGACAACCACGCCACAACTTGGATCGTGACATGAATAAACATGAACTTACATTGTCCAATCACGCAGCGATTGGTCAATATTTGTTTACATGTAAGTCACATCTTCCGGTTTTACTGCCCCCTTGCCATCGCGATTGATGCGGTCACGCACGATACGCTCCAGTCGCATGAGACACTGAGGAATCTTATACGATTTTATAGAGAATTCTTTGTTTTGATTATAAATGCTAGACGTTGCCAGAATAGAATACTTCGGCACTTTTTAAAACCACCAACGCACATGTCTAAATTAATGAGCGTGTAGACGGGGTAATACATTTACCCATAGATACGATACGCGGCCAATCGGATTTCATTTACAATTATACCGCGACGCGTCGACTTCACAAAGATAACGCTGTTGTGACGCTGTTCTACAAGGCAACGCACTTCCGTGTTTACGCTCTACGCAGTTGTCACAGAAAAAAGTGCTGAACTTCTCTGACACCGACTAGTATAACATTGGGTAAAGCAAGCACCAATCCGATCGCATCAGATAACCTTACATAAAAATTGACATTTCGGACAAATTCCACAGTCTGCTGTGTGTTAATCACATTTTGATACTGTTTCAGCGCAATTCAATCGCTGGCTGGTCTGGTCGTTGTGGCATAGGTGTGACAGGGCCATTAGATGTAGTTTGTGATCCTAGTCGCTCCTCCTGATGATGTAATTTAAGCAATCAACCTCACACAACACTTACATTGCACACCAGGTCACTGGTCACTATAGTTCAGTCAGTTCCAAATTGGTGAAACCTGTTTACAGTCAGCCTATTCAAAAGAGCGTCACACACAAATCATTGGCATGTTGCAATATGGCGTGCAGGGTAGAATTTCAGCGCGAATCCACGAGTCGATTCGCCTGAAGATTCGCGTAAAATCACTACCGCGTGAATCCAGGTGGATTCGCGCGCAAAAAAAGTTTTTTAAAGTCCAAAACAGGACCGTAGATGACTGGTATGACCCTTAGTCAACAAACATGATGAATTTGGAAGTTGTGCAAGCTATAGCCTTATTCTTGATATTAAATTATTATTATTTTTATTAATTTCGCAATAATCCAGGATTCTCAAGAAATTATTCCGCGAGAATCTAAATGGACTCTCGCACTGCAGCGCGAATTTCTTGGCCTGGCGTGCAATGTCACAGTTTCATTGTTTGTGTGCGTGATGATTGCTAATACCAAAATCGCGCTAATACGCTTGGATTACTTTTGCATGAGTTAGGTAAAAGACAAGTATTTCTCGCCAATTTTGAACTGATTGAACTTTAGGCCTGAATCGATGCAGTTGACTTCCAATTATCTCGTGCGTGAATGTTTTTTGATTTGCTGAGTTGCTGTGGGCGATTTGTGTTTCCTAATTAGTCCAATCGAGCAACTACAAATCGTCACAATCTGCAACTGACAATCAAACGAGCATTTACATCATTTGTTGTTCATTCAAATGCAATAAACCAGCAGCGACCTCTTTGGATCTTGGATTGGGAAAAGTATGATTTTTTTTACCCGAAAAATCACTGAGCTGTCCCCCGGACTTGACTGGGACCATCCGCACCAAAGTCTGTGCCCCTACCGACTGAGCTAAGCTCCAAGCACATGCGTGCAGCAACTTCAGTGGCGTGGTAGGGGCCATTTCACCCACCCCACTAAAATAACACAACGCATGCCATGTGATTTTTTGGCCAGTTTTGAAGACAACCACATTGAGCCGCCTTCTCCCCCTACCCCCTTTGTCTTTTTTTCAAGCTGACTGCTAAAACATTTTGGGAAGTTGACCTTTATTACTATTTTTTGTTTTGCTACGCCACTGAGCAACCTCCTCCCCATTTTGCCTGCGGTAAGTGACGTAATCAGGTCAATAGAGCAAAACGCCTGTGGAGATGATTGTATGATTTTGTACATATGTATGGTGTAGTGGTGCAAGGGTTATGTTTAGAGGGTGGGAAATGGGCAGTTATGAATTTGGATGAAACAGTGTTTTTGACAGTTTTTGTGGGCTTTTTTGGTGAATTTGAAATACCAAAATTGTCAGTCAGGTGTCCAAGAAAAAAGTGTGCAGTGCCCTCTTGCAGGGTTGTAGCTACGCCAGACTGGGCTAGGCCGCCTGGCACAATTTCTTTCTTTTTTTTCTTCTTTTTTTTAAAAAACTATTTGTAGATAAAATCATTATAATATAAACTGACTCATAAAACCAAAAATGATGTGGCAGGAACCCTCAAAGTGCATTAAAAAAGCCTAAAAACATCCCTGACCATGAGCCGCGAGAGTTATGTAACCAAATAGCGAAATATTGAGCCCGTCCGGTCGCTTGGCTCCCTCTGTTCGCCATTTTTGCCACCTGGCACAAAAGTTGGCCTAGCTACAACCCTGCCCTCTTGTAACATCATATCCATGTGGAGGAGTGGGTTTGGGTATAAAATCTTACACTAACTCACTTTAAATGGCTTGTTGCTATGATTTTCGTATCTAAATGAATGTAAATGAGCTCAGATCAAACTAGCTAATTTCCAAAGTTACATACAAATTGGACTTTGCGTTTTCTTAGAAATTGACGTTTTGGGGTCAAAATTGACCATGAGGGCGCTTTTTCAAGATTTTGCGCAAGTTTCAATCATGCGCTATTTTAAAGTTTACAGCTACTAAGATGATCAGAAGTTTCACCTACTTAGAAATCTGAGCGTTCTATAACAATGAGCAAAATGAAAGATTTTATACTCAAACTCCTCGACAAGGATCAGATATGGTATCACAAGATGGCGCAATTCAGATGGTACAGCTGTCACAGACACTTGCAGGCTGTTGAGGTCCAACAACAACTTATTTTTCTTGATGTATAACAGGTCCCCAGATTCGTATTCTGTATTTAATGTAGGTTTTAAGGCCTAAGTCATTGGTTTATATCAGCCTGTATCCCACTGTTTTTTGTTTGTTACATATGGTTTTTAAAATTGACCAAATAAATGCCAACAATGTTAACAATATCACAAAATATCTACAAGTAACTGTTTCAAGAGGCGAAAAATATCTTGTTTGAGTTGGTTGTACAATGAAGGCATTATTGTACACAGGGCTAGGTTTCATGGTTCATAATATATCTGAACAACTTTTATTTCAGGTTTCTATATTCCTGAAAATGAGTACACCCAGTAACTGACCACTATGGCACACCACTTTTCAACTGAAGGTAGGTAACTTAATGGTATAAAGGTACATTGGCATTTGATAATCCATGTATCACTACCAAATCAATTACCTCAATAGCCCATGTGCTATACTAGGGACTGTTTGATGAAATTAACCATGGCAGCTGTCTGCAGCTATACTTTCAAAACAGGTCACCATTGTTATGGTTTATATTGTAAACTGGTTAAAGGGGCACAGAGAAATTTCTCAAAAAATGAAATTCTTGTTTAGATAGATAAAATATGATACATACTTTACATAGAGACCCTCTCATGTCAGATTTCTTCCAAAAAAAATCAGTAAAAATGAAAAATAAAGTAATTTTCTCAGCATTTCCGAAGGTGTATTGCTTTTCACTTTATTGTATTTTGGTTAAGGTCACCACCAATTGACTCAAGGAGGTCATGACTATATAATACATCACGCAACAAACCATGGTGGTCTTCAAGGTTACATGTATTTTGAATAAACATGAAACAAATAAGTAATAAACCATTCATGGTCTTTAAAGGCATATTATGTGATCTTTTCCAGAGAGCGCCCTCTATTTATGATTTTTTTTTAGAAAGTAGATTTTCTTGCAGATTTACATTTCAGATCATAAATCAATCGTACATACATTCCAAGTTTACAGAGCGATACGATTCCTAATTACCTCAAATTCATGGTTTTAGAGTGAATTTAGACTCAGAATAAAATAAGTTGTCGGATATATCCGAAAGTTTATTTTCACTCTAAAACCATGATTTTGAAGTAATTAAGAATCGTATCGCCATGTAACTTGGAATGTATGTACGATTTATGATCAGAAATGTAAATCTGCAAGAAAATCTGATTTCAATTTTTTTTGATGTTGAGGGCGTTCCATGGAAAGATCACATAATATACCTTTAAGATGAATTTGGGTAGCTCAATGTGATCGTATCGAAACTCATAGATCAAAACACTATTAAATCCATGAATTTTGGGTGATATAGTTTATTACGTAAGCATGCGAAAAATTGAGGGTTCCCACCGTGAAGGATCTCTTAGTGCCCCTTTAAGAATGATTGAAAACTCCTTTATATTGGCAGGGAGGGGAGGGGCAACCCCAAAAAATATTATAAAATCAATCAATGAAACAAACAAGAAGATATGGCTATTAATATATTTATGTGCATGTTTTGTGTGTGTGATAGATATGACATTGTCCTTATATTTGATAAATTACATGAAAAACAATGCTGACTAGAACCAAAATACCTTCACAAAATATGGTTATTCAAAGGAAAGCAACACAAATGAATAATGAAATATAACTTTAACAGTGAATTTTAAACAGAACGTTCTTTGCTATGATGTAATTAATTGTTGAATATTCAAATAAAAAATAGAAACCCAAATGTAAACAAATTGTTATAGACTCTAAAATCGGGACAAACCGGTTCTGATACCACACTCTATTCACATTTTTGTTCTTCTCAGTTCTTTGGGACACGCTGTTTAATACAAAATGAGTTGGTATAACGTATTTAAGGTTAGAAATGATTCATCTATAGTTTGATCAGTATTTAGTATTGTAATATTTTTGATTCTTACATGTTCTCACAGGTTGTAGCAAGCAATTTCATGTCCGACGGAGACGCAAAGTACAACCAGATCCTTTAGAAGAACTCGATGGCACAAAGGCCAAGAAATCAACAACAAGCACATATGTCAGCCTTAGACCTGATGTGGATGGAAACATCCCTAAGCTTTCAAAATCTAAGCGAATCAGGAAGAAACCCAAACAAGGTAAAAGACTATTCGCATTGTTTGGATACATCATGATTTGTTGATATTATAAAGATACGAACAAAATGTCAAGATAACATTTGTGGTGTCTTTTCAAAATTATTCTTTAAAACCATTGATATGATGCCTTTCAATCATACTACACTTTACATAACACAAGAAAGTTAAGGATAAGATATTTCAAACTTTTAAGGCTTCTTAATTACGATTCATTGAAGTGCTTTTTATTTTAAACTATTTTCTGTGAACAAAGAAATTAAAAAAATTACAGATTAGAATGTTATAACTACCATACTTTGTCCCTTGTTGGGTAACTTTGGCACACATAAAAATATTTAAAATCTTGCAGCTTATTGTGTTTAGATCCAGTTCCAGATGCACCTACCATTATGTAGCAGGATTTATGTTGCTGTTCTGCATCTGACACTCTGATTGTCACAAAACCTGAAACTCATCTCACTACCGCCAAGAAAGGATTTTATGCCTCAGGTCCAAGTTGATAAACACTCTCTTATTCCATTGTCCTAGTGCAAGTAATGTTTAACACCATTTTTTAATGTTTTATTTTGTTATTTAATATGTGTAAAAGTGAGCTATTTAAATATAAATAAATGCTCATTGTTATGTTGTGTAAAAAATGTCACTATAAAACTTCTCGCTGCATTTTATATTAGAATACAGACTTTTTATTAAATCCAGCATGGCAGCATTGTCAACTCGAAATTCGATGTCTTGGGCAAGCTTCCCGATCGTCAGGGGGCGCTGGGTTGAACAAAATGTCACCGCTCGGTTGTTTATTTTTCAGTATTACTGGGCGCTGTGGCAGAAGGGCCGAGGGTTTAAATCGCCCAGCGCCCTCTTATCGTGAGCCTTGCCATCTCCACACATGAATAATGAGAACTTCACAAGAAATGGACATTACTCTAAAGTCACTTTGTGCACTTTGAATGACTGTGCTTCACCACAGGTTTTAGAATACCATTGAATGAATGGGGATACTTTGACCCATGATGGTTATCTTTGACCCACAAAACAAAAAGTTTGGATCATCATTTGGATGCCACCATTGAATTGTACGCAACGATGAAAAGTGTGTTGACCCCCACAATGAGTGCTACAGATAAAAGTAGAACACTCATATTTCTTGAATAGGTTGAACTTAACTTATGATCACCTTCGTCACTGTAAACTTTAAAATAGTAAATGGCTGAAAACATGGGCAAAATCTTGAAAGCATCCTCATGGTCAATTTTTATCCAAACATCAAGTTGTAAGACAACGCAATGTCCAACTTTCATGTAACTTTCAAAATGAGTTAGTTTGAACTCATTTACATTTATTTAGACCACAGAATCACAGCAACATGACAGACAATAAGGCCAAAAAAAGAAGGTATGTTCAGGGGTGTGCCACTGAGCTTGCCGATCGGAGGCCACTTTTAAATTTAAATTTGGTCGGCATAGAACTGGTGGCGCTATACCGATCAGGCGTGATTGTAGCAGACGACACGATGCTGGCCACGCGTCTCTCAGACGACCCAAATATATCAACAGGAGTGCACTATTTTGAATTATTTTTAACAGTCATCGCCCGGTTAACGATGACAATTCTTCTAATTATGATGAATTTGTTAAAATGATAAGATTAACATTCGCGATTACGTGTTATTCATTACGTATTCAACATTTAGGTTTCGCGTGGCCACCGTCGTCTGTGTAAATCCACAACGCCCTCAAACCTATGCCGACCAAATATTACGTTAAACCTGGTTAAACATTGTTAAATGGGTTAAACGCCGGTCACCGACACATTCCGATGATTACCATAATTTATGTAAATATGCAAAAGGGGCCGGTTTTCGCTACGTACGTTAGTATAGAACTTTCCTATCCCAAAATTAATAGTATCCTTGGTATGTTGTTCTACACAGCTCTCAGAGAGGAATAATAATAATTTCTAGAGAAAGTCAAGCAAAAACTCGGATATTCAGGCTAGGTTAACTGGTGCTTAGAGACCAGTATGCCTATCTTAGAATATCTGCGTTATATACAGAATACATGGTTTGTTGTTGAATGAATAAAACACATTAGACCATTGGCTATTGTTACTCTGTTTATTTGTGGGCAATGGTAGTCATAATCACTTAAGGTTCTGACCCAGAGTTATTAGTAGAAATACCATACTACTTGATGCCATAACTCTGCTAGGAGTCTAGATGAAACTCCTTATTCTATTGCGGTCTAGTCGAAGACTAAGACCCGATCTCGTTAAGCAGCTAGAAGCAACTGCTGTTATTTTAGAGTGTTGCCACCAAGTCAACTATATAGAATAAAAGGGGAGGGGCAAGGTACACTATAATTGATCATGTGTCTAAGTCACCGTGACTTGTGGATGTATATAGGACATAGTAACATGATCAATAGTGTTGCCCCTTTTAGAATTGTATCTCTTACAGTAACATGAAGGATTTGTACTCAAATCACTCCCCAGACACAAATAAGGTATATGATGACACGAGAGGGCGCTGCTCACTTTTTTCTCGAACTCCTGACTGAACATAGTGTTTTTTCATGTTGAGATAGGTCAAATGGAATAGGAAACACTTTTACCTGAGACAAATAACAAACAAAAAAACATTTTTAATCTCCGTATAGCCCACTCCTACTTAAATAATATTAAGATTATTGATAGTATGTCTTCTCTTTTCTCTTTTCCCTACATAGGTATTCAAACCTCAGCTTCAGAACAAGATGTGCCACATGTGTTGCAGAATGCTGAAGATAACATGGCCAACATCAATCAAGGTTTGTTTGAAATCAAGCACAGGATGGGCCAAATCTACTGTGTAAATTTTCTGATATTATAGGAGTGGGCTATAGAGGGTCATAGTTTCAGGACATGCTCATCACCCCTTAGTTTGATGAGTTGATGCGTACTAACACCAAATTTGAAAAAAAAAGTGTGAAAAAAGTGTGAAATTCGGACTGCTTTGGCCCAAAAAACACAAAAGGTCAGTTTTTTGGGGAAAAACAGTATTTTGATCATAACTCAATCATTTTTGGTCCAATCAATTTCATTTTGGTGGCAATACCCATGTTTGTGGGGACAAGGAATAATATTACGCAACTTTTATCTCATGACGATATTTCGTTTTCCTGAAAATGGCATTTTTAATGAAAAATAGCCCTGTGAGGGCGCTGTTCAAAAAGTACCTTTCGCATCGAAGTATATCAAATTTGAAAGTTGAAACATGACATGAGTTACATTTTAGGCATTTCCTGAAAATCTTAGCAAAATATCATTTGTTGTTTTTAAACTACACCATTTTGAACGTTTTTGAATCGTCTCCATGAAACACACACTAATGAAAGTTCGTTGACCCCTGTACTATCCTATGGAAGTGCTTTAACGCATTCTTGTGATTTTGAAATGAATGCCACGGTAAAATGAAATAAGGTAACATGCTCAAATCTTCAGAGAATGTTTCTTGAAACACTCTTAACATATTCCATGTATTCAAATTCATTTTTACTAATACTGTTTTGCAAAGCGCCCTCACAGTCCAAATTTGACCAAAAACAGCTGTTACAAGAAAACGAATGGGTTATATAAGACGAAACCAGCATAGAATGAAACCTTGTACCCTAAAACATGGGTATTGCCACCAGAATCAAATAATTTAGACCAAAAATGACTGAGCTATGATCAAAATACAGTTTTTTCCAAAATGGCCGACTTTTTGTGTGTTTTGGGCCAAAGCAGTCCGAATTTCGCACTTTTTTCAAAAAAAAATCAGATTTGGTGTCAGTACGCATCAACTCATCAAACTAAGGGGTGATGAGCATGTCCTGAAACTATGACTTAAATCTGACCCTCTATAGCCCACTCCTAAATTAAATTCGCTTTAAAATTGATTAATGTGAAATTTCAAAACTATACATTTAATGTAATGTTACGAGCCATGTGCTATATAAATAATTCGTCGCTGTTCTGACATAACGCCACATCACAACAGAATTAAGTAAAGTGATGTGTCGTTATGTCAGAAGAGCGATGAATTGTTTAATATTAATCTTACTATACCGCCAACATCTCCACCATGCTCATTGTTTGCATGGATGTGATCTCTAGTAAACATACTTGTAAATGTTGCTTGTAACTCACGTATCTATTGTCTCAAATACGTGCTATGAATATGATTTTGTATGAAAAAGAAATCTCCCAAATTTCATATTGAACATATTCCAATGATCCATTCCTGTACATGTATGTACCTATACTTATCAACCATTTTCTTTCTATTTTCAGATCCAGAAGGGTGCTTGGATGATTTACTAAATCAATTACAGAAAGATGAGACACTGAAACCTTCAGCCTGGACTACCCGGCAAGAGAATATGAATTTCACATGGGCAACACATAGATCATTCATGTTTAATCGGCTGATTGAAGGCATGGGTGTTGACCTATCAAGAGGAGTCATATGCTACAAATGCCACACTCATCAAGCTGTCCTGAAGTGTGTGGATTGCACCGGAATGTTTCTCTGTTCAGAGTGTGACCACATGATTCATTCGTGCAATCCACTACATGACAGGATGACTTGGGAAAATGATTCATCAGGTTATTTACCGTCCAGTAAGTTTCCTTAAAGAACCCTATTGATTTCACATATTCCTGCTTGAATACCTGTTATATCGCATATAACATGTGTCCATTAATAATAATAATAATAATAATGCATTTATAATGCGCCATCTATCTAGACAACCTATTCAGAGGCGCAAACATCAAAATAAATATAAACAAACAATTAAAATATAAAAAAGTTACATAATAGTTCGTCAACTAGGCAATCTTAAACTGATGAATTTTTAAAGTCTTTTTGAAACCATCAAGTGAATCACAGAATCGAAGATCTAAAGGAAGTCAGTTCCACAGTCTAGGTGCACAAGCATTAAGCTAGCATAGTAGATGAAATTCAGACATTTTAATTTTATTATAGTTTAATCAGTATGGGTCACAAGACCAAAACAAGGTAAACCCCCTTAATTTGATGACCTTTATCCTACTGACCATTGTTTGGGGAAAAGCATGACTCCAACCTTTCACCTTATTCCTTTGTTTTCAAACTGAGTATTGCAATTATGTTGTTATCGTTAATGATAAGGAAAAGAAGAAAAAAAACTCCTGGTCTACAGGACCCAAGTAACTACTTTTTGCATGTCAAATGACGTCGTGTGATTTTGTTATGCTCATTTTAAGGGGGGGGGGGGGGGGGGGGGGGGGGGGGGGGGGTGAAAAGAAGAAAAAAACCTGACCCAACCTGAGAAGTCTGTGTGTGGCCAAATGCTCATCCCAATAATGTAATAATGGTTAATTTAGCTTTATAGGTCAATAATGCATTTGTTTTGAGAGATTTTAGCCACACTAAAATCTATTGATGTTTGAATAATGGCACTACCCCATAGGGGTTATCACTTATGTGAGCATAAGTGTTTAAAGGGACATTAAGTGGTGTTGAAAATTTTAAATGTTTAAAAATTTACTTCAGAATTCAAGATGGACATCAAAAATTACTATTATTGTTGTTTCTACTAACAAAAACACAGCAAAACTTGATTAAAACAATATTATCGCTATTTATTGAAAAACGCCCTCTATGCAAATATGGTTCTCTTTATGTATCACGCGTACTGCAGTGGGATACTGTCGGACGTAAAATGCTTGTCCCGGCTGTACGAGCATTTTGAATCGACGTTTTCTTGTACAAAGAGGGCTGATTTTTCTTAATCCTTATAGGTGTAAGTTCATACATATTATAATACAATTGTAAAAATATACTAATCCCAGTTTTTATCATAATTGAGGGCGCAGCCTCCAACACATCTCTTAGTGCCCCTTTAATGTCTCTAATGGATGCACTTCATATCAGGTCAACCTCACCCAACAAATGGTGCAACAGACATTTGTGCTGTGCAATATTATGTGAGCTCAACCTCAATGCTCTGATTGGTTGCGGCAATTTGTGAGTTTTCAAACATGTGCAGCAAGGTGATTGAAATGGGCCCGCATATGTTTATGACGGAGGGCAAGAGAATATGAGACCTGTCTTCACAATTACTATAATCAAAACAAAGAATTCTCGATCAAATCGTATACGATTCCTCAGTGTACCATGCGACTGGGGCGCATCGTGCGTGACAGCGTCAATGGCGATGGCAAGGGCGCAGTAAAACTGGAAGGTGTGACGTACTTGTAAACAAATAGGTAATTGACCAATCGGGGCCCTCATCAACAAGACCCCACGCTGCGTGATTGGACAATTATGTAAGAACGCATGATCGCATTGTGGTGTGGTTGGTTGTCAAGGGCTCATCACACTGCGTTCAAAATTTGGATGAACGCTGGCGTGACTGGAATAAATGTTTTGATCAAGAATTCTTTGTTTTGATTATAATAATGTTTGAATGATTAAATTAATAGAATTTACATTGAGCCATTTTCTTTCCAAATATTTAGCATTGTTATTTCAATATCTTATTATTCGCTTTACTAAAGGTTATCCACTTCCTGTCACCTCTCTTGACTTTGAGTGCAGCAACGATGTGTGCAATTGTCAAACTTGGCAAAGCATCTCCAAAGGGAAATTCATCGTAATAACAACAAAAGGTAATCGGCCTAAATATTTCTATATTTATTGGCATATTTTTTTTTATATTCTTGTCTTACAAAACACGGGTATTGGTGCCATTTAACTCGAATTGATAGTTACATAAAAACTTTGTTGATAGGCATGTGTAGCAAAAGTTATTGATATACTGCCAGAACATGCATGCGCAACAATGACCTGGTCATTTACATGAATAGTATACAAATATTGAAAGCCAGAGAATGTGATAGTATACAAAATATATCATAAGGTCAAATTTAGATTTTCCATGTAATAATGGAATAATATAAATTAGATCGAATAATATAGTTTTGCTATTGGGCAAGTTAACGGCATTCAATATTTGATTTATATCATGATATCACATCATAACATTAGCTCACTTTTGCTGAGGCAGAAATCGGATCTGGATATCATTCCCATTATTTACAGGTCTGGTCCAGTAACATATAGTCAAGTCAAGTCAGAGCTCCTTACATCCTGAATGTGGTAATGATTTAAACCATGAACAAAATACACAGCACAGTTGGTTATCCCCTACCAGAAGACTGCTCCCTCCAAATGAAACAGCAAAGTCATAGACCCATCCCACCCCATGATCACAGATATGCCCCCAAATTGAAGGCTGTAGTTACACCACTGCTATACTCTGTTTGGCCATCTCAAGACAGTGACGTAACCGCGTATTCTACTAATTGCATCACATAACGCGCGCGCATAGGCGTACAAACACGAGCGTTGAAAGGCGGAAAATTCACACGCGTGCGTAAAAGCTGCGCCTGTTCAGTTACGTCACTGTCTCGAGATTGCCAAACAGAGTATAAGTATGAACAATTAATAAAAATGAACTGAATCTGATTATTTATATACATATGGAAAAAAGTATCGCACATTTTTTGTTGGTCATAAATTCAGCATATACGAAGAGGTCACTGTTGATGTTTTTGTTTATTTGACCTACAATTCCGGAAATAACTGTTGAACCACTTTGAGGACTTCGTTGAAATCAACCCCCCAGTCCCCCCATTCAATGTTGTTCGGAACCGTTTCATCACCACGTTCGTTGGAACCCTCAACATTGATTGGTGGGGGCGGGGGAGGGATATCACTTAGTAGATAGCTCAAGCTCCCCACACAAGTTTGTTGCAAAATCAGCGCTTGAAAATAGTCCCTTAAAGTGGGATATTAGCAAAGAAATGGACTATGTGGTCCAACACCAATTTTCCTGAATTGTAGGTCAACATTTCCGCAATATTTGCATTTGTCATTTGAACTTATTTAAAATTTGACCTATTTTGACCTTTGACCCCATAACCGTTGGGCGTACAAAAAGGGAGTTTTTTCATGTTTGAGGACAATAGGGCAACTATTGAAATTTGACCACAGATGACCTTTGACCCTAGAAGACTTGAATGTGTTACCAAGGATTACAACTATAGAGATCAATCATCGTGCCGCTCAATATCGCGTTATACTTAAACTTGTTTCATGCATGTTTTTGGACAAATACATGCATTTTCCCATTGGCCTTGAAAAACATTACATCGATTACGTCACAAACTCAAATGTGGCCCTTGCATAACATTTTGTTGGACAGCTTACGCAAACAAATGATCCTTAATATCACACCGTGGTGGCAAAATTTGAGGCCACATTTGCACTTTTCAACAAAAAACCAATGGTGTGATACTTTTTCCAGGTGTATATAAGGGGTCGTCCAAAATTATCGCCATTTTCACTTACGTACAGAGCGTACGTAACTTTTTACCTCCATCCCCCTTGAGTTACGTACGCAATAAATGGCGAAATTTTTGTAATTTTGTAATTAAAAAAAAAATCCCGCCTCTCAAGATCGCCTTTGAAGTTACGTACGGTTGGGGTATATTTTGACCCCCTCCTGTTACGTACCTGAAAATGGCGAAATTTATGGACAACCCCTAAATAAAGTTTATAGACTGGTATTAAAGGGTTTTGACAAAAAGACATTGTCAGGCCTGGTTCAGTCTTGGAAATAATACCTTCCGTGTTGGTGTACATATAGAGCCCATCAGGGATTTATTACAGACCAATCAATTGATGTATTTATTTTTGCAATAGGACGCTTTGACATACCAAAAGAGGTCAGAAAGTGTGACGAATGTGGTAATGAGGAGCGGCTTGGCTACCATCTCTCCCATATATTACTTGGTGGTTTCTGGCCAGCCAAACCAGACCTCACGAGTGAATACATATTCGACATGAAGGTTTTGGAGCTTTGGCATCATGTCTACAGGCACATGCCGGGATCGTCCCTGTCGGGGTTCTGTCGCTCTCTTTGTGACATTAGCGAAGAGTATGGTCGGGTAAGTATATACGTCATAAGATACTTACTACCAATAATATATTATCTGGTGTGGCAGGCTTAACAAAAATAGGTTATATTTATGAATTTTATCTCAAACTTCTTTATTTGGGTGCATCCCTAGTCTAGCCAACATGTTTCTTTATTTTATTTTATTTGTGGCCATACTCTGTTATATTTGGTACCGCTGTATCCAGTCTCCATTTCCTCTCCACATTTCCCACTTTTGTCTATATGCTACTTGCATGCAATCGCTATTTTAGAATGAGAGCGAAGCTCTTCCCTTAGCAAGCGTACGCCCAACCAACCGCGTCGCACGATGCACAAACCTGCGTGAAACATTGACGCAGTGTGGCGTGATATTGCGTGGTAACGGGAGAATCTCACTTTCCATCTGTACCGTGCAAGTATAGCGTATTGTTTTCAGCATTAAGTGTAATTTACAAAGCTTTATAGAGCTTAAATTGTACCTCTTGTGAAATTTCATTTCATTACCTTTTTCCTGCCTCATTTTTGCAGGAAGGCACAATCAATCAAACACTGTTCAGCAGAGTGATTGCTGAGTATGGTTACTTTCTATCAGAAATAGCTATTCTCAAACACCAGGACCCGATGACGTGTCCAGCCTGCTATTTTCGCCAGCATACCATACACATAGATGGGAATCACAAACTCTACAGATACAAGCATGTGAACAGGTATTTATTCTAAATCACCATCACATATACAGTGTATCCTTAAAGAGCTGTCTGTGCACATGTTCACGCACTTATTGACCATGAAGTTCTACAATTTAGTGTAATTTTATTGTCTCGTACATGTTGAAAAACAAAACGCTTGGCTTTCAGATGCCGTTTATTTCATCTGATTTTGGTTAGGCAATCCTGAGATATGACCAATTAACTAAACCTACCTAAAATCCATGTTGTGCCACTTTACAGTTTAAAAAAAAAATACTACTGTTTGATTTGAAGATATAAATCTTCCACCTGTTTGAGAAGTCTTAGCAAATATTCATATCATAACATATTTGTGTTGGAATTGAATATGTTTAAATAATATAATGAGTGTATGTGAAGCCAAACAGAACTGACTATTAAAAAACAATCAGACCGAATGCCTCGATCCGCCTCAATATTTCACTACAGATTAATGCTGATTGGAAGAACAAGTTAGTATTGGTTTGACGCTTAGAATGCATTATTTCTGTAAAAGTGGCACAACGTGATTTTAGTTAGCTTTTGTTAATTAGTCATATCTCAGGTGTGACTAATCCAAATTGGATAAAATAAACGGCATCTGAAAGCCAAGCGTTCAGATGTTCAAACAGTTCTTTTTGGGACACCATGTATTCAAGGGTCTTGCCTATGACATTGAAGTATATCAATTATACTTCTATTTCCATGTCAGAGGGTGATTTAAGGACGCCTGTAATCCTTTGCAAACTTGTTGTAAACCAGGATTTCAACGACCACTGCAGCTAGCAAATATCAGTGTATTCTATGATATTAATTGTGTTGTTATTTGTTTTTAAACTGTCGTAGATTACAATAGATATCGACTGAATGCCTTTAAGACTACATGATCCGTACATTAGCTTGCACTGTGCTTGGTTGAGTGATCATTCAAGGCATACAGTTTGTGCGCGAGTTTAGTCAAACATGCATTAAACTACCCCATACTTATTCCTATGTACGTTTCATCACAATATCTTTATCTGTTTAATATGAAATGTCATTTATGAAAGTTGTTGAAAACCTGTTTTTCACTTTCAGCATATTTCAATTTCTTATGAAAGTATTGTATAAATCATGCAAGCTGAACAATTCCCGGACACCATTCAATTATTGCCTCATAAAACATCACAAATAGAGTTAATTCTGGTCAAACTTTAAATCTTCATTTTTACAAAAAAGTCTATAATTTTAGTCAGAAAAGGCTGACTTCGAAAGCTAAATATATGTAGATGCTAGAATCATTAGCACTTTGACCAATTACAATGGTAATCATAGATCAATAAATGCGAATTTCTGGTATAAAGCATTCTGGGATACCCTGTATCATTTGAGCCATTAGTTCAGCTGGCTTCCAAACAGGATGAAAGGTTACTTATGTTGTGATCATTAGTTTTGAAACATTCACTCTACTTTTATGAATTAACCTGTTTTCAGAGGAAGCAGGAAACAATACTACGAAGGAAAGTTCATTGCTGTTGATGAAGATGTCACTAAGCACCTACACGATGTGTATGAAGCACGTCCACCAAAAGGAAAGGTATTTATCAAGTGATGTAATCTAATTTGTCCTCACACTGAAAAATCAAAATGGCACACGATACACATGAAGACATGAATATATTTCATATAAGTTTTAGCTATTAAGTCATCGGGTAGGAGAGATTATGAATGTATCTTTGTGTGTCACACATTAAATACACACTCTTTGTCTTGTCTTTGTCATTTTCATACAAAGACAAATGGCCGCTATTTAAAAATATATATGGCAGGGTTCCCTTGGTCTGACAAAGTCATGGAATTTTATTTTTAATTTCCATGTCAGGAAAAGTCATGGAAATCAGCATTCTATCCTCGACAATTTTACCGATTTCATATATTTGATAAACTATGTCATGGAATTTTCATAATTTAGTCATGAAAAGTCAAAGATTTTAATTTTTAATTGTCTCAAAGATACAGGAAATCTGAATAGCCATGAATCAAAAATGTTGTAAAAAAATGATTAAAATGCAGGCGATGCACTGCAACATTAGATCTGTAAATCCTTCTATTATCAATTGTTTTTTTATGATAGATCCCACTTTTTTCAAATGATCCCAGCATTGTCATTCATACATAATCACTGTCATTGTTAATTTTTAAACATTTCTTACCAAATTTATAACTTTAGCATGGTACAATCCTACCCTTTTCTTAAATTATATGTGATGCATTATGTCAATTTCAGAGTTCATTTAAAGACATTTACTGTGGCTCAAGCAGATGGAAAGCAGCGAGGGAAACCACAAACAGAAACCAAAAGCTTGATGAGACAGGTCTGGTGGTAGCAGGTTGCCGGCATGCTCTAATGCAGAAGGCTGTTAATATGTTTGCTGGAGAGTTATATGGCTATGCACATTACTTGCACATCAATTTCGTAATGCCAAATAATATCAAGTTCATGTTTCAAGATATAATGTGCAAGTATTGGCCATGGGCAATCAAACTTGGAGTTACCAGCAGTCTTTGGCAATCTGCTGTGAGAGCAGTCAAACCAGCTCTGTCTGTGTTCCATGCCAAAGCACATGCATGGCATTGTCAGGTAAATAATACCACTGTCAACATCAATTAAGTCTACTGCATTTGGCAAGTCTTGATCACCATTACTAAGGACCACGAGGTTGGACAATGTAATGGCAAACAAAATATATGCATTCACATGAGTTGTGACACCCTCTGCCAAATTAAATAATCATTGAAATTTCAAGTCGGATACAGGTTTTATACAAACCCTGTATAATCTATTTGTAATTGCCAAGTTCAATTGTCAGGCGAATGCTTGGACCACAGCACAATGGAACATAAAAAGTACACACATGCATAATAAACCAACAAAATTACTAGAGTTCAGGTGGTTCCAAATTGGCGAACCTGATCATGTACTGCAACATGGTGCATATAAATTGTATGTATAATGCTTGCATATATATTATTACATATTGAGAAGAAAAGGTTCATTGTATGATCTAATCCAATTTCCACTTACTTTTTATTGTGGCCATTTCGGCAAAACACTGTTGCCTTTATCAACACATGATAGGTAGTGCTATCGACGCTATTTGGTTGCTTAGCGACAACTCTGGAGTTTCTAGATATTTTATCTCCAGATAGCAATAGTTCATCAAAAATATGTGAGAGATGATACTGCCCCTCATCACGATTCATGGTGGTGGGCCCATTCTTTCTTATTTCTAATGCCTCCTTGACCCATCTCTTGTATCTATCCTGCTCTTTGCCTAAGACCTTGGCCTCTCCCCACCCGATGACATGATTCTTCTCCGCTACATGGTCCGTTGTGGACTACTGATTGATGCCTTTCTGGACGCTCTCGTGGACACTGACTTGCTTACTTTTCCCGCTTCTGTTTTGTGTTCCTTTAAGCGGGTGCCAAATTTTCTCCCTGTCTCACCAATATAGCTGAGTTTGCAGTTTTTACAAGGAATGTTTTAGATGACATGCGTCGTGTTCAGCGGATCGCGTTTGTCTTTGGGGTGTACCAGTTTGCTGTGAAGGGTTCAATGTGGCTTCATAGCTGTAGAAATGTGATATTTTTTTCATCACTCTGGACACCCTCTCAGATACACCTTTGACGTATGATAGCAGTAGTTAATCACTCACTACCTATCCTTTTTTTGATAAAGGCAAAAGTGTTTTGCCGAAACATCAACAATAAAAAGTAAGTGGAAATTGGATTAGATACAATGAACCTTTCTTCTCATGTTTATCACCAATCCTGATGAATCTTTTCAACAATTATTATTACATATTATTTTGTTATAATACACCCCCTTTTCAGATATCATGGGGTGGTCGATACGTTGACGGTGTAGGCGGAGGTAGTGGCGAAGACATGGAGCAGGCCTTTAGTCATTTGTCAAGATTAGGGGTTACAACCAAACATATGAATACTGCCAGTAAGTTACTTTATTCAGTTTTTCATTTGTGATATTATGAGTTTAGGCAACGTGACATGTACCCTCTTCCTCTTATATAGGGTCAGCCTACATCATGGTTAACTTCTGAGTGGTATTCAGTTATAGACAATTGAGTGGCTTTAGTTGATGTTTTTTTTGAAATTTAGATAAATGTTAATTTTGGTATTGGAAAGTATTATTTATACATGCTTACGTTTGTAGTGCTCGAATGACACACATTGACTTTTATTTTGTCCATGCCTGTTAAAACTGGAATAGTAGATGCTTTGTCACATACTTGCAAATTAACTGAATACTTTTTTCCCTTCTATTATTGAAGTAGTAATTTTAGCATTGTGCCAAAAATGTCAATAGCTGTCATTTCAAGCTTATATCTTTGATTTCAATCAAATATGTGAGTTTAGGTACTAGGATTGATCATTGACAGTAAGCAAATTTAGGTCATATAGGGTCAAATTTCATAATTGCCCCCAATTGACTTGACACAGCCATGGGTCATTACAAGTGATAGTAATGACATGTAAGTGGATGACTAGGATTGACCACAGGGATATCAAGGTAAATGGTAATTTATGTGTTAAATTTAAATGTGTTTACGTTTCAGTTAAAGTTTTGTAAAGTGTTGTTAAATGATTCCTATCAATATTAGTACTTTTCAGCCAAATATGATGTCATATTTGGATTTTCCAGTTAAATTCCAATCTAATTATTTATACTTTTATTAACTAATTTTCCTATTTTCAAGACGTTAAGATATACACTGCCGCCCATAAGTATTTCTCCCCCTGGAAGCTTGCAAGTTATCACTGTGTTGTCGACAAAGTATTAAACCATCAGACCCAATTACCATTTCATTGTGTTCATTGTACATTTTATACCAATAAATTCATGTTTCCTATTCAGATTCATGAATTAAAAGCATTACAATTCATGATTGTGTAATACAACACTCTGCTGTGTTATGTGTAAGGTTTATATATCCCCTGAGATATGATATACAAGTAACACAAAAAGTTCCAAACCAGGCCCTTTTGATGTTGGCTAATCCAAAATCAATCGTTATCAATAATCTGAGAAATACATTAAATTAAATGTAAATGAGCAAATTTCTTCTTCTATACAAACTGATCATAATGATAGAAACGGCCTTTGACACTTCACTGTATATGGTAAATAACAACAAATTAATTTTTCACAATTTATTCGAAGCTCGCGCTGACACGATTACTGATCATGTATTATTCTGGAATGGAAGAAAGATCAAAGCATTGCCTGAGTTACTGAGCCGAAGGTTCAAACAAGTAAGTTACTATCACTTAAGGGGGGATGTGCACCTTTGGTATAGCCTCTGTAAAAATGCCGTAACTTCTTCATTATTCATTTAATCTAGATAAAAGTATAAATTATTTTGCAGGAAAGGGTTCAATGAATCCAACCATGATCATGAAATTGACCATTTTGGAGAAAATTATAAAAACATGTTTTTTGACCCATTTTAGGTTCTGCAAAGATAACTCAAAATATATTTTGTCAAATTTTGTCATATTAGTTTTATTATATTCCTCATACAATTCCCTAGGAATCGTTTTTTTGAAAATCTTTATTATTTTTTGAATTATAGACCAAAAAGTGCTATAAAAAAAAATTTGGTAAAAAAAAATCACATTTGTTGGCAATTATAAGACATAGTCACAATTATCATGTCATGTTTGTAGTGCATTTGTGACCAGTTAACATAAAAAGGACATGCTGTCGGCAATCAAAGAGGCAAATATATTTGGAGGATTATAAAGAAAACAATAGATCACCTTTTGCTTCTTCAAATCATAGTGTGGCGGAATTACTAATTTAGGCAGAGGTGGGTTAGACTTTGGGCTGTGGAGTTGACTGGCAGTGCCTCTCTTGCTAACCAAACACTATGCTCCTCCCAATCCTTTACTAGCGGATTGCGCCCGATGTCCTGTTAAATGATGATGAGAACTTAAAACCAATTGTGTGCCTGTGAGTTTATTCCGGAATCAATCTAACACAAGATCTGAACTAAGTGAGGAGTACCGCCTCACGCCTACGCTATCAACTACTGAATGCTTTGACCGATCGCTACCACAGTTGCATCAAAAGCAAAGGTTTGCCACATTGGTGGCAGCGGTGGGATCTATCCGGAACAATCATAGCAATCCGGAACGATCATAGCAATCTGGAACAATCATAGCAATCTGGAACAGCAATCCGGAACAATCATAGCAATCCGGAACAATCATAGCAATCTGGAACAGCAATCCGGAACAATCATGGCATCCGGCGACCATGGCCATGATGGCGAAGGCTGGGAAATCTGGTGGACAATTATGCCGGGTCACATGCTGACGAACTGGTACAAGCGGCCAAGAATGATAAACTCCGCGATCCATTCCAGCGATTGTCCATCGACGAGAACGCAACGAGGGTCGAATCGCTGAAGTTAGAGAATGAGAAGATGAAGGCAGAAAAGGACCAGTGTGACAGGGAGAGGCGGGATTATCAAGAACAGATAACACGATTACAAGAAGCCTTGGTCCAAGCTATGGAACCCAGCCGTCTTTCTTGTATTAAGGCACGCACTCCTGCATGATATCAAAGATCCACAACCTCAGATCCGGAGGTATTCGTTAAAGACCGGGAAGATAATGCCTGTGCGAGATCAATGGATATCCTAGAAGGTAGGGACATTACATCTGAACCTATGGAGCAGGCACCAGCTAATCAGCAGGAAATCACAGAGCCGAGGAGAGCACTTGAACATGTTGAAAAGGATACTTCTAGTGATCATCACGCGGAGCAATATTCGGGTCCGTCTAGACAGAGGAGCGAAACACATGTTGGTCCTTGGGCACATCGAACTTGTTTCTCCAGGATCAGCGGCACGCTTGGTGAAAATAAAGGAAACAATTACGATCGAAAGGGAGTATGTTTTCCAGTGACACTCACCGTTGTTTCCAAATGACCTTTACATACATATTGGATTGGTCACACACAAGTATTTGGAAGATCATTTATACATTGATTTGTTATGTAATCTAACAACCCATTTGCTTTCTCAAATGAACATGATTATCAGTTATAAATTATGATGTAGGGACGGGCAATCCATCAGTATTAGTCTTGGTGTCAGATAGTCAGAGAGATTTTCTTGTGCCGCGTGTTTGGGTACCGCAGTGAGGACTTGATCCGCATAGTGCCGTGACACACTTCGGCTTATCCGACCGATAGCTCAGATGAAAGCGGATGCTCTGTCCGTCCGATTGTTTATACAATTTAAGATTCATGGATATTGGATGATCTGTTCGTCATGTAACCTGCACATAAATTGAGGGGGTGTCTGCTGCAAATAATATGAGTTCCATTATGCATTTACGCTAATAGTTAGATTATTCATTGATCATTTTGTGTTTATTCTATTGAAAGGCATTAATGTTGCTCCAAATTATCATAATGATTTGTAAAGATGTGGGGATGGGACATCATACAGGTTTTGAGTTAAAAATGATTGGGTTTGGAGCTTGTAATTTAATAATCTGTCAAGGAGCTCTGGATTTGATGTGAGTCAGAAGTAATAAGGGAAATAAGGTATTTTGGGGATAAATGTTTGTGGTAAGAGATAAAAACAAAGCTTGTCAATTGTAATTAATGTTCATTGTAATGATCCAGGAGGTCACCGATGGAGTTGTATTATATATCTGTGATTTATTAAATTGTATATTGTGATTTATGCATGAAATCCCGAAATTCGGTGAGGTGTTTGCTCATCTATCTTCTTCCGTGGTCTGTCTACCGTCTGAGGGGGGATTCCCGTCAGTGGCATGTTGGGGTATCGGTTGAGGATTATTGATCCTCGCGGTGCCCGAACATGTCACCGGATAGGCGCCTCAGTCGTTCTGACCGTTTACTTCGGATGCGGAGGGTGATCAATAGCCGTGCGTTCAGGTATCCACCCCTGACGGCACTGAATTTCCGCCCAGGCCCGATTATTGTAAACGATCCGGGACGTATCGGTCTGGGGAGAGGGTAGTGTGGCAGAATTACTATAGCACAGAGAGAGGGCGCTCTTTATCTTAATTACTGTCACGTGATCGCCGCTGGACCACGTGTCTTGGGCGTATAAATTGGACCGTTCTGGCTGATTTAGGCAGCCAGAACATTTAGACTTCGGGCTGTGGAGTTGACTGGCAGTGCCTCTCTTGCTAACCAAACACTATGCTCCTCCCAATCCTTTACTAGCGGATTGCGCCCGATGTCCTGTTAAATGATGATGAGAACTTAAAACCAATTGTGTGCCTGTGTGTTTATTCTGGAGTCAATCTAACACAAGATCTGAACTAAGTGAGGAGTACCACCTCACGCCTACGCTATCAACTACTGAATGCTTTGACCGCTCGCTACCACAGTTGCAATATTCGCCACAATATCTTGTGATTATAAAGTCATAAGGCAACCCCAACTCATGAGTGTTTTACAAATGAAGTGCCTAGATGGAGAGTTATTTCATGGTTTGCCAAATTTGTGAACAGCACATCTAATGCTAAAATGAAAGTCTTCAATACAGTGATAATGAAATATGTTGAATACTATTCTTCGTGTTCTAAGACTAGAGTACTGATTAATTAATCATAACACCAATAACAATTCGAAAACAAAACAATTTATCTCATTGTAAACAGAGAGATAACCATATTCTTTCAATATAAACAACGTTAGTTTTGTTTTCAATTGCGATATAAATAATTTGACTATCATGCACACAATTGCCGATAATAACATGATTTCAGCCATCATTTTCATTACCAAAGGGGGACTTCCCCGTAACATACTTATATCTTCTGACAATATCCCCTTAATTACATCAAGTACTATATTAGCTTCATTTTTTCTTGTTTGCATGAGTAAAGCTGCCACATGCATGCATACCACATTTTGCATAATTTTAACCCAAAACTAGTAGTTTTGACTTAAGTTTATTGTTTTCTTTTTCCATTTTCCCATCAGACAAAGGAAACCCATCAAAAGAAGGGAAAAAAAGTAAAAATGGACACGGACAGCAGTATAATGGTAAGAGAGATAACAATAAAATGCAATTTATCATGTCATTCATGTGTTAAAGGCATACAGGGCGTCTCAAAAAAAGATTACAACGCACCTTTAGGCGATTGTTACTTCCTATATAAGTATCTGAATTCATCAACAATGTAAATCCCAAAATCTTGATAATTTATATGAGCAATCTTATTGGTTATCTAGAACTTGGTTAATAACGGGAATGTTCAGATTTACTATCATTATGTTTTAAATCATAATAAAGATATTGAAGTTATCGTGCAAATTGGTGATGGTAAATTTCAACTGATATCAAGTTTAAAATATGATGAAAATAACCTTGACAACTTTTATGATCATTTTTATACATTGTTCTTATCCGGCATATTATTTGGTTTTAAAGAAAAACTAGAACAAGAAAAAACATGTTAATGAATATTATATTTGAGAGAGAAGTATTGATTGATTTCTTGTCTGTGTCTGAATCACTCAATATGAGCAAACTGGGACGGGAGTATTCCCTGACTAATGTTACATACTTGCTCATTTGTCCGTAATCACTGAACGGAATCAAAACCGGTTTTCTTTAAATTATATCCAACTTCTCTGCCTTTATTTTGTCGTTTGAATTGTTCCATTCCGACACTTATTCAGAAAGTTAAGATTCTCTGAAAGTGCGTTGTAATTTTTCTTTTTGGGACACCCTGTACTATACAATATTTTTAATGGAACTTCTTCTACCTTTGAGTTTTTCTGATAAATGCATTCTTGTTTACATGAGTAAGCTGCCACTTACAAATAGCAATTAAATGCAGTTCAACAACGTGTTTCTACTATGATACTGTTAAACTATACATTTATGAGACTAGTATACCATAAGAGAAGCACTATTCATTCCTGTAAGTGCAGCGATCCAAGTCTAACCCGGACTAATACTGTATTGTTATAGTTGATGGCCAATCGATTATCATCATTCAGTTTAATTTTGTAGCACAACCTCATTATGTGAGTTACAGCGCTATTTCAATTTTAGTGTTATCCACACGTGTGTTGCTATCTTCTAAACAACCTGAACACACTGTAGTATGAAAAGGTTACCGACATACATGTACAGACTTGATAGATTTCTAAAATTATTATGCATTTACATTGCTAGAATTATGGGATTTCAGAATAAGTATGCCAATTAAAACCTAGGAGTGCCATACTTCAACACATTAAACAATGTATTATGATATTCAAAGTTCATGGTTTGTGTTTAGATTTAATATAAATTGAAAAATAAATATTCCGATCTAGTTGCGCTGATAAACTATATGTGATGCATACACATTTCCGCGTTTTAATTCTAAATTGTACTAAACACAAACCATGAACTTCGAATATCATCAAACATTGTTTATGCATGGATCAAGTATGGCACTAGTAGGTTTTAATTAGCATACTTGTTCTGAAATACCATAATTCTAGCAATTTATTAAATACGTAATCATTTTTGAAATCGATCATAGTCTGTATGCCGACAGCGCCGCTAGCGTTGAGAACTGCTGTAGCCGGGGTAGACCAAGAAAACGATCGAGCGAATAACAATAACAATGTGAGCTGCTTCCTATCTCCTATGGTTTACTAATCTCAGCAGCCTTTAACATGTTTTTTAAAAAAAGGACCGGTATACCACATTTTGCATGGCGTTTTTTTTACTAAAAGATGAATTGCATTTCGCATAGCTTATTTGGGGTTTCTTCTGGGACCCTTTCATTGTTGGCCTTATTTACTAATATTAACCTAAAACTAGTTTTGACTTAAGTTTTTAATACATCTCATGCCGTTATCAGTTTATTTTGTAAAATATTGTTTGAATTTTCATTGTTCATACTGTTTTAGGATCTGTAAGTGGACAGGAGAGCCAGGGTGTTGAAGGTATGTTTCAATGATAAAGTATGGAATTGAAACCAACATGTTACAATAGTCATATCAATAAAAACTTTAATTTTCAAAACAAAATTAGTTCGACAATGGGAGCATCAAGTTACTATTAATTAGTCCATTCTACAGTACCAGCTTAGGCCACATTGAAAGTTTGTCTCAAGAGAGCGTGCACTTTAATTTAAAATTCACATTTGAGCACTTTCTTTCTTTGACTTATGAAAATGCTTCTTCAAATGTTTACCCAATAATATTTGGGTAAGGGTATTTGAGATGACACAAAAATATTGTCATGTGTTATATAAATCAAATATGGACTGCTCTTTATTGTGAAATGGCCCTTCAGCTTTGGGAAAACTAGTAGGCTTATGGTCTCCAGATCACCTTGGGGCAATAGTTCACCCCATTTCCCTCATGAGCAGTCCATATAAGGCATACTATGCAATATTTTTACATAATTCAACCTTTGAATTTTTCTGGTAAATGCATTCTTGTTAACATGAGTATAAAGCTGCATCATACAAATTGCAATTAAATGCAGTTCAACAACGTGTTTCTACTACTAGTATGATACTGTTAAACTATGCATTTCACAGCCGGTATCATGTTTTAAAAAAAAGTATACCACATTTTGCATGGCGTTTTTTTTACTCAAAAAAAAATTGCATTTTACATAGCTTTTTTTGCGGGTTTCTTTTGGGACCCTTTTGTTGTTGTTGGCCTATCTACTAATTTAACCAAACCCAAAACTAGTTTTGACTTAAGTTTACAATACATCTCATGCCATTATTAGTTTATTTTGTAAAATATTGCTTGAATTTTCATTGTTCATACTGTTTTAGGAATTGTAAGAGGACAGGAGAGCCGGTGTGTGGAAGGTGTTTCAGCCTTACATCAAGTACTATATCAGCTTCATTTGCATGAGTAAAGCTGCCGCATACATATCATATTTGCATACATTTTTTTTGCTCATGTTTATTCTGGGACGCTTAAGTTGTTGTTGGCCTTATCTACCAATATTAACCCAAAACTAGTAGTTTATTGTTTTCTTTTCCATTTCCCCATCAGACAAAGGAAACCCATCAGAAAAAGGAAGGACAAGAACAAATGAAAAGGGGCACAGACAGCGGTATAATGGTAAGAGAGATAACAATAAAATACAATATACATGTCACTCGCGTTTTAAAGGCATCCTATACAATATTTTTAATCGAACACCTTCCACCTTTGAGTTTTTCTGGTAAATGCATTTATTTGAAATTACTTTTCTACTCATGAAACTAAAATATCTTCTAATAAGTTACAGAGCAATGCGTTTCCCAATTGATTATTACCAAAAAGGTTCATAAGGATCGTTGATTATAATCTGATATGGAATGTTCATTTTACTGATCCAATGTAAAAGGTACTCACGTGTACGTTTCGGATACGACTGTATCCGTTGTCAACACTTTTGATTGTGATGATCTTGACGACTCATGACGCTCATCATCGATGAGTTTATCGCGATCATTTCATGGATGTATTTATCACGAACATTTCATCGATGATTTTATCACGAAGATTTCATCGATGAGTTTATCGCGATCATTTCATCGATGGTTTTATCACGAACATTTCTCATCGATGGTTTTATCACGAACATTTCATCGATGGTTTTATCGCAAACATTTCATCGATGAGTTTATCGCGATCATTTCATCATTGTGTTTATCACGAACATTCCATCTATGGTTTTATCACAACCATTTCATCGATGGTTTTATCGCGAACATTTCATCGCTCTTTTAACGTCGATCAGCGGTCAATGACCCCGTCACACAGGCTGTCTTTAACTTTAGGGCGCACTACACTAAATCACTCCACATCACTTCTACTTCTACGGAGATATACATGAATTCAAACTTGTGTTGAGCAATGCGAATGCCAGCATGGCTTCAAATCACCCTACTGTGTGTCCCAAAATAGTAGTAACAAATGTTGAGAGGCTATTATAGTGTTGTTTAAGAAACATGGCAAACTGGTTCGCTTCTGGTGACAAAATTTGTAAATTAAAATGGCAGAGAATGCAGACAGTGCTGAACCATCTTGTACGAGGAATAGATGTATGAATTAGATATTGGTTCAAACAATATTGGTACACATTCACATTTATTGCATACTTTCCCTTTCATTTTCAGGTCAAAAGTGGAAAACGCTTTGCAGATTACCTACCTGTAATTCAGAGGCTTACACAAAACATTTGTGTAAAAAGCATAAGGTAAGGGTACTTTATAATATCACAATCAGTTAGAGATGTATTCTGTGTGTCTAGGCTTGTAAGTTGTAGTGTTTAAGCCACACAACCAAACAAAACAAGTCAATTGAGAAGCAAGACTATATAGCTATACTAATCTGTTCATTGACATTAAGCGTATATAAATTGCACAGAAGGTGTTAGTCACTGAACCTTTGTCACTCCTTTTCACAATATAGAAAAAAAGATTGTGCTTTCTCACTCTTTCCTCTAGCTTTCTTCTACTTGTGTTTGGGCAAGAAACCTAACCCTAATCTGTCTTTATACTTACAAATCACTACAGTGCTATCAAATTATAATATTTATTACTTATGATTTTACTTTTTCAGAATGTGTAGTGACATCAGTGGGTTGGCTGCAACAACTTGTCGAGTGGAAGTTTTATAGCGGTTTGCTAAAGTGTGGGTTTTAGATTTATAGTTGGTGTTGTCTTCAGATATTATGTCCTCGAAATAATTAACTAACCAAAGGCTAACAGGATGCTAGGACTCATCAAGAGAAACCTGAGACACTGTCACCCTCGACTGAAAGAGCAGGCTTACATGTCCCTTGTCCGCCCCCATCTGGAATTTTGCTCCTCTGTTTGGAACCCACACCATCAGACCACAATCAACCAGATTGAAGTCATACAGAGGCGAGCCGCCAGATTTGTGAAAAACACTTATCAACAAACTGAAAGTGTAACAGCAATGCTCCAGAAGCTCCAGTGGCCCACGCTTCAATTCAGAAGGGAAGCAGCTTTAACAATCATGCTCTTCAAAATTTCACATGGACTCATTGCAATTAACAAAGACGACTACCTGACTCCAATGAAAGAATCCAGTCTCAGAAGCTATCATCCTGCAAAGTTCCAACCTCTCACCTCATACTCCACCAAAGAAATCTATAAATACTCCTTCATGCCAACAGCAATTCGGCTATGGAATGCTCTGCCTGCGGACGTCATCACTTCACCTTCTGTGAACGTCTTCAAGGCTCACATATTCACCAACTAGCTCCGGCTGATGGTTTTTACTCGCACCTGTATATATTTCGCACAGTCAACCCTCAGCTTCACATACACAAGTTTTTTCACCTCGGCGGTATATATCCAGGAATTGGACTTTGCCGAGTATCAACGTAGATAGAGTAAATGGGCTCTTAATTCCAAAATTATAGCTCCTGTATAGCTCCATTTGTAAAGAAATTTCTTTTCTTTAATTTGAGATAATACGCATGACCATTGACTGAATATATGAAGAGCTTTGTTGCAAAAGGGATAGGGTGCATTTTTTCCAAAAATGAGTTTGATATAGAAATGTATAGGGAAAAATCATATGTTTCAAGGAAACAAAGTCATTTTTTTCAAAAAGACCTAAACAGCCATTGAAATTGTTGTTTTGTTGCAAAAGGGCCTGTATCCAGAATTAAATCGGGATACAGGCCCTTTTGCAACAAAACAACAACTTCAATGGCTGTTTACAATGAGATTGTAGGTCTTTTTGAAAAAAAATGACTTTATTTCCTTGAAACATATGATTGTGACCTATACATTTCAATATCAAACTTATTTATTTTAAATGATTAAAATAAATGATTTTTTGTGTGTGATATTTTTTCTTTATGTACAAACAGATGGAGTTTTGTTGCAAAAGGGCCTACATCCAAATTTTCAAAAAATGTAAACATGATTTTAAAAAAAATTAAAACTAGCACATTTAACATTTAAAATTTATTTCAATTTAAATTAGTATGTAGTGTATCACTTTCATAATCCTTTCAGTTTTTCAATTGCTCATCTTGAATATTTAGAAACAGTTTTTTGACTTTTTCTCAATAAGAGCCAAAGTGGATGTAGGCCCTTTTGCAAAAAACCTCTTCAATTATACTGATATGTGTTTTTCACTTAAGCATTTTGTTCTTCACACATGGCCTTGGTGAATCCATAGGCAGATTATTGAACATGGTAGCGACGACTCCCAGGTCGAATAAAATAAGATGATAATTGGAGATGTTTCAATTGATCAATGCAGCCTGTACACATACCTGTCCGGCATGTTCAAAACATTAAGTGAGAATTTGTAAATTGCGTTTAGGTTCATTCTTTTGGGTGTAGCATTCTTTATTAACCGATCTTTACAAACAAAGCCTCTAATTGCAGAGGAGAGACATTTTTCGATAATTTTGTAATCAGTTGTTGGAACCATATTTTTAGAGCCATTATGAGCCTATCTATTACCTCGTAAGTTACTTTTGCTGAGGACTGTATATTGTGTAATTACAGTGTATGACTAACTGATCATCATTTAATGTATGCGGGTCATTCAATAAGTTCTACCTCGCTTATAACATCGCTAATATGAATGTCAGCCTCATGACATTTGTCATGATTATTGCTATGAATCACAGCTGCACATTTATAGTAATTTATATACATTATTATTATTATTAAATAAGATTGTAGGCAATTAAAACTCTTGTAGGATTGAAAATAGTGTAATATCAACTCTAAAGTAGTGATGCCTTTGGCATATTGGAATACTGCTAATGAGTCAAATTTTTGTTGTTACAATGATGCCCTGTATCTTCATTTTTAACAATAGTCACTTTATGAGTTTTCTATTTGTGAAGCCATCAGAATAGTCAATCAGGGTGTCACTGATACAAAATCTCTTCGATGGATTTGTAATCCCTCCATTTAGTCCTGTATATGTCTTAGTTCTTAAAATCAAATGTGACTTTTGCAGGGTTTTCCTAAGAGAAATCAGTCACTCAATCACCTGTATTTATGTACAGTCTGTTAACCTTAACTCCCACGGCTATGTTTTTGCGTGTATCGGGGGGGGGGGGGGGGGGGGGGGGGGGTGAAAAGTATACTATTTGTTTTTAGGTTTTGAAACTCCCATTTTCAGTCATATTATGATAGTTATGAAAACCTCCAACTGTTCTTAAGACGCCTCGATTTTACACTAAAGTCATATTAGATTAACCAATGAATGACACCCCAGCTTGTAACTTGCCTACAACATCAAACATGACATTTGAATTTTTACGTGGGAGAGTGTTGAGTATTGATCGACTAACAGAAGGCATGTTAATGAACAAAACAGTTATCGTTGTATTTACTTTGAGTAACAGGGGTAAGGGTTCTTGCCCAAACACAAGTAAGAAAGAGCGGGGAATATCGATTCTTTTTTCTATGTTGTTAAAAGGAGTGAAAAAGGATCTGTGATTTACAGCTCAATGAATGGGTACTTCAACATGATTGGTTTACCTATAATTTTGACATTTTATGACAGAGGAAAGCTTGGGAATAACAATATAGAAAAAGGGTCACGCTTTCCCTGCTCTTTCCTCGAGCTTTCCTCTACTGATTTTTGGGCAAGAGCCCTAACCTATATTGAATGATTTATGTATTAAAGGGGCATTAAGAGATGTGGTGGAGGCTGCGCTGTCAATTACAAAAATGTATGATAAAAACTGAGATTTGTTTATTTTTACAATTGTATTAGGCTATATTAAAAAATCTTTTGTCTCAAAGCTCTTCATTTTTCCTCAACCTAATGCGGGATGAGATTTTTTTTAATGTTTTTTATATATTTTTTTATAAATATAAAATATTGAAATCCTTGTAAAAGTTAACTTATGTATTTAAAATGATGTGATCAATAAAAACCTGTGAAATGTTGGGATTTTTTTTCTTCTTTCCATAATTTTTTTCTTCTAACGCGCATCAATTGGAGCTTTTAGACATGGGAGCTTTTAGACAAGATTTTTTTTAATATAGCCTTACACGTATGAACTAAAGGAATAGGACCTATAGGTCAGTCCGGACCTTAAATTTGCTGTTGACAACAAAGCATCAAAATCAATTACTACGCTCTTCTCAACCATACAGAAGAACGTTCCTAGTGACCATGTGAGGCTGTGTAAGCGACCGTTGTTTACATGAGCAATATTTCCGAAATTCGTAAAATGTTTCACTCGATTTTCAGACTTTGACGTGTAATAAACATGTGAAAACTTTCATTATGTGTAAATATGAT
>CM069445.1:5468286-5616088 GCA_035610835.1 Ophiura sarsii | reverse complement strand
CAAACTACAGTAGTTTTGCCTGTGTTGTAGCATATAATACTAATAATACTAGGCCCTAAAAGTCCATGGTTGTAAACTTGTAGGTATCACTATCATATCAATGAGTCAATTTAATTTAGTATTAATATTATATTATTAGACTAGTATCATGTACTATAGTTAAAGTCTGATGACCATGGTTTAATTAACTGTCTATTGAAGACTGCACTGTGTGTAGTGAATAGGACAATAACTGCAAGATGACAAGTTACGATTTTAGATGGGCATGATGATTGCCAATACACTGTGTCGTAATATGATACATCATGCGTGTATAGCAGTATGGTATGTTCACTGGCCATGAACCTTACCTTCCTCTTTGCACCTTGTATAGTCTCAGGTCCTGTCGTGTTGTTCATGATGAGATAATTATAGTGTAGGCCTACGATGAGTTTCAACAGGACGATAGTGAAGTACGAAGTTGGTGAAACGTTTTCGAAGTGATACCTTACGGTTCCTACCGACAAACAAATGTTATGATTTAGAAAAACGTGTCAGAAAAACAGTCGATCAGTTCAGAACTGGAAAGCGGTTGAAAGTTATTACCCAGGGAATACCCATGTTATAAGCACTCTTTCATATCTATGAACACATTGCCTGGCACTCACCATTGAAAATGCTTATTCGCCCTCTTGGTAGTGAACGTTGAGTCTTTTGGGAAGAGACTTAATGACGTACTTTTTAAATAATAGATGGCGCTAGACCACATAAATGACTGGTCCAGGGCTGGTCTATCAACTTTTGCAAGTTTTATTGTAACTAGCGGCGTACCCTCGCTACGCTCGGGTCCCCGCTAGATGGTTATGCCCCGGGTTATGCCACATTACCTACCTCTGAAACCACATAAACCTCCTGGTTATACCACTACCTACCTCTGAAACCACATAAACCCCCTACATCACCCCAAACCATGTTTACTTATAACCATATCCCTTCTAAAGGCATTATAAACCCCCTACAACCCCCGCCCCCATCCCAATCAGGTTGATTTATAACCATATCCCTCCTAAACCATTTACCGGGTCTACTTTATTAACCCCTACCTCTCAAACCGCATCAAGTTAACCCTCGGTACTTTTAAAACCACATAAACCCCCTACAATTGCCCACCCCCACTGCAACTACACCAACCAGGTGGATTTATAATCATAACCCTCCCTAACCATTTCCCGCGGCTACTTCATTAACTCTTAACCTTATCCTAAAACATTTCCCGTGGTTTTACCCCCACGCCCCCCCCCCCCCCCCCTCCTCCCTCCATACACACACCCAAACCAGTCACTTGATTTATAATCACAACCCTCCCTTAACCATTTCCCGTGGCTACTTCATTAACCCTCGGTTCCTTTAGATTGTTTGGCATGCCACTTAAAGTAAAGAAATCAGGTTGCTTCATTAACCCCCGCAAAACGCTACTTGTACCATTATTATAACCCTAGGCCTATTATCCTAAACCATTTCCCGTGGTTTTACACGCCCCCTCCCCTGGTACTTACCCTACCAACACGGCCATTTCCCGTGTGGCTTCTGCGCGGCCATGTGTAGAAGTGCGTTCGCGTGGCAGTCAGCCCTTTCGCAAACATGCACGCGACGCGTTACCACGGTAAGATTAAGCTGTAGTACGCGCAACGCACAATATTGTTCAATTCTAGCGGCATTTATGAGCCAAATCTGAGAAGTTTTTTGCTGTTTTTAGAGCCAATTGTTAACCAATTTCAGTGGAATAAACTTTAACACCCTTCCCGTCATTTCCTCTATCTTTCATGCAAATTAGGCGCCACTTTGATTAAAAGCAACGGAGAAATAAGGATAACAAATAAACAAACAAACAAACACACAAACACACAAACACACAAACACCCCCAACAAACAAACATACACCGTTTCCAGATTTATAGTAGGATTTATTTTATGGCAAAATATTTAATTACTTGTTTTGTTTGTGTATCTTTTCTTTTATAATTAAATCGTCCATTTTATGCTAACTTGGGTCACCACTAGCGTGAGGAAACAAACAGCAAGGTGGTAATGTTGGATCAAACATTATATGTTAGGCCTAAATGAGGTATATAACCACCACCTGATGTGCTATTTACTGGAAAATGATATTTATAACATCATTTTGAACTTACAAACATGAAAATATAGAAAAATTAATAATAAATAGGCCTAATGAATAAAAAAGTGGAAAATTTACTTCCCCATTAGGATTTAATTTGTATGGTGATACAGACTTTAGCATGTTTTTTCCCCTTTTAACCACGCACTAGCCGGTTTGATTGCGCGTACCGCATCCCACACCCTCCAGGCCCCGCCTCCTAATTAAGCTTTTTCCGGGATTTGCAGTGGGGTAGCCCCCTTCCCACCCCCAATATTGACGTTGTGTCGGTTGAGATTTGGCACTGTCAGTTTATTTGACCAAAAGAATCATGGAACTATGATGGTCAAGAGTATAATAATTTGTCACGCACTAAGCGCGTATGTCTTCCCAAATGCATTATTCTTTAGTACAAGCTTGTTTAGAGCCAAAATATAGCTCAGAATGTAGCAAAATGTAGCTCACCCTCCAACCCCGCCTCCCCTCGCGTTTAGAATTAAGCTTTTTCCGGAAGTTGCAGTGGGGTAGCCCCCCCCCCCCCCCCCCCCCCCCCATATTGACGTCGTGTTGGTTGAGATTGGCACTTTCGGTTCATTTTACCAAAGGAATCATGGAAATATGATGGTCAAAAGAATGATAATTTTACGTGAGGCGCGCGTATAGGCCTATGTCTTCCGAAATGCATTATTCCGATTGGTACAAGCTTGTTCAGAGCCAAAATGTAGCAAAATCGTGCCAAAAAAGGCCAGTGTAAAGTCAAAAAAGGGCATTTCAGTGGCACACATCTTGTCGGTTCGGTTCATTTTCATTTCTCGCCCCTCCCACATGAATAACCTAGCTATGCCGCGGATTTGGAGCTGTGTGATTGGTGAGGATGGGAGGGATGCTTTTTCTGGCTCCGCCGATCGGCTGGGCGGAGTCGAATATCCCAACACACCCAACACAAAATAATGGGAGGGGGGCAGGGCAGGAAGGAACAATAAGAAACCCAAACATGGATAACGATGATATATATTAGGCCTAAGGCCTACGCTGTTTCAAATTATTTTTTGCTGAAGTTGCACTGTCGAATTGTGATGGGATAAGCATGATATGATGATTATGTTTAATGATCACCCACGGGAAGCCCCCGGCCCCATAGTCTTGTGGGTCGAAATTAGTGCTGATGGCTGAGATTGGCACTCAGTGTCGGTTGAGCCTTGACACTTTGTTGTTCTTGGCATCGGCAGTTGCTGTTATAATAAATGTCCGTTTTTCGCGCCTGCATGGGCCTCACAACTCCCACGGCACACAGGCCACCCCATCCCCACCCGCCCCCACACCCCGCTCAAGTGTCTGACTCGGAGGCATTTATCAAACGTTGACTTTCTGGTAAAGTCTTTGTTCACTTCACTTTCATGTTTCGCCCCAATATGAAAAACCTCAGCTATGGTCATGTGTTTTAAGCTCGCCTCCTTTCGCGTTACACACGGATTTTGGCTTTCGCGACATGATTTTAACTTTACACATTTATATTTGCTTGGATACCCCCCTGAGGTAGTAAAAGTATACATTTTCTGAAGGGAAATTGCATGAGGAAGCCAAATATGCCATTAAAATTATAGTACGACCAAGAACTAAAATGGTATGATAGGAAATGTTCGGAAAAATATCAGAGTTTTTTAATTTTTAATTTGAGATCGATATATTTTTTATACCTACCCCTATCATTATTTACTTAACATATATCAATTCCTCATGAAATTACTCATTAGATGATATATAATTGTCAAAGTTACTACGTCGGTATGGTAATTATACCGGCTAGTGAATATCTCCAATTTTTATTTTATATATTTTAAGAATTTTCAGAAATATTTGTTTAAGGATGAACCCATCCCTGATATAAACTACATTTCTGAATTCCTCTAGTTACAAGCTTTCCAAAAATGTATACTTTTGCTATCATAGGTTGAAAACTTTTTCTGTTATAGTCATTTTTATAAATCCGGTAAATTGAGGCTGATTGTTCATGTTGACTGTGTTACAGTAGCGAATAGGAAGAAAGCTGATGATCATGGTCTTATCCATAATTAATTAGTTGTTACAAATAGTTGACAAGTCTGTTGAACCACATACTTAAAGACTACTAAATATCCTTTAAAATGGGACCAGAATGGTGTTTGTACTATTAGGCGATGACTAGTTATTGTAAAAAGAACAACGATTATCGCCATTATTGGATTACCCCCATTGAGTTTGTACAGGCGGCACCCCTTCCAGCGGCACCCCTTCCAGCACCACCCCTGGTCTCCAAACATCAAACAGCTGTATCTCCCTTCTGTATTAGCTATACCAATGCCATTTTGCAGGCAGATAGCTTGTTATTAGGGCTTTAAAATGATACCAAAATTTGTTGAGATAGCCTTTGTGGTATTGAAAATATTTGAGGAAAATGACAGCATAAAACTACAAAATGTAACGGCACCACCCTTCTGGGAGGCGAGTTCATAACGCGTGACCCTATACGCCACACTACGGTCCGGGGCCAAAATATCGCCGGGGGAGTGTGGGGGGGGGGGGGGGGGGGTGATTGGCTGGGCGCCTACTGTTCATAGTGGCGAGTGAGTGAAGCATGAGCATTTAACAATATATACCATTCTATTGAAAGTTGTAATCGCTTTAAGATTGCTATCTTCAGTAGATAGCAAACAAAACGGCGGGATATGTGTGCGGTATTTAACCGACTTTGTGTGTGTATTGGGGTGTGGGATGTGTGGAGGTGGGGGGGGGGGGGGGGGGGTTAAAATAGAGTTTGTTGGGGCTGGGGCATCCGGGCGGGCCTTCTCAACGGGAGTACCTTCTACAGTCCTAGTTAAGCACCTACCTCCATGTTAATAATACACCCTTTTTCTGGTAGTGACCCCATTCCAGAAACCAGCAAAACAGCGTGACCCCTCACAGAACAAAGTCATGTGTGTTACTATGATACAACATTATAGTCCATTTTATTTTTTGTTAAATTAGGCTAGTCCGCGACCCCACAAGAAATGCAGCAATGGAAATACCCACATGACTTTCCACCCGGGGTAGACAGTCCCGGGGTAGACCAACCCTAAGTCGACCAACCCTGGGTGGACTAGGGTTAGGGTTAGGGTTAGTGTTAGGGTGGTTAGGTTTAAGGTTAGAAACAGTCCCTGGGTTGACTGGTTCCCTGGGTATATATATATACAATATATGTACATGGACTATTCCACAGTTGAAACCATGCACACCCTGTGGGAGACATCACATTCGTCCTCACAGGGAGCTATCATTTTATAAGTTTTACCCCTACCTCGTTACTTTTGCAATTATATCATACTAGCGGCGTACCCTCGCTGCGCTCGGATCCCTGTCGAGATGGTTATGGCATATTACCTACTGAAACCACATAAACCTCCTACTACCCCCCCCCCCCCAAAACCAGGTTGATTTATAACCATACCCCTCCTAAACAATCCGCAACCTTTCAATCCGCCTAAAGGCATTACAAACCCCTACAACCCCCCCCCCCCATCAGCTTGTTTTATAACCATCCCTCCTAAACCATTTACCGTGACTACTTTATTAACCCTCTGTACTTTTAAAACCACATTAACCCCATTCAACCGCCACCACACTGCAACTATACCAACAAAAGGCATTATAAACCCCCTATAATCATATCCTTCCTAAACCATTTACCGTGGCTACTTTATTAACCCCTACCTCTCACAAACCCAAGTTAACCCTCGGTACTTTAAAAACCACATAAACCCCCTACAACCGCGCCACTGCAACTACATCAACCCTCCTAAAGGCATTATAAACCCCCTAAAACCCCCCTTCCATCAGGTTGATTTATAATCATATCCCTCCTAAACCATTTACAGTAGTGGCTACTTTATTAACCCCTACCCCTAGGTTTTTTGCTGTTTTTGGAGCGAATTGTTAACCAATTTCAGTGGAAATAAACTTTAACACACTTCCCGTTATTTTCTCGAAATTTCATGCAAATTAGGCGCCAAACACACACCACTTCCAGATTTATAGTGCGCCATCCTTTATTCTCCGCTCGTTAACTGTAAGCAGTGACGTACCCGGGGGGGGGTTACTATTTAACATTTGAATAATGATTTGTAAAATCAGTTGACTTTAAAAATAAAAATAAATCATTTTATTCAGTGAGTTTTGCTTTATTCCGTATTAAAACGAAATAAATAAATTTGTCAAAATGTTTACTAGTAAAAAAACACTAGGGGGGGGGGGCAATGCAATTTTTTTTTTGGCCGGTTATGCGGACAACTTCATCTGCCGCTGCGAAAAACGGTAACACACGTTACATACATAAGAAGGTGCACTAAAACAATTCCCAGCTTTGTTTTGCTTTTGTACTTAAACTAACCAATCTTCAATCAATTGGTCACTACTGTAAGCAAGTTCTCCTAGGGTTTATAATACTAGAATAATAAAACGAATTAAAGTTATCACTTTTGTAAATTGCTAAATAATCTGTAACATTTATTACAGACGTTATACTTTGTCCAGCCATAATTGACTATACTCTGTTTGGCCATCTCGAGACAGTGACGTAACTGAACAGGCGCAGCTTTTACGCACGCGTGTGTATCTTCCGCCTTTCAACGCTCGTGTTTGTACGCCAGCGCCGCGAGTATTCGCGCGCGTTATGTGATGCAATTTGTAGAATACGCGGTTACGTCACTGTCTCGAGATCATAGAGTATAGCATTCAATTTTTTAATTTTATTTCTAAATTAAGATTAATTTTGACTTTGACAATTGAACTAACATATTAACTAAACTGCTCACACAAAGTTAGGAAACTTTTTTTAATCAAGTATATTTTTATTATTGATTACCCTCTTGTATTGTGTTGCGTATCAATGGAAAGCTGACGTGTTCTCCTTTAAGATGATACCAAATGTGCAATGATGACATGTTGCTGGACTTGGCCACATGAATGAGAATGAGGCAAAGTCACAAATCAAATGTGCCAAAATTACCGTTATCTGTGCTAAACAGTCAATAGGTAATGGCACGGGCTCTCTCCAAATCTGTTAAACGCGGCATATTGAAACTGCAAACCCTTTACCGTGTCTCGGAAAAATGTACAAGTTGTAGGCCTAAACCTTTCATCACTTACCTTCATGACCTTCCACCTGGAGTCATTGTTAACCCAGTATTGCAAATACCCAAATAATGGTTTTCTAAAGAGATGAGGGTTAACTTGTGTGTGTTTGTGCTCACTGGTGCCCATCTTTGTGTAAACCATTCATGGTTCTCAAGCATGACCGGTTTGATTATTGATCATTACCTATTGACTGTTTAGCACAGATAACGGTAATTTTGGCACATTTGATTTGTGACTTTGCCTCATTCTCATTCATGTGGCCAAGTTCAGCAACATGTAATCATTGCAAATGTGGTATAATTTTAAAGAGGAACACTTCAGCTTTCCATTGATATATAACAGATGCAAAGAGGGTAATAAATAATAAAAATATACTTGATTAAAAAAAGTTTCCTAACTTTTTGTGAGCAGTTTATAATAGTGATAAATAACACTTTTATAGGCTGACTTAGGGGTTGTCCAAAATTATCGCCATTTTCACTTACGTACAGCGCGTACATAACTTTTTACCCCCCCCCCCCCCTTCCCCCCTCGAGTTACGTACGCAATAAATGGCGAAATTTTATTTTATTTTGTACTTTAACAAAAAAAAATCCCGCCTCTCAAGATCGCCATTTAAGTTACATACGGTTGGGGTATATTTCGACCCCCTCCCCCCTCTTACGTACGCTTTGTACGTAACTGAAAATGGCGAAAATTATGGACGACCCCTTAGCATATGAAGCATAAGGTAGAACTGCACTGTCGGGGCTGTTGCGTATTTCCACGAGAGCTATCTTTTTTTTATGGGGACCAACCTGTACCTCACAAAGCCTCCCCTCCCCATGGACTTGCAACAGCTCGTACGCATGCATATGGAATGAAGACTATGACGCCGACTGTTATACACTGTGCCAATGGAAATGGTAGTGACATTCTTCCTTGATCGTGCAGTTTTAAAGAGCACTGCATTGGAGCTAACAACTGCTGCACTTAATGGGCTGGTTTCCATAACAGTCTAACGGGCCTGATCTCAGATTGCCATATATTTAGTAGATAAACAACATACACTTGAAAGTTGTATTAGTATACATACAGGTTATCCCGTTTCAACTAGGAGGCCATTTATTGGATTATTATTTAATTTTATTTGGATAATAACTTTGGGAATTTAATGTTATCCGATAAGGTAATACATTTGGTAACAAAGAACTTTTATGGAAAAGTTTGCACTTCAAGCAATTTCCACAAATATATAAGTTTATGTAATGAACTCTGACATAATGTTTTAATTTTGTTTTGCATTTGTTTTTGTTTTTCATCTTTTTTATTCTTAGATTCGTTAAGAAAAAGGTGATGTTTGTGTCGGATAGGATAGTTTTATAGTTGGATAAACAATTAAACTACAAACACACATTTTATACAGAAAGTTCTTATGTTTATTCATCCTTACACGGAAATCAGTGGAAAACACAGCAACAACAACTGCAGGAGTTTATGTCTAAAACTCTGTGCAAACAATTTTACATAATATTTATTATTGTAGATGATTCATCTTTTTAGCTTTCTTAATAATCAGTCATTTGGTTACGGAAAACATGTTTCATACTCATTTAGATAAAAGTGTGCATTTAAAAAACAAAAACTAGATCCCAAAAGCCCAATTTTATATTTGTTTTGCTTAATTCACAAAATAATGACATTGTTTAGCCATTATTTCACGTTTAATAATTATATTAAAGGTAGATGACCCGATTTTCAACTTGAAGTTTTCTATTCGACATTAAAAAGGTCATCCTCAAAAAAAGTCGTATTCCAAAGTTTCATCATCATCATCATCATCACTGGTTACATCACTGCATAACTCTAATGGTTCTTATTTTAGACGCACAAGATGCCATGAAATGTGCCCATTGAGTTGTACACAAACTATATTGGTGGTTACCACTTTTCGCGGTAATTCGATGTTATTTCACCGATTTCTTCGTAATCATACTGATTTGGACCGTCAAATTTTAGTATGTTAATCAGAAAAATATGATCTTTCATATGATATGAAAATCTCCATATGTTTGAGAAAAATCTGTGCTATGAAAATATGATCGGGTCATCTACCTTTAAATAATATCTGAGCAAGGTTTGATGTCCTATTAATTAGCTAATGTATATCATATTGTGAGATAGGCATTTAGGGACGCACCATTTGATTTTCAGGGGGGGGGTAGGAAGTTGGGTTCGGGGGAGATTTTTTTTTTTTTGGCCACCGCAAGGGGTGAATTTTTTTTTTTGCGCCGCCAGAGGTGGCAATTTTTTTTTTTTAATGTATCCATTCATATTGAGTTGGGTGGGGGTAGAATTTTTTTTTTTTTTTTTTACTCATCAGGGGGTGAATTTTTTTTTTTGGGCCTGCATAGAGGGGGAATTTTTTTTCTTCCGAAAACTTCCTACCCCCCCCCTGAAAATCTAATGGTGCGTCCCTTATGACAGGTATTCATAATATAAGTTAAAAGTTAAACGGGTTCGCCGTTGGACAACTTTTAATCTGTCGAGCTTTCGTCAGGATTAGCCCTGTTCTTCATGACCAAATTATTATAAAATTCAGCAAAACATAGAAATTGCAACTTCTGAGGTGTCATATCACATCAACAATTTACAACAACAGCATAATTTTATATAGGAAAATGAGGCAAACACACAAATAGGACGTCAGTGCCAGCATAGGTCAGTCAATGCATTTGTGTTGTTTTGAGAGAAATCAGACAAATCAATGCACACGCTCCGATGTTGATGTGTGAATAATGGCACCACCCCTTGCGGGGGAGTGCATTGATTTGCCAAATTTTTCAAGAAATAAAACATACGCATTTATTAACATATAATCATAATGCTGACAGTCCTATCCATGTATTGACCTAATTCATACACAGCACTAAACAAATCAAAATGCACAATTTGAGCATAATTTAGATACACCTAGCACAAAAAGTCCCTGACCAGGTGCTTTGATGTTGAATAATTCAAAATAGATAATCGGTACCAAAAATCCGAGATATACAATAGATTAGCAATTTCTTCTCCGCAGTTTGATACCTCATTCAAAAAAGAAATCGAATGAATACTTTTATAGTTATTGCAATTTCAATGACCGACCATTACAACAGTAAAGTTGCACAGCAAATGGTTTTCTATGGGATATCATCAATTTGTGTGTGATTACTGTCATAATTGTGTGTTATCTGAACCAACCACCTAGGTATCTGGATGAACAGGTCTGGAGTGATAACCGCAATTTGCGGGATAAAGGGTGTGACAAGCTGTGAAGATTAATCGTCTCTTGCTGATTAGCTGTAAGTTTTTTACACACACATTTTCAGTGCAACTTTACCGTGGTTATGCGCGGTCATTGAAATCGCCATAACTTTAAAAGTATTCATTCAGGATTTTTTTTAATGCCGTATCAAACTGCAGAGAAGAAATTTGCTAATTTAATGTATATCTCAGATATTTGGTACCGATTATCTATTTTGAATTATCCAACATCAAAGACTTTTTGTGCTAGGTGTATATGCAAAAGCAAATAACAACGTTGATGTCATTCTAACATTCTGAGGATATCTACTTTCTGAAAATGTGAAAAAAAAAAATTGGAGATCATTCTTCGACGCAAAGCTCTACATGTATTGTCAATACGTTGCCGCAGTACTTGAAGACTTGAGAAAATTTAGTCAGGATTGTAATTTGTTATTGCTTATAATACCTGATGATATTGAATTTGAGCCTTCAAAGATGATACCTTGTTCGGATCTTAAAATGGCCACTTTTATTCAAATATGCGTAAAATGAGTTTCTCTTAACCAATTCTAACCAAATAAAATTCATATTAAAGCTAATTAATAGGTCTTGTTTACCAATAAAATAATTTGGGTGACAAATGCTTGCATTTCTTTTTAAAAATCCTTCAAGTTGAGTACACTTTTTTTTGTTGACTCGCCCTGTATGCCAGTGCTTCGAGTAGGCATGCATTATGCAGTTACGTCACTGTCTCATGGTGGCCAACCAAACTAGTGACAATCTGATTTTGAAGATTGAACATAAAGAAAACTTTGAAGTTGAAGGGACTATTATATTATTTAAAGATATAACAAACAAGGCATCACTGTGGCATCATTTGTAACGAGCAGTATTCCAGTATGCTAAAGGTATAACAATACAATTAATATTCTATTAGGATCATGACCTTATATTTAACCAAAATTGAGGAAAAACATGGGTTTATTTGGCGGATAATTTTCAGTTGTCTAAAATCTCTCTGGCTTTGACATTATGAGACACAAAAGTAAAACAGATATAATTTATCATGACAAAATATGATGAGAATGACATTCATATTAGCGATGTTATGATGTTTAAAGTAGAACTGAATGACCGTCATAGATTGATAAATGTAAAATAAATGTTTACATATTAAAGCCATGTAAGCAATTAATCCTTAACGTACAATCTTTATCTGATTGGTTAGAGCAGTTTCGGTAAAGGATGCACATTGTTTGCTGTATGAAGAAAGTTTGGATTCACTACGCAGGAGTTAAATGGTACATTCAATTTTCACATTTGAATATCCCATACATTTTGAAATAACTTTAGATTGTTATTCAAATTTGGAACACAAAACATAATTCTTATAATATCGATGAGTGAATATTTAGAGTGTTTCTCCCATCTAAGTAATAGATCATTTCAAATTGAGATCGGAAATGTTTGGAAGAACAGGTCACATAGAGTAGGTGCGTAGTGCGCTCTTCGCAACAGTTATTTTCAGAATATAATGAAGGACATCATTGTTTGCACTTATGCATGTTTTAGATGCCTCTATAAGCAAACATGTAACTTGCCTCGGTAAAATGTTTCACCCACAACAAATGGTAAATGCCAATACTCCCACAGCTGATCGCGATCTAAATGATTACGCTTATGGTTGTGACCGCTTCATGCATGGTACGCAATACGCTGCTTCAATATGTTTGTTCAATTTTAAATCCAACTATAAGTATGTTTTTCTGAACATGTTTGAAAATTTCGACTTGGTTTCTTTTCATTATTGCAGTTTTCTTTTTACTCACCCTGAATCATAAAAACGCAGTTCAGATGAGAGAAGTCTGCTCAGGAAATACTAATAGAAAACCCACACCTCACAACTCACAAATCGGTTTCTGATATTGCAAGGTGTTTTTTCTTCTGATGTGTTTGCCCATTCTAGATAGTTGCTGTTAAACTGCTCAAAAAAAGTTAGGAATATTTGTTTCGAGATTTTCAAATATCACAGGATATGTTCGTTAAGTGTTATAAATCCATGCAAAGCTGATGTGTTCATCTTTACAATGATACTAAATTTGAAGCAATCCCTTGCTGCAGTGCTCAGCTACTTGCTTGAGAACATGGGGAGGTCACAATCTGAATGTGCCAAAATCAACACTATTTCATGCTCAAAAGAACATCTTTGTTGTCTGTTCAGTGAAGTGTTACATTGGCCAATACAGGGTGAGTCAAAAAGAAGTTGTGCAAATTTGAATATTTTTTCCTGAAAAAGAAAAAGAAAATTGACCTAACACTCGAGCGATATTTTGATGAGAATATTCTTCCGATCATCTGACTGAAATCGATCATTCCTATCCAGAGTTATAGCTATTTTACTAAAAGAACCCATTTTTTTTAGCTGTCCACCGATACGTTAAACATCGTAAACAAAGTAAAAAATTTGTTTAAAACTCATCATTATCATATCAGGAAGTAATTGATTTATTCCTCATAATGTAATATCATAGAATCCATCAAAAAGAGAAGGTTTAAGTTTTATTGTAGTCACCGATTATGTATTTTAGGCACACCATTCCCACCCGTGTTTGAAACTCCCAGGCTTTAATCTTATTTGAATATGAATGACCGTGTGTACATTTTGCTGCCCATTTAGAGTGGGTAGACATCTAGGAATAAGGCGTTCTGTGGACAGCTAAACAATTGGGTTCTTTTATAAAACAGGCATAGCTCCCGATATAATTGATCAATTCCAATGATTTCTTTTGTAATATGAGCAGAATAAGTTGCTCTTTGAATATGTGTCTCATTGTTTTGTCAAATATGTTTGTTCTATTTTTAAACAAATATTCATTCCCGTACAACTTCTTTTTGACTCACCCTGTACAGTGTAGTGTGATGATCTATTGATTTTTAAGCACAAAATAGTGTTGATTTTGGCACTTTCAAATTGCGAGTTCCCCATGTTCTCAAGCATGTGGCTAAGCAATGGAACAAGGGATTGCTTCAAATTGGATACCATTGTAAAGATGAACACATCAGCTTTTAAATGATTTATTACACATAATAAATTTCCCAAGATATTTGAAAATCTTGTGCTTGAAAAACTATTCCACACTCTTTTTAAGCAGTTTAGTTCAGTCAGTTCCAAATTTGCGAAAACCTGTTTACAACAGCGAAAAAATTCAGAAGAGCTGTCGCGCGAAAAATGCTTGCATGGTATAATATGGAGGGCAATGATACATTGTATGCGGTACCTTTGCGTATGCCAATATCGCGCTTATACAATCGGATTAATTTTGCGCACAGATAGATAAAAAATAAACATTTCTCACCAATTTGGAACTGATTGGAATATAGTATTATACACAGTACACATCATGCAGTTAAAATAAAGAACTTAATTTTGAGCATTATATACCAATGGAAGATAATTTGCATCATTAAAATTCCGGGGTCAGTTTCAAATTTCAAAAGGTAAATAACCGGTCCTTTTAAAAAATAAAAAAGAGCTGCAGTCCTGGAAAAGATTAGGATTTTACATGATTCCATGTTCCAAAGTTCTTTGGTACCAAATATGATGGCAGCATTGACTATTTACACTTCAACTTCAACAATTCGTAGAACGTCAGTCTCATCATCTATCACTGGCTCTTCTTCATCATTTTCTTCTTCTTCAAAGTCTACATCAAAATCAATGCTGCCATCAGATTTGCTACCAAAGAATTTCAGACCTTTCTTGATTTGTGACACTGATTTTGCGATCCCTCGATTCTTTACTGCTATCAGGCCTTGCACTGTCCAAACTGATTTGGTAAGTTCATCCATAGTGTATTTGTACACGCTCTGTTGATAAACAAAAAAACATAACAACTCTGTAATAATAATATAAAACATTACTATGAGTGATGCAAATAAAATGGATAACATTTAAATAACTGATTATTAGTATGTATAACATACAGTCATCCATTCAGGTATATACTACTTGGAAAGGTCTAAGTTTTACCCCCCCCCCCCCTTACTTTCACTGTATGGTATATATTTTCTTCCACCAATTTAACAGCAGCACTAGGTGCGGGTGGCAGCCTATAGCACTGCATGTGACAATTCATATTGAAATGGAAGGGGTCAGTCTAAATTATAAGAAATTGTAAAGAACAAACACACATTTGTTATATTACTAACATAGGGTAGGGAATATTCCCTGCCTTCCTACTACTTATGGGATTGACATGCATGTGTACGCTAATTTTAATTTCCATATGGAAATCCGTAGGTGGGGGAGTTGCCTAAGAGTCAAGAGAATTATGTCAAAAAGGCTAACATGCTATGTATTCCAATCAGTGTTTAACAGGATAAAAACATTATGTGATTATATAGATGAAAACATACACAATGAACCAATGATCATCATCGGTACAATGTCAACGATATCAAACTTCAAATAGATGTATAGCTACATTTCTTAGTGTGAGCATATACAGGAAGCTAACTCAAACTCACATATGAACAATATCTTTCAATCACAAGGCCTCCATGCAATAAGAGGACACTCTTAACACATTGAAGCATTTTCTCCCAACGTCAACACCCAAAACAATAGCTCACTTGTAGAAGTAGCATATATCTCATTTGTACTTCAAAACCAATGTATCAATATTTACTGCACCCATCATCCTACATTATTTCCAACTTCTCTTTGACTATTCTATAATCTTCTCCAAACAAATCATATCATAATTGGAGCCAAAATATGAACATTGTTTGAGCTTACTTATTTTTAACCAACATCCCTAAAGGCCAAACAAAAAAATAGGTTTGTCTCAAAGCTTGCGCGCGCATTGGTTTTGAAATGCCTAAATACCGCGTCTGAAATGCAGGAAATTGTAAAATCTATTTTTATTTTCCCTACAAATTTTTATTTCAAGTTTTTATCAAAAATATCAGCAGATTTTCCTTTTCTCAAACTTTTACATAACTCAGTTCTTCAAAAAACGCTGCAAAATTGTTCTTTACACAACTACATCACAGTATTAATTTCAAATAGAAAAAACAATATCAGAAAGTGTCAACGGTTGCAAATAGTAAGAGTACACAAATAAAACAATTGTAAAAGAAAAAGAAAAAAAGGAAGAAAAAAACCCGCGCGCGTCACCCGAATTTGAAGCCTTTGCAAACTTTGAGACAAACCTTTTTTTTGTTTTGCCTTACCGTTGCTTCAGAGGTCTTGTCAAGATCATCTTCTGACGTGGTGTCTTCTGGTGGTGCTGGCGAGTTGTTGAGGTCCTCTGTGCAAACATGAAGACTAGGTTTCTGTAGAATAGAAAATACATTCCTTATATTATTATGTCTTGAAATTTCAAATGTTCAAAAACTGATCAATTTTACTATTTCTTTTACTGATTCATGAAATGTTGTTATTATTAATTATAATTACATATCAAGGGTTGAGCGCCAGAAGGCCGTAATTCAACTTTTGGGTAAATTGATATTTTGGTACAAAAATAATACATATAAACCTAGACTTCACAACCATAAAGAGATAACTCATAAACATATATTATGTTGTGATGGTGGTTAGTGTCAGTGTCTCATTGTGTGGATAGTGATAACATATCAATAGTCCGATTCTTTGGATTCCTCTTTTGTGTTATTAACCAATGATATTAAAACCAAATGAACAATACTCAACATAAGAAGAAAACATTATATAGCTACAGCAATAATAAACTCAGATAAAGTTGAAACCAAATTACAAAAATCACCTTCTTCATATACTGTTGATATTGTCGTTGCAGCTCTGCTACTTCCCCTTTCAACGTTTGCCGTATTTGGGTATAATACCTCAGGAAATCCCCCATTTCTTGTAGTAGCAAATGACGCTCTTCGTTGAGTCGGTGGCTGTACATGTTGAGGTCTGAGGCTCGTTTCTTTGTCCCCCAATCAACTTGAGCTATAATGGGTGTAAGTAAAAAAGAAAACATACAGCGAAATTGTTAATCTAACTGTCAGTCTATCGATATCTATCATCGAAAATGGTATGTGATTTTTAAAAGAGTAAGCAATATCATCTTAATTTCCACATTTCTAAAAACAACGATAGGTTGCTCTCAAATCTTAGGACAAAATGTTACAAATATGTGATTTCTTCTGTTTATTTTATCAAGATAGGTGCTTATTGACTTTGTTGAAGATCTTGGTTTGATGTTTTACTAATTAAATCAAGCATCAAACACTATTGAATAGCTTTTCTAATGTTTAATATGTAAGTTATCCAAAATATGGCATTTGATTGGACGCTTTGCCTTTGAATATTTTGCTGCCTTATATCAGGCCCTGATGGATAGCAATTCCGACATCAGGTGCACATGTGTGTTTTAATTCATTTCAAAGCACTGCACCCAGGCTACGCTATGCGTGCCTGTTTGGTCTAGTCAATACCTGTGCTTGAAAGCACCATACCGCAAAGAAAATAAATTGATTATTTTAAAGATGGATTGATGTCATTTCACCTGAACAAATAATTTTGGAACATGATATTATTAATTATGATACTATGCATTAGAAAGAGAATAAAAGATGGACATTTTGATCCCAGCTTTGCCAACATCAACTACTCAAAATATGGAAAAACACATTCATTGTCACACAATAGTCCGGCAACCAAAACAAAGTATCCATCTTTTATTCTCTAAGTACGAATTTAAGAGATGAGAAATTGTGATTTATTTCACCTTCTTTCTCACCTCAAAAAATAAAACTTGGATGCATAGCAATCATGAGAAGATTAAGCATTATCATACCTGTAAATTGCCATGGAAAAGTGCCTTTCATGAGATCTTCCAACTGATATTTTGGTGCAGCGTCATCTACCAGTTTTTGAACAGCATGCAGCTGATCAAGGGCACACTTTAGTCTCGCCTTATCTTTTTCATTTTTTGATCTGAAACGCGCCCTTTGTTTGCTGGTGTCTGAAATGTAAAATGTAGTTGTTTTTATGTTAAAACATTATTTTTAAAATGGTTATGACAGTAGCATTTCAAAGCATTAACAATGGTTATCAATATATATGATGATACCAATGAGTTATTGGAAAATATTAATTTCCTAAGCTAGAATTGTCATTTATTTGAATGAGAAATATGGTATGGATAACTATGGTTTGTGGCTCCCTATGCCCCAAACTGCAAGTCATGGAATAGAATACAAGGTCAAATATCAGTTTTTTGATGATTTTAACATTACTGTATTTCCATCCAATTTTTAAGTGAATGTACAGTCTATCTCCACTGCAATTTTAATTCCAATAGAGAGACTATAGACTTTATATTCTCAAAAGATTAAATATTTATGGGTGAATGCATTTGATTAATTGGTCTTGCATTCATTAATCAATAACAATTAACTATAATCCAAACAAATAATAATGGATTATTGTGTGCCCTGCATTCCAAAAACAGACGCACAACATTATCTGTGTACATTTTGTCCAATCCCTGATCTTGTTGACATGAAGTGTAACATAATTACTGAAATGATACCATGTTCGTCTTATCTTCCAATTCACTGCACCCTTGCCTAAGCGCTATTGCTATCAAAAGTAAATACATAGTATATGCTACGGAATTGTTTGAAATGATTATAACAACAATACATTTATCATCATCATCATCATCATTCAGCTGCAGAGCAGGCGACCATATGTTTTCTCCAAGCATTGTATTAGTGGTAGAGTACTCGAGTCCGGATTCGAACTCGAAACCAGTCTCGAGTCTCTTTTTCGAAGTACTCGGACTTGGAATCAGGGCACTGAGGAAACAGGATTAGGAACTGTGCCTGAGTCCAGGGAGTATGGATTTATTCTGTATGCAGTAAATAAATACTTTAAATGTTGTCATCCTACCTTCAATATTTTAGAAATATTCTCATAAATCATCAACAATACATATAATGAACAGTTATGAAATATGCTATTAAAATACCTATAACCATAGCATTAAAACACCATAAGCCTAGGGCACCTATATACAATGTAAAGAGATTTAAAATGCATGTGCAATACAAGGCTGTTGGTACAACGCAAATGGTCTTTGTGTTTTTGGTGTCAGTGTTTTTGACAAAATTTCTAACATTTCTAACAAAAGAGGATCTTTCATTAGCAATTCATAGAGAGTGCTCTCTATAAAATTTGAACCCAACTCCATGGACATTAGCAATTAAACTTTCAAGGAAGAGAAATAGATGAAATGGGTGAAGGTTTGCTCTGCCGTCATATCCCACCTTTTTATCAAGTTTGTAATTTCTCAATCTATGATTTCTGTACATTTTGTTGATCTTTGAATCAATTCAAAATTCTTAGAGGCCTATAATTAAAATGGTACCAACATTTGTCCATGAATGCAAATGTTAACAATGTGTGTTATTATGTTGATATCGCTAATGCGTTGTCCTATCGAAAGCTCTGTACAAAATAAATGACATGTTATCAGAACTTAAAATACAATAAGGACCTGTGACTCGGCGGGACCCAGACATCAAGTCTTGGACTCGGGAGGTAAAGACTGAGACTTGAGTAGGGTGGACTCGACTGCAACACTGCCAGTGATGCCATTTCTTGTAATGGTATATCCTACACTAAGATTACCTGCTATATCCTTCACTGCTTCTTGTCTCTGTTTGATCGCATTGTAGGTCAATTCAATGTCTGTTTGGAGACGTTGACACGCCTGTGACACCGTTTTTTTCTTTGCCAGAGCTGTAAGATCTTGCAATGGCAGATCTGCATTCAACACCTTTTTAATCCTCAGTGCTTCGGATTCTCTGGAGCACTTTGTGTCGCGGGCAGATTTGGCCATGGTGTATAAATCGTGTTGGCCCAAAATGGCACTTAAACCTTCATTTGACCCGGACACAAATTGCTCCAGATTAATTGCAGCTTGCACTTGCTGCTCTACTACAAAAAGCTTCTGAAGCATGGTGTCGGTGCTCTTGGAATTGACGGATTTGCCAACAGCTGATTGGAGAATGAAAAAACCCCAATAATATTACACAATGAATATCAATAACATGTTGTAACAATTCATAACCTTATAAAAATATACTTTTATGTGCACCCCCAATCAAATCTCTCGTTTAAACTAAGGACACTTGAGCTGATGAGAAAACAAATTTTATACATCAAATATAAAAAATTAAGAGATTTCAAACATTTTTGTCCCAATTCTTCCATTTTGGTTTTACGGAATTAAATGTTTGACAGACATGACAGATGGACAGACTGACGTACACACAGATGATGCGGCCATAAGGTCCCTCCAACAGACTACCTAAAAAGGGGTCAGCTTACAAAACATGTCACATTTTGCAATTTTTTCTGTCGACCCCTTTTATTTTATATGAAAATGAACTAGATTTAATATGTATTAAACACAAACATCATATTATGATAAAATGCACCCATCAGCGTCTTCAATCCCAGTTGCATAATCATTTTTGATTCACCCTGTATATAGGTTATAGTGTTAATCAGTATGTTCAAGTAGTTAGAGATATCCAATTCCTAATTCTAGGTGCTTTACCATGCTAGGTCTTGTGGCCGAATGGATTGCGCTGTAAGCAGGAGGTTCTCGATTTGATTCTTGGGCGAGATCATTTTCCTATATTATGCCTTTTCTTTTTACGACAGCAAACCAGTTTAAATAAATTTAATCCAATTCTACTCTACCACCATCTGCATATTTTGTGCAGTCTGTCCTCAGTCCGGTCTTGAAGGAACCTATATTTTCACTTCGGTCCAGAGCAAATATTTCTGGGTCAAGTATTCCTGGCATGTTGGGTTAGGGTAAAAGTATTCAGGTTAAGGTGCAAATGTGCCTGCATGTCTTTAATGTATATAGTATAGTTGTTTAACCATATCAAGCAAACAGTTAGCCAATGGAATGATATCTCTCCTCATATCTCTGCTGTAGAAAATCAAGAGTGATAGATGTACCTAATATAAAAACTCACCATTTGCTGCTTCAACAACTTCATCAGTCCACTGGTCAATTACCTTCATACTAACTTGGCTAGTTGAGCATATCTCATTCATTTCTTTCTCCGTTTGTTCAAGTGACTTCATAACCTGTAACAGATATTTATTTCAGTGAAACAGGTGTTATCTGTCAGTGGTGGGCAGAGAATAAATTTAAATAGTTTAGATTATTCTGTTAACATAAATGGATTCTTGAGATCTTAAACATACTGTAATGTCGTGGGGGTCTTATTCCTGAGTAACACGGTTATAGGTCAATAAATGTGTATGTGTTGTTTCACCAAGATCCGCGAGCTGATGCTGATGTGTGAATAATGGCACAAACTGCACAGGGGGTAATGTGTTGATATTGTGAGCATATCAACGTTTGCGCATGATTTTTCTAATTTGTTGAAAAACAAAATATACTCATACCCTTTTTCACACACCACACTACAAATCAATATTCACAATTTGAGTATTATTTTGAGCTAAATGTATGTGATAACGAATAAAAACACGTTACATGTTTGACATACATCCGCCATGAAAAATTGGTGAACCTGTGATGTCTAAACAACCAATCAAAATGTGTGGTGTGCGCATTACACAGCGGCGTACACCTGGAGTGCATTAGATACTTTCAATGAACTCCACATATTAGAGTTTCCCCCTTTCTGATTGGTTTGACACTGCTAAGAGTATATGAATGATAAATTAACCTACAGGGTGAGTCAGAAAGAATAGGTACATTTTAGAGAAAGCGCCACAGATATTTCAGGTCTACATATTCAAATCCAATAGTAGTGCTACAAAGACCACAGATTTGCTTTTGATTCAAAAAATGAATTTTTGAATTTGAACATTGCGTTATAATGTTACAACACTTTTAGCAGAACCCAGTATTGCAAAGCCAATCCACTGAATGGCAATAACACACCAATGGAACTAAGGAAAAAACTTTTTTAAGAAAAGGCACATGAAAATTAGATACAAAATCTATAAATTAATAGGACTGTGTATTATGAGTAATAAAGCCTGGATACAAGAAAGAAAAGAGGCATTTCAGCTTATTCAGAAAGCGCATCTCGTTAAGGAATGGCTTGATAATTCGACCATCCCATGAATTGGTTTCCAAATTTGAGGTTTCACTAAAAATAAGTGTAATATGAGAATACAATATGATAGATTCTAAAATTCTTCTTTTGAATGACAGCCCAATTACAGGTCTTTATAATAGTGCTACCATTGGTTTTGATTTGAATATGCACACATATTTATTTGAGACACCTTTGTGAAAAAAGTGCCTGTTCTTTCTGACTCGCCCTGTAGGCATAAGTATCAATTAACCTAAATTTCAATACAATCTCCTAGACTCTTCCTTCATGTATATAAGGATTTTGAGAATTCCTGTGCCCCTATTTTATCCTAAAATGAACCTGGTCATTCGGATTCTCCCAGATATTGAAATATTTATGGGTAATATTCCACCAGTGATGCTTGTCGAGTGAACAATCAGGAGGGTGTCTACAACCTTGGGTATCCAGGACTCAGATTTTGAAAAAAAACTTGAATAGCCTACACTGGAACAACGTAGGAAACAATATTCAATGACTATATTCAACGACAAACCGTCAGTAGCACAAGACAGTACCATCCGGCAAAGTTTCGAATCATGGAAGCCAACAAGAATGTATGTATATAGTATAGTTTTTTTTCCACCGTATCAGATTGGATTGACCTCCACCCAAATGTTATAAATGCAGTCAATACCGAGGGATTTAAAACAGCTGTTTCAAGTGCAGTAGGGTTTATTCTCAATCTTTTGTGTCATTTTTTATTCTTGTTTATGTGTTAACTTAACTTGTGCCATTACATTGTTTCTCAATTAGATATTGCTTAAGGCAACATTATTGAGTATATAATAGATGTAGATGAAGATGAAAATATCCACACCATATGATGCATAGTTTGACAATGTTTAACAAACAGTGTACAATAAAGGTGTTTTTCCTGTATGATCATTTTTGTTTACAGAGTCACCAATTGAGGCACAGCGTCCGTCGCTAACGAGCGTTCATGCGCGGTAAACAATACCACAGGGGGTAATGTGGGTAGCATAAACAGACTTGTTCATTTAATTCAAAATAAATTTCCTGATGTGTTAGTAATGTACTAAATATTTCATTATCACTGTATTGAAGACTTTCATTTTAGCATTAGATGTGCTGTTCACAAATTTGGCAAACCATGAAATAACTCTCCATCTAGGCACTTCATTTGTAAAACACTCATGAGTTGGGGTTGCCTTATGACTTTATAATCACAAGATATTGTGGCGAATATTGCAACTGTGGTAGCGAGCGGTCAAAGCATTCAGTAGTTGATAGCGTAGGCGTGAGGTGGTACTCCTCACTTAGTTCAGATCTTGTGTTAGATTGACTCCAGAATAAACACACAGGCACACAATTGGTTTTAAGTTCTCATCATCATTTAACAGGACATCGGGCGCAATCCGCTAGTAAAGGATTGGGAGGAGCATAGTGTTTGGTTAGCAAGAGAGGCACTGCCAGTCAACTCCACAGCCCGAAGTCTAAATGTTCTGGCTGCCTAAATCAGCCAGAACGGTCCAATTTATACGCCCAAGACACCTGGTCCAGCGGCGATCACGTGACAGTAATTAAGATAAAGAGCGCCCTCTCTCTGTGCTATAGTAATTCTGCCACACTACCCTCTCCCCAGACCGATACGTCCCGGATCGTTTACAATAATCGGGCCTGGGCGGAAATTCAGTGCCGTCAGGGGTGGATACCTGAACGCACGGCTATTGATCACCCTCCGCATCCGAAGTAAACGGTCAGAACGACTGAGGCGCCTATCCGGTGACATGTTCGGGCACCGCGAGGATCAATAATCCTCAACCGATACCCCAACATGCCACTGACGGGAATCCCCCCTCAGACGGTAGACAGACCACGGAAGAAGATAGATGAGCAAACACCTCACCGAATTTCGGGATTTCATGCATAAATCACAATATACAATTTAATAAATCACAGATATATAATACAACTCCATCGGTGACCTCCTGGATCATTACAATGAACATTAATTACAATTGACAAGCTTTGTTTTTATCTCTTACCACAAACATTTATCCTCAAAATACCTTATTTCCCTTATTACTTCTGACTCACATCAAATCCAGAGCTCCTTGACAGATTATTAAATTACAAGCTCCAAACCCAATCATTTTTAACTCAAAACCTGTATGATGTCCCATCCCCACATCTTTACAAATCATTATGATAATTTGGAGCAACATTAATGCCTTTCAATAGAATAAACACAAAATGATCAATGAATAATCTAACTATTAGCGTAAATGCATAATGGAACTCATATTATTTGCAGCAGACACCCCCTCAATTTATGTGCAGGTTACATGACGAACAGATCATCCAATATCCATGAATCTTAAATTGTATAAACAATCGGACGGACAGAGCATCCGCTTTCATCTGAGCTATCGGTCGGATAAGCCGAAGTGTGTCACGGCACTATGCGGATCAAGTCCTCACTGCGGTACCCAAACACGCGGCACAAGAAAATCTCTCTGACTATCTGACACCAAGACTAATACTGATGGATTGCCCGTCCCTACATCATAATTTATAACTGATAATCATGTTCATTTGAGAAAGCAAATGGGTTGTTAGATTACATAACAAATCAATGTATAAATGATCTTCCAAATACTTGTGTGTGACCAATCCAATATGTATGTAAAGGTCATTTGGAAACAACGGTGAGTGTCACTGGAAAACATACTCCCTTTCGATCGTAATTGTTTCCTTTATTTTCACCAAGCGTGCCGCTGATCCTGGAGAAACAAGTTCGATGTGCCCAAGGACCAACATGTGTTTCGCTCCTCTGTCTAGACGGACCCGAATATTGCTCCGCGTGATGATCACTAGAATATCCTTTTCAACATGTTCAAGTGCTCCCCTCGGCTCTGTGATTTCCTGCTGATTAGCTGGTGCCTGCTCCATAGGTTCAGATGTAATGTCCCTACCTTCTAGGATATCCATTGATCTCGCACAGGCATTATCTTCCCGGTCTTTAACGAATACCTCCGGATCTGAGGTTGTGGATCTTTGATATCATGCAGGAGTGCGTGCCTTAATACAAGAAAGACGGCTGGGTTCCATAGCTTGGACCAAGGCTTCTTGTAATCGTGTTATCTGTTCTTGATAATCCCGCCTCTCCCTGTCACACTGGTCCTTTTCTGCCTTCATCTTCTCATTCTCTAACTTCAGCGATTCGACCCTCGTTGCGTTCTCGTCGATGGACAATCGCTGGAATGGATCGCGGAGTTTATCATTCTCGGCCGCTTGTACCAGTTCGTCAGCATGTGACCCGGCATAATTGTCCACCAGATTTCCCAGCCTTCACCATCATGACCATGGTCGCCGGATGCCATGATTGTTCCGGATTGCTGTTCCAGATTGCTATGATTGTTCCGGATTGCTATGATTGTTCCGGATTGCTGTTCCAGATTGCTATGATTGTTCCAGATTGCTATGATCGTTCCGGATTGCTATGATTGTTCCGGATAGATCCCACCGCTGCCACCAATGTGGCAAACCTTTGCTTTTGATGCAACTGTGGTAGCGATCGGTCAAAGCATTCAGTAGTTGATAGCGTAGGCGTGAGGCGGTACTCCTCACTTAGTTCAGATCTTGTGTTAGATTGATTCCGGAATAAACTCACAGGCACACAATTGGTTTTAAGTTCTCATCATCATTTAACAGGACATCGGGCGCAATCCGCTAGTAAAGGATTGGGAGGAGCATAGTGTTTGGTTAGCAAGAGAGGCACTGCCAGTCAACTCCACAGCCCAAAGTCTAACCCACCTCTGCCTAAATTAGTAATTCCGCCACACTATGATTTGAAGAAGCAAAAGGTGATCTATTGTTTTCTTTATAATCCTCCAAATATATTTGCCTCTTTGATTGCCGACAGCATGTCCTTTTTATGTTAACTGGTCACAAATGCACTACAAACATGACATGATAATTGTGACTATGTCTTATAATTGCCAACAAATGTGATTTTTTTTTACCAAAAATTTTTTTATAGCACTTTTTGGTCTATAATTCAAAAAATAATAAAGATTTTCAAAAAAACGATTCCTAGGGAATTGTATGAGGAATATAATAAAACTAATATGACAAAATTTGACAAAATATATTTTGAGTTATCTTTGCAGAACCTAAAATGGGTCAAAAAACATGTTTTTATAATTTTCTCCAAAATGGTCAATTTCATGATCATGGTTGGATTCATTGAACCCTTTCCTGCAAAATAATTTATACTTTTTATCTAGATTAAATGAATAATGAAGAAGTTACGGCATTTTTACAGAGGCTATACCAAAGGTGCACATCCCCCCTTAAGTGATAGTAACTTACTTGTTTGAACCTTCGGCTCAGTAACTCAGGCAATGCTTTGATCTTTCTTCCATTCCAGAATAATACATGATCAGTAATCGTGTCAGCGCGAGCTTCGAATAAATTGTGAAAAATTAATTTGTTGTTATTTACCATATACTAGTGAAGTGTCAAAGGCCGTTTCTATCATTATGATCAGTTTGTATAGAAGAAGAAATTTGCTCATTTACATTTAATTTAATGTATTTCTCAGATTATTGATAACGATTGATTTTGGATTAGCCAACATCAAAAGGGCCTGGTTTGGAACTTTTTGTGTTACTTGTATATCATATCTCAGGGGATATATAAACCTTACACATAACACAGCAGAGTGTTGTATTACACAATCATGAATTGTAATGCTTTTAATTCATGAATCTGAATAGGAAACATGAATTTATTGGTATAAAATGTACAATGAACACAATGAAATGGTAATTGGGTCTGATGGTTTAATACTTTGTCGACAACACAGTGATAACTTGCAAGCTTCCAGGGGGAGAAATACTTATGGGCGGCAGTGTATATCTTAATGTCTTGAAAATAGGAAAATTAGTTAATAAAAGTATAAATAATTAGATTGGAATTTAACTGGAAAATCCAAATATGACATCATATTTGGCTGAAAAGTACTAATATTGATAGGAATCATTTAACAACACTTTACAAAACTTTAACTGAAACGTAAACACATTTAAATTTAACACATAAATTACCATTTACCTTGATATCCCTGTGGTCAATCCTAGTCATCAACTTACATGTCATTACTATCACTTGTAATGACCCATGGCTGTGTCAAGTCAATTGGGGGCAATTATGAAATTTGACCCTATATGACCTAAATTTGCTTACTGTCAATGATCAATCCTAGTACCTAAACTCACATATTTGATTGAAATCAAAGATATAAGCTTGAAATGACAGCTATTGACATTTTTGGCACAATGCTAAAATTACTACTTCAATAATAGAAGGGAAAAAAGTATTCAGTTAATTTGCAAGTATGTGACAAAGCATCTACTATTCCAGTTTTAACAGGCATGGACAAAATAAAAGTCAATGTGTGTCATTCGAGCACTACAAACGTAAGCATGTATAAATAATACTTTCCAATACCAAAATTAACATTTATCTAAATTTCAAAAAAAACATCAACTAAAGCCACTCAATTGTCTATAACTGAATACCACTCAGAAGTCAACCATGATGTAGGCTGACCCTATATAAGAGGAAGAGGGTACATGTCACGTTGCCTAAACTCATAATATCACAAATGAAAAACGTGAATAAAGTAACTTACTGGCAGTATTCATATGTTTGGTTGTAACCCCTAATCTTGACAAATGACTAAAGGCCTGCTCCATGTCTTCGCCACTACCTCCGCCTACACCGTCAACGTATCGACCACCCCATGATATCTGAAAAGGGGGTGTATTATAACAAAATAATATGTAATAATAATTGTTGAAAAGATTCATCAGGATTGGTGATAAACATGAGAAGAAAGGTTCATTGTATCTAATCCAATTTCCACTTACTTTTTATTGTTGATGTTTCGGCAAAACACTTTTGCCTTTATCAAAAAAAGGATAGGTAGTGAGTGATTAACTACTGCTATCATACGTCAAAGGTGTATCTGAGAGGGTGTCCAGAGTGATGAAAAAAATATCACATTTCTACAGCTATGAAGCCACATTGAACCCTTCACAGCAAACTGGTACACCCCAAAGACAAACGCGATCCGCTGAACACGACGCATGTCATCTAAAACATTCCTTGTAAAAACTGCAAACTCAGCTATATTGGTGAGACAGGGAGAAAATTTGGCACCCGCTTAAAGGAACACAAAACAGAAGCGGGAAAAGTAAGCAAGTCAGTGTCCACGAGAGCGTCCAGAAAGGCATCAATCAGTAGTCCACAACGGACCATGTAGCGGAGAAGAATCATGTCATCGGGTGGGGAGAGGCCAAGGTCTTAGGCAAAGAGCAGGATAGATACAAGAGATGGGTCAAGGAGGCATTAGAAATAAGAAAGAATGGGCCCACCACCATGAATCGTGATGAGGGGCAGTATCATCTCTCACATATTTTTGATGAACTATTGCTATCTGGAGATAAAATATCTAGAAACTCCAGAGTTGTCGCTAAGCAACCAAATAGCGTCGATAGCACTACCTATCATGTGTTGATAAAGGCAACAGTGTTTTGCCGAAATGGCCACAATAAAAAGTAAGTGGAAATTGGATTAGATCATACAATGAACCTTTTCTTCTCAATATGTAATAATATATATGCAAGCATTATACATACAATTTATATGCACCATGTTGCAGTACATGATCAGGTTCGCCAATTTGGAACCACCTGAACTCTAGTAATTTTGTTGGTTTATTATGCATGTGTGTACTTTTTATGTTCCATTGTGCTGTGGTCCAAGCATTCGCCTGACAATTGAACTTGGCAATTACAAATAGATTATACAGGGTTTGTATAAAACCTGTATCCGACTTGAAATTTCAATGATTATTTAATTTGGCAGAGGGTGTCACAACTCATGTGAATGCATATATTTTGTTTGCCATTACATTGTCCAACCTCGTGGTCCTTAGTAATGGTGATCAACCATTCATGCTTAGCCGCATGTACTAGAATGAGACCGTACATACATATAGACTTGCCAAATGCAGTAGACTTAATTGATGTTGACAGTGGTATTATTTACCTGACAATGCCATGCATGTGCTTTGGCATGGAACACAGACAGAGCTGGTTTGACTGCTCTCACAGCAGATTGCCAAAGACTGCTGGTAACTCCAAGTTTGATTGCCCATGGCCAATACTTGCACATTATATCTTGAAACATGAACTTGATATTATTTGGCATTACGAAATTGATGTGCAAGTAATGTGCATAGCCATATAACTCTCCAGCAAACATATTAACAGCCTTCTGCATTAGAGCATGCCGGCAACCTGCTACCACCAGACCTGTCTCATCAAGCTTTTGGTTTCTGTTTGTGGTTTCCCTCGCTGCTTTCCATCTGCTTGAGCCACAGTAAATGTCTTTAAATGAACTCTGAAATTGACATAATGCATCACATATAATTTAAGAAAAGGGTAGGATTGTACCATGCTAAAGTTATAAATTTGGTAAGAAATGTTTAAAAATTAACAATGACAGTGATTATGTATGAATGACAATGCTGGGATCATTTGAAAAAAGTGGGATCTATCATAAAAAAACAATTGATAATAGAAGGATTTATTTACAGATCTAATGTTGCAGTGCATCGCCTGCATTTTAATCATTTTTTTACAACATTTTTGATTCATGGCTATTCAGATTTCCTGTATCTTTGAGACAATTAAAAATTAAAATCTTTGACTTTTCATGACTAAATTATGAAAATTCCATGACATAGTTTATCAAATATATGAAATCGGTAAAATTGTCGAGGATAGAATGCTGATTTCCATGACTTTTCCTGACATGGAAATTAAAAATAAAATTCCATGACTTTGTCAGACCAAGGGAACCCTGCCATATATATTTTTAAATAGCGGCCATTTGTCTTTGTATGAAAATGACAAAGACAAGACAAAGAGTGTGTATTTAATGTGTGACACACAAAGATACATTCATAATCTCTCCTACCCGATGACTTAATAGCTAAAACTTATATGAAATATATTCATGTCTTCATGTGTATCGTGTGCCATTTTGATTTTTCAGTGTGAGGACAAATTAGATTACATCACTTGATAAATACCTTTCCTTTTGGTGGACGTGCTTCATACACATCGTGTAGGTGCTTAGTGACATCTTCATCAACAGCAATGAACTTTCCTTCGTAGTATTGTTTCCTGCTTCCTCTGAAAACAGGTTAATTCATAAAAGTAGAGTGAATGTTTCAAAACTAATGATCACAACATAAGTAACCTTTCATCCTGTTTGGAAGCCAGCTGAACTAATGGCTCAAATGATACAGGGTATCCCAGAATGCTTTATACCAGAAATTCGCATTTATTGATCTATGATTACCATTGTAATTGGTCAAAGTGCTAATGATTCTAGCATCTACATATATTTAGCTTTCGAAGTCAGCCTTTTCTGACTAAAATTATAGACTTTTTTGTAAAAATGAAGATTTAAAGTTTGACCAGAATTAACTCTATTTGTGATGTTTTATGAGGCAATAATTGAATGGTGTCCGGGAATTGTTCAGCTTGCATGATTTATACAATACTTTCATAAGAAATTGAAATATGCTGAAAGTGAAAAACAGGTTTTCAACAACTTTCATAAATGACATTTCATATTAAACAGATAAAGATATTGTGATGAAACGTACATAGGAATAAGTATGGGGTAGTTTAATGCATGTTTGACTAAACTCGCGCACAAACTGTATGCCTTGAATGATCACTCAACCAAGCACAGTGCAAGCTAATGTACGGATCATGTAGTCTTAAAGGCATTCAGTCGATATCTATTGTAATCTACGACAGTTTAAAAACAAATAACAACACAATTAATATCATAGAATACACTGATATTTGCTAGCTGCAGTGGTCGTTGAAATCCTGGTTTACAACAAGTTTGCAAAGGATTACAGGCGTCCTTAAATCACCCTCTGACATGGAAATAGAAGTATAATTGATATACTTCAATGTCATAGGCAAGACCCTTGAATACATGGTGTCCCAAAAAGAACTGTTTGAACATCTGAACGCTTGGCTTTCAGATGCCGTTTATTTTATCCAATTTGGATTAGTCACACCTAAGATATGACTAATTAACAAAAGCTAACTAAAATCACGTTGTGCCACTTTTACAGAAATAATGCATTCTAAGCGTCAAACCAATACTAACTTGTTCTTCCAATCAGCATTAATCTGTAGTGAAATATTGAGGCGGATCGAGGCATTCGGTCTGATTGTTTTTTAATAGTCAGTTCTGTTTGGCTTCACATACACTCATTATATTATTTAAACATATTCAATTCCAACACAAATATGTTATGATATGAATATTTGCTAAGACTTCTCAAACAGGTGGAAGATTTATATCTTCAAATCAAACAGTAGTATTTTTTTTTTAAACTGTAAAGTGGCACAACATGGATTTTAGGTAGGTTTAGTTAATTGGTCATATCTCAGGATTGCCTAACCAAAATCAGATGAAATAAACGGCATCTGAAAGCCAAGCGTTTTGTTTTTCAACATGTACGAGACAATAAAATTACACTAAATTGTAGAACTTCATGGTCAATAAGTGCGTGAACATGTGCACAGACAGCTCTTTAAGGATACACTGTATATGTGATGGTGATTTAGAATAAATACCTGTTCACATGCTTGTATCTGTAGAGTTTGTGATTCCCATCTATGTGTATGGTATGCTGGCGAAAATAGCAGGCTGGACACGTCATCGGGTCCTGGTGTTTGAGAATAGCTATTTCTGATAGAAAGTAACCATACTCAGCAATCACTCTGCTGAACAGTGTTTGATTGATTGTGCCTTCCTGCAAAAATGAGGCAGGAAAAAGGTAATGAAATGAAATTTCACAAGAGGTACAATTTAAGCTCTATAAAGCTTTGTAAATTACACTTAATGCTGAAAACAATACGCTATACTTGCACGGTACAGATGGAAAGTGAGATTCTCCCGTTACCACGCAATATCACGCCACACTGCGTCAATGTTTCACGCAGGTTTGTGCATCGTGCGACGCGGTTGGTTGGGCGTACGCTTGCTAAGGGAAGAGCTTCGCTCTCATTCTAAAATAGCGATTGCATGCAAGTAGCATATAGACAAAAGTGGGAAATGTGGAGAGGAAATGGAGACTGGATACAGCGGTACCAAATATAACAGAGTATGGCCACAAATAAAATAAAATAAAGAAACATGTTGGCTAGACTAGGGATGCACCCAAATAAAGAAGTTTGAGATAAAATTCATAAATATAACCTATTTTTGTTAAGCCTGCCACACCAGATAATATATTATTGGTAGTAAGTATCTTATGACGTATATACTTACCCGACCATACTCTTCGCTAATGTCACAAAGAGAGCGACAGAACCCCGACAGGGACGATCCCGGCATGTGCCTGTAGACATGATGCCAAAGCTCCAAAACCTTCATGTCGAATATGTATTCACTCGTGAGGTCTGGTTTGGCTGGCCAGAAACCACCAAGTAATATATGGGAGAGATGGTAGCCAAGCCGCTCCTCATTACCACATTCGTCACACTTTCTGACCTCTTTTGGTATGTCAAAGCGTCCTATTGCAAAAATAAATACATCAATTGATTGGTCTGTAATAAATCCCTGATGGGCTCTATATGTACACCAACACGGAAGGTATTATTTCCAAGACTGAACCAGGCCTGACAATGTCTTTTTGTCAAAACCCTTTAATACCAGTCTATAAACTTTATTTAGGGGTTGTCCATAAATTTCGCCATTTTCAGTTACGCAAGCGTACGTAACAGGAGGGGGTCAAAATATACCCCAACCGTATGTAACTTCAAAGGCGATCTTGAGAGGCGGGATTTTTTTTTTAATTACAAAATTACAAAAATTTCGCCATTTATTGCGTACGTAACTCAAGGGGGATGGAGGTAAAAAGTTACGTACGCTCTGTACGTAAGTGAAAATGGCGATAATTTTGGACGACCCCTTATATACACCTGGAAAAAGTATCACACCATTGGTTTTTTGTTGAAAAGTGCAAATGTGGCCTCAAATTTTGCCACCACGGTGTGATATTAAGGATCATTTGTTTGCGTAAGCTGTCCAACAAAATGTTATGCAAGGGCCACATTTGAGTTTGTGACGTAATCGATGTAATGTTTTTCAAGGCCAATGGGAAAATGCATGTATTTGTCCAAAAACATGCATGAAATAAGTTTAAGTATAACGCGATATTGAGCGGCACGATGATTGATCTCTATAGTTGTAATCCTTGGTAACACATTCAAGTCTTCTAGGGTCAAAGGTCATCTGTGGTCAAATTTCAATAGTTGCCCTATTGTCCTCAAACATGAAAAAACTCCCTTTTTGTACGCCCAACGGTTATGGGGTCAAAGGTCAAAATAGGTCAAATTTTAAATAAGTTCAAATGACAAATGCAAATATTGCGGAAATGTTGACCTACAATTCAGGAAAATTGGTGTTGGACCACATAGTCCATTTCTTTGCTAATATCCCACTTTAAGGGACTATTTTCAAGCGCTGATTTTGCAACAAACTTGTGTGGGGAGCTTGAGCTATCTACTAAGTGATATCCCTCCCCCGCCCCCACCAATCAATGTTGAGGGTTCCAACGAACGTGGTGATGAAACGGTTCCGAACAACATTGAATGGGGGGACTGGGGGGTTGATTTCAACGAAGTCCTCAAAGTGGTTCAACAGTTATTTCCGGAATTGTAGGTCAAATAAACAAAAACATCAACAGTGACCTCTTCGTATATGCTGAATTTATGACCAACAAAAAATGTGCGATACTTTTTTCCATATGTATATAAATAATCAGATTCAGTTCATTTTTATTAATTGTTCATACTTATACTCTGTTTGGCCATCTCGAGACAGTGACGTAACTGAACAGACGCAGCTTTTACGCACGCGTGTGAATTTTCCGCCTTTCAACGCTCGTGTTTGTACGCCTATGCGCGCGCGTTATGTGATGCAATTAGTAGAATACGCGGTTACGTCACTGTCTTGAGATGGCCAAACAGAGTATAGCAGTGGTGTAACTACAGCCTTCAATTTGGGGGCATATCTGTGATCATGGGGTGGGATGGGTCTATGACTTTGCTGTTTCATTTGGAGGGAGCAGTCTTCTGGTAAGGGATAACCAACTGTGCTGTGTATTTTGTTCATGGTTTAAATCATTACCACATTCAGGATGTAAGGAGCTCTGACTTGACTTGACTATATGTTACTGGACCAGACCTGTAAATAATGGGAATGATATCCAGATCCGGTTTCTGCCTCAGCAAAAGTGAGCTAATGTTATGATGTGATATCATGATATAAATCAAATATTGAATGCCGTTAACTTGCCCAATAGCAAAACTATATTATTCGATCTAATTTATATTATTCCATTATTACATGGAAAATCTAAATTTGACCTTATGATATATTTTGTATACTATCACATTCTCTGGCTTTCAATATTTGTATACTATTCATGTAAATGACCAGGTCATTGTTGCGCATGCATGTTCTGGCAGTATATCAATAACTTTTGCTACACATGCCTATCAACAAAGTTTTTATGTAACTATCAATTCGAGTTAAATGGCACCAATACCCGTGTTTTGTAAGACAAGAATATAAAAAAAAATATGCCAATAAATATAGAAATATTTAGGCCGATTACCTTTTGTTGTTATTACGATGAATTTCCCTTTGGAGATGCTTTGCCAAGTTTGACAATTGCACACATCGTTGCTGCACTCAAAGTCAAGAGAGGTGACAGGAAGTGGATAACCTTTAGTAAAGCGAATAATAAGATATTGAAATAACAATGCTAAATATTTGGAAAGAAAATGGCTCAATGTAAATTCTATTAATTTAATCATTCAAACATTATTATAATCAAAACAAAGAATTCTTGATCAAAACATTTATTCCAGTCACGCCAGCGTTCATCCAAATTTTGAACGCAGTGTGATGAGCCCTTGACAACCAACCACACCACAATGCGATCATGCGTTCTTACATAATTGTCCAATCACGCAGCGTGGGGTCTTGTTGATGAGGGCCCCGATTGGTCAATTACCTATTTGTTTACAAGTACGTCACACCTTCCAGTTTTACTGCGCCCTTGCCATCGCCATTGACGCTGTCACGCACGATGCGCCCCAGTCGCATGGTACACTGAGGAATCGTATACGATTTGATCGAGAATTCTTTGTTTTGATTATAGTAATTGTGAAGACAGGTCTCATATTCTCTTGCCCTCCGTCATAAACATATGCGGGCCCATTTCAATCACCTTGCTGCACATGTTTGAAAACTCACAAATTGCCGCAACCAATCAGAGCATTGAGGTTGAGCTCACATAATATTGCACAGCACAAATGTCTGTTGCACCATTTGTTGGGTGAGGTTGACCTGATATGAAGTGCATCCATTAGAGACATTAAAGGGGCACTAAGAGATGTGTTGGAGGCTGCGCCCTCAATTATGATAAAAACTGGGATTAGTATATTTTTACAATTGTATTATAATATGTATGAACTTACACCTATAAGGATTAAGAAAAATCAGCCCTCTTTGTACAAGAAAACGTTGATTCAAAATGCTCGTACAGCCGGGACAAGCATTTTACGTCCGACAGTATCCCACTGCAGTACGCGTGATACATAACGCGAACCATATTTGCATAGAGGGCGTTTTTCAATAAATAGCGATAATATTGTTTTAATCAAGTTTTGCTGTGTTTTTGTTAGTAGAAACAACAATAATAGTAATTTTTGATGTCCATCTTGAATTCTGAAGTAAATTTTTAAACATTTAAAATTTTCAACACCACTTAATGTCCCTTTAAACACTTATGCTCACATAAGTGATAACCCCTATGGGGTAGTGCCATTATTCAAACATCAATAGATTTTAGTGTGGCTAAAATCTCTCAAAACAAATGCATTATTGACCTATAAAGCTAAATTAACCATTATTACATTATTGGGATGAGCATTTGGCCACACACAGACTTCTCAGGTTGGGTCAGGTTTTTTTCTTCTTTCCCCCCCCCCCCCACCCCCCTTAAAATGAGCATAACAAAATCACACGACGTCATTTGACATGCAAAAAGTAGTTACTTGGGTCCTGTAGACCAGGAGTTTTTTTTCTTCTTTTCCTTATCATTAACGATAACAACATAATTGCAATACTCAGTTTGAAAACAAAGGAATAAGGTGAAAGGTTGGAGTCATGCTTTTCCCCAAACAATGGTCAGTAGGATAAAGGTCATCAAATTAAGGGGGTTTACCTTGTTTTGGTCTTGTGACCCATACTGATTAAACTATAATAAAATTAAAATGTCTGAATTTCATCTACTATGCTAGCTTAATGCTTGTGCACCTAGACTGTGGAACTGACTTCCTTTAGATCTTCGATTCTGTGATTCACTTGATGGTTTCAAAAAGACTTTAAAAATTCATCAGTTTAAGATTGCCTAGTTGACGAACTATTATGTAACTTTTTTATATTTTAATTGTTTGTTTATATTTATTTTGATGTTTGCGCCTCTGAATAGGTTGTCTAGATAGATGGCGCATTATAAATGCATTATTATTATTATTATTATTAATGGACACATGTTATATGCGATATAACAGGTATTCAAGCAGGAATATGTGAAATCAATAGGGTTCTTTAAGGAAACTTACTGGACGGTAAATAACCTGATGAATCATTTTCCCAAGTCATCCTGTCATGTAGTGGATTGCACGAATGAATCATGTGGTCACACTCTGAACAGAGAAACATTCCGGTGCAATCCACACACTTCAGGACAGCTTGATGAGTGTGGCATTTGTAGCATATGACTCCTCTTGATAGGTCAACACCCATGCCTTCAATCAGCCGATTAAACATGAATGATCTATGTGTTGCCCATGTGAAATTCATATTCTCTTGCCGGGTAGTCCAGGCTGAAGGTTTCAGTGTCTCATCTTTCTGTAATTCATTTAGTAAATCATCCAAGCACCCTTCTGGATCTGAAAATAGAAAGAAAATGGTTGATAAGTATAGGTACATACATGTACAGGAATGGATCATTGGAATATGTTCAATATGAAATTTGGGAGATTTCTTTTTCATACAAAATCATATTCATAGCACGTATTTGAGACAATAGATACGTGAGTTACAAGCAACATTTACAAGTATGTTTACTAGAGATCACATCCATGCAAACAATGAGCATGGTGGAGATGTTGGCGGTATAGTAAGATTAATATTAAACAATTCATCGCTCTTCTGACATAACGACACATCACTTTACTTAATTCTGTTGTGATGTGGCGTTATGTCAGAACAGCGACGAATTATTTATATAGCACATGGCTCGTAACATTACATTAAATGTATAGTTTTGAAATTTCACATTAATCAATTTTAAAGCGAATTTAATTTAGGAGTGGGCTATAGAGGGTCAGATTTAAGTCATAGTTTCAGGACATGCTCATCACCCCTTAGTTTGATGAGTTGATGCGTACTGACACCAAATCTGATTTTTTTTTGAAAAAAGTGCGAAATTCGGACTGCTTTGGCCCAAAACACACAAAAAGTCGGCCATTTTGGAAAAAACTGTATTTTGATCATAGCTCAGTCATTTTTGGTCTAAATTATTTGATTCTGGTGGCAATACCCATGTTTTAGGGTACAAGGTTTCATTCTATGCTGGTTTTGTCTTATATAACCCATTCGTTTTCTTGTAACAGCTGTTTTTGGTCAAATTTGGACTGTGAGGGCGCTTTGCAAAACAGTATTAGTAAAAATGAATTTGAATACATGGAATATGTTAAGAGTGTTTCAAGAAACATTCTCTGAAGATTTGAGCATGTTACCTTATTTCATTTTACCGTGGCATTCATTTCAAAATCACAAGAATGCGTTAAAGCACTTCCATAGGATAGTACAGGGGTCAACGAACTTTCATTAGTGTGTGTTTCATGGAGACGATTCAAAAACGTTCAAAATGGTGTAGTTTAAAAACAACAAATGATATTTTGCTAAGATTTTCAGGAAATGCCTAAAATGTAACTCATGTCATGTTTCAACTTTCAAATTTGATATACTTCGATGCGAAAGGTACTTTTTGAACAGCGCCCTCACAGGGCTATTTTTCATTAAAAATGCCATTTTCAGGAAAACGAAATATCGTCATGAGATAAAAGTTGCGTAATATTATTCCTTGTCCCCACAAACATGGGTATTGCCACCAAAATGAAATTGATTGGACCAAAAATGATTGAGTTATGATCAAAATACTGTTTTTCCCCAAAAAACTGACCTTTTGTGTTTTTTGGGCCAAAGCAGTCCGAATTTCACACTTTTTTCAATTTTTTTTCTTCAAATTTGGTGTTAGTACGCATCAACTCATCAAACTAAGGGGTGATGAGCATGTCCTGAAACTATGACCCTCTATAGCCCACTCCTATAATATCAGAAAATTTACACAGTAGATTTGGCCCATCCTGTGCTTGATTTCAAACAAACCTTGATTGATGTTGGCCATGTTATCTTCAGCATTCTGCAACACATGTGGCACATCTTGTTCTGAAGCTGAGGTTTGAATACCTATGTAGGGAAAAGAGAAAAGAGAAGACATACTATGAATAATCTTAATATTATTTAAGTAGGAGTTTTTTTGTTTGTTATTTGTCTCAGGTAAAAGTGTTTCCTATTCCATTTGACCTATCTCAACATGAAAAAACACTATGTTCAGTCAGGAGTTCGAGAAAAAAGTGAGCAGCGCCCTCTCGTGTCATCATATACCTTATTTGTGTCTGGGGAGTGATTTGAGTACAAATCCTTCATGTTACTGTAAGAGATACAATTCTAAAAGGGGCAACACTATTGATCATGTTACTATGTCCTATATACATCCACAAGTCACGGTGACTTAGACACATGATCAATTATAGTGTACCTTGCCCCTCCCCTTTTATTCTATATAGTTGACTTGGTGGCAACACTCTAAAATAACAGCAGTTGCTTCTAGCTGCTTAACGAGATCGGGTCTTAGTCTTCGACTAGACCGCAATAGAATAAGGAGTTTCATCTAGACTCCTAGCAGAGTTATGGCATCAAGTAGTATGGTATTTCTACTAATAACTCTGGGTCAGAACCTTAGTGATTATGACTACCATTGCCCACAAATAAACAGAGTAACAATAGCCAATGGTCTAATGTGTTTTATTCATTCAACAACAAACCATGTATTCTGTATATAACGCAGATATTCTAAGATAGGCATACTGGTCTCTAAGCACCAGTTAACCTAGCCTGAATATCCGAGTTTTTGCTTGACTTTCTCTAGAAATTATTATTATTCCTCTCTGAGAGCTGTGTAGAACAACATACCAAGGATACTATTAATTTTGGGATAGGAAAGTTCTATACTAACGTACGTAGCGAAAACCGGCCCCTTTTGCATATTTACATAAATTATGGTAATCATCGGAATGTGTCGGTGACCGGCGTTTAACCCATTTAACAATGTTTAACCAGGTTTAACGTAATATTTGGTCGGCATAGGTTTGAGGGCGTTGTGGATTTACACAGACGACGGTGGCCACGCGAAACCTAAATGTTGAATACGTAATGAATAACACGTAATCGCGAATGTTAATCTTATCATTTTAACAAATTCATCATAATTAGAAGAATTGTCATCGTTAACCGGGCGATGACTGTTAAAAATAATTCAAAATAGTGCACTCCTGTTGATATATTTGGGTCGTCTGAGAGACGCGTGGCCAGCATCGTGTCGTCTGCTACAATCACGCCTGATCGGTATAGCGCCACCAGTTCTATGCCGACCAAATTTTAATTTAAAAGTGGCCTCCGATCGGCAAGCTCAGTGGCACACCCCTGAACATACCTTCTTTTTTTGGCCTTATTGTCTGTCATGTTGCTGTGATTCTGTGGTCTAAATAAATGTAAATGAGTTCAAACTAACTCATTTTGAAAGTTACATGAAAGTTGGACATTGCGTTGTCTTACAACTTGATGTTTGGATAAAAATTGACCATGAGGATTAGGGCGGGGCGTAAATAGGGAAGGTATTTTGTTCAAATCGGCCATGGTCAAAATGTATTCCACTTGCCCCCACATGATTAAATATGCACTTTATAAAAAATTCGGAGGGGGTCTTCAGACCCCACCACTACCCTTAATCCCCCTATAGGGGAATACATGGTAAAATTGCCATATTGGTGTAGCAAAATTATGTTTCGACCTAAAACAAATTGAAACATATTTTTTTCAGCACAATGCATTTCTATTAGGTCCCCATAATGACATACTAAAAGTCCGAAAATATCAGAGTGGTAGAAATATGCCTAATTTGCATAAACTTAAAATGGCCGCTAATTTGAGAATTTTGGCAGCCATTTTTTATTTATGCAATTTAAGATACACATATTAGGGCAGATATGTCTCTGTATGTCCTTTGAGACGTTATACATTCATAAAATATATGCTGAAGCTATATAAAGTGCCATAACAACTATCTAAGATAAGAAATAAGTCCAAAACAATGAAAATGCTCAAATTATCGGCCATTTTAAGTTTATGCAAATTATCATATTTCAAACACTCTGATATTTTCACACTTTTAGTATGTCATTATGGGTACCTTATAGAAATGCATTAAGCTGAAAAAATATGTACCAATTTGTTCTACGTCGAAACCTAATTTTGCTTCACCAATTTGGCAACTTTACCATGTATTCCCCTATAGGGGGATAAAGGGTAGTGGTGGGGTCTGAAGACCCCCTCCGATTTTTTTTTAAAGTGCATATTTGATCATGTGGGGTCAAGTGGAATACATTTTGACCATGGCCGATTTGAACAAAATACCTTCCCTATTTACGCCCCGCCCTAATGAGGATGCTTTCAAGATTTTGCCCATGTTTTCAGCCATTTACTATTTTAAAGTTTACAGTGACGAAGGTGATCATAAGTTAAGTTCAACCTATTCAAGAAATATGAGTGTTCTACTTTTATCTGTAGCACTCATTGTGGGGGTCAACACACTTTTCATCGTTGCGTACAATTCAATGGTGGCATCCAAATGATGATCCAAACTTTTTGTTTTGTGGGTCAAAGATAACCATCATGGGTCAAAGTATCCCCATTCATTCAATGGTATTCTAAAACCTGTGGTGAAGCACAGTCATTCAAAGTGCACAAAGTGACTTTAGAGTAATGTCCATTTCTTGTGAAGTTCTCATTATTCATGTGTGGAGATGGCAAGGCTCACGATAAGAGGGCGCTGGGCGATTTAAACCCTCGGCCCTTCTGCCACAGCGCCCAGTAATACTGAAAAATAAACAACCGAGCGGTGACATTTTGTTCAACCCAGCGCCCCCTGACGATCGGGAAGCTTGCCCAAGACATCGAATTTCGAGTTGACAATGCTGCCATGCTGGATTTAATAAAAAGTCTGTATTCTAATATAAAATGCAGCGAGAAGTTTTATAGTGACATTTTTTACACAACATAACAATGAGCATTTATTTATATTTAAATAGCTCACTTTTACACATATTAAATAACAAAATAAAACATTAAAAAATAGTGTTAAACATTACTTGCACTAGGACAATGGAATAAGAGAGTGTTTATCAACTTGGACCTGAGGCATAAAATCCTTTCTTGGCGGTAGTGAGATGAGTTTCAGGTTTTGTGACAATCAGAGTGTCAGATGCAGAACAGCAACATAAATCCTGCTACATAATGGTAGGTGCATCTGGAACTGGATCTAAACACAATAAGCTGCAAGATTTTAAATATTTTTATGTGTGCCAAAGTTACCCAACAAGGGACAAAGTATGGTAGTTATAACATTCTAATCTGTAATTTTTTTTATTTCTTTGTTCACAGAAAATAGTTTAAAATAAAAAGCACTTCAATGAATCGTAATTAAGAAGCCTTAAAAGTTTGAAATATCTTATCCTTAACTTTCTTGTGTTATGTAAAGTGTAGTATGATTGAAAGGCATCATATCAATGGTTTTAAAGAATAATTTTGAAAAGACACCACAAATGTTATCTTGACATTTTGTTCGTATCTTTATAATATCAACAAATCATGATGTATCCAAACAATGCGAATAGTCTTTTACCTTGTTTGGGTTTCTTCCTGATTCGCTTAGATTTTGAAAGCTTAGGGATGTTTCCATCCACATCAGGTCTAAGGCTGACATATGTGCTTGTTGTTGATTTCTTGGCCTTTGTGCCATCGAGTTCTTCTAAAGGATCTGGTTGTACTTTGCGTCTCCGTCGGACATGAAATTGCTTGCTACAACCTGTGAGAACATGTAAGAATCAAAAATATTACAATACTAAATACTGATCAAACTATAGATGAATCATTTCTAATCTTATAAATACGTTATACCAACTCATTTTGTATTAAACAGCGTGTCCCAAAGAACTGAGAAGAACAAAAATGTGAATAGAGTGTGGTATCAGAACCGGTTTGTCCCGATTTTAGAGTCTATAACAATTTGTTTACATTTGGGTTTCTATTTTTTATTTGAATATTCAACAATTAATTACATCATAGCAAAGAACGTTCTGTTTAAAATTCACTGTTAAAGTTATATTTCATTATTCATTTGTGTTGCTTTCCTTTGAATAACCATATTTTGTGAAGGTATTTTGGTTCTAGTCAGCATTGTTTTTCATGTAATTTATCAAATATAAGGACAATGTCATATCTATCACACACACAAAACATGCACATAAATATATTAATAGCCATATCTTCTTGTTTGTTTCATTGATTGATTTTATAATATTTTTTGGGGTTGCCCCTCCCCTCCCTGCCAATATAGAGGAGTTTTCAATCATTCTTAAAGGGGCACTAAGAGATCCTTCACGGTGGGAACCCTCAATTTTTCGCATGCTTACGTAATAAACTATATCACCCAAAATTCATGGATTTAATAGTGTTTTGATCTATGAGTTTCGATACGATCACATTGAGCTACCCAAATTCATCTTAAAGGTATATTATGTGATCTTTCCATGGAACGCCCTCAACATCAAAAAAAATTGAAATCAGATTTTCTTGCAGATTTACATTTCTGATCATAAATCGTACATACATTCCAAGTTACATGGCGATACGATTCTTAATTACTTCAAAATCATGGTTTTAGAGTGAAAATAAACTTTCGGATATCCGACAACTTATTTTATTCTGAGTCTAAATTCACTCTAAAACCATGAATTTGAGGTAATTAGGAATCGTATCGCTCTGTTAACTTGGAATGTATGTACGATTGATTTATGATCTGAAATGTAAATCTGCAAGAAATCTACTTTCTAAAAAAAAATCATAAATAGAGGGCGCTCTCTGGAAAAGATCACATAATATGCCTTTAAAGACCATGAATGGTTTATTACTTATTTGTTTCATGTTTATTCAAAATACATGTAACCTTGAAGACCACCATGGTTTGTTGCGTGATGTATTATATAGTCATGACCTCCTTGAGTCAATTGGTGGTGACCTTAACCAAAATACAATAAAGTGAAAAGCAATACACCTTCGGAAATGCTGAGAAAATTACTTTATTTTTCATTTTTACTGATTTTTTTTGGAAGAAATCTGACATGAGAGGGTCTCTATGTAAAGTATGTATCATATTTTATCTATCTAAACAAGAATTTCATTTTTTGAGAAATTTCTCTGTGCCCCTTTAACCAGTTTACAATATAAACCATAACAATGGTGACCTGTTTTGAAAGTATAGCTGCAGACAGCTGCCATGGTTAATTTCATCAAACAGTCCCTAGTATAGCACATGGGCTATTGAGGTAATTGATTTGGTAGTGATACATGGATTATCAAATGCCAATGTACCTTTATACCATTAAGTTACCTACCTTCAGTTGAAAAGTGGTGTGCCATAGTGGTCAGTTACTGGGTGTACTCATTTTCAGGAATATAGAAACCTGAAATAAAAGTTGTTCAGATATATTATGAACCATGAAACCTAGCCCTGTGTACAATAATGCCTTCATTGTACAACCAACTCAAACAAGATATTTTTTGCCTCTTGAAACAGTTACTTGTAGATATTTTGTGATATTGTTAACATTGTTGGCATTTATTTGGTCAATTTTAAAAACCATATGTAACAAACAAAAAACAGTGGGATACAGGCTGATATAAACCAATGACTTAGGCCTTAAAACCTACATTAAATACAGAATACGAATCTGGGGACCTGTTATACATCAAGAAAAATAAGTTGTTGTTGGACCTCAACAGCCTGCAAGTGTCTGTGACAGCTGTACCATCTGAATTGCGCCATCTTGTGATACCATATCTGATCCTTGTCGAGGAGTTTGAGTATAAAATCTTTCATTTTGCTCATTGTTATAGAACGCTCAGATTTCTAAGTAGGTGAAACTTCTGATCATCTTAGTAGCTGTAAACTTTAAAATAGCGCATGATTGAAACTTGCGCAAAATCTTGAAAAAGCGCCCTCATGGTCAATTTTGACCCCAAAACGTCAATTTCTAAGAAAACGCAAAGTCCAATTTGTATGTAACTTTGGAAATTAGCTAGTTTGATCTGAGCTCATTTACATTCATTTAGATACGAAAATCATAGCAACAAGCCATTTAAAGTGAGTTAGTGTAAGATTTTATACCCAAACCCACTCCTCCACATGGATATGATGTTACAAGAGGGCAGGGTTGTAGCTAGGCCAACTTTTGTGCCAGGTGGCAAAAATGGCGAACAGAGGGAGCCAAGCGACCGGACGGGCTCAATATTTCGCTATTTGGTTACATAACTCTCGCGGCTCATGGTCAGGGATGTTTTTAGGCTTTTTTAATGCACTTTGAGGGTTCCTGCCACATCATTTTTGGTTTTATGAGTCAGTTTATAATGATTTTATCTACAAATAGTTTTTTTAAAAAAAGAAGAAGAAAAAAAGAAATTGTGCCAGGCGGCCTAGCCCAGTGCCAGGCAGGCCCGCCCCGGCGCCGCCTGGCGTAGCTACAACCCTGCAAGAGGGCACTGCACACTTTTTTCTTGGACACCTGACTGACAATTTTGGTATTTCAAATTCACCAAAAAAGCCCACAAAAACTGTCAAAAACACTGTTTCATCCAAATTCATAACTGCCCATTTCCCACCCTCTAAACATAACCCTTGCACCACTACACCATACATATGTACAAAATCATACAATCATCTCCACAGGCGTTTTGCTCTATTGACCTGATTACGTCACTTACCGCAGGCAAAATGGGGAGGAGGTTGCTCAGTGGCGTAGCAAAACAAAAAATAGTAATAAAGGTCAACTTCCCAAAATGTTTTAGCAGTCAGCTTGAAAAAAAGACAAAGGGGGCAGTGTTTTCACTCACCCTATACAAAGGGTGAAATACCCTTCACTTTTAATTTTCACCCTTCAACATTTTTTTCAAGAGTGAAAAATGTTGAAAATTTCATTGTTTTACTGCCCAAAACACTGCGGGAGCACACATTCTGGCCATCATTTTGGTTTTTCACCCTCGAGAAATAAACCCAGGGAAATTGCTGGGGGGTAGGGGGAGAAGGCGGCTCAATGTGGTTGTCTTCAAAACTGGCCAAAAAATCACATGGCATGCGTTGTGTTATTTTAGTGGGGTGGGTGAAATGGCCCCTACCACGCCACTGAAGTTGCTGCACGCATGTGCTTGGAGCTTAGCTCAGTCGGTAGGGGCACAGACTTTGGTGCGGATGGTCCCAGTCAAGTCCGGGGGACAGCTCAGTGATTTTTCGGGTAAAAAAAATCATACTTTTCCCAATCCAAGATCCAAAGAGGTCGCTGCTGGTTTATTGCATTTGAATGAACAACAAATGATGTAAATGCTCGTTTGATTGTCAGTTGCAGATTGTGACGATTTGTAGTTGCTCGATTGGACTAATTAGGAAACACAAATCGCCCACAGCAACTCAGCAAATCAAAAAACATTCACGCACAAGATAATTGGAAGTCAACTGCATCGATTCAGGCCTAAAGTTCAATCAGTTCAAAATTGGCGAGAAATACTTGTCTTTTACCTAACTCATGCAAAAGTAATCCAAGCGTATTAGCGCGATTTTGGTATTAGCAATCATCACGCACACAAACAATGAAACTGTGACATTGCACGCCAGGCCAAGAAATTCGCGCTGCAGTGCGAGAGTCCATTTAGATTCTCGCGGAATAATTTCTTGAGAATCCTGGATTATTGCGAAATTAATAAAAATAATAATAATTTAATATCAAGAATAAGGCTATAGCTTGCACAACTTCCAAATTCATCATGTTTGTTGACTAAGGGTCATACCAGTCATCTACGGTCCTGTTTTGGACTTTAAAAAACTTTTTTTTGCGCGCGAATCCACCTGGATTCACGCGGTAGTGATTTTACGCGAATCTTCAGGCGAATCGACTCGTGGATTCGCGCTGAAATTCTACCCTGCACGCCATATTGCAACATGCCAATGATTTGTGTGTGACGCTCTTTTGAATAGGCTGACTGTAAACAGGTTTCACCAATTTGGAACTGACTGAACTATAGTGACCAGTGACCTGGTGTGCAATGTAAGTGTTGTGTGAGGTTGATTGCTTAAATTACATCATCAGGAGGAGCGACTAGGATCACAAACTACATCTAATGGCCCTGTCACACCTATGCCACAACGACCAGACCAGCCAGCGATTGAATTGCGCTGAAACAGTATCAAAATGTGATTAACACACAGCAGACTGTGGAATTTGTCCGAAATGTCAATTTTTATGTAAGGTTATCTGATGCGATCGGATTGGTGCTTGCTTTACCCAATGTTATACTAGTCGGTGTCAGAGAAGTTCAGCACTTTTTTCTGTGACAACTGCGTAGAGCGTAAACACGGAAGTGCGTTGCCTTGTAGAACAGCGTCACAACAGCGTTATCTTTGTGAAGTCGAGTCGACGCGTCGCGGTATAATTGTAAATGAAATCCGATTGGCCGCGTATCGTATCTATGGGTAAATGTATTACCCCGTCTACACGCTCATTAATTTAGACATGTGCGTTGGTGGTTTTAAAAAGTGCCGAAGTATTCTATTCTGGCAACGTCTAGCATTTATAATCAAAACAAAGAATTCTCTATAAAATCGTATAAGATTCCTCAGTGTCTCATGCGACTGGAGCGTATCGTGCGTGACCGCATCAATCGCGATGGCAAGGGGGCAGTAAAACCGGAAGATGTGACTTACATGTAAACAAATATTGACCAATCGCTGCGTGATTGGACAATGTAAGTTCATGTTTATTCATGTCACGATCCAAGTTGTGGCGTGGTTGTCAAGGGCTCTTCTTCTCCAAAGTTTCTTCTTCCCATAAAGTGCTGCCTTCAAACGGTTGAAGATAAACGCACTGAGACTCTCTTACACCTAGAGAGATGAGATTTTTTTGTGTATAGGTTAACAGACCCGTGATGATCCCCTACTCTTTTAATACAATGAGGTCTGCAACTATTTAACGTGTTTAGGGCGAGCGTCTGAATACACAGAACCAACGGCTTTACGTGACTCTTCGACTCACTGTATATACGTACAGCGAATGGGGTAGAGGAGAAATTCTACAATAAGCCTTATCGCCAATCAGAAAAAATCCATTGATTATCCTTTTCTGATGCATTGTGGGAGCCAGAACGGGGCAGATTTTGCACTTTTGCGCAGGTTTTGCGATCCAACAATGCAACAGAAAAGGATAATCAATGGATCTTTTTCGATTCACGATAAACCTTATAATGCTGAAAACATACTAAGGTCGCTTTGCGATTAAATCGCTCCTATGACGAGTTTTACGTATATAAAAAACCCCGATACATCGATCAAGAGATCGCTTGACTGGAAACGACCAGTCGCCACCAGTTGACTTCAGTTCAACTCGAAAGATCGGTCGCTCATGACAAAATGAACACCATACTTTTTCAACCAATGGGGGGAGGTTATTTTGCTTCGAAATTAGCATAACCAATCAGCAGCAATTACCAGGTTTGTTGTCGTCTGCGTGCTCGGAAAATACCTGCGACTACCGGCGATTTAGTAGCTCGATGCGACTTTTGGTCGCACCGAGATGTATGTAGTGTAAAGGTGCGTTCATCATACTCGCGTCGTTGCGCATCGGCCGACGTCGACGGATATCGGTGCGCGAGTTGAAGCAATGTCAACTTTTGTCCGTCGACGTCGAGCGATACGCAACGACGCGAGTATGAACGCACCTTTCCTAAAGTCGATCAACAATAAGGCTAGCTAGTATATTTAACTAATTACTAAGGCTATTCATATTAATATTAATAAGTAAGCTTATTTATTTTAATTTGTTTATTATTTATTATTATTAATATTATGCCATATCATTATTAATATTATGGTCTAGAATGGTAGGCTTCTAGGGCCAATTTACTTACGACTTTTTCAATCATTGAAACGTGATGATCTCTAGAACTGACACAATATTGGCGTACGATTCTGGAATTTATAGGCGAAGAAATCTAGCCCGATCGGCGGTCGTTTTTTTAAAAAAATCATGAAAAATAATCTCGTAAACAAACTTCACTTCTTCGCTTTGAGAATATTTATCATTGACCTGATAATTTGATGTTGTGTAAGAGGTTAATCGACGACGAAAATGGCTCGACGTGCTGACGTGCTGACGACCCAATCGTTAGACTGCACGCAAGTCAATATATATAATTTTATGATAAAAATGAAATACAATGATAAACGAAAAATTTAATTTTGGGTTAAATGTTTGATTTATTGAACCTTTTCATTATATTAGGCCATAATTGTTATCAAACTGTTGGCAATATATATACGTAAAACCTTACAAAACATATACAAAATAACAGTCTTAAGCCAAGACTACTGCGCAGTGTTCGTAGCTGTCATTTACGCACCCTTTCTTTTGTAATATATATACATTCAAACCCAAATGACATATTTAATAATATATACAAAATTAGGAAGAGTATGCAGTGATTTTGCACGAACTCTACCTCTATCGTAGAGGGCGCTGTTGTACCTAGGATGCGTGTTTTTTTCAGCAAGCTAGATGGTTCGCCGCCAAAAATATGCGATCTCTACCACTATCGCGTTACTATGCTGCTAATTGTATGCCAAGTATCTGTTTGGGTACTGCCAAAGTACCAGTGAAGTACTTAATTTGACACACATTTGAAAAACAACCTTGAACTCTTTTGAAGAAGTAGGTTCACAGGGAGGGTATGGATACTTGAAATAGAAATGGGTATGGAGATGTACCAAAGATATGGGTAGTAAAATCAGACATTTGGATTTTCCAATTACCTTTTTTTCAATCTGATATCTGAAATCCATTTGGTCACGGGTTTTTTCAGATAACAAATTGTAAAACTTGTGTAACATTGTTTGTGTAACATTGACAGATATTCCACTTCAACTATCAAGTAGCATTAAAGATTAACCAAAGAGCAGTACTTCAAGTTGAAGTAGCTACAGTATTGATTAAATAGACCCTAAGAGAATTAATCAATAACTGATAGGATTTAGGCTTTCTCCAATGAACGAAGGGCATAAATACCATAGCTATTTGATTTGATAAGGGGTACGTACCATACTTGAATTTAAAGCCAATTAAAATTGATCCTTTTTACTGTTTTACCACCAGTATTCAAAATATTCAATGTTTTTAAATTTTATTTAGGACTTAGCTTTCATTTCATACTTTCTAACGTTGATCACTATCAGATATGATGAAGTATATAAACAAAGAACATAAATGTATTATTGTTTGGCATGAAATCAATCACAGTTGTAAAATGATTAAGTCCAGAACATAATGGGTTGATATTGGTTGCAACCACTTGTTTTAAAATAGAGAAAATATGATATAAGAAAACCCAGATCTGAAAGTTAGGCTCACATAGTCCCAGGGGGAGGTGGCACCACCCAATTTTTTTTTGTAGATGTGCCCCACAGGGTCTCAAAAAAGAGACGCTTCGGAAATGAACTGAGATAATTTTATGACAAAAATAGGGTTTTAAGAACGGATTTTCTCGAAAAAGTATGTCTGAGAACTGGTTTGTTTTTCAAATTTGATAGGTAAGAATGCCAGTTTGCCAAACAAAATAAGGTTTTAGAACGCAATTTCGATAAAATGGGGATCTTAGGAACTGATGCAAGCTCAAAAAGGGGTTGGGGTGGGGAGTATAATGAGCTAGCAGAAGAGGATGAAAAGGGGTCTTCAGGGAGGCACATACCTATGCCCTTTCCAATGTCAGCCCTCCCTCCTCTAGTAAGGATATTATTTAAAAATATAAATCAAGCAGCCACATGTTCCTCTCTAAATTATGAAAAAATAAGCTTTATAAAAGGCTGAATGGAAAGAAGACCTATATAGAAAACCTACAAGTGGTTGGCTTAAGTATTGAAAGCATGATTGTGATAAACCATTATTAAACCTGAGAAATAGTAAAGGTCTCAAACAGAATTGAAATACTATAAAAACTTAAATTGGGAAGAATTTCAGCAAACAAAAAAGCTAAAATCAGCTTTTAACATCGAAAATGGCTACACCCCCTGCACAAAACTCATAGTTAAACCTAGCAGAACATCACAGTGCCAAATGTTACTCAAACTGTGTTCAGTGACCGTGTCCATTTCTAATTAGGAGGATGAAAACCCGTCGGATGTCGCCAAATGAATAGAATAACTTGATATCGGATATTTTATCCTGGTGGTATATTATTTTTCCAGACAATTTTGATATTTAGATTATTTATAATATCACAAACTAAAGAATCTACGTTTTCGGGGCTTTGTTTGATTTTGTTAACCAAACAAGATTTGCGATATTTTCTCTCATAAGGGCAATTCCATAGATTGGTGATATGACCTGAAAATTTTAAATTCAATTTAAATGCTTATTACCCATTTTATGTTATTGAATACACTTGTAGGTATATGGGACAATCAAATGTTTGAATGATTTGTTTGTAAATTTCAAGAAATGATCGTCAGAAGTCGGAAAATGTTTTTTTCATAAAGAATAAGTGAAAAATGTGTGTTCAGGTTATGTTGAGCTCTTACATTTAATATTAACTGTAAATATAAATATTTGTTGATTTCTGAAATGCATAATATACCTTAGTTTCAAGTTACCAACTATGAAAAATACCTGTGGGCAATTCCAAGCAAATGTCAACCAAATAGCCAAAATTTCAAATGTGCATCCAAAGTTTAATTCTATGCCTATAATGTAGGCAAGAGTCCAAAGTTCAGGAATTTTTAGTTTGTTTAGCGATACTATGTTTTTTGATGTATAAACTAGCTAATTAGCATAAATTTGCATATTTGCAGCTTACAAAATCAGTGAAAAGGCTTGTTTTTATTTATTCCATATCTTTTAGACACATAGGTATGATGTTTAAATAAATGTCAGGCACAATAGTAGTACTGATGGGAAAAGTTTTGATATAAATTTAATTTTGATCAACGGCCGATTAGCCTCGTTAATCCAGGTAATTAGTATGCATTGCATAATCTCATGTCATTCCGCAACGCAAAAGTACAATTTTTTAGGATAGCAAGAAAAAAAATGTACCCTATTTTCATTTAACTATTTTTTCTCTGCACACAATTGACATGCTTCACAATGATCAAAAAAAATTGGAAAATTCTGTTAATTAATAGCCCTAACGAGCGTTGCGGAATGACGTGTTGCGGAATGACGGTGCGGAATGACAAAGGTATTAATCCCTATATTTAGGCAATTTATTGAGCAAATTGTGATATTTTTGTGTACTTGGTATAAGATCATCCTTATTTATGATAATTCATTCAAATATGGAGTCTAAACTTCTAAAAAAGTTTCCAAATTGATGAAAACTCATAATTTGCTGAATTAGGCAACTTTGATGTGCAAGCTGTTGAATTCGGCAACTTTATCACAAAATCATGGCTACTTTACCTGTAAATGATGATTTCAATGTGAAAATAGTTGGGTTACTTGTATTCACGAATTTGTTACATATGAAATGCCACTGATTACTCTTTCTTTTATTTTTTATGCATATTAAAGCATAAAAACATGTTTTTTCTTTTCTCTATGGAGTTTTGCACACAAATTCACACTGTCATTCCGCAACAACTACTTTTATTTTTTGATGACCTACTAGACATCCTAGCTGATGATTAAGTTTTATGAAAATGCTTTTGTCAGTTAGCTAACACTTCAAACCTTCTAAAAAGTAACTTCAATAATGATACACTCGAAAAGTTCATAGAGTTTTCACTTTGTGTAAACATGTAAAAAAAACACCAATCGTCTGCGTCATTCCGCAACGCAAATTTGCATATGCAAATTAGGATACTTGGAAGCGCAGTCTAATTTTTTTCCTAGGTTTATTTTTTGAGTATCAATCGCTATTATCAAATAAAGTTGTAAAATGGGGAGTAACTACAAATCTCTGGGTTTTACACCCAAAAGAAAGTGGATTTTTGTGTGTAAATGTCATTCCGCAACGCGTGGAATTGCCCCTATGCATTGACACAAGTTGGGAGGAATCTCCTGTGTGTCCGATGGTAGTTAGAAATGTAACGTGAGTAACGATAAACATCAAATAGTTGTCCTACTCAATTGTTCCTTGCTTTTAAAATTTGGCAAATGGAATAATAATCATACTCCAAGTACTTAATTTGAAAACAGGAAATATAATGGGCTATGTGTAGTTTTATTAAAATGGCAGAGGTTTGAAAACTGTAACGTGAGTAACAATTGTAACATGAGTAACAAAAATGTAACGTGAGTAACGGCCTAAAATGCATTGTAGCAATAAGAAATGGATCTCTTTTTGCTTTTACTGAACTTAGTTTTATTCATTCATCAGTCTTATGTCAGTCTGGCACTTCCATCACTTCGTACGCATTATTTCTAGGGGTCATTACGTGTCGTTCCAAGTTTTTCAACAAGTAAAACAGTAACTTTGTCCTCCGAAAGTCACTTTTGAAGGAAAATATTCAATTTTGTTGGTTACAAAGTGTTAAATATACATGCATAGCTTATGTACACAAATATTGTTGAGCATTTTCTGCATATCTTGCGTTCATCGTTCCTAAGTTCAAAAATATTGATTTTGCGCAAAGGTGCTGAATTCGGCAACCTTGATAACTATGGTGTAATTCATCAATTATATGCAATTATTTTCACCTAACACTTGTTAAACATAATGTTAAGTTTCAAAAAAGAAAATAGCTCTCAAATTGTTTCTGTTTTAATGCAAAATTATACCATTTTCATCAAGATATTGTTGATGTAACAGGTAGGGAGTTTGCAAAATGTCCTGTGAACTTGTGTAGCGGTCATAATTGACCGTTTGGAGACATAATAACATTTTGGGAAATCAAATGCATCATGTCAAGACTATTTCATAACATTTTGAGCTAATCTGCATGAGCTATATAAATACAATTTGAATTTGCAAAAACAAGTAACGTGAGTAACGTAACGTGAGTAACAGCTATTTTGGTCAATTTCTGAAAAGTGTTTGTCTAATCAGATTATTTTCACCTTGCATTTGTAGATCTTAATGTTAGCTTTATCTACCATGTTAAACTTGTTTCCAAAATATCCTGTATGAGGACACTTTGTGAATGAAGGCTTGTTGCTATTTTATGATGTCCAATGAAATGTAACGTGAGTAACAAAAGTGTTTTCCTTCTCACTCGCAAGTCATGCCTTGTATTGCAATTCTAATTGCATATAAAGTTAGTGCTGGGTCTTGTGTAACTACTGCAGAAAAAATAATTATGTCAAGCTTGTTCTTCTAAAAAATATGGCACTTCCAAAAGTGTAACGTAGCGAAAAAGCGTAACGTGAGTAACATGGAATTGCCCCTAAGATCTATTAAATTCCACTATTAAAAACGGTCCACATTCTAGTCTGAGATTAATCCGATTATCACAAAAGCCAAATTAGTTGTTGCTGCTGATTAATTTGTGTAATAATGACATCGTTTTGTCATTATTTCACACTTAATGATTGAACAAATAACTGAGAATGTTTGATTTGTCTTTATTAGGTAGCTATTGTGTACCATACATGAATTCACTTATTCATTAATTAATACCAAGCATTATATTGAGTAAAATATTCAATATTGTGTTCGGTATCAAAATGCAGTAACTTTACCAAAATAGTCATATCTAGTAAACGGTACCATGAAATGTCATTTTTGCTAATGATAGTGAATAAATGCATCTATTGCCATACAGTCCTCAAAACAAGTAACTGACCAGGTAATAAATATACTATACTAGTTATGGACACTAATTTTATACAGGCCTAAGGTGAGTCAAAAATAAGTGTACTCAAAGTGAAATAATTATTAAAATATTAATTATCAGAATATGAAGGCAACCAATGTACAGTCCTCAAAATAAGTAACTGACCAGGTAATTAGTATCCTCTTAACTCCAAAACTATAGCTCCTTCGTCAAAATATTAAACTATAAAGTTGTATGGAAATCTCTTTTCTTCAATTGAGAACACTACATTGATAAGGATAGAACAAAGTGCAGTTTACATTTTCACACTTGGGTTTGGAACATGCAGGACCGTGTGACAGGTATGTGTATTGGATGCATTGATCAATTGAAGCATCTCCAATCCCCGTCTTACTATCAACCCGTGAATTATCGCTACCAGTTAATCAATAATCTGCCTGTTGCTCGTCCGAGGTTGCGTGTCGACGAACAAAATGTTAAAATAAAAAGCTGACTTTGTTTTGGTTTTGGGCACATAACTGAGTTAATATTCATTCAATCTTCACATGTAATATCTCAAATTGAAGAAAAGAGATTCCCTTACAACTTTATAATATAATATATATTTTTACGTAAGAGCTATAGTTCTGGAGTTAAGAGGATACTAATTACCTGGTCAGTTACTTATTTTGAGGACTGTACATTGGTTGCCTTCATATTCTGATAATTAATATTTTAATAATTATTTCACTTTGAGTACACTTATTTTTGACTCACCTTAGGCCTGTATAAAATTAGTGTCCATAACTATTCCAAATCATTTTTTTTCTTCACGAAATGATACAGGGAAGTTATTGACTTGAATGGTGGACAGTATTGGCTAGTCATGCATGAACAAAATATTTATTTTAAATTTCAAATAAGGACCAGCTAAAGAAAGAAAAGACTTCTTTTGATTAAAAATATAGAAATGAATTAAAAAAGCACTGGAGACATTTTTGACAAGTGACACTTTTCAAAAAAACCATTTAATTCATACGATTCATATAATTTGCAGAGTATTGATGATGTGTGTTTGTAATTGTTATTTTGTTGGTGTTCTTGTGCCCTATAGGGGTTTCTAAAATCAGATGAATCCTGTATTCCTAGTAATCAATGTTATTTCCTTACTATGATAACCCTTTACACCACAATATCCAATCACGGAGAAGTATCTATACGCTCCAAAAAAATAAATTTTGGGAGCATCACCCCATTTAGCGTGATGGTTCATCACCTCGCCTCTGACTGCGGCTGCCTAGATTAAACCCCCTGGGGAGGCACGCTTCATTTTTTCTGTCATTATTTCTTCCCGGTTTTCCCCCTGTTATAGTATAAGTATATACACCTAGCACATAAAGTCCCTGACCAGGTGCTTTGAGGTTGGCTAATTCAAAATATATGATCGGTACCAAAAATCTGAGATATACATTAAATGAGCAAATTTCTTCTCCAAAGTTTGATACCTCATTAAACAAAATCGAATGGATACTTTTAAAGTTATGTCGATTTCAATGACCGCGCATGCAACAGAAATGTTGCACTAGGTATAGGAAATCATTGATTTGTGTGTGATTTACCATAGACGGTAAAAATCAATGTTTTACCCATCTATGGATTTACGCACTGAAAAACTCACAGCTTATCAGCTAAGACTTGTATTCTTCACAGCCAGATACACCCTTTGTCCCGCACATTGCGGTTATCACTAAAGACCCATTCATCTGTCTCGTTCAGATAGCACACAGTTATGTCAGTAATCACACACAAATCAATGATTCCTATACCTAGTGCAACATTTCTGTTGCATGCGCGGTCATTGAAATCGCCATAACTTTAAAAGTATCCATTCGATTTTGTTGAATGAGGTATCAAACTGCGGAGAAGAAATTTGCTAATTTAATGTATATCTCAGATTTTTGGTACCGATTATATATTTTGAATTAGTCAACCTCAAAGCACCTGAGCAGGGACTTTATGTGCTAGGTGTAGTCCTTGAAATGCTTCAAATAGGTTAGGGTTAACCTTACTTGTAATCAGTAGCCATACATTCATTTTGAGGCTGGTTGATCAATCCTAACCACTTGTATTTTTCAGACCCAGGAATTCCAGTACAATGGCTAGAAGTACTGTTGATTTCATGGCTGAAACCAAAGGATTGGACCAAGGTAACTTAGTTTTATGTACAGTTACTTAACATTATTTTAATTTCTTATTAACTCTTTCCCTGACAAATTAATTTTTGAAGAAATTGTGAATTTGCACATGCATGTAAATATCAACTTATAATTTGAATATGAGACTCTGTAAGGTAGTAAAACTATATATATTCTGAAACCTTATGAATGACCGGACACTTCTGTGAAAATTTCAACGATACCGGACGATCGTGGCGGTTGCCATGGTAACCGTTAACCAGCATGCAATTTTTGTAACATCTTTTTTGACAAATATTTAGTAGTTATGTATAAAAACTATACTACTTGAGCCCTTCAAAATGATTTCAAGAGATGGGCATTATAATTCTGAACATTTTGATACCAAATTTGCTGTAGTGGGTTATTCGGTTATGGCGCAACGACCAGAATCGTGTACGATCAGCACAACAAATATACCGTAAGCCCAAAATCCTAAATGGCCGCCATACAGGGGCAAAACAATTCAAATGCCTTCAATTACACTAAAAGGCATACCAAATTGTTCGGCTGAGCACAAGGATTCCAAAAAGGTATAGTTTGCCATACTTCCGATGTTTAACGAGTTATAGGGTAAAACGTAAAAAGGTCGTGTTGACGCAAATGCGTCTATGTCAGGTAAAGAGTTAAGGCCAAACAAAGAAGATAGTCTGTCTCAGAAACATTTTGCAAATAGGCTTAGTGCTGTGCGATTTTTTTGTTTGTTTTTAGAAAAAAATATGAGGTATGCGATTTTTGTTGTTGCTAATCCAAGCTTCAGAGAACTTTTTTGTAAAAAAAATTCGAAAAAAAAGAAAAATTCGAAGAAAAAAAATTTAAAAAAATCAAAAAAAGGAGTTGTTTATAGGCCTCAGCGCATAGACCTACGTGCCGTCGTAGCTCATTTCATATACCAATGCGGGCGGGCTTCTGAGACAGACAATCTTCTTTGTTTGGCCTAATATGTTGGTTTTTACACGTTTGAATGTGTTAAGGCCTGAATCTAATTTTTAAACAATTTAATGATTGTCATTGATAATTTATGTTACACGCTGTTAGGTGAAAAATAAAACAAACCTGTTCTACGGGCAAACGGACCTCTCAGGTAGGGTCGGTCGGGTGGTTCATTTTTTATTTATGTTTAGTTTTGTTTTTTACTACCAGGCTTTCAACTTTTGAGAATACTGCTGCCAAGACAGAAATAAATTTGAGAGTGGGTTGGGGGGGGGGGGGGGGGGGGGGCGGTGTTGCTGCCATGTCAGAAACTTGAGAGGGGTTGATGGGATTGTGACGTCACCAAAACCGGCGCAAATTGACGTAATGATCGAACAGCTGGCGCATCATTTGAAAAGGGTAAAACTCTGCTTAAATTCCTGCCAAATGACACCATGTGCCTTTTCCTGACTCAATCTTACCAAAACAACAAGTTTAAATCACCTAAAGAACAGGAAATAATTGCTTCTGACAAGTAACTAATTATGATGGTAATGATATCTACAGAATACATATAAAAGTTCTAGAGAAATGTGAAATTCAGTTTTTGTCTCGCCTGATGTAATCAGGAAGAGACTATGTTATCACTATTTCTGTCCGCCGTCCGCCGTGTGCTAAGAAATACCTTTGTGACGCGATATCTGGAGATCCGTAAGGCCTATCTTGATGGGACTTGGTGGAGGGAAGGGGGGGGGGGGGGGGGGGGGGGTGGTGCATTTTTTGCTGATTGATTTTTCAAGGTCATTGGAGGTCATTCAAGGTCATCGGGGTCAAATATGCTTAAAACTTTTGTGACGCGTTGTAACGCGATATCTAGAGATCCGTAAGGCCTATCTTGATGGGACTTGATGTCAGGAAAGGGGGTGGTGTTTTTTTTTGCTGATTAGATTTTGAAGGTCATTGGGGGTCAAATATGGGGTCAAATATGGGGTCAAATAGATCAGTAAGGCCTATATTGATGAGATTTGGTGGAGGGAAGGGGAGTGGTGTGTTCTTTTTGCTGAATAAATTTTCAAGGTCATCAGAGGTAATTCAAGGTCATCGGGGGTCAAATAAGATCCGTAAGGCCTATCTTGATTGGATTTAGTGCAGGAAAGGGGGGGGGGGGTGGTGTATTCTTTTTGCTGAATACATTTTCAAGGTCATCGGAGGTCATTCAAGGTCATCTGGGGTCAAATAAGATCCGTAAGGCCTATCTTGATGGGATTTGGTGGACGGAAGAGGGATGGTGTGTTCTTTTTGTTGATTAATTTTTCGAGGTCATCGGGGGTCATCTGGGGTCAAATAAGATCCGTAAGGCCTATCTTGATGTGATTTGGTGGAGGGAAGGGGGTTGGGTAGTTCTTTTTGCTGATTAAATTTTCAAGGTCATCAGAGGTCATATGGGGTCAAATTAGATCCGTAAGGCCTATCTTGATGGGATTTGGTGGACGGAAGAGGGATGGTGGTTTTTTTTTTCTGATTAATTTTTCGGGGTCATCTGAGGTCATCTGGGGTCAAATAAGATCCGTAAGGCCTATCTTGATGTGATTTGGTGGAGGGATGGGGGTTGGTGTGTTCTTTTTACTGATTAAATTTTTCCAGGTCATCAGAGGTCATTCAAGGTCAAATAAGATCCGTAAGGCCTATCTTGATTATTTTTGGTGGAGAGAAGGGGTGTGGTGTGTTCTTTTTGCTGATTAATTTTTCAAGGTCATTCAAGGTCATCTGGGGTCAAATAAGATCCGTGAGGCCTATCTTGATTAAATTTTCAAGGTCATCAGAGATCATTCAAGGTCAAATATGGGGTCAAATAGATCAGTAGGGCCTATCTTATGGGACTTGGTGGAGGGAAGGGGGGGTGTATTCTTTTTGTTGATTACATTTTCAAGGTCATTGGAGGTCATTCAAGATCGTCTCGGGTCCCCCTAAAATGTCTTGCCTCCTTCCCCCCCTCAATTATGATGCTGGCGCTGGCGCCGCCACTGCATAGTCCAAAGGGGGTGGGGTACCATCTAAACTTTGAAGGGCCATAAAGCGGAAACGATTCGTTTGTGTTCCGCAATTTTTTTAGTACTGGGTAACATTTGAGCATCCCTTAAGGTATTACATCCCTTGCATTAACTACAATGCATACCTCTGTGACAGTGCTACATTGTATCATATGTTTCATCATCATTTCTTTCAAGTCACTTTTGATGAACAGGCGAGAACCGCCGTTCGAGAACCGCCTTGTTGTAAAAGGTGCCATGTTTACACTGCCCTTAAGCATTAACAGAATAAAGCAATAATACTATTATGATCAGCATATGAATATAGCTTAGGCCAAACAAAGAAGAAGGTCTGTCTCAGAAGCCCGCCCGCATTGGTATGTGAAATGAGCTACGGCGTGTAGGGGTATGCACTGGGGGCTAAAAAACTTCTTCTTTTTCTTTCTTTTTTTCTTTTTTTCTTTTTTTTGATTTTTCTTTTTTAATTAAAAAAAAGAAGAAGTTTAAACAAGTTCTCCGTAAGCTTAAATAAGCAAAAATAAATAAAATAGCAACAAAAAAAACCAATCGCATACCTCATATCATAGCCTATTTTCTAAAAAAAATTTAAAAAAAAAATTGCACAGCACTTAGCTTTTTTGCACAATGTTTCTGAGACAGACCATCTTCTTTGTTTGGCCTTATATGCACAGGATTGTCTATCCTAGGTCTAGACAGTCATGTTGGTATTTCTATACAGGGTGTATAAAAAAAAACCGCAACACTTTTTGTCGCGAGCTCTACGATTACGGCAAATCACAAATCACTCTGAAATTTATATATTCTGTTAGGTCTACTTATTGGCTATCACATAGTCAAATTACAGCGATATCGATTATTGATTCGCTGAGATATCAACGATACACGTAGACAAGTGCAAAACACGTTTTACATCGTTTATCCTGTATGCCTGATTTTCTTGTCAGGTGAATATTAGCAAGACACTTTAATAACTCATTGTACTTAAATAATTGGAATCAAACTCATCATTCTGAGAAGAAATTGTCATGTTAAAGGTATCAAATGTCTGGCTATTACAGTATCATATCAATATTAATTAAATCTGGCAATAAATTAGTTGATAGTTAATGACACAACTTGAAAATCCAGATTACAAAGTCTGTTTGCAAATCCTCTCTCTTTTTCTCTTGTTAATGTCATAAATAAAACAGTATGGCACATTATTCAAAAGATAAACAAATGGAATAGTCCAGTGAAGGTAGTAATTGTCTTGTATGAATCAGTCATTGTTAGTCTGTTGTGAATGGGGACATTATGGTGCTGCCTCGACCCTCAAAATGCTGTTCTTGTTTTTAAGATGCATCGACGAGCACGTTCCTGCATTTGAAGCACTGCTCGACGTTATCATCCGAGTGCGCCTGATTCCCTGAATAGCGTTTGTGATGCGGTTCCTAAGACCTTGGTAGTTGGTGATGTCTGGAAAGCTTGAGACTTAACATAACCCCAAAAGAAAAAGTCTAACGGTGTAAGATCTGGAGAGCGAGCAGGGTCACTCCCTAGCATATCCAATACCAACAACCCTGTTTGGAAATAATTCCTGCAGTCTGTCGTGAACTGCCCGGGACCTATGAGCGGGGGCTCCATCTTGGAACCAACAACATGCCCTGGAAGCGATCCATTTTTTACACGATTCAATTATATTATGTACCACCTACTCAAACAAAGGAAATAAGATTAAACCATTCCAGACATTAAGGTTACATAGTTATTAAACTGTTAACCCATAACACTTAACGGACAGGCAAAATCCAAGTTTTTAGAACGAACGATGTAAAAACGTGTTTTGCACTTCTCTACTTATACTTTAATATCTCAGCGAAAAAATAATCGATATCGTTGTAATTTGACTATGTGATAGCCAATAAGTAGACCTAACAGAATATATAAGTTTTAGAGTGATTTGTGTTTTACTGTAACCATACAGCTCTCGACAAAAGTGTTACGTTCTTTTTGATACACGCTGTACTGCATTGAGTGGTACTTGAGGTCTGACGATACAGGATAAATAAAATATTCTGTATTGACGTAATAGTCGAGAAGTCTGTAGTCAAAGGGTGGTGGGGAACGTTGTAGTTTATTGAAGTATAGTGAGCGTTTGAAAGAAACTTAGATGGAAATGAAATCATTGTTAGAGGATTTCATTTCAAATACAGATAAGTATGTGGAACAATAATAAGAGGTACGCTCGTATGTTGATAGTGTAACACAGAGTACCTGTATGATGTAAGGAATGCATTCAAGTTATAGTTATATTGTAGTGGTTATTGCACAAAATAGTTTAACCTTTACATGATAGGCATCACATAAATGACATGTAGCATTAATTATAAGTTCACAGTTTGAGTTTGTCTTTTTAAAGACCTGGCTAGTTTTGTAATATTAACTAATTGAAACATGTTGCATTTAAAGGTTAAATAAAAGTTACCACTTGTGTTGCACAGAGGCTTCATATCCTCAGGTGTTCTATTCCATTTTATTTATAATGTTGGGTGGTAATCAAATAGTTATTGGACCATGAGGGTCCAGTGACCATGTGACAATGCTTGGTTATAATGGTTACATAATTTTAAGATGGATTATTTGCATTCTTTTTTGTCCTATTTTTTTTGTCATGCGTGGTCCAGCGGACATGTTCTCGCGTCGCAATAAAGGTAAGACAGACTTGTTGTGCGGGAGGAGTGGGTAACCCCCCAGCAAACATTACAAGGAGGATGAGTCTGGCCCAAACACCAAGGAAATATAGAGATGGGCACTCCGCGCACGAGCTTAGCTCGGCATGACACTTTACTTACTGTTATTACTTTTTTGTTGTCTATTATCATATACAGGGCTTTCGGACCTAGATGTTGTATATATTGCGGAAACTTGCACACTTCGTTACCTCTTTAATGTGTGCATACATCTTGGTCTTAAACACAAAGATGTTAAACTTGATACTGAGAAACAGGCACAGACAACCCTTTATCTGTGGCGAGATAGAAATGGTGAGGAATCTACAAGGAGGTCATTTATTAAGGCTATGGAGAAGTGTCAAAATTGCAAGGCATCAATGGACACCCTGAAGAAAAAATGGACCATGAGTAAGTTAACTGGACAATCTTTTATCAATTTTTTATTTGAAATTTCTCAGAAATTACACTCTTAATCATGACAATGTTATCAACAACATTGTTGAGACAACCCTCTATTAGAATTTGATTAAATTAATTATGGTATCCTCTCTCCCCAGAGTATACTAGTGTATGGAATATAATTTAGAAACTCTGGATATCTGTGGCGGCACTGTTCTGGTTTTCTGGTTTCAGATTCCCCCAATTTACATTGGATTGGCAGTGTAGGCCAGGACTGCAGGCCAGCAGACCACCCATTGACACATCTACAGGGTGTCTCAAAAAAAAATGCAACGCTCCATTGGGTGATCGTAACTTCCCAAATAAAAGTTACAATAGAACAATTGAAACGCCAAAAGAAAAGAAAATTAGTTGGCTAAAATTTGAAGAAAACCGTGTTTGATTCGGTATAATAACCCTAACCCTACCATATACCACAAAATACCACGACTGCGCAAGTTAGTACCACCCGGCGTGGACGTTTTTAGATGAAAACATTTAACCAGCCCAAGTAGCCTTGGTACCTGGTTTAGTGGGGAATCGCAAGCCGCTGGTGCTGGAGGTCGGTGGTTCAAATCCCGGGGGGATCAGGGGATATTTTGGTCAATTTTCCACATTGAAAAAAAAAATCTGAAAAAAGTGGGGGTGGAGTTAATAATAAGAAGCATTTTTTTGTCTTCAAATATTTTCTGATTGGTTTATATAACCCTACCATATACCACAAAATACCACGACTGCGCAAGTTAGTACCACCCGGTGTGGAAGTTTTTCGATGAAAAATGGACCCAGCCCATAGACTTGGCACAATATATACTGCGCTAAGTAGCCTTGACACCCGTGGTGTAGTGCGGAATCGCAAGCCGCTGGTGCTGGAGGTCCGTGGTTCAAATCCTGACGGGATCTGGGGGATATTGTTGGGTCATTCCACAGAAATGTTAACCCCACTCTCTTCAAATTTGCTCAAATTTGGTTTAAAGGGCAACTTTGACTCAACAAGCTCAAATTTCAAACTGTGATTGTCGAAAGTGCTGTAGATGCTGCTGTTGTCGCCGAGTTTGGCCTGCTTTTTCACGAAATATTTGCAATTAGCAATCTTCTCCAGTTACTCACCAATGCCCGCCTCATGGATCACCTTGAAACATCAATACAGCATGAGCTTGGTGGACTCAATGGTCTGATATTGGACTGAAATGTGGCACGGTTGCTGGACTTCGTAATGCCGCGAGAAATAAATGGACCCAAAGTGAAACTGTACAACTTTGTAACAAAGCAAATCGTCAACGACATTGTCAAGGCAAGACTCCTGAAGGCGATAGAGGATGGTGAGTCATCAGGTCCAATAAGCTGATCTTTACTATATCAAAGGTGAAACTTCCAGCCTTCAATTCATCACAGGGTAACATAAAGAAGACCACCACAGAAGCAACCAAGAGTAGTGTTTCCAACAAGGACATCGCACATGCACAGAGGGAGGCCGAGATTGCTACTTTACGTGGATTTTCATCACAAGATCTTTAATCACATATGACCTGTTACAGTCCAGTCCACTGTTTGCCGGGAAGTTCACGACAAAGACTGACAAGTCCCAATTGGTTGCTGAGCTGGAAACAAATATACCCAGATTACTACAAATTCAACCGGGATAATACCCCAACAACACACGTTGTGATTACATTGATTGACTTAATGTCGAAACTACGTCAATTCCCCAATTTTCGTTCTATGTTTGCCAACTTTGGTGGAGTCGTTCAGGAGGTTTTCCAGAGTGCCTATGGCAGTTGTCCATTACCGACAATGACTCACTTAATAGTGTTCGACAGCTACAATGAGTTAAGTATCAAGGAGGGTGAACGAATCATTACTGCTGGGGAGATTAGCACTGTTGACTTGGCCGTTGTGGATGAGTCTGTGCTAATTTCACTCCAATGGACAAGTTCTGGGCATCAAGTGTCAACAAACAGAACCTTTAACTGCTGGCAAGGGATGTAGGGAACGAAGGCTGGAAGTTCACGAGGATGAGTGAACGAGGCTGTTGATGAAAGACGTGTATTTGTATACAAGACCTGCTTATTTGTGACTGTAGCATAGTATAATACAGAATGGTCAAAGAGACCTGTACAAAATCCACAACACGCAGCGAAGCATTTACACAAACTCTTTAGAAACGGTTTATACAGAAGAAAATGAACTGAAATGCGGTGCTAAAAGTTGCCAGATGGTCGAACACTGATAGGACGCATGATGTGTGTGTGTGTGTGTAACAATTAGTGTTTAAAAGTGTCATTCAACTTCCCAGATCCTAAAAAAATATACAAAGACATAGTTAAAACCATGTATCTGTCAAAATATACCATTAATAGGCAAATTTACATCATTTTGGCAGCCATTTGGAATTTTAAAATGAGTATGTAGGTCAAATGTCATCCATACACACCAATTAGTGTTTAGAGTATCCAATTCAACAATTTTAGACCCTGAAACATATAAAAAGACATACTGAAAGCCTTAAATATGCCGTTAACAAGCAAAATGTAGTCATTTTGGCGACCATTTTGAATTTTTAATCAGTCAAACGTCATCGGAGGTCCATTTTTGTTTACAAAATTTGGCCATAGAAACAACTTGTTTCAAAAAAAGTATGGTGATTTGCCCAACCCTAGACTTGTATGTGGGCCTCAGTGTTGGCAGGTCGGTAAAGGGCGGTGAAGAATTGTTGCTTTATTTTTTATGATTATTTAATCACACTAAAAATATAAATACGATTTTTGAGTCCCCGGACTTTAATTAATATTTCTTTAGCCCGGAATACTACCCGATTCAAATAATTGGACGCCTAATCAAGGCTACTGTTGGTAATGTTTTATGAAGCAATATTTCAATGGTGTGATGAAATTATTATATGATAGTGCTTTTGCGGCTGTTTTGAAGTTTGGTGTCATTTTTTCAATCAAATATATGTATAGGAACCGATACAGATATTTTGATTTGATGAGATGGACAAGGTATGTAGGAATCATATTCCCCATTATGTAGGCCTTAGACTTAAAATTTACACTTTATGTTGTTTTTATATGTTTAGTATTTTTTCAAACACAGCCTGTTTTAATCTGGGTTTTTTTGTGTGTGTATAAAATCACTTTGTTATTTTAGAGACAAGTCAGGATCCAGTTGTGGCAGTGATGGCAAGTGAAGAGCCTGCGGGTGGATTACAAATTGATCCAACTCCTCAAAAAACAGCAAAGTCCTTTGTAAGTACCGCAATGATCAGTGTAGTATAAGTAGTAAGTAACAATAACATTTTTTTTTCCTGAGAAAAAAATAATTTAATTTTATGATATAAAAAAGATTCGAAAACTGGCGTGAATGAAAAATTAACAAAAACTTTAAAAATCTATAGGGTCTCGAACTCAGTCCTTTTCGCTAGTAATTATATTATCGGTTTACTTAGAAATTTGCACTCAAACGCAATCTTATATTAATGTCATTACGAGACCAATCGTAAACACATCGGTTCTCGCCTTTAAAAATAGCCCTCCCTGACTTTGCAGAAGTAGGATCAGGTGTTTTTTACATAAAATGTGAAAAATGGGTCCTAGACACTTTTTGTCTTTAGATGATTTTTGTGAAATTTCGGCACTTTTTAACAAAAACTGATTTTGTTACGTTCACCGAAAATGTTGAGCCTAAAAAGTGATTTTTCGGGTCAAAATTGTTAAAAGAACTGAATTTTTAGTGACATTTGAGAATAAAAATGGATTCGCTGACTCATTTCATTTACAAAAATGTATAATTTCATATATCACATTACATTACTAAATTAATAATATAAATTTCATATTACAAGGGTTGACACTAAACTAACCCTATTCACTGATGTGTTGGCCTATAAGGTAGCAACATAATTGTCATGAAGGACTCATCTCATAAGAGCATGAGAAGCTACGAGACAAATGTTTATTAACATGAACATCCATCATAAGATCATTTTGAGGTATAATGCCAAGATTGGAAGCTGGTTCAATTTAAGGTTCATTGATGTTTACTGATGAAATAGTAGAATTGTTTCTAATGCGAGATGTCATATGATATGAAGAACTTCCCTTGCGTCATCATTCAATTTAAGGTCATTTAGCTGTGGACCAGGTTTTGATATCTTGCACACAAACTTCCAGTCGTGAGTTTGCACCTACTCTTCATCATCATTTTTCAAAACAATGTATATCTGAGTGTCATTTTGAAAATGCAATAAGCATCGATGGAGATGAATACATTGTGAAGCCTAAAGGGCCAATTACTGACCCTTCATGAGGAACAATTACAAATATCATTTTAATATCATTCCACTCAATGGTCTGTGACTTCTGATTGTATGTCTCACAAGATCGGCTCTAAAATTCAAATATATCTATACATACATGTTGTTTCATAGGATGACATCATATATAAAGGAATAAAAAAAGTAAGCCCCATACCTAAAATCAGATCTCCACACACATTTAGACATTTTGAGGTTGAAACGTTTATAAAAAGTGAAAACGCTTCGCTATACGCATCAAAAGTTTTCCCTTTTTGTCTCGCCTGATATAATCTATTTCTGTCTGTCCGGTGTATGGCGTGTGCAGCTTAGACATTTTGTGAAAGCTGCCTGTTAAGTTATGAATGTGTGCATATTGGTGCAAAATAAAGAGGACGTTACAGTTCATGATCTGATGTCGATTTGGGCCCAAAATATGCGAAGGAAAGGGCCCCATTTGCATATTTTACAGAAACCTTGGTTACACGATAAAAGCAAAACCATAAGGTTTACAGCTACCAAACTGTCAGGAAAGTCGGATAGAGGATATCTTGTCAGCTGATTAAATGTAGGGCAAAAAATGTGCATAATTAGTGACTCATTTGCATACACATATGAAATTCAAAAGACCTGCACTTAAATTTAACACAATGCACTGATCAATAAAAACCCTGACTCAGTCCAGGGATCAAAATAGCATGGTGTTATTTTTAATAGGGTAAACTATAAGGGATCATCACATGGTTTCAGTTGACCAAGACTTGCGGTAAAAACCCAGCCTGTGATTTAGTCTTATATATACAAGATTTAATTATCAGCGTGGTTAAAATATGGCCTTCAGAAATTATTTTCTGTTTGCATATCAGGTTGAGTTGATTCACTAATAAAAGTTTGCCTAGGTTAACAAATTAAATACATCGTACCTGTTTTTGTAAACTTTAATGAGAATAAACAAATTCAACAGCATTATCAAAATGTAATCAGTAATAATAAAAATTCCATTGAAATGGAATGGGGGCGGTCCAAAAGAAAGAAGCATGTTATGTAACCATTTTCTGAAGCATCTGTTTCATACCGAAATACCAGGGAAATGGTGTATGTATTTTCCATAATTCAAACCAAAAAACAAATCAAAACATCACAGTCTAAAAATAGTGACATTGTACTTGGTCAAAAACATTGGTCCATGAATTGCTATACTTTAATAAAAATCCATTAACCTAAAACTGGTCTCAACTCAAGTTAGTTAGTCTGTCAATCAAATTAATTTCCATTTTAAGACCCTCTAAAATCATGGTTGATGGTTGATCAGAAACAAGCTTCATATTGCATATTTCCAGTGGCGGCGCAACAGGTGGCCCCCTCTCCCCCCCCCCCCCCCCCCAGTAATTCAATCTAGTTAAAATTAGAAAGAAATTGACAATTTTAGCATAATAAGGCAATGTTTGTTCACGCTTCACGCGCATTTTCTTACTAAATTAGGTTAAACTAGAACAAATGTAGACAGTTTTAGAATAAAACAGCTTAATTTTGCGCGTAAGTGCGCATTTCATACCAAATTAGTTAGAATCTGACCAAATTTGATAATTTGAGCGTAAAATGGCCCAAAAATGTGCGCGTCAGTCACCCCTAAAAAGTGTTGCCCCCTCCCAAATTATGATGCTGGTGCCGCCACTGCATATTTCAAAGGTCCTCTACTGGCCATTTAAAAAAAGGCACATTTTTCAATGATGCTAATTGCCCAGGGGGGGGGGGGGGGGGGGGGGGGGGGGGCGGGGGCGGGGTACCATCCAAACGTTGAAGGGCCATAATTCAGAAACGTTTCATTTGTGTTCTACAAGGTTTTTAGTACTGGGTAACAATTGAGCATCCCTTAAGGTAAATTACATATCCCTTACATTGACTACAATGCATACACTGCCGCGCCATAGTATTTTCCTCCCTGGAAGCTTGCAAGTTATCACTGTGTTGTCAACAAAGTATATTAAGCCATCAGACCCCATTACCATTTCATTGTGTTCATTGTACATTTTATACCAATAAATTCATGTTTCCTATTCAGAATCGTGATTTAAAAGCATTATAATTCAATTTTTATCAAGCAAGTCAGAATTCCTATGTAAAATCGCAGATATTGACCGGACTGAATTGTAATAAATCATCTATAGGAATCAGGATGTGTCTATTTCCCACAATGTGCTCCAATTAAAAGACAGCAAAGGACATAATTATGCCCCAAGGGCATACATTAACCTTTATAACCTTGAAAATGGACAACATATTCAGCGGTTGACAAAATCTTAGATGATTTATTTCCGGTGAAATGTCAAATCACCGGTCCAAAAGTGTCAATGGATGGGAACATAATGTGGCTAATCATGCATGAAAAAATCATTTAATAATAATAATAATAATAATAACGGTGCTTATATAGCGCAATTCCAAAATTGATCATTGCGCATATATCAATTACATATATAAATGGATAACAATAATACAAAGCAAAATAAATTATACAGAATACAACATCAGCAAGAGGAATCACAAGAATAGATGAGTTTTGAGGCTGCGTTTGAAAGCATCAATAGGTGACAAGCGAATTGATTGTGGCAACTTGTTCCAGAGGGTTGGGCCACAAACTCCGAACGATCCATCGCCAATTTGTCTTTTAGTTTTGGGGATAATGAGACGGGTCTTGTCAAGGTTGGAGTGCAGACTTGTCCTTGATGAGACATGAATTGCAATGCAGTCGGACAGGTAAATCGGCGATAGACCATTCAGAGCCTTATAGATATAAAGGAGAGTTTTAAACTTGATACGTTTGTCAAGTGGCAACCAGTGCAGTGAGTTCAACAGAGGAGATGAGGAATGACGACGTGCCCAGACAAAAATGTCACTAAATCTAGCCTACAAAAAAGGCTAGATCTAGTCAACATTTAGCTAGATTTCCTTAGTTACCGAGCTAAATTGAGCTAAATCATGCCTTTAAATCTCGCCTTTGCCCAAATTTTTTTCGCCTTTGCCCACATTTTTCTTGCCTTTTTACCCTTTTCTAGCTAGATCTTAATACATTTCTCGCCTAAATATCGGTCTTTCCTAGTGTGTTGTAATCGCGGCATTTTGCCTTTATATTCTTTCTCGCCTTTTTAGCGTTTTCTAGGGATTATCGAATGGATAACCTTCAGGGGAGGAGTCAATATATTGTGCGAGTTTTCAAGTAGGACGCCCTCGTAACAATTATTTTCACTCGAAGGCACCAGTCTACATGACTACATCTTCAGTATCGGTTGATGCTGTGCCAACCCGCCCGTTCTTTGTTCGCCGTCGTCGACAACATAGGCCTATACCTTGCAGCATTGCACTGATACACATAATCGTTGACATAATCGCAACAGACGGTCGGAGAGCCAAACGCATCCCGACTAGCATGACTATTAGTATTAGTGTTCCTAAATAGCTACTACGAATTACAGAACTAGGCCTATCGTTTTTAATTCTTCAGTTTGTCCATAGTGAGAATGTGTCATGAACACATGTTGTTTCGGGAACTCTGATCGAGTGTTCTCCACCTACAGTTGTGAAATATTCGGAATTCGCGCGATTGTACACTGCAAAATCAAGTGTTAAAGATGAACGTGTTCTGAACGTGTTCAGATGTTAAAATCTTTATGTTAGTGTTATTAAAATAACGCAAATGTTTACTTATTAACATTCAAATGTTACATTATCAACCGGGGTGGGATATGGTATACGTGTTTGTGACTGCGGGAAACTCTGAATAAATATGATCATGATGATTGGCTTACGTTGCTAAATATAGTTGTAGGTTCAACATGTTTAATTAATCGCACTTCCAATTACATTAATTGAATGGAATAAATACCCGTCACACTCTCGTATAGTACTGTTGTAGGGTGTGGAGAGGAATTCCACAATAAGCCTACATGTATGTCGATAAGCAGTGCTGATTAATTGATTGAAATATATCTACATGTATGTAGTGCAATAAACGGTAGGCCGGGCCTAAAAAGCAACTTTAAAATCAAATAATATAACAATGCAAGTCGTATGTATAGCAGCAAAGTCATGATACACAAACAACATTCTATAAGTAGAGAGCATTCTTGTATTGAGCGTCAATAGACCTAGCTATACATTAATCTCATACTTTACTCCAAATCCCAGCCTTTCTATTTATTATCGCGGCCAGCTCACATCCATCCATTGTACTACTTTATTTTCTCGCCTTTTTAGGCCTCTCAGACAATGTTTGCGTTTGCAGTTCATACTACATCTAGCTAAATGAAGCTATATTTAGCTAAATACAGCTATATTTAGCTAAATCTAGCTAAATGCATTTTAGGTCCGGGTGTTCATGCATGTGTTTGGCCCTGTATTGTCGGTTATTAGGACTAAATCAATGCACGTTAAAGTATTATACATTTATAGAGTGGATTTGACTGGCTGAAATACCCTCTGACATGTCTGAAATGCTATTACATTTTCGGTACTATTTGTGTACTTTTGACCGTCATAATCCAATGATATTGAATGATATTACATTTCAATATCGGTTGCAAACTCGTGTGCATTCCGTCATCATGCTCATAGCTGATCATAATATCATCATGATCATGGAATCCCGGGCATGTATTAATGTTATTGACACGGGGTATTGACATTAAACTATGGACACTTAATTCAAATGTTTAGTGTGAATCCGAACACGTTATAAATATTAGGATTATTACCGTTCACTGAGACCCTATATTACCTTTTAGCATGTTTAGGATTTGGGTTCGCCCATGGTTCGCCTATAGACTTAACCCAGTTATGGAAATATGTTCATTTCAGTTACTATGAATCAACTCTTCCAGACTACAATATATTCCTCAGTGTAATTGCAATAGTTCTATTGCATGCCCTAAACTAATTACCTACAATCTTCTCACTTTTAACGTTGACCGTCATAATCCCATGATATTGAATGATATATCATATTTCAATCGGTCATAAACGTACATAGCCGATTTATTCATCAACTCATGCATGCAGAATGTGAATCCGAACACACACATTCTTATGGCATGTGTCTATACTTAAACCCAGATATGGAAAGTTTTTCATTTCAGTTTTGGATTCAAATTGAATCTGAATCAACTCTTCCATACTACAATACATTCCGTAATCACAAGAATGTTATTGCCCTAAATTAAATAACTTCAGTCTTCAGGCTGTAAACAGTACGATAAGGCCCGGGATACTAAATGCCAATAAAATGCTTATTTTCGCCATACGCATAACCACTTGCATGGTATTAACATGATTAACAGAACACATTCAGTGACATTGCAAATCACCGGTCTATCAGATTGAAGGCATGCACAGCAAAAACAAACGTTTGACTATTACTAATCACTACAACACGTTTATTTATTGTTGTTTACGTGCAAAGGTATAGGAGGTTGTGTACGATAAACGGTTGATAAACGGTTGCATAACGTTACAACGCGTTGATACGTTTATGTTATCAAAATAGTGTTTATACCAGCAATTATAAACACGTATGTGTTTATAATTGCTGGTATAAACACTATTATACCAATAACCTCATGTTTCCTATTATGATTCGAGATTTAAAAGCATTAGCGTTCATGATTTTATCGATCAAGTCAGAATTCCCATGTCAAATCGCCGTATTAAATCACGTTTTTCATAAATGTGTCTTTGTAATTTGTATTTAAATGTTAATGTATCTCTTTGCATGTATATTAATGTGTTTTTTAAATATTGTAAGTGCAATGCAATTTCGCTTGTAGGCCACCATTTTGTATTTTTCAATTAACCAATCTATATAACTGATTGAACCTGAAATACAATGCGCGCTGCACGGTTTTGAAGGCGTTGTAGACGAACAATGTCTTTGCCTCTGCAACCAGATAACAAGGCATTGGCATAGTCTAATTTGGATAAAACAAGAGCCCGCATTGCATTAGAAGAAGCATCATGGTCAATAAATTTACGTATTCTGGCAAGGTTCCACAAGAGGAAATTAATAGATTTACAAAGTGATGTAACATGATGCGACATGGTCGTAGTACTATCAAATGTAACCCCTAAGTTTTTTATACTGGGCGATGGACTGATTTCTGCTGAACCAACTTGCAATGTGATGTTGGACAGTCTTGGCATGTTGTGACGGGAAGCAGCTATAAAAAACTCAGTCTTGGAATCATTCAATTTCAGCATATTGTTTGTTAGCCAGGAACGGAGCTCCGTAACACAGGATATGAGTTTAAACATAGTACATGCAGCATCACCAGGAACTTTAGGGTTAAAAAACATGTATATCTGAACATCGTCAGCGTAAATGTGGAAGTTAAGGTTATGACGTCTAATTATACAAGCAACATGTTGAGCATACATAGTGAACACTTTAGGGCCAATGATTGATCCTTGTGGAACACCACAGTTAAGATCAAATTGATCAGACATTACACCACCAGCAGAAACACAAAATTTACGACCAGTAATATAAGAATGAAACCATTTTAAGGCTGTGCCCTTGATACCAAAGCTATGATCCAGGCGGTTGAGTAGGATGTCATGGTCTATGGTATCAAAGGCTGCAGAAAGGTCCAGCATAATCAAGAAAGCAGCTTTATTATCATCAAGGGCCTGGACGATGTCATTCTTAACCTTGAGCAATGCAGTTTCAGTGCTGTGCTTTTGTTTGTAAGCGGACTGAGATAATTCTTCAAGGTCGTTAATTTGCAAGTGCTCGTTAACTTGATTACTAGCTGCCTTCTCAATTACCTTACCAACAAAACAGATGTTTGAAACAGGCCTGTAATTTTTAGGTCGTTCCAATCCAGGGTAACCTTTTTAAGGATTGGTGTTACTATGGCCTGTTTGAGATCTTGTGGGAACACACCAGTTTTGAGGGAAGTGTTAACAATGCTAGTGAGTACTGTTAAAACAACATCAATATGCTCTTTGAGAAGCCCTGTTGGGAAGCTATCTACAATCTTGGAAAAAAGTCCTTGGAACGCTGAGCACGCGTGTTGGGTATTGCGTGCCTGTATTGATAGTTAAGTGTCTTCGGCTATAAACTGAAATTGTTCAAATGAGATTTGTCCTTCCCCACTCCCCATCGATCAATGTTGGGACACTCTGGCAAGCTGCAGGAGCCACTGGCCTTGGTCAACATTGTACGGGGGGAGTGGGGGTGACACTTTTCCGTTAATCACACGCAAGTGTTCCAAGACTTTTTTCCAGGATTGTATAAGAGGAATGCAAAATATTTGATCTAAATTTGGGTTTTCTATCATAAGTCAAAAACGGCATGTCGTATGAATCTCATATTACACACGATTTGAGTAAACAATACGGGCATCACAAATATGAAACAAAAATGATGATAGGGAATGTTTTTATTAAGGGAGTGGTTAGTGAAAACAATTATGTATGTCATATTGGACTACAATTTGACCTATTTCTTGATCCCGCGCGCAATAATCTGATGTTCATAATTGAATAAAGCAAAAGTATAAAGTTCTTGCTGAGAAATTAACATTTCTAATGCTTATTTTCTTTTTAACCATGTTAAATTTATTGTAAATGCGACAGGGAAAAGCCATGTACTGCGTTTCGTATGCCGAGTTCAATAGACGAATCAGACATGTAATAATTACGACATCGTATTCTGTATTTAATCTTACCGGTAATTATTTACATGCGAATGTTTTTAGGCCAACATACTAATTTCAATACAATAGCATTTCATACCGTTATTTGATATGATTAATTTTCGAAGTAATTAACACGTTAACAAATGTAATTTTAAAGTAAAACTAATTATTTAATATTTCAGAGAATGCATATCTTCAGTAGAAAGCATGCAACAATAGAAATCGATACAAAGTGTACGCTGCTTAAAATAATACACGTTAAATCTTTTAAGATTTGAGGCAGATTTTGATGTTCAATGAAACGCCGCAGACACGCTGGCACCATCCTCTGAATATGGATTTTGATTGGTTCATTTTAGGCCTATGGATGTCCACCTTTCATGCGACTTTGAAATCTAACTATAGCCAACGTATGGATGCATGACATAATGTCAATGATTCACACGCGTGCTACTACTTCACTAATATACTCTGTTGGTCAAAATGGTTTACACACGAGAAATACCTCCAGAAACATGCGCATATGTGAAATTATTGAGAAATCACATGAAAATGTCATTTCGCTGTATAGCAAAAGAGTGCAACATATCAGTTAGCAGTGCTCTTCGCATCGTGAAAAGAACACCGGAGAATAGAGGCCGGCGGCGTAGGCGAACAGGAAGACCACGCAAGATTACACCTGCGATGGAACGCCACATTCTCCGTCAAGTGAAGAAACTTAGAGTGTCGGAAGGATCATTTACAATACCACGTTTAATGAGAGTATGTGGACTGAGTAACGCCAATTTAAGTAGAAGGACTGTGCTTAATGTGTTACATAGGAATGGTTACAAATTCCGACAATCACGAAAGAAGGGATTGCTAACTGCAGCTGATCTAACAAAACGACTACACTATGCTCAGAAAATGGCAAAGAGACCGGCCAGTTTTTGGTGCAAAGATGTTGGATTTTATCTGGATGCTGTGTCATTTGCGCATAAGAAAAATCCGTTGGATCAAGCCAAAGCCCCCAAATCCAGAATCTATAGATTGAAAGGTGAAGGACTTTCATTCGGTTGTACTTCCAAAGGTAAAAAGGAAGGAACTGGTGGAAATTACGCCAAGTTTATAGTGGCCATAAGTTACGACAAAGGAATGGTTTTATGCGAACCTTTTGAGAAGATGACAGGCGCATTCTTTGCTGAATTCATCGAGGAACATTTTACAGAAGCATTCAGAATTGCAGACAAAGACACTGATCTGTTTGTACAAGACGGTGATCCGTCGCAGAATAGTAAACTCGCTCGTGATTCTATGGATAAAGTTAATGCCCAGCTATTGCAGATTCCTGCACGGAGTCCGGATCTAAACCCGATCGAAAACTTTTTCCACTTAGTTAGTGGACGGCTTAGGGCAGATGCTATTCTGCATCAATACACGAATGAATCAATGGATGAATTTAAAGCAAGAATAATTCGAATCATGAACGCTATTCCTCGTGAAATAATAGACAAGACAATAGCTTCAATGAGGAAGCGTCTTCTTCAGATCATCACAGGCCGCGGACAAAGGGTCAAATATTGAAAATGAAACAAACTGCTTCATTCTGTTGAAACCGAACATTTTTAAAGTCCTTTGAGACTTTGACAATCTATATAGTACTCAGTTTTCGAATTACACATTTTGGAAATAAAAACAGGAGGATAGCATTCATGACGCCAAGGAAGTTTTTCTTGGTATTGCGTGTTATGCAATTTTCCTCTGCATTTATAAAAAATACTTTTAATAATGTTATCACATTGCATATATGTTTGTTATTTGAAATATAAAACTAAACATTGACACTTTACACGCGGCAGGCGTCTGCAGACGACAATCCAAAATTGAACAAAATGTTTCAAAAATAGTTGGAATCACCATGTGAAATGCATTCAAATAAGTGCAAACGTGTCATATTATATGTTCGGTTAAATGAAATTTAAAAAAAACAGGAGGATAACATTCATGACGCCTAAATGTGGTTTCTCTTGGTATTGCGTGTTATGCAATTTTCCACTGTATTTATAAAAATACTTTTAATAATGTTATCACATTGCCTATTTGTTTGTTATTTGAAATATGAAACTAAACATTGACACTTTCCACGCGGCAGTCGTCTGCAGACAATTGCACAAAATGTTTCAAACATATTTGGAATCATCATGAGAAATGCATTCAAATAAGTGCAAACGTGTCTCAATTATTTGTTCAGTTATCCTTTAGACAGACATGAAAGTAAGGAAAGGTTTCTGAAAAATCTGTTTTGTACCGTGGTTAAACCAATAGCCGCGTGTAAAAGTGTTAACATTTGCCGAGCAGTAACGTTTATTTGCAATAATATTCCTATCTACTGAAGATAGCTCATAACAGAAAAAGGGGAAAAAACACGCCATTAGAGCGACTCGAACCAACGCGAAACAGGCTATAAAGTGTATAAACGAGCGCTCCTACCAGTTACGCCAAGCGGTCAATGCTTACACAAGCGTGGATTTGTTTAATTATACATGTTATAATTATGTATTATCGTAAAGTGTCACACACTTTACCACAGTTTACCATCAGTTTACCATTGGGACATTTTGCTTAAAATAGGCAATTAAACATTTTTTCATACTGCCTTTGAGTTATCAAGATATGCATATGTGTTAGCTATACCAATCATGCATGTTGAAACTCCGAAATATAAGTCGCATGGGTCGCACCTACGCATTTTGATAACAGTTTACCATTTAAAATGAAAACAAAATATGTATACTAATATTTTACTATAGAAACAACGGTAAAGTGTACAATGAACACGTGTTTCAAGGCAACACTTTACCATTCACTTTACCATACACTTTACCAATACCGTCTCAACTCGTTTGATGATTACTTTGTGAATAAAATTCTATTCATTTATCGCAGCGCTATTTTAATGAATAAATAAAAGAAAATATATTACTTAAATGGTTTATTTATGTATTCGTGTATGTTATACATTACGTAAATGGTTTAGGTATTCACGTATTTAGTTGTTTTGGTTGTTTCTGAGGATGTGATTGAACTGAATAGCATATCAATAATATTATCGCCGTTCTTCCTCATCGGACTCAATAGCTCAGTTGGTAGAGCACTGGTCTTTCCATCCAGAGGTCCCAGGTTCAAATCCTGGATCTGCAAATTATTTTACTGACTATCATTTATAATTTGTGGAGTAAGAAGAAACATTTACTCAGTATCCAACTATGTCCAACTATTGTTTTTCCAAACATTTTAAAATATTTCCAAAAAATAAATGCCAAATGGTTTTTTCAAAAAATGTGTAAAAAAAAGTAATATTTGAAAAAATCCAGACAATAAGGGTTTGTGAATAAAAAAGACCAAACATTTCAAAAATGTTAAAAATAAATTCCGAAAATTGTAGAGGAAAAAAACCTCTCTTTGACATTTTGAGCCCAAAAATGTTTGTGAATAATAATTATGTGGAAATGTAGAGCTAAACCCAAATGTAGTTTTTCAAAAGATCTTTTTAATAAAACAGCCAAAATAGTGTACGTATGAACATTCGAGAAAAAAAATTAGTGTTTTTTGAAGAAAAAAATGGGTGTTTCTTGCATTTTTTCTTGGTGATTATTGGGCCGGTGGATTATCGTCCCTTTGCAACACAAGTGATGCAAAACAACGACCGCAGGGTTTGAGTCTGCGCTGTTGGGCTACGGGAATTTGACTGTGAAATCCAAAATGTCTCCATCTGACAGTCATCATCGCCGTCTCCCTCTCAAGTACCGCTCCACCTCTGACAAGGGTGATAGGTTGACTGCTGGTGCAGAATATTGGGGTATCGGCAGCAATCTCTATGTCTCGTGCGAAGCTGGTCTTTGGGGCGGGTAAATGTACGAGCTCTCCCTCCAACAGCAGTAGAAAGTCAGCCCATGCGATAACCTACAAACAGAAAAAGAAAGAAAAGCAAATTAAGCATTATAATTATATCTTAATATTTAAATCATGATAGAATGTCTGAATGTCTAAATTGGAGACACCAGATTCAAACATACAATAATCGTACATTCCATAGCTTTAACACCGATGTTTTGTAGGTTTACTTAAAAATATATCCACTCGGTTTTTTCTATTTATGTTTGTAAGCACCTGCTGACTCCAACGAAAGTCATTAAGTAGAATGACTTCTGCGTCTGCAGCTCCAATCCAGGCATAGGTAGTTGTGGCTGGGTTGCAAAACACTCTGTATACGCATGTTAGTGGTTGCAAGATGAAACTCTTTCCACAGTTGGTGGGTCCTGTGATGATCACATTTCTGTATTTTCCACGGCCTTCGATGAGGAGGGTTTTTATAGCCGTGGCAAATTCATCTTTGGTTATGTCATTTCTCTGGAGAATGTCAAGGGCTTGCTGCAACCACTGCTGTTCACACCCGGGGACGCACCCTTCATCCAGGAATCTACCAAGGAGCTCTACTCGGCGCAGTTTTGACCTTTCAAGCTCAGCTTCTGCTCCAGCCATCTCCCACGCAGTGCCCAAGATCTCGTCAACAGTTTTCATCGGTTTGTTGAAGATGAATTCGGCGAGATCCGTCTTCCCGTCACGCTTCTGTTGGTTGGCGAACGCCAACAGTTGAGGCCTGGTTTTGATGTTGTTATCTATGACGATTTCTCCTACGTCATAGTTACAGAGCCGCTGCCTTTTCCTCTTCCGGCGTTGTGGTTCCTGTCCAGTCCAGGCCTCAAGAGCGGCTTGGGTACGTGGAGGATTATCCAATACAGGGTGGTTTGCTGAAACCAACGCGTCGGTGTCATCCTTTGTGACATACAACCATGCCGAATAATAGTTCGAGTGGACTGAACTAAAGTGAACCACGATTTCATGGGCTCTCTCCAGGCTATGTTTGACTCGCAGCCATCGCTGCACTCTGTCCAACTTGATGGCCATGTGGTAATGAGAACCACCATCCGCGTGTTTTTCTAGTGAACACACCCATTGCACAACTAGCGCTGGTGTTCGTCCGAACGCGTGTATAACCGCGTCACTAAATGAAACGCGAGTTGGAAAACGCGTTATGTCAGCGCGACTATACGTTATTAGGTATACTTGTCGCGGTTGGCGAGGGTCTAACTCTCTCGTTTCAGCCATGATCAGAATGGTAAGCATTCACAAATCGGTGGCTTTATTTATCAGTTTAATTCATCCTAATGACACGCATGTGATTTTAGAAGATTGTTAAATCTATAGAATTCATTATCGTACATTTTAAGCATCGACAAAGCGTATTTAGTAAAGTGGTCAGATCCAATACTTACCAAATCAATATAGCCTGGATAAAGACGAAAGTGATGCAAACACTATATAAAAAGCTGTGTTAAGTTCAATCTGTACCATTTACCACTCTGTCATATGGTGATGCAAATCAAGTCTATAAAATAGTGCAGATGATAGCTCTGTCGAATCTGTCAAACGGAAATTACTGCTATCTACTGAAGATAGTTATTTACAATTATTAAGGCCTAAGTTATTCTACAATTATTATTCGTGTTACTTTCAACCCCATATTATATAGATTCTGTTACCTTTAGAAACTCTTTTGCATATCTGACAATACATGAATAACTAATCTCGTAGGAGTATCTGAAAACGCCACATTATGCAGTGCAATAATGGGCAATTATACTTCTGAGAAATGCATTAGTTAGTATGGGGAACTATTTTCACTGAACTTTCCCGTATTAAATGAATGTCTTCTTTAAAAAAAATACGGGGGTTGCCAAGCCTATGGTCCACTGCCAAATCTTGTGCAATTTGAGATTCATGTGATATATCGTTTTCGATTTATGATAGAAAAACTAAATTTAGATGAAATATTTTGCAATCTGCGTATACAATCTTGGAAAAAAGTCCTTGGAACGCTGAGCACGCGTGTTGGGTATTGCGTGCCTGTATTGATAGTTAAGTGTCTTCGGCTATAAACTGAAATTGTTCAAATGAGATTTGTCCTTCCCCACTCCCCATCGATCAATGTTGGGACACTCTGGCAAGCTGCAGGAGCCACTGGCCTTGGTCAACATTGTACGGGGGGAGTGGGGGTGACACTTTTCCGTTAATCACACGCAAGTGTTCCAAGACTTTTTTCCAGGATTGTATAAGAGGAATGCAAAATATTTGATCTAAATTTGGGTTTTCTATCATAAGTCAAAAACGGCATGTCGTATGAATCTCATATTACACACGATTTGAGTAAACAATACGGGCATCACAAATATGAAACAAAAATGATGATAGGGAATGTTTTTATTAAGGGAGTGGTTAGTGAAAACAATTATGTATGTCATATTGGACTACAATTTGACCTATTTCTTGATCCCGCGCGCAATAATCTGATGTTCATAATTGAATAAAGCAAAAGTATAAAGTTCTTGCTGAGAAATTAACATTTCTAATGCTTATTTTCTTTTTAACCATGTTAAATTTATTGTAAATGCGACAGGGAAAAGCCATGTACTGCGTTTCGTATGCCGAGTTCAATAGACGAATCAGACATGTAATAATTACGACATCGTATTCTGTATTTAATCTTACCGGTAATTATTTACATGCGAATGTTTTTAGGCCAACATACTAATTTCAATACAATAGCATTTCATACCGTTATTTGATATGATTAATTTTCGAAGTAATTAACACGTTAACAAATGTAATTTTAAAGTAAAACTAATTATTTAATATTTCAGAGAATGCATATCTTCAGTAGAAAGCATGCAACAATAGAAATCGATACAAAGTGTACGCTGCTTAAAATAATACACGTTAAATCTTTTAAGATTTGAGGCAGATTTTGATGTTCAATGAAACGCCGCAGACACGCTGGCACCATCCTCTGAATATGGATTTTGATTGGTTCATTTTAGGCCTATGGATGTCCACCTTTCATGCGACTTTGAAATCTAACTATAGCCAACGTATGGATGCATGACATAATGTCAATGATTCACACGCGTGCTACTACTTCACTAATATACTCTGTTGGTCAAAATGGTTTACACACGAGAAATACCTCCAGAAACATGCGCATATGTGAAATTATTGAGAAATCACATGAAAATGTCATTTCGCTGTATAGCAAAAGAGTGCAACATATCAGTTAGCAGTGCTCTTCGCATCGTGAAAAGAACACCGGAGAATAGAGGCCGGCGGCGTAGGCGAACAGGAAGACCACGCAAGATTACACCTGCGATGGAACGCCACATTCTCCGTCAAGTGAAGAAACTTAGAGTGTCGGAAGGATCATTTACAATACCACGTTTAATGAGAGTATGTGGACTGAGTAACGCCAATTTAAGTAGAAGGACTGTGCTTAATGTGTTACATAGGAATGGTTACAAATTCCGACAATCACGAAAGAAGGGATTGCTAACTGCAGCTGATCTAACAAAACGACTACACTATGCTCAGAAAATGGCAAAGAGACCGGCCAGTTTTTGGTGCAAAGATGTTGGATTTTATCTGGATGCTGTGTCATTTGCGCATAAGAAAAATCCGTTGGATCAAGCCAAAGCCCCCAAATCCAGAATCTATAGATTGAAAGGTGAAGGACTTTCATTCGGTTGTACTTCCAAAGGTAAAAAGGAAGGAACTGGTGGAAATTACGCCAAGTTTATAGTGGCCATAAGTTACGACAAAGGAATGGTTTTATGCGAACCTTTTGAGAAGATGACAGGCGCATTCTTTGCTGAATTCATCGAGGAACATTTTACAGAAGCATTCAGAATTGCAGACAAAGACACTGATCTGTTTGTACAAGACGGTGATCCGTCGCAGAATAGTAAACTCGCTCGTGATTCTATGGATAAAGTTAATGCCCAGCTATTGCAGATTCCTGCACGGAGTCCGGATCTAAACCCGATCGAAAACTTTTTCCACTTAGTTAGTGGACGGCTTAGGGCAGATGCTATTCTGCATCAATACACGAATGAATCAATGGATGAATTTAAAGCAAGAATAATTCGAATCATGAACGCTATTCCTCGTGAAATAATAGACAAGACAATAGCTTCAATGAGGAAGCGTCTTCTTCAGATCATCACAGGCCGCGGACAAAGGGTCAAATATTGAAAATGAAACAAACTGCTTCATTCTGTTGAAACCGAACATTTTTAAAGTCCTTTGAGACTTTGACAATCTATATAGTACTCAGTTTTCGAATTACACATTTTGGAAATAAAAACAGGAGGATAGCATTCATGACGCCAAGGAAGTTTTTCTTGGTATTGCGTGTTATGCAATTTTCCTCTGCATTTATAAAAAATACTTTTAATAATGTTATCACATTGCATATATGTTTGTTATTTGAAATATAAAACTAAACATTGACACTTTACACGCGGCAGGCGTCTGCAGACGACAATCCAAAATTGAACAAAATGTTTCAAAAATAGTTGGAATCACCATGTGAAATGCATTCAAATAAGTGCAAACGTGTCATATTATATGTTCGGTTAAATGAAATTTAAAAAAAACAGGAGGATAACATTCATGACGCCTAAATGTGGTTTCTCTTGGTATTGCGTGTTATGCAATTTTCCACTGTATTTATAAAAATACTTTTAATAATGTTATCACATTGCCTATTTGTTTGTTATTTGAAATATGAAACTAAACATTGACACTTTCCACGCGGCAGTCGTCTGCAGACAATTGCACAAAATGTTTCAAACATATTTGGAATCATCATGAGAAATGCATTCAAATAAGTGCAAACGTGTCTCAATTATTTGTTCAGTTATCCTTTAGACAGACATGAAAGTAAGGAAAGGTTTCTGAAAAATCTGTTTTGTACCGTGGTTAAACCAATAGCCGCGTGTAAAAGTGTTAACATTTGCCGAGCAGTAACGTTTATTTGCAATAATATTCCTATCTACTGAAGATAGCTCATAACAGAAAAAGGGGAAAAAACACGCCATTAGAGCGACTCGAACCAACGCGAAACAGGCTATAAAGTGTATAAACGAGCGCTCCTACCAGTTACGCCAAGCGGTCAATGCTTACACAAGCGTGGATTTGTTTAATTATACATGTTATAATTATGTATTATCGTAAAGTGTCACACACTTTACCACAGTTTACCATCAGTTTACCATTGGGACATTTTGCTTAAAATAGGCAATTAAACATTTTTTCATACTGCCTTTGAGTTATCAAGATATGCATATGTGTTAGCTATACCAATCATGCATGTTGAAACTCCGAAATATAAGTCGCATGGGTCGCACCTACGCATTTTGATAACAGTTTACCATTTAAAATGAAAACAAAATATGTATACTAATATTTTACTATAGAAACAACGGTAAAGTGTACAATGAACACGTGTTTCAAGGCAACACTTTACCATTCACTTTACCATACACTTTACCAATACCGTCTCAACTCGTTTGATGATTACTTTGTGAATAAAATTCTATTCATTTATCGCAGCGCTATTTTAATGAATAAATAAAAGAAAATATATTACTTAAATGGTTTATTTATGTATTCGTGTATGTTATACATTACGTAAATGGTTTAGGTATTCACGTATTTAGTTGTTTTGGTTGTTTCTGAGGATGTGATTGAACTGAATAGCATATCAATAATATTATCGCCGTTCTTCCTCATCGGACTCAATAGCTCAGTTGGTAGAGCACTGGTCTTTCCATCCAGAGGTCCCAGGTTCAAATCCTGGATCTGCAAATTATTTTACTGACTATCATTTATAATTTGTGGAGTAAGAAGAAACATTTACTCAGTATCCAACTATGTCCAACTATTGTTTTTCCAAACATTTTAAAATATTTCCAAAAAATAAATGCCAAATGGTTTTTTCAAAAAATGTGTAAAAAAAAGTAATATTTGAAAAAATCCAGACAATAAGGGTTTGTGAATAAAAAAGACCAAACATTTCAAAAATGTTAAAAATAAATTCCGAAAATTGTAGAGGAAAAAAACCTCTCTTTGACATTTTGAGCCCAAAAATGTTTGTGAATAATAATTATGTGGAAATGTAGAGCTAAACCCAAATGTAGTTTTTCAAAAGATCTTTTTAATAAAACAGCCAAAATAGTGTACGTATGAACATTCGAGAAAAAAAATTAGTGTTTTTTGAAGAAAAAAATGGGTGTTTCTTGCATTTTTTCTTGGTGATTATTGGGCCGGTGGATTATCGTCCCTTTGCAACACAAGTGATGCAAAACAACGACCGCAGGGTTTGAGTCTGCGCTGTTGGGCTACGGGAATTTGACTGTGAAATCCAAAATGTCTCCATCTGACAGTCATCATCGCCGTCTCCCTCTCAAGTACCGCTCCACCTCTGACAAGGGTGATAGGTTGACTGCTGGTGCAGAATATTGGGGTATCGGCAGCAATCTCTATGTCTCGTGCGAAGCTGGTCTTTGGGGCGGGTAAATGTACGAGCTCTCCCTCCAACAGCAGTAGAAAGTCAGCCCATGCGATAACCTACAAACAGAAAAAGAAAGAAAAGCAAATTAAGCATTATAATTATATCTTAATATTTAAATCATGATAGAATGTCTGAATGTCTAAATTGGAGACACCAGATTCAAACATACAATAATCGTACATTCCATAGCTTTAACACCAATGTTTTGTAGGTTTACTTAAAAATATATCCACTCGGTTTTTTCTATTTATGTTTGTAAGCACCTGCTGACTCCAACGAAAGTCATTAAGTAGAATGACTTCTGCGTCTGCAGCTCCAATCCAGGCATAGGTAGTTGTGGCTGGGTTGCAAAACACTCTGTATACGCATGTTAGTGGTTGCAAGATGAAACTCTTTCCACAGTTGGTGGGTCCTGTGATGATCACATTTCTGTATTTTCCACGGCCTTCGATGAGGAGGGTTTTTATAGCCGTGGCAAATTCATCTTTGGTTATGTCATTTCTCTGGAGAATGTCAAGGGCTTGCTGCAACCACTGCTGTTCACACCCGGGGACGCACCCTTCATCCAGGAATCTACCAAGGAGCTCTACTCGGCGCAGTTTTGACCTTTCAAGCTCAGCTTCTGCTCCAGCCATCTCCCACGCAGTGCCCAAGATCTCGTCAACAGTTTTCATCGGTTTGTTGAAGATGAATTCGGCGAGATCCGTCTTCCCGTCACGCTTCTGTTGGTTGGCGAACGCCAACAGTTGAGGCCTGGTTTTGATGTTGTTATCTATGACGATTTCTCCTACGTCATAGTTACAGAGCCGCTGCCTTTTCCTCTTCCGGCGTTGTGGTTCCTGTCCAGTCCAGGCCTCAAGAGCGGCTTGGGTACGTGGAGGATTATCCAATACAGGGTGGTTTGCTGAAACCAACGCGTCGGTGTCATCCTTTGTGACATACAACCATGCCGAATAATAGTTCGAGTGGACTGAACTAAAGTGAACCACGATTTCATGGGCTCTCTCCAGGCTATGTTTGACTCGCAGCCATCGCTGCACTCTGTCCAACTTGATGGCCATGTGGTAATGAGAACCACCATCCGCGTGTTTTTCTAGTGAACACACCCATTGCACAACTAGCGCTGGTGTTCGTCCGAACGCGTGTATAACCGCGTCACTAAATGAAACGCGAGTTGGAAAACGCGTTATGTCAGCGCGACTATACGTTATTAGGTATACTTGTCGCGGTTGGCGAGGGTCTAACTCTCTCGTTTCAGCCATGATCAGAATGGTAAGCATTCACAAATCGGTGGCTTTATTTATCAGTTTAATTCATCCTAATGACACGCATGTGATTTTAGAAGATTGTTAAATCTATAGAATTCATTATCGTACATTTTAAGCATCGACAAAGCGTATTTAGTAAAGTGGTCAGATCCAATACTTACCAAATCAATATAGCCTGGATAAAGACGAAAGTGATGCAAACACTATATAAAAAGCTGTGTTAAGTTCAATCTGTACCATTTACCACTCTGTCATATGGTGATGCAAATCAAGTCTATAAAATAGTGCAGATGATAGCTCTGTCGAATCTGTCAAACGGAAATTACTGCTATCTACTGAAGATAGTTATTTACAATTATTAAGGCCTAAGTTATTCTACAATTATTATTCGTGTTACTTTCAACCCCATATTATATAGATTCTGTTACCTTTAGAAACTCTTTTGCATATCTGACAATACATGAATAACTAATCTCGTAGGAGTATCTGAAAACGCCACATTATGCAGTGCAATAATGGGCAATTATACTTCTGAGAAATGCATTAGTTAGTATGGGGAACTATTTTCACTGAACTTTCCCGTATTAAATGAATGTCTTCTTTAAAAAAAATACGGGGGTTGCCAAGCCTATGGTCCACTGCCAAATCTTGTGCAATTTGAGATTCATGTGATATATCGTTTTCGATTTATGATAGAAAAACTAAATTTAGATGAAATATTTTGCAATCTGCGTATACAATCTTGGAAAAAAGTCCTTGGAACGCTGAGCACGCGTGTTGGGTATTGCGTGCCTGTATTGATAGTTAAGTGTCTTCGGCTATAAACTGAAATTGTTCAAATGAGATTTGTCCTTCCCCACTCCCCATCGATCAATGTTGGGACACTCTGGCAAGCTGCAGGAGCCACTGGCCTTGGTCAACATTGTACGGGGGGAGTGGGGGTGACACTTTTCCGTTAATCACACGCAAGTGTTCCAAGACTTTTTTCCAGGATTGTATAAGAGGAATGCAAAATATTTGATCTAAATTTGGGTTTTCTATCATAAGTCAAAAACGGCATGTCGTATGAATCTCATATTACACACGATTTGAGTAAACAATACGGGCATCACAAATATGAAACAAAAATGATGATAGGGAATGTTTTTATTAAGGGAGTGGTTAGTGAAAACAATTATGTATGTCATATTGGACTACAATTTGACCTATTTCTTGATCCCGCGCGCAATAATCTGATGTTCATAATTGAATAAAGCAAAAGTATAAAGTTCTTGCTGAGAAATTAACATTTCTAATGCTTATTTTCTTTTTAACCATGTTAAATTTATTGTAAATGCGACAGGGAAAAGCCATGTACTGCGTTTCGTATGCCGAGTTCAATAGACGAATCAGACATGTAATAATTACGACATCGTATTCTGTATTTAATCTTACCGGTAATTATTTACATGCGAATGTTTTTAGGCCAACATACTAATTTCAATACAATAGCATTTCATACCGTTATTTGATATGATTAATTTTCGAAGTAATTAACACGTTAACAAATGTAATTTTAAAGTAAAACTAATTATTTAATATTTCAGAGAATGCATATCTTCAGTAGAAAGCATGCAACAATAGAAATCGATACAAAGTGTACGCTGCTTAAAATAATACACGTTAAATCTTTTAAGATTTGAGGCAGATTTTGATGTTCAATGAAACGCCGCAGACACGCTGGCACCATCCTCTGAATATGGATTTTGATTGGTTCATTTTAGGCCTATGGATGTCCACCTTTCATGCGACTTTGAAATCTAACTATAGCCAACGTATGGATGCATGACATAATGTCAATGATTCACACGCGTGCTACTACTTCACTAATATACTCTGTTGGTCAAAATGGTTTACACACGAGAAATACCTCCAGAAACATGCGCATATGTGAAATTATTGAGAAATCACATGAAAATGTCATTTCGCTGTATAGCAAAAGAGTGCAACATATCAGTTAGCAGTGCTCTTCGCATCGTGAAAAGAACACCGGAGAATAGAGGCCGGCGGCGTAGGCGAACAGGAAGACCACGCAAGATTACACCTGCGATGGAACGCCACATTCTCCGTCAAGTGAAGAAACTTAGAGTGTCGGAAGGATCATTTACAATACCACGTTTAATGAGAGTATGTGGACTGAGTAACGCCAATTTAAGTAGAAGGACTGTGCTTAATGTGTTACATAGGAATGGTTACAAATTCCGACAATCACGAAAGAAGGGATTGCTAACTGCAGCTGATCTAACAAAACGACTACACTATGCTCAGAAAATGGCAAAGAGACCGGCCAGTTTTTGGTGCAAAGATGTTGGATTTTATCTGGATGCTGTGTCATTTGCGCATAAGAAAAATCCGTTGGATCAAGCCAAAGCCCCCAAATCCAGAATCTATAGATTGAAAGGTGAAGGACTTTCATTCGGTTGTACTTCCAAAGGTAAAAAGGAAGGAACTGGTGGAAATTACGCCAAGTTTATAGTGGCCATAAGTTACGACAAAGGAATGGTTTTATGCGAACCTTTTGAGAAGATGACAGGCGCATTCTTTGCTGAATTCATCGAGGAACATTTTACAGAAGCATTCAGAATTGCAGACAAAGACACTGATCTGTTTGTACAAGACGGTGATCCGTCGCAGAATAGTAAACTCGCTCGTGATTCTATGGATAAAGTTAATGCCCAGCTATTGCAGATTCCTGCACGGAGTCCGGATCTAAACCCGATCGAAAACTTTTTCCACTTAGTTAGTGGACGGCTTAGGGCAGATGCTATTCTGCATCAATACACGAATGAATCAATGGATGAATTTAAAGCAAGAATAATTCGAATCATGAACGCTATTCCTCGTGAAATAATAGACAAGACAATAGCTTCAATGAGGAAGCGTCTTCTTCAGATCATCACAGGCCGCGGACAAAGGGTCAAATATTGAAAATGAAACAAACTGCTTCATTCTGTTGAAACCGAACATTTTTAAAGTCCTTTGAGACTTTGACAATCTATATAGTACTCAGTTTTCGAATTACACATTTTGGAAATAAAAACAGGAGGATAGCATTCATGACGCCAAGGAAGTTTTTCTTGGTATTGCGTGTTATGCAATTTTCCTCTGCATTTATAAAAAATACTTTTAATAATGTTATCACATTGCATATATGTTTGTTATTTGAAATATAAAACTAAACATTGACACTTTACACGCGGCAGGCGTCTGCAGACGACAATCCAAAATTGAACAAAATGTTTCAAAAATAGTTGGAATCACCATGTGAAATGCATTCAAATAAGTGCAAACGTGTCATATTATATGTTCGGTTAAATGAAATTTAAAAAAAACAGGAGGATAACATTCATGACGCCTAAATGTGGTTTCTCTTGGTATTGCGTGTTATGCAATTTTCCACTGTATTTATAAAAATACTTTTAATAATGTTATCACATTGCCTATTTGTTTGTTATTTGAAATATGAAACTAAACATTGACACTTTCCACGCGGCAGTCGTCTGCAGACAATTGCACAAAATGTTTCAAACATATTTGGAATCATCATGAGAAATGCATTCAAATAAGTGCAAACGTGTCTCAATTATTTGTTCAGTTATCCTTTAGACAGACATGAAAGTAAGGAAAGGTTTCTGAAAAATCTGTTTTGTACCGTGGTTAAACCAATAGCCGCGTGTAAAAGTGTTAACATTTGCCGAGCAGTAACGTTTATTTGCAATAATATTCCTATCTACTGAAGATAGCTCATAACAGAAAAAGGGGAAAAAACACGCCATTAGAGCGACTCGAACCAACGCGAAACAGGCTATAAAGTGTATAAACGAGCGCTCCTACCAGTTACGCCAAGCGGTCAATGCTTACACAAGCGTGGATTTGTTTAATTATACATGTTATAATTATGTATTATCGTAAAGTGTCACACACTTTACCACAGTTTACCATCAGTTTACCATTGGGACATTTTGCTTAAAATAGGCAATTAAACATTTTTTCATACTGCCTTTGAGTTATCAAGATATGCATATGTGTTAGCTATACCAATCATGCATGTTGAAACTCCGAAATATAAGTCGCATGGGTCGCACCTACGCATTTTGATAACAGTTTACCATTTAAAATGAAAACAAAATATGTATACTAATATTTTACTATAGAAACAACGGTAAAGTGTACAATGAACACGTGTTTCAAGGCAACACTTTACCATTCACTTTACCATACACTTTACCAATACCGTCTCAACTCGTTTGATGATTACTTTGTGAATAAAATTCTATTCATTTATCGCAGCGCTATTTTAATGAATAAATAAAAGAAAATATATTACTTAAATGGTTTATTTATGTATTCGTGTATGTTATACATTACGTAAATGGTTTAGGTATTCACGTATTTAGTTGTTTTGGTTGTTTCTGAGGATGTGATTGAACTGAATAGCATATCAATAATATTATCGCCGTTCTTCCTCATCGGACTCAATAGCTCAGTTGGTAGAGCACTGGTCTTTCCATCCAGAGGTCCCAGGTTCAAATCCTGGATCTGCAAATTATTTTACTGACTATCATTTATAATTTGTGGAGTAAGAAGAAACATTTACTCAGTATCCAACTATGTCCAACTATTGTTTTTCCAAACATTTTAAAATATTTCCAAAAAATAAATGCCAAATGGTTTTTTCAAAAAATGTGTAAAAAAAAGTAATATTTGAAAAAATCCAGACAATAAGGGTTTGTGAATAAAAAAGACCAAACATTTCAAAAATGTTAAAAATAAATTCCGAAAATTGTAGAGGAAAAAAACCTCTCTTTGACATTTTGAGCCCAAAAATGTTTGTGAATAATAATTATGTGGAAATGTAGAGCTAAACCCAAATGTAGTTTTTCAAAAGATCTTTTTAATAAAACAGCCAAAATAGTGTACGTATGAACATTCGAGAAAAAAAATTAGTGTTTTTTGAAGAAAAAAATGGGTGTTTCTTGCATTTTTTCTTGGTGATTATTGGGCCGGTGGATTATCGTCCCTTTGCAACACAAGTGATGCAAAACAACGACCGCAGGGTTTGAGTCTGCGCTGTTGGGCTACGGGAATTTGACTGTGAAATCCAAAATGTCTCCATCTGACAGTCATCATCGCCGTCTCCCTCTCAAGTACCGCTCCACCTCTGACAAGGGTGATAGGTTGACTGCTGGTGCAGAATATTGGGGTATCGGCAGCAATCTCTATGTCTCGTGCGAAGCTGGTCTTTGGGGCGGGTAAATGTACGAGCTCTCCCTCCAACAGCAGTAGAAAGTCAGCCCATGCGATAACCTACAAACAGAAAAAGAAAGAAAAGCAAATTAAGCATTATAATTATATCTTAATATTTAAATCATGATAGAATGTCTGAATGTCTAAATTGGAGACACCAGATTCAAACATACAATAATCGTACATTCCATAGCTTTAACACCAATGTTTTGTAGGTTTACTTAAAAATATATCCACTCGGTTTTTTCTATTTATGTTTGTAAGCACCTGCTGACTCCAACGAAAGTCATTAAGTAGAATGACTTCTGCGTCTGCAGCTCCAATCCAGGCATAGGTAGTTGTGGCTGGGTTGCAAAACACTCTGTATACGCATGTTAGTGGTTGCAAGATGAAACTCTTTCCACAGTTGGTGGGTCCTGTGATGATCACATTTCTGTATTTTCCACGGCCTTCGATGAGGAGGGTTTTTATAGCCGTGGCAAATTCATCTTTGGTTATGTCATTTCTCTGGAGAATGTCAAGGGCTTGCTGCAACCACTGCTGTTCACACCCGGGGACGCACCCTTCATCCAGGAATCTACCAAGGAGCTCTACTCGGCGCAGTTTTGACCTTTCAAGCTCAGCTTCTGCTCCAGCCATCTCCCACGCAGTGCCCAAGATCTCGTCAACAGTTTTCATCGGTTTGTTGAAGATGAATTCGGCGAGATCCGTCTTCCCGTCACGCTTCTGTTGGTTGGCGAACGCCAACAGTTGAGGCCTGGTTTTGATGTTGTTATCTATGACGATTTCTCCTACGTCATAGTTACAGAGCCGCTGCCTTTTCCTCTTCCGGCGTTGTGGTTCCTGTCCAGTCCAGGCCTCAAGAGCGGCTTGGGTACGTGGAGGATTATCCAATACAGGGTGGTTTGCTGAAACCAACGCGTCGGTGTCATCCTTTGTGACATACAACCATGCCGAATAATAGTTCGAGTGGACTGAACTAAAGTGAACCACGATTTCATGGGCTCTCTCCAGGCTATGTTTGACTCGCAGCCATCGCTGCACTCTGTCCAACTTGATGGCCATGTGGTAATGAGAACCACCATCCGCGTGTTTTTCTAGTGAACACACCCATTGCACAACTAGCGCTGGTGTTCGTCCGAACGCGTGTATAACCGCGTCACTAAATGAAACGCGAGTTGGAAAACGCGTTATGTCAGCGCGACTATACGTTATTAGGTATACTTGTCGCGGTTGGCGAGGGTCTAACTCTCTCGTTTCAGCCATGATCAGAATGGTAAGCATTCACAAATCGGTGGCTTTATTTATCAGTTTAATTCATCCTAATGACACGCATGTGATTTTAGAAGATTGTTAAATCTATAGAATTCATTATCGTACATTTTAAGCATCGACAAAGCGTATTTAGTAAAGTGGTCAGATCCAATACTTACCAAATCAATATAGCCTGGATAAAGACGAAAGTGATGCAAACACTATATAAAAAGCTGTGTTAAGTTCAATCTGTACCATTTACCACTCTGTCATATGGTGATGCAAATCAAGTCTATAAAATAGTGCAGATGATAGCTCTGTCGAATCTGTCAAACGGAAATTACTGCTATCTACTGAAGATAGTTATTTACAATTATTAAGGCCTAAGTTATTCTACAATTATTATTCGTGTTACTTTCAACCCCATATTATATAGATTCTGTTACCTTTAGAAACTCTTTTGCATATCTGACAATACATGAATAACTAATCTCGTAGGAGTATCTGAAAACGCCACATTATGCAGTGCAATAATGGGCAATTATACTTCTGAGAAATGCATTAGTTAGTATGGGGAACTATTTTCACTGAACTTTCCCGTATTAAATGAATGTCTTCTTTAAAAAAAATACGGGGGTTGCCAAGCCTATGGTCCACTGCCAAATCTTGTGCAATTTGAGATTCATGTGATATATCGTTTTCGATTTATGATAGAAAAACTAAATTTAGATGAAATATTTTGCAATCTGCGTATACAATCTTGGAAAAAAGTCCTTGGAACGCTGAGCACGCGTGTTGGGTATTGCGTGCCTGTATTGATAGTTAAGTGTCTTCGGCTATAAACTGAAATTGTTCAAATGAGATTTGTCCTTCCCCACTCCCCATCGATCAATGTTGGGACACTCTGGCAAGCTGCAGGAGCCACTGGCCTTGGTCAACATTGTACGGGGGGAGTGGGGGTGACACTTTTCCGTTAATCACACGCAAGTGTTCCAAGACTTTTTTCTAGGATTGTATAAGAGGAATGCAAAATATTTGATCTAAATTTGGGTTTTCTATCATAAGTCAAAAACGGCATGTCGTATGAATCTCATATTACACACGATTTGAGTAAACAATACGGGCATCACAAATATGAAACAAAAATGATGATAGGGAATGTTTTTATTAAGGGAGTGGTTAGTGAAAACAATTATGTATGTCATATTGGACTACAATTTGACCTATTTCTTGATCCCGCGCGCAATAATCTGATGTTCATAATTGAATAAAGCAAAAGTATAAAGTTCTTGCTGAGAAATTAACATTTCTAATGCTTATTTTCTTTTTAACCATGTTAAATTTATTGTAAATGCGACAGGGAAAAGCCATGTACTGCGTTTCGTATGCCGAGTTCAATAGACGAATCAGACATGTAATAATTACGACATCGTATTCTGTATTTAATCTTACCGGTAATTATTTACATGCGAATGTTTTTAGGCCAACATACTAATTTCAATACAATAGCATTTCATACCGTTATTTGATATGATTAATTTTCGAAGTAATTAACACGTTAACAAATGTAATTTTAAAGTAAAACTAATTATTTAATATTTCAGAGAATGCATATCTTCAGTAGAAAGCATGCAACAATAGAAATCGATACAAAGTGTACGCTGCTTAAAATAATACACGTTAAATCTTTTAAGATTTGAGGCAGATTTTGATGTTCAATGAAACGCCGCAGACACGCTGGCACCATCCTCTGAATATGGATTTTGATTGGTTCATTTTAGGCCTATGGATGTCCACCTTTCATGCGACTTTGAAATCTAACTATAGCCAACGTATGGATGCATGACATAATGTCAATGATTCACACGCGTGCTACTACTTCACTAATATACTCTGTTGGTCAAAATGGTTTACACACGAGAAATACCTCCAGAAACATGCGCATATGTGAAATTATTGAGAAATCACATGAAAATGTCATTTCGCTGTATAGCAAAAGAGTGCAACATATCAGTTAGCAGTGCTCTTCGCATCGTGAAAAGAACACCGGAGAATAGAGGCCGGCGGCGTAGGCGAACAGGAAGACCACGCAAGATTACACCTGCGATGGAACGCCACATTCTCCGTCAAGTGAAGAAACTTAGAGTGTCGGAAGGATCATTTACAATACCACGTTTAATGAGAGTATGTGGACTGAGTAACGCCAATTTAAGTAGAAGGACTGTGCTTAATGTGTTACATAGGAATGGTTACAAATTCCGACAATCACGAAAGAAGGGATTGCTAACTGCAGCTGATCTAACAAAACGACTACACTATGCTCAGAAAATGGCAAAGAGACCGGCCAGTTTTTGGTGCAAAGATGTTGGATTTTATCTGGATGCTGTGTCATTTGCGCATAAGAAAAATCCGTTGGATCAAGCCAAAGCCCCCAAATCCAGAATCTATAGATTGAAAGGTGAAGGACTTTCATTCGGTTGTACTTCCAAAGGTAAAAAGGAAGGAACTGGTGGAAATTACGCCAAGTTTATAGTGGCCATAAGTTACGACAAAGGAATGGTTTTATGCGAACCTTTTGAGAAGATGACAGGCGCATTCTTTGCTGAATTCATCGAGGAACATTTTACAGAAGCATTCAGAATTGCAGACAAAGACACTGATCTGTTTGTACAAGACGGTGATCCGTCGCAGAATAGTAAACTCGCTCGTGATTCTATGGATAAAGTTAATGCCCAGCTATTGCAGATTCCTGCACGGAGTCCGGATCTAAACCCGATCGAAAACTTTTTCCACTTAGTTAGTGGACGGCTTAGGGCAGATGCTATTCTGCATCAATACACGAATGAATCAATGGATGAATTTAAAGCAAGAATAATTCGAATCATGAACGCTATTCCTCGTGAAATAATAGACAAGACAATAGCTTCAATGAGGAAGCGTCTTCTTCAGATCATCACAGGCCGCGGACAAAGGGTCAAATATTGAAAATGAAACAAACTGCTTCATTCTGTTGAAACCGAACATTTTTAAAGTCCTTTGAGACTTTGACAATCTATATAGTACTCAGTTTTCGAATTACACATTTTGGAAATAAAAACAGGAGGATAGCATTCATGACGCCAAGGAAGTTTTTCTTGGTATTGCGTGTTATGCAATTTTCCTCTGCATTTATAAAAAATACTTTTAATAATGTTATCACATTGCATATATGTTTGTTATTTGAAATATAAAACTAAACATTGACACTTTACACGCGGCAGGCGTCTGCAGACGACAATCCAAAATTGAACAAAATGTTTCAAAAATAGTTGGAATCACCATGTGAAATGCATTCAAATAAGTGCAAACGTGTCATATTATATGTTCGGTTAAATGAAATTTAAAAAAAACAGGAGGATAACATTCATGACGCCTAAATGTGGTTTCTCTTGGTATTGCGTGTTATGCAATTTTCCACTGTATTTATAAAAATACTTTTAATAATGTTATCACATTGCCTATTTGTTTGTTATTTGAAATATGAAACTAAACATTGACACTTTCCACGCGGCAGTCGTCTGCAGACAATTGCACAAAATGTTTCAAACATATTTGGAATCATCATGAGAAATGCATTCAAATAAGTGCAAACGTGTCTCAATTATTTGTTCAGTTATCCTTTAGACAGACATGAAAGTAAGGAAAGGTTTCTGAAAAATCTGTTTTGTACCGTGGTTAAACCAATAGCCGCGTGTAAAAGTGTTAACATTTGCCGAGCAGTAACGTTTATTTGCAATAATATTCCTATCTACTGAAGATAGCTCATAACAGAAAAAGGGGAAAAAACACGCCATTAGAGCGACTCGAACCAACGCGAAACAGGCTATAAAGTGTATAAACGAGCGCTCCTACCAGTTACGCCAAGCGGTCAATGCTTACACAAGCGTGGATTTGTTTAATTATACATGTTATAATTATGTATTATCGTAAAGTGTCACACACTTTACCACAGTTTACCATCAGTTTACCATTGGGACATTTTGCTTAAAATAGGCAATTAAACATTTTTTCATACTGCCTTTGAGTTATCAAGATATGCATATGTGTTAGCTATACCAATCATGCATGTTGAAACTCCGAAATATAAGTCGCATGGGTCGCACCTACGCATTTTGATAACAGTTTACCATTTAAAATGAAAACAAAATATGTATACTAATATTTTACTATAGAAACAACGGTAAAGTGTACAATGAACACGTGTTTCAAGGCAACACTTTACCATTCACTTTACCATACACTTTACCAATACCGTCTCAACTCGTTTGATGATTACTTTGTGAATAAAATTCTATTCATTTATCGCAGCGCTATTTTAATGAATAAATAAAAGAAAATATATTACTTAAATGGTTTATTTATGTATTCGTGTATGTTATACATTACGTAAATGGTTTAGGTATTCACGTATTTAGTTGTTTTGGTTGTTTCTGAGGATGTGATTGAACTGAATAGCATATCAATAATATTATCGCCGTTCTTCCTCATCGGACTCAATAGCTCAGTTGGTAGAGCACTGGTCTTTCCATCCAGAGGTCCCAGGTTCAAATCCTGGATCTGCAAATTATTTTACTGACTATCATTTATAATTTGTGGAGTAAGAAGAAACATTTACTCAGTATCCAACTATGTCCAACTATTGTTTTTCCAAACATTTTAAAATATTTCCAAAAAATAAATGCCAAATGGTTTTTTCAAAAAATGTGTAAAAAAAAGTAATATTTGAAAAAATCCAGACAATAAGGGTTTGTGAATAAAAAAGACCAAACATTTCAAAAATGTTAAAAATAAATTCCGAAAATTGTAGAGGAAAAAAACCTCTCTTTGACATTTTGAGCCCAAAAATGTTTGTGAATAATAATTATGTGGAAATGTAGAGCTAAACCCAAATGTAGTTTTTCAAAAGATCTTTTTAATAAAACAGCCAAAATAGTGTACGTATGAACATTCGAGAAAATATTAGTGTTTTTTGAAGAAAAAAATGGGTGTTTCTTGCATTTTTTCTTGGTGATTATTGGGCCGGTGGATTATCGTCCCTTTGCAACACAAGTGATGCAAAACAACGACCGCAGGGTTTGAGTCTGCGCTGTTGGGCTACGGGAATTTGACTGTGAAATCCAAAATGTCTCCATCTGACAGTCATCATCGCCGTCTCCCTCTCAAGTACCGCTCCACCTCTGACAAGGGTGATAGGTTGACTGCTGGTGCAGAATATTGGGGTATCGGCAGCAATCTCTATGTCTCGTGCGAAGCTGGTCTTTGGGGCGGGTAAATGTACGAGCTCTCCCTCCAACAGCAGTAGAAAGTCAGCCCATGCGATAACCTACAAACAGAAAAAGAAAGAAAAGCAAATTAAGCATTATAATTATATCTTAATATTTAAATCATGATAGAATGTCTGAATGTCTAAATTGGAGACACCAGATTCAAACATACAATAATCGTACATTCCATAGCTTTAACACCAATGTTTTGTAGGTTTACTTAAAAATATATCCACTCGGTTTTTTCTATTTATGTTTGTAAGCACCTGCTGACTCCAACGAAAGTCATTAAGTAGAATGACTTCTGCGTCTGCAGCTCCAATCCAGGCATAGGTAGTTGTGGCTGGGTTGCAAAACACTCTGTATACGCATGTTAGTGGTTGCAAGATGAAACTCTTTCCACAGTTGGTGGGTCCTGTGATGATCACATTTCTGTATTTTCCACGGCCTTCGATGAGGAGGGTTTTTATAGCCGTGGCAAATTCATCTTTGGTTATGTCATTTCTCTGGAGAATGTCAAGGGCTTGCTGCAACCACTGCTGTTCACACCCGGGGACGCACCCTTCATCCAGGAATCTACCAAGGAGCTCTACTCGGCGCAGTTTTGACCTTTCAAGCTCAGCTTCTGCTCCAGCCATCTCCCACGCAGTGCCCAAGATCTCGTCAACAGTTTTCATCGGTTTGTTGAAGATGAATTCGGCGAGATCCGTCTTCCCGTCACGCTTCTGTTGGTTGGCGAACGCCAACAGTTGAGGCCTGGTTTTGATGTTGTTATCTATGACGATTTCTCCTACGTCATAGTTACAGAGCCGCTGCCTTTTCCTCTTCCGGCGTTGTGGTTCCTGTCCAGTCCAGGCCTCAAGAGCGGCTTGGGTACGTGGAGGATTATCCAATACAGGGTGGTTTGCTGAAACCAACGCGTCGGTGTCATCCTTTGTGACATACAACCATGCCGAATAATAGTTCGAGTGGACTGAACTAAAGTGAACCACGATTTCATGGGCTCTCTCCAGGCTATGTTTGACTCGCAGCCATCGCTGCACTCTGTCCAACTTGATGGCCATGTGGTAATGAGAACCACCATCCGCGTGTTTTTCTAGTGAACACACCCATTGCACAACTAGCGCTGGTGTTCGTCCGAACGCGTGTATAACCGCGTCACTAAATGAAACGCGAGTTGGAAAACGCGTTATGTCAGCGCGACTATACGTTATTAGGTATACTTGTCGCGGTTGGCGAGGGTCTAACTCTCTCGTTTCAGCCATGATCAGAATGGTAAGCATTCACAAATCGGTGGCTTTATTTATCAGTTTAATTCATCCTAATGACACGCATGTGATTTTAGAAGATTGTTAAATCTATAGAATTCATTATCGTACATTTTAAGCATCGACAAAGCGTATTTAGTAAAGTGGTCAGATCCAATACTTACCAAATCAATATAGCCTGGATAAAGACGAAAGTGATGCAAACACTATATAAAAAGCTGTGTTAAGTTCAATCTGTACCATTTACCACTCTGTCATATGGTGATGCAAATCAAGTCTATAAAATAGTGCAGATGATAGCTCTGTCGAATCTGTCAAACGGAAATTACTGCTATCTACTGAAGATAGTTATTTACAATTATTAAGGCCTAAGTTATTCTACAATTATTATTCGTGTTACTTTCAACCCCATATTATATAGATTCTGTTACCTTTAGAAACTCTTTTGCATATCTGACAATACATGAATAACTAATCTCGTAGGAGTATCTGAAAACGCCACATTATGCAGTGCAATAATGGGCAATTATACTTCTGAGAAATGCATTAGTTAGTATGGGGAACTATTTTCACTGAACTTTCCCGTATTAAATGAATGTCTTCTTTAAAAAAAATACGGGGGTTGCCAAGCCTATGGTCCACTGCCAAATCTTGTGCAATTTGAGATTCATGTGATATATCGTTTTCGATTTATGATAGAAAAACTAAATTTAGATGAAATATTTTGCAATCTGCGTATACAATCTTGGAAAAAAGTCCTTGGAACGCTGAGCACGCGTGTTGGGTATTGCGTGCCTGTATTGATAGTTAAGTGTCTTCGGCTATAAACTGAAATTGTTCAAATGAGATTTGTCCTTCCCCACTCCCCATCGATCAATGTTGGGACACTCTGGCAAGCTGCAGGAGCCACTGGCCTTGGTCAACATTGTACGGGGGGAGTGGGGGTGACACTTTCCCGTTAATCACACGCAAGTGTTCCAAGACTTTTTTCCAGGATTGTAGCTTGCAACTCTTACTGGCACAGCCCTTTACTATACGACACACATCGTTTTGGTCAAGCTCATTGAAACTATGCATATTCTTCCGAATCACAACATTAGTATACATACCAAGATCACTATTTTCCCTATTGCCATTTATACTTGATCTTATTTTGTCGACCTTTTCAATGAAGAAATTAGCAAACTTATTACTAAGTACATCGGGGGTATACAAAGTAGGCAAGATCTTTTCATTTTGATTTAGCAGAACACCTATAGGCTGGAAAGTTTCTTTAGTACTGGCACCAATCAACTTGTCATTGTAATACGTTTGCTTTGATGCCTCCAGCAATTTGATATAATGCAAATGCTGAGTCCAGTATGCATCTTTGTCTACCTGAAGTTTACCTTTTCTCCATTTTCTTTCCAGCCTATGTTGCACACGTTTCTCAGCCCTGGTTTCATCATTATACCATGGAGGTCTGGGGCGAGTACGGCGCATTCTTGTGCTACTAGGTGCATGGATATTTAGGACATTAATTGACACCTTGGTAAACTGATCAAGTATTTCATCAACAGTTATGTTGGTACCAGTACTAGGTCTTAGGTTCATGGTGTTATTAAGCTGTGTATCAAGATCGTGTTTAAGGGCAGCGTGATTAATTTTTCTTAAATCACGGAAGGTATACTCGACTCTGAGAGGAGGTGGTGTTCTAAGCTGCAGGATAAATGTTATCATGTTGTGGTCAGAGCCATATCTGTTTCCAACATCACAGAACCTAATCACATTCTCATCAAACCGTGTAATCAACAGGTCAAGGGTGTTCCCCTTTTTATGAGTTGGTTTCCTTATGTGCTGTCTAAGATCAAAAGATGACAAAAGGGTCAAGAAAGAAGACACATCAGATCTGTAAGGCTTATTGACATGGATGTTGAAATCACCCAACATGATAAGTTTACCCGGCAGGAGAGATACCTCTTGTAAAAACTCTTCAAACTCTTGAAGGAATCCAGACATAGTAAACTTATTTTCTGTTGATGGAGGAGGGCGGTAAATTACAACATAATGCAAACTGTTATTTGGGTCCAGAAAACTGGCATGTTCAAATGTGACAGTAGTCATTTTCAATGGGTGTAAGCGAAAACCAAGTTGAGATTTACATAGAATTCCAATACCGCCATGTTCATTATAGCCTCGCGGGAAGTTGAAAAATGTGTACCCATTTGGTTTTAGTTCGCCGATGACAACTGGGTCTGTGGAAGCCAGCCACGTTTCTGTCAGGATCATTACATCAACATTGTCCTCGATGACATAGTCATTACAGGTTGTAGTCTTATTGCGGATTGATCGTGAGTTCCACAATCTCATGTTCATGAGGGGTGCTTTGTTGATATGTGGAAAGACAAGGTTTCTCTGTTTGGGTGATCTGACAATATTAGCCGTTCTATTTACACGAGGACGAATTAGACCAGGCACTGATTTATTGCTGTCTACATTACAGTGGCGTATACGCCCTGCAGCAGTACCTCTCCGAGTCGGTTTCTTTGGGCATAGTCCGAGGGATTTTAATGTGGCCCAGACCTTAAACGGAACTCTAGATTGACTATGTCGAAGGTTTAGAAGCACATCTCTGCTATAGGTTACTCTCGAGTGATGCTTAAGGTTTTCAGGCAGTATTTCATGTTCTTGATTGTTAATAGCATGATCGTCAATCCGATAATTGTTAGGCCCGGGATTTGGGATTTGATTTTTTAATTTCATATAAAGACCAGCTAAGAAAGAAGAGACTTTCTTTTAATTGACAATAAAGACAATTGAAATGGAATAAAAAAAAGCACTAAGGTCGTTCCATTTGAAATCAACCAAAGTGCGCGCTTCGCGTTATTGAATATGTTGCGTTCTTAAATGCCTATTAGTATTAGTGGACCTTTGAAGTAAGATATGAAGCTGGAAAATGGTACCTAAGTTGGCTGTAACCCAAATAACCCCGACATGGCCTCAAAACAGATGTATCTTATCCCCTTTTTTCTCTACAGGCATCTCAAAACACCAATTTAGTCCGTCAAACAAATTAATTTCCATTGTAAGACCCCCCTAAATCATGGTTGATTAGTCACATAAAAGCTTCATATTGTGTGTTTATTGTACAGTCACATGTTGTTACCCCCAAGCAAGGATAGAGCCCTGATTAATTTAATCAATGCAGATAAATATCGGAATTCCAATAAACTGCACATACCAAAGGGGATGAATATCCAGGCTTTTTTCCTTTTCATAAATGTTTCGATCTCTCAAAACGTCCAAATGGGGGGGGGGGGGGGGGGGGGGGGGTGGTGCGTTCTGTTGCTGATTGATTTTTCAAGGTCATCGGGGGTCATACAAGGTCATCGGGGTCAAATATGCTTAAAACTTTTGAGACGTGTTGTGACGCGATATCTAGAGATCCGTAAGGCCTATCTTGATGGGACTTGATGTCAGGGAAGGGGGGTGGGGTGTTCTTTTGCTGATTAGATTTTCAAGGTCATTGGAGGTCATTCAAGGTCATCGGGGTCAAATATGGGGTCAAATAAGATCCGTAAAGCCGATCTTGATGGGATTTGGTGGAGGGAAGGGGGTGGTGTGTTCTTTTTGCTGATTAAATTTTCAAGGTCATCGGAGGTCATTCAAGGTCATCGGGGGTCAAATATGGGGTAAAATAGATCAGTAAGGCCTATATTGATGGGATTTGGTGGAGGGAAGGGAGGTGGTGTGTTCTTTTTGCTGATTAAATTTTCAAGGTCACCAGAGGTCATCGGGGTCAAATATGGGGTCAAATAAATCAGTAAGGCCTATATTGATGAGATTTGGTGGAGGGAAGGGGAGTGGTGTGTTCTTTTTGCTGAATAAATTTTCAAGGTCATCAGAGGTCATTCAAGGTCATCGGGGTCAAATAAGATCCCTAAGGCCTATCTTGATTGGATTTGGTGGAGGGAAGGGGGATGGTGTGTTCTTTTCGTTCTTAATTTTTCGGGGTCATCAGGGGTCAAATATGGGGTCAAATAGATCAGTAAGGCCTATCTTGATGGGATTTGGTGGAGGGAAGGGGGGTGTGTTCTTTTTGTTGATTAATTTTTCGGGGTCATCGGGGGTCAAATATGGGGTCAAATAGATCAGTAAGGCCTATCTTGATGGGATTTGGTGGACGGAAGAGGGATGGTGTGTTTTTTTTGTTGATTAATTTTTCGGGGTCATTGGGGGTCAAATATGGGGTCAAATAGATCAGTAAGGCCTATCTTGATGGGATTTGGTGGAGGGAAGGGGGGTGGTGTGTTCTTTTTGTTGATTAATTTTTCGGGGTCATTGGGGGTCAAATATGGGGTCAAATAGATCAGTAAGGCCTATCTTGATGGGATTTGGTGGAGGGAAGGGGGGTGGTGTGTTCTTTTTGTTGATTAATTTTTCGGGGTCATCGGGGGTCAAATATGGGGTCAAATAGATCAGTAAGGCCTATCTTGATGGGATTTGGTGGAGGGAAGGGGGGTGGTGTGTTCTTTTTGTTGATTAATTTTTCGGGGTCATTGGGGGTCAAATATGGGGTCAAATAGATCAGTAAGGCCTATCTTGATGGGATTTGGTGGAGGGAAGGGGGGTGGTGTGTTCTTTTTGTTGATTAATTTTTCGGGGTCATCGGGGGTCAAATATGGGGTCAAATAGATCAGTAAGGCCTATCTTGATGGGATTTGGTGGAGGGAAGGGGGTGGTGTGTTCTTTTTGTTGATTAATTTTTCGGGGTCATCGGGGGTCAAATATGGGGTCAAATAGATCAGTAAGGCCTATCTTGATGGGATTTGGTGGACGGAAGAGGGATGGTGTGTTCTTTTTGTTGATTAATTTTTCGGGGTCATCGGGGTCAAATATGGGGTCAAATAGATCAGTAAGGCCTATCTTGATGGGATTTGGTGGACGGAAGAGGGATGGGGTGTTCTTTTTGTTGATTATTTTTTCGGGGTCATCGGGGGTCAAATATGGGGTCAAATAGATCAGTAAGGCCTATCTTGATGGGATTTGGTGGACGGAAGAGGGATGGTGTGTTCTTTTTGTTGATTAATTTTTTGGGGTCATCGGGGGTCAAATATGGGGTCAAATATATCAGTAAGGCCTATCTTGATGGGATTTGGTGGAGGGAAGGGGGATGGTGTGTTCTTTTTGTTGATTAATTTTTCGGCGTCATCGGGGGTCAAATATGGGGTCAAATAGATCAGTAAGGCCTATCTTGATGGGATTTGGTGGACGGAAGAGGGATGGTGTGTTCTTTTTGTTGATTAATTTTTCGGGGTCATTGGGGGTCAAATATGGGGTCAAATAGATCAGTAAGGCCTATCTTGATGGGATTTGGTGGAGGGAAGGGGGGTGGTGTGTTCTTTTTGTTGATTAATTTTTCGGGGTCATCGGGGGTCAAATATGGGGTCAAATAGATCAGTAAGGCCTATCTTGATGGGATTTGGTGGACGGAAGAGGGATGGTGTGTTCTTTTTGTTGATTAATTTTTCGGGGTCATCGGGGGTCAAATACGGGGTCAAATAGATCAGTAAGGCCTATCTTGATGGGATTTGGTGGAGGGAAGGGGGGTGGTGTGTTCTTTTTGTTGATTAATTTTTCGGGGTCATCGGGGGTCAAATAGATCAGTAAGGCCTATCTTGATGGGATTTGGTGGACGGAAGAGGGATGGTGTGTTCTTTTTGTTTAATTTTTCGGGGTCATCGGGGTCAAATATGGGGTCAAATAGATCAGTAAGGCCTATCTTGATGGGATTTGGTGGAGGGAAGGGGGGTGGTGTGTTCATTTTGTTGATTAATTTTTCGGGGTCATCGGGGGTCAAATATGGGGTCAAATCGATCAGTAAGGCCTATCTTGATGGGATTTGGTGGACGGAAGAGGGATGGTGTGTTCTTTTTGTTGATTAATTTTTCGGGGTCATCGGGGGTCAAATAGATCAGTAAGGCCTATCTTGATGGGATTTGGTGGAGGAAAGGGGGGTGGTGTGTTCTTTTGGTTGATTAATTTTTCGGGGTCATCGGGGGTCAAATATGGGGTCAAATAGATCAGTAAGGCCTATCTTTATGGGATTTGGTGGAGGGAAGGGGGTGGTGTGTTCTTTGTGTTGATTAATTTTTCGGGGTCATCGGGGGTCAAATATGGGGTCAAATAGACCAGTAAGGCCTATCTTGATTGGATTTGGTGGAGGGAAGGGGGGTGGTGTATTCTTTTTGCTGATTAAATTTTCAAGGTCATCGGAGGTCATTCAAGGTCATCTGGGGTCAAATAAGATCCGTAAGGCCTATCTTGATGGGATTTGGTGGACGGAAGAGGGATGGTGTGTTCTTTTTGCTGATTAAATTTTCAAGGTCATCAGAGGTCATCTGGGGTCAAATAAGATCTGTAAGGCCTATCTTGATGTGATTTGGTGTAGGGAAGGGGGTTGGTGTGTTCTTTTTGTTGATTAAATGTTTCAAGGTATTACATCCCTTGCATTAACTACAATGCATACCTCTGTGACAGTGCTACATTGTATCATATGTTTCATCATCATTTCTTTCAAGTCACTTTTGATGAACAGGCGAGACGCGCCGTTCGAGAACCGCCTTGTATATATACGAGGGGCAGTCAGTAAATAATGAAAGTGATCTTGGTATGGAATGCATGGGTGATTCTATTGAGGAATAATGTAATCAATACAAAGTATGAACCTTAATATTAATATTAATTTGTCGAGGTCATCAGAGGTCATCTGGGGTCAAATAAGATCCGTAAGGCCTATCTTGATGTGATTTTGGTGGAGGGAAGGGGGTTGGTGTGTTCTTTTTGCTGATTAAATTTTCAAGGTCATCAGAGGTCATCTGGGGTCAAATAAGATCTGTAAGGCCTATCTTGATGTGATTTGGTGTAGGGAAGGGGGTTGTTGTGTTCTTTTTGTTGATTAAATTTTTCAAGGTATTACATCCCTTGCATTAACTACAATGCATACCTCTGTGACAGTGCTACATTGTATCATATGTTTCATCATCATTTCTTTCAAGTCACTTTTGATGAACAGGCGAGACGCGCCGTTCGAGAACCGCCTTGTATATATACGAGGGGCAGTCAGTAAATAATGAAAGTGATCTTGGTATGGAATGCATGGGTGATTCTATTGAGGAATAATGTAATCAATACAAAGTATGAACCTTTGTCTTTCAAACAATACACTTTTGGATTTCTAAGTATCAACTATGATGTCATAGCATTAGCGTAAACTAAGAACACTTGGGACACTGCCTGAAATTGGTCAATGTTTGGCTGGGTATGTAATAGGTTGAAATATGGGTTGTTTGAAACATTTGCGTGTATCTCGACAATGCAAGCATAGAAACAGATAACAATTGGTGCATAGTTAGACTTTAGAGCACATAATAATCTCTGTTTCATACTTTATTAAGATCCGAATTCCTTAATACAAACAAGAAGGGACCATCTCAAATACGCTTTTATTAAGCAAAATCCGCAACAATAAACCTTAGAAAACCACAAAGGATAAAGAACAATGGAGGGATTATAATTGAGTAAATTGTTGTGGGATGTAAAGCAATAATAGTGGGCATTTCAGGAGGAGCTGATCATATAATTTCCTCAAACCATTGCAATTATGTGACGATTACTTTAACAGTACACATCTAGTAGCTCCAAATATAGCAGTAACAAGAGAAGTTGTGGCAGCCATCTTTGATTGATATATTCATGTATATTCATTTTGACTAGCACAATAATTATACACATTGATAAACGCATTTGTCAATATTTCTGATTAGAATTTGAAGGCACAGTAAGCTTTTATCTGGTAAATTTCATGATTTTAGCAATTTTTGGCCGAGTTCAAAATGATATGCCGTCTGCGCATGCGCATATTTTCTGTAAATTTTATGTGAATAAGTTCAGATAATTAGTTAACTATCCAATGGAATCTCCCAAATGGGTTTATTGCTTGGTTTTTCCCTAAATTGTTTGATTTTCCGCAATACTAGTGCTTCACTGACTGGGCATTTTTCAATGAAAATGGGCTATTTGAAATACTGATATTTGTATACCTTGTATTCAATTGCTTCTTAATTTTTCCTCTTATACTACACATTTCAAATTACACAGGGATTAAAGTTATTGTCTATTGTATCATAATTATGCGGGGGGAAAAATCGGGATTTACCTGCTTCTGATGTCATGTTATGCAATCTTCTTACCATGTGTTTCATTTAAACAATTCAAATTTCCCACCAAATAATTGATTTAGCAGTGTCCCAAGTGTACTAACTTTAAGTTAATGCTATGACGTCATAGTTCATACTTATAAATCCAAAAGTGTATTGTTTAAAAGACAAAGGTTCATACTTTGTATTGATTACATTATCCCTCAATAGAATCACCCATGCTTTCCATACCATGATCACTTTCATTATTTACTGACTGCCCCTCGTATATATATTACAACAAATACTCTGTTATATATGCATGTAATGGAAATACCCACAGGACTGTTTACCCGGGGTTGGAACTACACACTTAGGACATTTATATATTTCTAATTTGCAAATCATGTATCTCAACCACTAGGCTAGTGAGGGTTGAACTGGCCAGGACATGATTGTAATCCCTTTTATACTACCATTATGACAATATTATGAATAGAGCTACGATTTGACTATCTGTGAATACATAAGGGCAATTCCATAGATTGGTGATATGACCTGAACATTTTAAATTCAATTTGGATGCTTATTACCCATTTTATTTTATTGTATACACTTGTAGGTATATGGGACAATCAAATGTTTGAATGATTTGTTTGTAAATTTCAAGAAATGATCGTCAAAAGTTGGAAAATGCTTTTTTCACAAAAAAATAAGTGAAAAATGTGTGTTCAGGTTATGTTGACCTCTCACATTTAATATTAACTGTAAATATAAATATTTGTTGATTTCTGAAATGCATAATACCTTAGTTTCAAGTTACCAACTATGAAAAATAACTATGCATTGACACAAGTTGGGAGGAATCTCCTGTGTGTCCGATGGTCGTTAGAAATGTAACGTGAGTAACGATAAACATCAAATAGTTGTCATACTCAATTGTTCCTTGCATTTAAATTTTGCCAAATGGAATAATAATCATACTCCTGGTACTTAATTTGAAAACAGGAAATATAATGGGCTATGTGTAGTTTTATTAAAATGGCAGAGGTTTGAAAACTGTAAAGTGAGTAACAATTGTAACATGAGTAACAAAAATGTAACGTGAGTAACGGCCTAAAATGCGTTGTAGCAATAACAAATGGATCTCTTTTTGCTTTTACTGCACTTAGTTTTATTCATTTATCAGTCATGTGTCAGTATGGCACTTCCATCACTTCGTACGCACTATTTCTAGGGGTCATTACGTGTCTTTCTAAGTTTTTCAACAAGAAAAACAGTAACTTTGTCCTCTGAAAGTCACTTTTGAAGCAAAATATTCATTGTTGTTGGTGACAAAGTGTTAAATATACATGCATAGCTTATGTACACAAATATTGTAAAGCATTTTCATCATATTTCGTGCGTTCATCGTTCCCAAGTTCAAAAATATTGATTTTGCGCAAAGGTGCTGAATTCGGCAACCTTGATAACTATGGTGTAATTCATCAATTATATGCAATTATTTTCACCTAACACTTGTAAAACATAATGTTAAGTTTCAAAAAAGAAAATAGCTCTCAAATTGTTTCTGTTTTAATGCAAAATGATACCATTTTCATCAAGATATTGTTCATGTAACAGGTAGAGAGTTTGCAAAATGTCCTGTGAACTTGTGGGTATACACCACCATAGTCGCTTCCATTGAAACGCGTGTTAGAAACCCGATGTTCAATCGCTTCTCCTGGGGTCTCCCTCCTTACCTAGGATATTCATTTTGGTTGTAAAATCTTCGTATTTTTGTTTTCTTTAATATTATCAACATTTCATATATGATCGACGGTCCCAGTTTTTCAGTAATTTTGATTTCGCAAAGCACCCGCCTTTATAGTGCGTAAAAAACAGGAAAATCGGAGTTTCGGGCCGCTTCACACGTGTGATCAAGACTTCGCCCAAGAATAATTCATGACTATTTACATTTCAGATTACAATCGTGAAGTTTTCAACTTTTTAATAAAACAAAATCTAAGACCTATGGCGAAAATCTGGTCAAAATATTCACATTTGAAGCAGCAATCAACGTTTTTTTAGGGACTTCAGTACCCCTGCACCCTGGCCCGCGGAAGGTTATGGTGGTGTGTACCCTTAGAAGATGACTGAAATTTGAAAATGATTAGTTTTTCTATCTCATCATCTTCCTAAGGGTCTTAACAGCATATCCTGAAGATATTAGTTTAAATGATTTATTACTTTTCTAATAAGAGCAATTATCTAGAGGCTATGCAATAGAAGTCGGGCCTCAAAACCTCGATTTTCGCGTTTTGGCTGCATGCGCGCGCCATGCGTTGGTTTTGTCGTCTGTCGACTAATGTTTAAAGTTCACAATTTTAACTACCCTTCCCCTCCCTCGGTTTTTCTCCCTCCCTCCCCCACGTCAGGGTCTCAATTTCTGAGAATAAAGAAGAAATAACTCGATCTCGGGCGCGATTTTCAGTTGCTTTAATCGTAGGCCTAATCAATCATTCGCCGCGTGGCGACTATACATTTGGTTTGGCGCGTCGACAGTTATTCCGTGGCGGGCAAAGGATCATTTATTGCCTATATATGATACCATGAAAGGAAGATGACGGTTACCATCAAAAATTCTCTTAGAAGATGACTGAAATTTGAAAATGATTAGTTTTTCTATCTCATCATCTTCCTAAGGGTCTTAACAGCATATCCTGAAGATATTAGTTCAAATGATTTATTACTGTTCTAATAAGAGCAATTATCTAGAGGCTATGCAATAGAAGTCGGGGCCTCAAAACCTCGATTTTCGCGTTTTGGCTGCATGCGCGCGCCATGCGTTGGTTTTGTCGTCTGTCGACTAATGTTTAAAGTTCACCATTTTAACTACCCTTCCCCTCCCTCGGTTTTTCTCCCCCCCCCCCCCCCCCCACCCCCACCCTCCCCCACGTCAGGGTCTCAATTTCTGATAATAAATAAGAAATAACTCGATCTCGGGCGCGATTTTCAGTTGCTTTAATCGTAGGCCTAATCAATCATTCGCCGCGTGGCGACTATACATTTGGTTTGGCGCGTCGACAGTTATTCCGTGGCGGGCAAAGGATCATTTATTGCCTATATATGATACCATGAAAGGAAGATGACGGTTACCATCAAAAATTCTCTTAGAAGATGACTGAAATTTGAAAATGATTAGTTTTTCTATCTCATCATCTTCCTAAGGGTCTTAACAGCATATCCTGAAGATATTAGTTTAAATGATTTATTACTTTTCTAATAAGAGCAATTATCTAGAGGCTATGCAATAGAAGTCGGGCCTCAAAACCTCGATTTTCGCGTTTTGGCTGCATGCGCGCGCCATGCGTTGGTTTTGTCGTCTGTCGACTAATGTTTAAAGTTCACCATTTTAACTACCCTTCCCCTCCCTCGGTTTTTCTCCCCCCCCCCCCCCCACCCCCACCCTCCCCCACGTCAGGGTCTCAATTTCTGAGAATAAAGAAGAAATAACTCGATCTCGGGCGCGATTTTCAGTTGCTTTAATCGTAGGCCTAATCAATCATTCGCCGCGTGGCGACTATACATTTGGTTTGGCGCGTCGACAGTTATTCCGTGGCGGGCAAAGGATCATTTATTGCCTATATATGATACCATGAAAGGAAGATGACGGTTACCATCATAAATTCTCTTAGAAGATGACTGAAATTTGAAAATGATTAGTTTTTCTATCTCATCATCTTCCTAAGGGTCTTAACAGCATATCCTGAAGATATTAGTTTAAATGATTTATTACTTTTCTAATAAGAGCAATTATCTAGAGGCTATGCAATAGAAGTCGGGCCTCAAAACCTCGATTTTCGCGTTTTGGCTGCATGCGTGCGCCATGCGTTGGTTTTGTCGTCTGTCGACTAATGTTTAAAGTTCACCATTTTAACTACCCTTCCCCTCCCTCGGTTTTTCTCCCCCCCCCCCCCCCCACCCCCACCCTCCCCCACGTCAGGGTCTCAATTTCTGAGAATAAAGAAGAAATAACTCGATCTCGGGCGCGATTTTCAGTTGCTTTAATCGTAGGCCTAATCAATCATTCGCCGCGTGGCGACTATACATTTGGTTTGGCGCGTCGACAGTTATTCCGTGGCGGGCAAAGGATCATTTATTGCCTATATATGATACCATGAAAGGAAGATGACGGTTACCATCAAAAATTCTCTTATAAGGGTATACACCACCATAGTCGCTTCCATTGAAACGCGTGTTAGAAACCCGATGTTCAATCGCTTCTCCTGGGGTCTCCCTCCTTACCTAGGATATTCATTTTGGTTGTAAAATCTTCGTATTTTTGTTTTCTTTAATATTATTAACATTTCATATATGATCGACAGTCCCAGTTTTTCAGTAATTTTGATTTCGCAAAGCACCCGCCTTTATAGTGCGTAAAAAACAGGAAAATCGGAGTTTCGGGCCGCTTCACACGTGTGATCAAGACTTCGTCCAAGAATAATTCATGACTATTTACATTTCAGATTACAATCGTGAAGGTTTCAACTTTTTAATAAAACAAAATCTAAGACCTATGGCGAAAATCTGGTCAAAATATTCACATTTGAAGCAGCAATCAACGTTTTTTTAGGGACTTCAGTACCCCTGCACCCTGGCCCGCGGAAGGTTATGGTGGTGTGTACCCTTAGAAGATGACTGAAATTTGAAAATGATTAGTTTTTCTATCTCATCATCTTCCTAAGGGTCTTAACAGCATATCCTGAAGATATTAGTTTAAATGATTTATTACTTTTCTAATAAGAGCAATTATCTAGAGGCTATGCAATAGAAGTCGGGCCTCAAAACCTCGATTTTCGCGTTTTGGCTGCATGCGCGCGCCATGCGTTGGTTTTGTCGTCTGTCGACTAATGTTTAAAGTTCACCATTTTAACTACCCTTCCCCTCCCTCGGTTTTTCTCCCCCCCCCCCCCCCCCCCCCCCCACCCCCACCCTCCCCCACGTCAGGGTCTCAATTTCTGATAATAAATAAGAAATAACTCGATCTCGGGCGCGATTTTCAGTTGCTTTAATCGTAGGCCTAATCAATCATTCGCCGCGTGGCGACTATACATTTGGTTTGGCGCGTCGACAGTTATTCCGTGGCGGGCAAAGGATCATTTATTGCCTATATATGATACCATGAAAGGAAGATGACGGTTACCATCAAAAATTCTCTTAGAAGATGACTGAAATTTGAAAATGATTAGTTTTTCTATCTCATCATCTTCCTAAGGGTCTTAACAGCATATCCTGAAGATATTAGTTTAAATGATTTATTACTTTTCTAATAAGAGCAATTATCTAGAGGCTATGCAATAGAAGTCGGGCCTCAAAACCTCGATTTTCGCGTTTTGGCTGCATGCGCGCGCCATGCGTTGGTTTTGTCGTCTGTCGACTAATGTTTAAAGTTCACCATTTTAACTACCCTTCCCCTCCCTCGGTTTTTCTCCCCCCCCCCACCCCCACCCTCCCCCACGTCAGGGTCTCAATTTCTGAGAATAAAGAAGAAATAACTCGATCTCGGGCGCGATTTTCAGTTGCTTTAATCGTAGGCCTAATCAATCATTCGCCGCGTGGCGACTATACATTTGGTTTGGCGCGTCGACAGTTATTCCGTGGCGGGCAAAGGATCATTTATTGCCTATATATGATACCATGAAAGGAAGATGACGGTTACCATCAAAAATTCTCTTAGAAGATGACTGAAATTTGAAAATGATTAGTTTTTCTATCTCATCATCTTCCTAAGGGTCTTAACAGCATATCCTGAAGATATTAGTTTAAATGATTTATTACTTTTCTAATAAGAGCAATTATCTAGAGGCTATGCAATAGAAGTCGGGCCTCAAAACCTCGATTTTCGCGTTTTGGCTGCATGCGCGCGCCATGCGTTGGTTTTGTCGTCTGTCGACTAATGTTTAAAGTTCACCATTTTAACTACCCTTCCCCTCCCTCGGTTTTTCTCCCCCCCCCCCCCCCCCCCCACCCACCCCCACCCTCCCCCACGTCAGGGTCTCAATTTCTGAGAATAAAGAAGAAATAACTCGATCTCGGGCGCGATTTTCAGTTGCTTTAATCGTAGGCCTAATCAATCATTCGCCGCGTGGCGACTATACATTTGGTTTGGCGCGTCGACAGTTATTCCGTGGCGGGCAAAGGATCATTTATTGCCTATATATGATACCATGAAAGGAAGATGACGGTTACCATCAAAAATTCTCTTATAAGGGTATACACCACCATAGTCGCTTCCATTGAAACGCGTGTTAGAAACCCGATGTTCAATCGCTTCTCCTGGGGTCTCCCTCCTTACCTAGGATAATCATTTTGGTTGTAAAATCTTCGTATTTTTGGTTTTCTTTAATATTATTAACATTTCATATATGATCGACAGTCCCAGTTTTTCAGTAATTTTGATTTCGCAAAGCACCCGCCTTTATAGTGCGTAAAAAACAGGAAAATCGGAGTTTCGGGCCGCTTCACACGTGTGATCAAGACTTCGCCCAAGAATAATTCATGACTATTTACATTTCAGATTACAATCGTGAAGGTTTCAACCTTTTAATAAAACAAAATCTAAGACCTATGGCGAAAATCTGGTCAAAATATTCACATTTGAAGCAGCAATCAACGTTTTTTTAGGGACTTCAGTACCCCTGCACCCTGGCCCGCGGAAGGTTATGGTGGTGTGTACCCTTAGAAGATGACTGAAATTTGAAAATGATTAGTTTTTCTATCTCATCATCTTCCTAAGGGTCTTAACAGCATATCCTGAAGATATTAGTTTAAATGATTTATTACTTTTCTAATAAGAGCAATTATCTAGAGGCTATGCAATAGAAGTCGGGCCTCAAAACCTCGATTTTCGCGTTTTGGCTGCATGCGCGCGCCATGCGTTGGTTTTGTCGTCTGTCGACTAATGTTTAAAGTTCACCATTTTAACTACCCTTCCCCTCCCTCGGTTTTTCTCCCCCCCCCCCCCCCCCCACCCCCACCCTCCCCCACGTCAGGGTCTCAATTTCTGAGAATAAAGAAGAAATAACTCGATCTCGGGCGCGATTTTCAGTTGCTTTAATCGTAGGCCTAATCAATCATTCGCCGCGTGGCGACTATACATTTGGTTTGGCGCGTCGACAGTTATTCCGTGGCGGGCAAAGGATCATTTATTGCCTATATATGATACCATGAAAGGAAGATGACGGTTACCATCAAAAATTCTCTTATAAGGGTATACACCACCATAGTCGCTTCCATTGAAACGCGTGTTAGAAACCCGATGTTCAATCGCTTCTCCTGGGGTCTCCCTCCTTACCTAGGATATTCATTTTGGTTGTAAAATCTTCGTATTTTTGTTTTCTTTAATATTATTAACATTTCATATATGATCGACAGTCCCAGTTTTTCAGTAATTTTGATTTCGCAAAGCACCCGCCTTTATAGTGCGTAAAAAACAGGAAAATCGGAGTTTCGGGCCGCTTCACACGTGTGATCAAGACTTCGTCCAAGAATAATTCATGACTATTTACATTTCAGATTACAATCGTGAAGGTTTCAACTTTTTAATAAAACAAAATCTAAGACCTATGGCGAAAATCTGGTCAAAATATTCACATTTGAAGCAGCAATCAACGTTTTTTTAGGGACTTCAGTACCCCTGCACCCTGGCCCGCGGAAGGTTATGGTGGTGTGTACCCTTAGAAGATGACTGAAATTTGAAAATGATTAGTTTTTCTATCTCATCATCTTCCTAAGGGTCTTAACAGCATATCCTGAAGATATTAGTTTAAATGATTTATTACTTTTCTAATAAGAGCAATTATCTAGAGGCTATGCAATAGAAGTCGGGCCTCAAAACCTCGATTTTCGCGTTTTGGCTGCATGCGCGCGCCATGCGTTGGTTTTGTCGTCTGTCGACTAATGTTTAAAGTTCACCATTTTAACTACCCTTCCCCTCCCTCGGTTTTTCTCCCCCCCCCCCCCCCCCCACCCCCACCCTCCCCCACGTCAGGGTCTCAATTTCTGATAATAAATAAGAAATAACTCGATCTCGGGCGCGATTTTCAGTTGCTTTAATCGTAGGCCTAATCAATCATTCGCCGCGTGGCGACTATACATTTGGTTTGGCGCGTCGACAGTTATTCCGTGGCGGGCAAAGGATCATTTATTGCCTATATATGATACCATGAAAGGAAGATGACGGTTACCATCAAAAATTCTCTTAGAAGATGACTGAAATTTGAAAATGATTAGTTTTTCTATCTCATCATCTTCCTAAGGGTCTTAACAGCATATCCTGAAGATATTAGTTTAAATGATTTATTACTTTTCTAATAAGAGCAATTATCTAGAGGCTATGCAATAGAAGTCGGGCCTCAAAACCTCGATTTTCGCGTTTTGGCTGCATGCGCGCGCCATGCGTTGGTTTTGTCGTCTGTCGACTAATGTTTAAAGTTCACCATTTTAACTACCCTTCCCCTCCCTCGGTTTTTCTCCCCCCCCCCCCCCCACCCCCACCCTCCCCCACGTCAGGGTCTCAATTTCTGAGAATAAAGAAGAAATAACTCGATCTCGGGCGCGATTTTCAGTTGCTTTAATCGTAGGCCTAATCAATCATTCGCCGCGTGGCGACTATACATTTGGTTTGGCGCGTCGACAGTTATTCCGTGGCGGGCAAAGGATCATTTATTGCCTATATATGATACCATGAAAGGAAGATGACGGTTACCATCAAAAATTCTCTTATAAGGGTATACACCACCATAGTCGCTTCCATTGAAACGCGTGTTAGAAACCCGATGTTCAATCGCTTCTCCTGGGGTCTCCCTCCTTACCTAGGATATTCATTTTGGTTGTAAAATCTTCGTATTTTTGGTTTTCTTTAATATTATTAACATTTCATATATGATCGACAGTCCCAGTTTTTCAGTAATTTTGATTTCGCAAAGCACCCGCCTTTATAGTGCGTAAAAAACAGGAAAATCGGAGTTTCGGGCCGCTTCACACGTGTGATCAAGACTTCGCCCAAGAATAATTCATGACTATTTACATTTCAGATTACAATCGTGAAGGTTTCAACTTTTTAATAAAACAAAATCTAAGACCTATGGCGAAAATCTGGTCAAAATATTCACATTTGAAGCAGCAATCAACGTTTTTTTAGGGACTTCAGTACCCCTGCACCCTGGCCCGCGGAAGGTTATGGTGGTGTGTACCCTTAGAAGATGACTGAAATTTGAAAATGATTAGTTTTTCTATCTCATCATCTTCCTAAGGGTCTTAACAGCATATCCTGAAGATATTAGTTTAAATGATTTATTACTTTTCTAATAAGAGCAATTATCTAGAGGCTATGCAATAGAAGTCGGGCCTCAAAACCTCGATTTTCGCGTTTGGCTGCATGCGCGCGCCATGCGTTGGTTTTGTCGTCTGTCGACTAATGTTTAAAGTTCACCATTTTAACTACCCTTCCCCTCCCTCGGTTTTTCTCCCCCCCCCCCCCCCCCCACCCCCACCCTCCCCCACGTCAGGGTCTCAATTTCTGATAATAAATAAGAAATAACTCGATCTCGGGCGCGATTTCAGTTGCTTTAATCGTAGGCCTAATCAATCATTCGCCGCGTGGCGACTATACATTTGGTTTGGCGCGTCGACAGTTATTCCGTGGCGGGCAAAGGATCATTTATTGCCTATATATGATACCATGAAAGGAAGATGACGGTTACCATCAAAAATTCTCTTAGAAGATGACTGAAATTTGAAAATGATTAGTTTTTCTATCTCATCATCTTCCTAAGGGTCTTAACAGCATATCCTGAAGATATTAGTTTAAATGATTTATTACTTTTCTAATAAGAGCAATTATCTAGAGGCTATGCAATAGAAGTCGGGCCTCAAAACCTCGATTTTCGCGTTTTGGCTGCATGCGCGCGCCATGCGTTGGTTTTGTCGTCTGTCGACTAATGTTTAAAGTTCACCATTTTAACTACCCTTCCCCTCCCTCGGTTTTTCTCCCCCCCCCCCCCCACCCCCACCCTCCCCCACGTCAGGGTCTCAATTTCTGAGAATAAAGAAGAAATAACTCGATCTCGGGCGCGATTTTCAGTTGCTTTAATCGTAGGCCTAATCAATCATTCGCCGCGTGGCGACTATACATTTGGTTTGGCGCGTCGACAGTTATTCCGTGGCGGGCAAAGGATCATTTATTGCCTATATATGATACCATGAAAGGAAGATGACGGTTACCATCAAAAATTCTCTTAGAAGATGACTGAAATTTGAAAATGATTAGTTTTTCTATCTCATCATCTTCCTAAGGGTCTTAACAGCATATCCTGAAGATATTAGTTTAAATGATTTATTACTTTTCTAATAAGAGCAATTATCTAGAGGCTATGCAATAGAAGTCGGGCCTCAAAACCTCGATTTTCGCGTTTTGGCTGCATGCGCGCGCCATGCGTTGGTTTTGTCGTCTGTCGACTAATGTTTAAAGTTCACCATTTTAACTACCCTTCCCCTCCCTCGGTTTTTCTCCCCCCCCCCCCCCCACCCCCACCCTCCCCCACGTCAGGGTCTCAATTTCTGAGAATAAAGAAGAAATAACTCGATCTCGGGCGCGATTTTCAGTTGCTTTAATCGTAGGCCTAATCAATCATTCGCCGCGTGGCGACTATACATTTGGTTTGGCGCGTCGACAGTTATTCCGTGGCGGGCAAAGGATCATTTATTGCCTATATATGATACCATGAAAGGAAGATGACGGTTACCATCAAAAATTCTCTTAGAAGATGACTGAAATTTGAAAATGATTAGTTTTTCTATCTCATCATCTTCCTAAGGGTCTTAACAGCATATCCTGAAGATATTAGTTTAAATGATTTATTACTTTTCTAATAAGAGCAATTATCTAGAGGCTATGCAATAGAAGTCGGGCCTCAAAACCTCGATTTTCGCGTTTTGGCTGCATGCGCGCGCCATGCGTTGGTTTTGTCGTCTGTCGACTAATGTTTAAAGTTCACCATTTTAACTACCCTTCCCCTCCCTCGGTTTTTCTCCCCCCCCCCCCCCACCCCCACCCCCACCCTCCCCCACGTCAGGGTCTCAATTTCTGAGAATAAAGAAGAAATAACTCGATCTCGGGCGCGATTTTCAGTTGCTTTAATCGTAGGCCTAATCAATCATTCGCCGCGTGGCGACTATACATTTGGTTTGGCGCGTCGACAGTTATTCCGTGGCGGGCAAAGGATCATTTATTGCCTATATATGATACCATGAAAGGAAGATGACGGTTACCATCAAAAATTCTCTTATAAGGGTATACACCACCATAGTCGCTTCCATTGAAACGCGTGTTAGAAACCCGATGTTCAATCGCTTCTCCTGGGGTCTCCCTCCTTACCTAGGATATTCATTTTGGTTGTAAAATCTTCGTATTTTTGGTTTTCTTTAATATTATTAACATTTCATATATGATCGACAGTCCCAGTTTTTCAGTAATTTTGATTTCGCAAAGCACCCGCCTTTATAGTGCGTAAAAAACAGGAAAATCGGAGTTTCGGGCCGCTTCACACGTGTGATCAAGACTTCGCCCAAGAATAATTCATGACTATTTACATTTCAGATTACAATCGTGAAGGTTTCAACTTTTTAATAAAACAAAATCTAAGACCTATGGCGAAAATCTGGTCAAAATATTCACATTTGAAGCAGCAATCAACGTTTTTTTAGGGACTTCAGTACCCCTGCACCCTGGCCCGCGGAAGGTTATGGTGGTGTGTACCCTTAGAAGATGACTGAAATTTGAAAATGATTAGTTTTTCTATCTCATCATCTTCCTAAGGGTCTTAACAGCATATCCTGAAGATATTAGTTTAAATGATTTATTACTTTTCTAATAAGAGCAATTATCTAGAGGCTATGCAATAGAAGTCGGGCCTCAAAACCTCGATTTTCGCGTTTTGGCTGCATGCGCGCGCCATGCGTTGGTTTTGTCGTCTGTCGACTAATGTTTAAAGTTCACCATTTTAACTACCCTTCCCCTCCCTCGGTTTTTCTCCCCCCCCCCCCCCCCCCCACCCCCACCCTCCCCCACGTCAGGGTCTCAATTTCTGAGAATAAAGAAGAAATAACTCGATCTCGGGCGCGATTTTCAGTTGCTTTAATCGTAGGCCTAATCAATCATTCGCCGCGTGGCGACTATACATTTGGTTTGGCGCGTCGACAGTTATTCCGTGGCGGGCAAAGGATCATTTATTGCCTATATATGATACCATGAAAGGAAGATGACGGTTACCATCAAAAATTCTCTTAGAAGATGACTGAAATTTGAAAATGATTAGTTTTTCTATCTCATCATCTTCCTAAGGGTCTTAACAGCATATCCTGAAGATATTAGTTTAAATGATTTATTACTTTTCTAATAAGAGCAATTATCTAGAGGCTATGCAATAGAAGTCGGGCCTCAAAACCTCGATTTTCGCGTTTTGGCTGCATGCGCGCGCCATGCGTTGGTTTTGTCGTCTGTCGACTAATGTTTAAAGTTCACCATTTTAACTACCCTTCCCCTCCCTCGGTTTTTCTCCCCCCCCCCCCCCACCCCCACCCCCACCCTCCCCCACGTCAGGGTCTCAATTTCTGAGAATAAAGAAGAAATAACTCGATCTCGGGCGCGATTTTCAGTTGCTTTAATCGTAGGCCTAATCAATCATTTGCCGCGTGGCGACTATACATTTGGTTTGGCGCGTCGACAGTTATTCCGTGGCGGGCAAAGGATCATTTATTGCCTATATATGATACCATGAAAGGAAGATGACGGTTACCATCAAAAATTCTCTTATAAGGGTATACACCACCATAGTCGCTTCCATTGAAACGCGTGTTAGAAACCCGATGTTCAATCGCTTCTCCTGGGGTCTCCCTCCTTACCTAGGATATTCATTTTGGTTGTAAAATCTTCGTATTTTTGGTTTTCTTTAATATTATTAACATTTCATATATGATCGACAGTCCCAGTTTTTCAGTAATTTTGATTTCGCAAAGCACCCGCCTTTATAGTGCGTAAAAAACAGGAAAATCGGAGTTTCGGGCCGCTTCACACGTGTGATCAAGACTTCGCCCAAGAATAATTCATGACTATTTACATTTCAGATTACAATCGTGAAGGTTTCAACTTTTTAATAAAACAAAATCTAAGACCTATGGCGAAAATCTGGTCAAAATATTCACATTTGAAGCAGCAATCAACGTTTTTTTAGGGACTTCAGTACCCCTGCACCCTGGCCCGCGGAAGGTTATGGTGGTGTGTACCCTTAGAAGATGACTGAAATTTGAAAATGATTAGTTTTTCTATCTCATCATCTTCCTAAGGGTCTTAACAGCATATCCTGAAGATATTAGTTTAAATGATTTATTACTTTTCTAATAAGAGCAATTATCTAGAGGCTATGCAATAGAAGTCGGGCCTCAAAACCTCGATTTTCGCGTTTTGGCTGCATGCGCGCGCCATGCGTTGGTTTTGTCGTCTGTCGACTAATGTTTAAAGTTCACCATTTTAACTACCCTTCCCCTCCCTCGGTTTTTCTCCCCCCCCCCCCCACCCCCACCCTCCCCCACGTCAGGGTCTCAATTTCTGAGAATAAAGAAGAAATAACTCGATCTCGGGCGCGATTTTCAGTTGCTTTAATCGTAGGCCTAATCAATCATTCGCCGCGTGGCGACTATACATTTGGTTTGGCGCGTCGACAGTTATTCCGTGGCGGGCAAAGGATCATTTATTGCCTATATATGATACCATGAAAGGAAGATGACGGTTACCATCAAAAATTCTCTTATAAGGGTATACACCACCATAGTCGCTTCCATTGAAACGCGTGTTAGAAACCCGATGTTCAATCGCTTCTCCTGGGGTCTCCCTCCTTACCTAGGATATTCATTTTGGTTGTAAAATCTTCGTATTTTTGGTTTTCTTTAATATTATTAACATTTCATATATGATCGACAGTCCCAGTTTTTCAGTAATTTTGATTTCGCAAAGCACCCGCCTTTATAGTGCGTAAAAAACAGGAAAATCGGAGTTTCGGGCCGCTTCACACGTGTGATCAAGACTTCGTCCAAGAATAATTCATGACTATTTACATTTCAGATTACAATCGTGAAGGTTTCAACTTTCTAATAAAACAAAATCTAAGACCTATGGCGAAAATCTGGTCAAAATATTCACATTTGAAGCAGCAATCAACGTTTTTTTAGGGACTTCAGTACCCCTGCACCCTGGCCCGCGGAAGGTTATGGTGGTGTGTACCCTTAGAAGATGACTGAAATTTGAAAATGATTAGTTTTTCTATCTCATCATCTTCCTAAGGGTCTTAACAGCATATCCTGAAGATATTAGTTTAAATGATTTATTACTTTTCTAATAAGAGCAATTATCTAGAGGCTATGCAATAGAAGTCGGGCCTCAAAACCTCGATTTTCGCGTTTTGGCTGCATGCGCGCGCCATGCGTTGGTTTTGTCGTCTGTCGACTAATGTTTAAAGTTCACCATTTTAACTACCCTTCCCCTCCCTCGGTTTTTCTCCCCCCCCCCCCCCACCCCCACCCCCACCCTCCCCCACGTCAGGGTCTCAATTTCTGAGAATAAAGAAGAAATAACTCGATCTCGGGCGCGATTTTCAGTTGCTTTAATTGTAGGCCTAATCAATCATTCGCCGCGTGGCGACTATACATTTGGTTTGGCGCGTCGACAGTTATTCCGTGGCGGGCAAAGGATCATTTATTGCCTATATATGATACCATGAAAGGAAGATGACGGTTACCATCAAAAATTCTCTTAGAAGATGACTGAAATTTGAAAATGATTAGTTTTTCTATCTCATCATCTTCCTAAGGGTCTTAACAGCATATCCTGAAGATATTAGTTTAAATGATTTATTACTTTTCTAATAAGAGCAATTATCTAGAGGCTATGCAATAGAAGTCGGGCCTCAAAACCTCGATTTTCGCGTTTTGGCTGCATGCGCGCGCCATGCGTTGGTTTTGTCGTCTGTCGACTAATGTTTAAAGTTCACCATTTTAACTACCCTTCCCCTCCCTCGGTTTTTCTCCCCCCCCCCCCCCCCCACCCCCACCCTCCCCCACGTCAGGGTCTCAATTTCTGAGAATAAAGAAGAAATAACTCGATCTCGGGCGCGATTTTCAGTTGCTTTAATCGTAGGCCTAATCAATCATTCGCCGCGTGGCGACTATACATTTGGTTTGGCGCGTCGACAGTTATTCCGTGGCGGGCAAAGGATCATTTATTGCCTATATATGATACCATGAAAGGAAGATGACGGTTACCATCAAAAATTCTCTTATAAGGGTATACACCACCATAGTCGCTTCCATTGAAACGCGTGTTAGAAACCCGATGTTCAATCGCTTCTCCTGGGGTCTCCCTCCTTACCTAGGATATTCATTTTGGTTGTAAAATCTTCGTATTTTTGGTTTTCTTTAATATTATTAACATTTCATATATGATCGACAGTCCCAGTTTTTCAGTAATTTTGATTTCGCAAAGCACCCGCCTTTATAGTGCGTAAAAAACAGGAAAATCGGAGTTTCGGGCCGCTTCACACGTGTGATCAAGACTTCGTCCAAGAATAATTCATGACTATTTACATTTCAGATTACAATCGTGAAGGTTTCAACTTTTTAATAAAACAAAATCTAAGACCTATGGCGAAAATCTGGTCAAAATATTCACATTTGAAGCAGCAATCAACGTTTTTTTAGGGACTTCAGTACCCCTGCACCCTGGCCCGCGGAAGGTTATGGTGGTGTGTACCCTTAGAAGATGACTGAAATTTGAAAATGATTAGTTTTTCTATCTCATCATCTTCCTAAGGGTCTTAACAGCATATCCTGAAGATATTAGTTTAAATGATTTATTACTTTTCTAATAAGAGCAATTATCTAGAGGCTATGCAATAGAAGTCGGGCCTCAAAACCTCGATTTTCGCGTTTTGGCTGCATGCGCGCGCCATGCGTTGGTTTTGTCGTCTGTCGACTAATGTTTAAAGTTCACCATTTTAACTACCCTTCCCCTCCCTCGGTTTTTCTCCCCCCCCCCCCCCCCCACCCTCCCCCACGTCAGGGTCTCAATTTCTGAGAATAAAGAAGAAATAACTCGATCTCGGGCGCGATTTTCAGTTGCTTTAATTGTAGGCCTAATCAATCATTCGCCGCGTGGCGACTATACATTTGGTTTGGCGCGTCGACAGTTATTCCGTGGCGGGCAAAGGATCATTTATTGCCTATATATGATACCATGAAAGGAAGATGACGGTTACCATCAAAAATTCTCTTAGAAGATGACTGAAATTTGAAAATGATTAGTTTTTCTATCTCATCATCTTCCTAAGGGTCTTAACAGCATATCCTGAAGATATTAGTTTAAATGATTTATTACTTTTCTAATAAGAGCAATTATCTAGAGGCTATGCAATAGAAGTCGGGCCTCAAAACCTCGATTTTCGCGTTTTGGCTGCATGCGCGCGCCATGCGTTGGTTTTGTCGTCTGTCGACTAATGTTTAAAGTTCACCATTTTAACTACCCTTCCCCTCCCTCGGTTTTTCTCCCCCCCCCCCCCCCCACCCCCACCCTCCCCCACGTCAGGGTCTCAATTTCTGAGAATAAAGAAGAAATAACTCGATCTCGGGCGCGATTTTCAGTTGCTTTAATCGTAGGCCTAATCAATCATTCGCCGCGTGGCGACTATACATTTGGTTTGGCGCGTCGACAGTTATTCCGTGGCGGGCAAAGGATCATTTATTGCCTATATATGATACCATGAAAGGAAGATGACGGTTACCATCAAAAATTCTCTTATAAGGGTATACACCACCATAGTCGCTTCCATTGAAACGCGTGTTAGAAACCCGATGTTCAATCGCTTCTCCTGGGGTCTCCCTCCTTACCTAGGATATTCATTTTGGTTGTAAAATCTTCGTATTTTTGGTTTTCTTTAATATTATTAACATTTCATATATGATCGACAGTCCCAGTTTTTCAGTAATTTTGATTTCGCAAAGCACCCGCCTTTATAGTGCGTAAAAAACAGGAAAATCGGAGTTTCGGGCCGCTTCACACGTGTGATCAAGACTTCGTCCAAGAATAATTCATGACTATTTACATTTCAGATTACAATCGTGAAGGTTTCAACTTTTTAATAAAACAAAATCTAAGACCTATGGCGAAAATCTGGTCAAAATATTCACATTTGAAGCAGCAATCAACGTTTTTTTAGGGACTTCAGTACCCCTGCACCCTGGCCCGCGGAAGGTTATGGTGGTGTGTACCCTTAGAAGATGACTGAAATTTGAAAATGATTAGTTTTTCTATCTCATCATCTTCCTAAGGGTCTTAACAGCATATCCTGAAGATATTAGTTTAAATGATTTATTACTTTTCTAATAAGAGCAATTATCTAGAGGCTATGCAATAGAAGTCGGGCCTCAAAACCTCGATTTTCGCGTTTTGGCTGCATGCGCGCGCCATGCGTTGGTTTTGTCGTCTGTCGACTAATGTTTAAAGTTCACCATTTTAACTACCCTTCCCCTCCCTCGGTTTTTCTCCCCCCCCCCCCCCCCCCCCCACCCCCACCCTCCCCCACGTCAGGGTCTCAATTTCTGAGAATAAAGAAGAAATAACTCGATCTCGGGCGCGATTTTCAGTTGCTTTAATTGTAGGCCTAATCAATCATTCGCCGCGTGGCGACTATACATTTGGTTTGGCGCGTCGACAGTTATTCCGTGGCGGGCAAAGGATCATTTATTGCCTATATATGATACCATGAAAGGAAGATGACGGTTACCATCAAAAATTCTCTTAGAAGATGACTGAAATTTGAAAATGATTAGTTTTTCTATCTCATCATCTTCCTAAGGGTCTTAACAGCATATCCTGAAGATATTAGTTTAAATGATTTATTACTTTTCTAATAAGAGCAATTATCTAGAGGCTATGCAATAGAAGTCGGGCCTCAAAACCTCGATTTTCGCGTTTTGGCTGCATGCGCGCGCCATGCGTTGGTTTTGTCGTCTGTCGACTAATGTTTAAAGTTCACCATTTTAACTACCCTTCCCCTCCCTCGGTTTTTCTCCCCCCCCCCCCCCCCCCCACCCCCACCCTCCCCCACGTCAGGGTCTCAATTTCTGAGAATAAAGAAGAAATAACTCGATCTCGGGCGCGATTTTCAGTTGCTTTAATCGTAGGCCTAATCAATCATTCGCCGCGTGGCGACTATACATTTGGTTTGGCGCGTCGACAGTTATTCCGTGGCGGGCAAAGGATCATTTATTGCCTATATACACTGTAAAAATGGTGTCTTGCAAATAAACACGTCTTGATTTTTACATGTCTTAATTTGGTGTCTTATCACAAGTCATGTCTTATTACATAGTGTCTTATTGCAAGACGTGTCTCATTTTAAAATACATTATTCCAAGACACGACTCATTGTATTTAGACATGTTTTGACAGAAGACACATCGCATGCGACTTGTTAGAGACACGTCTTGGTTCAAGTCATTAGGTGCTGGGTATAGTGTCTTGATTAAGACGCCAATAAGACATATATAAAATAAGACGTCTTTAAAAGACGTGTCTAAAAACCGATGTGTCTTACATGGAGACACAACGTCTCATTACATAGTGTCTTATTGCAGGACGTGTCTCATTTTATAATACATTATTCCAAGTCATGACTCATTGTATTTAGACATGTCTTTTCAAAAGACACATTACACGTGACTTGTTAGAGACACGTCTTGGTTTAAATCATTAGGTGCTGGTTAATGTCTTGATAAGACTCCAATAAGACATGTCAAATATAGGGCCTATTGCATTTTTAAAAGACGTGTCTAAAAGCCCAAATAGGGCCTATATATGTCTTACATGGAGACACACCGTCTCATTTAGTGTCTTAATATGGGCTATTGCAATTAGGCCCTATAAGACATGTAGGCTATAGGCCTAGGGCCTACGTCTCATTTTTTTAAATAATTGGGCCCATAGGCCTATTTCAAGTCATATCTTGTCAAGGCACCGCACATCACATGTGACTTGTTAGCCTCACACGCCTAAAAAAGAGCTAGGCCTAGTCCCGGGCCTAGTTACAAGACATGTCAAATATAAGACGTGTTTAAATCCCGGGTTTAATTAAAAGTTTTGGCAGACAGCAAATCACGTGTTTAAATTACCGCGACCTTAATATTCCGATCGTCTAAAAGCTCCGATATTGATGACCACGACTTTGAGTACTGTGCGCAGCGAATTCTTGGAGCCAGCAAAACTCCGGTGATTCTCCAACATTGGATCATCGAATAACATCAGGACAGACCTTACGCCGGTGAATTTGGTAAGTTAAATCCGTTCGAATCCTCACACATTTTCTGACAAGTAACACTCATTTCTTAACTACTAAAAAATTAGGCTTGTAGGTATAATTTGCCAAAGATTTGGTCAAGATTGTCTTACAACCTTGACAGTAAAGGGTATACATTCGCTTGCATGCTTGATATGGATAACGTCATGACGTGGATAAGCTTAAATACCTTGTGTGTAGTTTATACAGGCCACGATGTCATGACATAAGTCAAACGGGAAGTCAAAGTGTGTAATATTTTCTATGTCATTTGAATGTGATTGGAAGGAGCTTCACGGAACGTATGGCTTCGAAAAATGGGGAAATTGTGGGGTTTTACATGTTTTATGCCCGGGTTTTATGTTCAACTTGAATTTTTAATTTTTAACAAGCAACAGTACTAGCTAGGTGGCCACTTCGATTTGACCCCAAATTATCTACTACGAGGGCGTCCTATCATAAACACTAACAATTCAAATTTATTTGGATTGCGTACATCAAAATAAGTAACAAGTATTTATGCCCAAATTCAAACAAAACGAGACCGTTGATCGTTGATCCACTAACCTGCATTGGAGTATATATCTGTTCCCCTTTATATTCTCACATCGAATCAATGTATTACGTGACGAACGTCCTGAAATATGTGATTTCATGATGCAACATCCGCTGAAAAACGTGCATGATTTGGAAGAAATCGTAGCCAATTTCAAATGAAAATGTCTGTAAATCCCTCATTTCCAAACGTCGTAAAAAATCCATCAACACAGTAGCTCATTATATCAAGTTATTTGAAATCTTGTATATTTGAAATATTCAGAGTGGTTAAGACAAAAGTTGCCGCATTGTTTAAAGCGGGGTTTAAAGCTGGAAAATGGTGATCAAAGTTATTGTTATTTTAATTACATATACGTTTATGTGTTTATTTTATTGAGCTACGATAGATATTATTCTCGGTAGCTCAGCGTTACAGCGCTCGCTTTGATAGCAGGAGGACCCGGGTTCGACTCTGAGGAGAACCAACTTTTTTCATAGGCTACTTTAATCTATTTGCTTTATAAAGTTGTTCTGTCTTGTTTTGTTTTTTGTGTGGATCGGTTGGTTTTAATATATAACTGTGGTTAAGCTCAAATTATGCGGCAAAATGTGTCTAATTTACGGACAAGACAAAAAACCCTTTATAAAGCAAATATTTTAGGTATAAAAAAGTCGGTGCTGATCAGAGTCGAACCCAGGTCCTCCTGATATCAAAGCGGGGGCTTTGACGCTGAGCTACCAAGATCAATGTCTATCGTGGCTCAATAAAATATACACATAAAAACGCATGTAATTAAAATACCAATCCCGTTCGACCACTATCACTTAGTTATAGTATAATAAAAGGAAATTCACAGTTACGTAGTTACCAAGTTAAAAAACATTTCCCTCAAAAAGAGTTTCCACCCTAATATACTTAGCCTGCCGTCCGAAAACACTGAGATATAATTAAAATTGAATGCGATCGCGCATGATAAACAAATGGACGAAATGCCATTGGTTCCAAATTTTGCGCTCTCTTAAAATGTCTTTTATGTACTTAAATGGTCACGTCGTAAAATCGATTTAAGAATAATAGTTGTTAAAACCCTCATTTATCTAAATAAATGAAAATTGTGTAATTTCGCTGGTTAAGACAGCTGTTTGGCATATCAATGTAGACACTACTTTGACACATTTCATTTTCGATAGCGACGAATTTGTAAAATGCCGAAGGGAAATGCTCTGCTTGTAGATGTCACAGACCGGTTTCAATAAGTTTGCAAGACAGGTCCTATTATAAGGAGTATTTCAAGACATTGATCTCAATAAAAGACTTTGATTTCACCTCAAGATCACTCTTGAAACCGACGGTCCGAATTCCGCGGGAGTTTAACTCGGTGTTAGTACCCAAAGTGCGCGGTTCAAAATTGCGCGGTTCGTTTTGGTGATAAATTGACATACGCTATTGTTCACCGCTAAGTGGCCACCTAGCTGGTACGTGCATGCCTGAGTAGCACACACTCACAGCATAAATATGCATGGGTGTATCATATGTGCATGCATGCATTGTTCATGTTGTACATGCAGAGCTGACACAAATGTGCAACCACAGGCATGACAGGCAAATTGACTGAAGGCAGTCACTCATGGCAGTAGAATTCCTAGCCTAAAGTAAAAGTTCAGTAGTAAGCAAAGAAAGGCTGATTTTCTCTACCGTGTAGGCTGTAGAGTTCATGATGAGTTCTGTAATGAGGTCTGGCAACTAACTTACGGTACGCGCGGCAGTTGTGCGTGTGTGTGTATATCGAGACACGTCTCGGGGTCGGCCATTTTACGGGTCGGGACAATTTACGCACCCATTTTTCTGCATCCACTTATCATGCTTATGACTTATTATTAATTTTATTTTCCTATAAATAATTATTTTGGAATTAGAAAGACATATTTAAGCTCTGTGGTATATGTTTCTTTTTTATCATGTTGTAAAATGTTGCGATTCCATCCTCTCTCGATTTCAGTAGCAGGAAATTGCCCGCGCTTCAACTGGACCAATTTATGGTCCACATTGATCCAGTTCAGTCAGCGCTGTTTTCCACCAGTGTTGGGCAATATCGATAAAAAGTAGTACCGCGAAATCAGAAATTTATACATCAATCATGTAGGCCCTAATCATGTATTGCATTTTACAAATGCTGCTTGGATTTGCGTTGTATAGACCTACTCACTGCCAATGATGTGCAATAAAACGCTCCCATGTTCATGATGTTGTAAATTGCAGTGCATGTGAAAAATAACGAAACGTACCACAGTGACGGCCATGATTTTTGGCATTTGCATGCATTAATAATTATTACTTTAATTTACTCACATTTGATTTGACCATAGATTTATTATTAAAAGATCTCGGACTAAAATTATCCAATGGCAATGCGAAACGCTATGGTAAATCCGCCATCTTGAATGTCACGTATGGAGCAGCAAATAGAGGACCTTCGACAACTCACGGCAAACGGCCGACTTCGAACGATGTTTTAAATGCGAGCAGCGCGTTTAGCATGTCTGCACGGCTGTTTGTTGCGTGCGTTGCGCGGGGCGCAGTTAGTGCACGTGCGCTGTGAATTAACGCGCGATTATCTCAGATCGCGTTCTGTCTCATGGTCGCCGAATGAATAACGAGCCTTCCGGAGGTCCTCTATTTGCCTCTCCATGAGTGACACAAGATGGCGGCGAAGTCCGAGATCTTTAAATAGAAAATCTTTGGATTTGACGCACTCATTTCGCCACGCACGATCGCCTCACGCATGCGTACTCAATCTCGTGATGAGCGGTGCGCTGTCATGTGCAAGCGAACTTCGTTTAAACGCACAAAAAACTATTAAACCCTACTTCAAAATTTAGGCGACAAATTTCCGTCGATGTGGTTCACTTTTAGGGACAGATTTCCGTCAATTAGGTTCGGTTTAAAGCGACAGGTAGAAAATTGCACAATTTGGCTAATTCCAGCGTGACGGACAGGACACATTTAGGTACATCTTTTTTGTAAACACCGATGCAGAAAATAGCTAGAAAATTTAGTAGAAACCAAAGTTGCTGTGACAGATGGGACAGGCTCGACCACCAATTTTTTCCGATTCCGATTTGCGGAACAAATTTCTGGTTAGCCTGTAGATGTGCGTCCAGTCCGTAACACTTCTCCGCAAATCCGATGTCATCAGTTTCACTTCAATTTAATGTAGCCAAAAATCTATACATCTGACACAAACAAGAGTGTACATTTTCTGAAAGCTTACATTCCAAAGATTCTATATGTATCAAAATCAGGGTGATATACAGTGTGTGTAAGAAAATATACAGGGTGGTAACATGGAAAAATCTTAGATTTCCTTGTCATTAATGTCAATCTTCGGTCCAACATGCAGAACTAATTTCTGGTTAGTCTGTAGATGTACGTCCAGTTCGTAACATTTCCCCGCAAATCCGATGTCATCAGTTTCACTTCAGTGTAATTTAGCTAAAAATCTATACATCTGACACAAACAAGAGTATACATTTTCTGAAAGCATTTAAAAGATTCTACATTTATCAAAATCAGGGTGATATACAGGGTGTGTAAGAAAATATACAGGGCATTATAACTCCTAATAAAATACAATTTTCATTTTTGCCCATCTTGAACAGCCAAAAAAAAATCACTGAAAACTAAACTCAGAGAGTGTTCATAAATACTCTGGTGGGAGGGGGGGGGGGGGGGGGGGTGACGAATTTGTAGGGGAGGTTGACATTTTTAGTTCCTTGAATTTCTTGTTCAATATTCACCACCGCACACACCTACTGATAAACGGCATGGTGTGGTATTACCATGGTATGCATTGTACAGTGTGCTAAATTTACTCATGATACCTGTACTTTGGTGTGGACAGACTAGGATCATGGGCAAGTTTCACCTTTCAAATGTCATTGAAGTTTTGGAGTGTTCGCTGTCATAGTGCAATGTTAGCAACAATCTAATTAACTGGCTCAAGCCTGCACTCATCTGTTATGAAATGGGTTACAAACTGTAATTATTAATTTGTAGTGATCTATATATAGAAAAGCTCAATATCTCCACCTTTTTCTTTAACAAGCATGGCTACACAGGAATTGACTCCTCCATGTAGGTTAGATGGTATAATGAGAATTTTTAGGCATTACTAATTGCTAACATAGCTATTACATTTTTTGCCATTCCAGTTCAAATATGAACTTCTGAAAATAATTGGAACAACATGGGAACAACTTATCGCCAATGTCAACAGGATGGTGGGAAAATTGGATGATCTCTTCGAGGAGAGTGCCAGTGATGCAGATGAGGAACAGGTAAATTAATAGGGAGTCAGGGACATAAGATTTGTGAAATATCTTGGTGCTCCTCATACACAAAACTGTAGGAGAAATCTAAAGATTCTGGTAAATTCTTATTGCAAGAATCAATTATTAATGGATTAACACACACCTATGATACTGAAATTACACTAATTTCATATGAAACTCAGTTGAAACTGATTTATCAGATTCTTTTAAAACAAGATATTCATTGTAAATGAAATCTTGTTCCTATTCATTCATATGGAATTATTGTGAAGATTGATTAATCATAAATTAGCATTTTACTTCTCAAATCACTATGTTTTTGTTAGTCATTTTGGTGTCCCATAGTGATGCAAAGCTATTTAAATGCTACATAAAAACAGGGACTTGCGACTATTTCCGTCAATATTGTATACTGTTTTATATAATGTGTGTATATTATTTAGGTATCCAAAAATTGTTGAATTGTGAAGTCTGACATAATATGGACACCATACCTCATGTGGTGAACACTGGGACATTAAAAACTTTGATACTCTGTTAAAGCCACATTATAAAATCCCACCAAAATTTAGATTTGCTTAATTTTATTCTCAAAGTGACAAAAAACCAAGTAAAAATTGCCCCAGAACACCTTACGTGGCAAAGGGATACGCTAAAACAAGAAATTTGCAGATTTGCACACACGCTGATTTACGTTGATTTCAATGGGGAATTAGCTGGTCGCCACCCACAAGTTAACAAAAAATGTTGATTTTATTAAATCTACAAAATCCTTGGCTTAACGCTTGTTAGGGTGTGTTAATTTTGCTAATTATTACAGTCACGATAAAACCATTTTTAGCGATTTCAATTTTTTTCATGGTTGGGTGCATCCGGATGTTATAATGTGGCTTTAAGTGTAATCGCAAGTTCAAAATGAATCTGCAGCGTAATTTCATTCAACACTGTGATACTCTTTGTTACATTACAGGTGGAAGATAGCGATGCAAAGCTTCTAGAGTTACTGGAGAAGCTGGACAAGGCCACCAAATGGCGTGCCGTAAACAAGGACAAGAAGCTTGTGGAGTTAGTAAGTAATCATTTGATCAGTAAATCATTTCGGGATCAGATTTGGTACTGTTTTCTCTCAGACCCGGTTCCGGAACTTCCGATATGAGCTAGCATACCGATAAATTTGTTGTTCAGATAACAGCACTGCGGTTCTGTTTTGTTTATTTGTCTCCCCATAACAGGGGTAGTGTATGACAGCATACACACAGCAAGAGTACTGTGCTCGGGAATGCAGTTCCCTTGTTACTCAGTTACTGCAGTGGTACGGTACCTACACATAACTTATAGCCGGGCTTATAGCACTCCTTCAAAGTAGCTCCAGTGCTGTTTTGTACTTATTGCACAGTTACTCGGAAGTACAGGGTGTCCCAAAAGTCACGCCCCTTGTTCATGCTTCATATATTTACCTGGGAGAACTGCATAGTGAAAAAAATAAAATGATTAAATAGAGCGATCCTTTAGAATTATTTTGATATTAAACTTGGCCCCATTGATGACCCCAAACCGTAATTATACAAGTTTATAAATATGGCCGTAAAATACACAAACGCATATATGGGTCTTTCAATATGACGTATGTAAGGTGTGCTCGTTAGGAACAGAAAAACATGCGATGCATTTTATGCTGAACAGAGTGGTATGTGCTACCCCAGTCTGCTATGAACAGTCCTAATTTCTGTTCGTTTACTGCAAATTGGTATTTTATTATCATTTGCCATTTCGGAGCATTGATATAGTCTCATTAAACATTTCGAAAATGTCAACAAGATAAGTTTCACTTGAAAGCAACATATTCAATTCGCTTGGTGCTACGCGGAAACAAATTTAGTTCACTAACCCAAAGTTCAGAAAAGAATTTTATGAATACTTGTACATAACACGAGAAAATTAAAAAAAACCATTGAGATTTATAAACATAGACACAAGATTTTGATACCTGGATCTGTGCCTTTTTAACCCCAAAGTCATTATAAAAGAACGAGACGAACAGCAAGGGAAAAATCCGAGAAGCGCTAGACGATCGGTATGTTTACACTCTAAACGGAAAACAAGGTGCAAAGAATAAAGCGCACCATAATCTGAAAAAACCTGAAACGCCAACTATCAATGACCACAGAAACTGTTTAAGGTCTTTAAAGCACAGAAAGTAATGAATGTTGATTGCACTCCAGCTGTGTTCAAAATCTATCGCACATGTTCTGTTGCTTATGAGCACACCTTACATGCGTCGTATTGAGAGACCTCATTTATACGTTTGTGTGTTTTGCTGTACCACTTGCAAACTCTTGTAACTAGGGTTTGGGGGCACTGGTGGGGTCATGTTTGGTACCAATATAATTATAAAAGATCAGTCTATCTAATCATTGTAATTTCTTTACTATACCATATACATAAGTAGATATACGAAACATTAAAAAGGGGGCGTGACTTTTGGGACACCCTGTACCTCCACCACAGGTACTTCGAGGTATCACTGGGTCTGGAGCTACTTTGAAGGAGCAGTGCTGTAATGTATGTGTAGGTACCAGTGCAGTTAATGAGTAATATAGAACCAGTGCACTGAGTATTGCATTCCAGGCCATAATAATCTTGCTTTAAATCACATCTGTGTTTTGGTTCCCATAACTTTCTCAATTAAATAAAAGGTATTCTTTTTACAGGTGACTGTTGTACCCAAAGGAAAAGCCCTCGATGCCCCACGGTTGGTGATCATCGACCAAGAAGGGAACTACAGCAATGGCTTTGTTTTATATGATCAGGTGGCCATAGACTGCAAGTGTGACACTTTTGCAGAATGTATCCTGATGCTGATAGGGAGTTACTACGTCTTTTACCTTGGCTATCCAGTTGCATACACCGGCATACTTGGATTTTTGCAGACCCATGCCATGAAGGATAAAGAAAGTGAATTCAAAAAAACAAATAAATTTGTTGAATTTTCTAAAAAGTATTCAGACATTTAAAGTAGAAATACAGTTTGCAGTACTCCATTGCACTGTTGCTGTACTGATACTATGCAGAAATAGTCATAGATGCCACTTATCAGGTTTTAACTTGAATTCAGGTTTTTTGCCCTTCTTTTCATGTACAAAAGGATAGGAAAAATTAAAATGCAGGCTTTTTTGCAGCATGTCAGGTTTTTGGACAAAACCTGAGTGGCATCTCTGATTAGCTACATGTAGCTGTGCAGCTACTTGGTTAGCTGATGCTCAGCCAGGATGAAACAGAATGTCACTCAAAAGGAACAGCACAGCTACCTCTGCATAGCGTAAGTGCAGTAACAGTGCAATACTGCATCATGGACCATAAGAATGTGAGTGTACATTGTAGTTATTAAATCAATTGTGTCCTGTTCTGAAATTTGCCTGTGTACTTAAAAGATTTGTAGTAAGTTTTATAAGGTAAACCCAAGTCACACTACAAGCAACCCTATGGATACTGCTATGCCCAACAAGTTCACAACACGCCTTGTGGTCAAGTGAAATGTCAAATTCACAATCTTTACACACTTTCAATTATTATTTCAGTTACTATTTGTAATTGTAATTGAAATACCAGTAGACAAATTTGACTTTGTAGTGTTCGAAGGTTGAGAGGTTAGAACTTTCACTTGGTCACAAACCGTGTTCTTCTATGCGAATGTTATACACTCGTGATGAAACATAACATGGTGCCTGTCCTTGCTCTTACACACTTTTCAATTTGTTATATTGTAATTGAAAAAAAAAAAAATTGACTTTGTAGTGTTCAAAGACTAGAAAAGAATTTAGAACTTTCCTAGGAAGCAAACAGTCTCACAGTGTTAGCCGGATTACGCTCCTCCCTTGCTCCATCCGTCTGAACGACTACTCAAAATAACGTTCACTGATTGAATACTTCCATATTTGGAAAGTTTCGCACCATAACGAATCATACGGCAACCATGATTGGTTGATATTTTTATGAAAAATCACCTCAGCATACAAGCTGCAAGTTACGTATCTGAGCTGTTTATAATAATGCGTCACATGAAATTTACTGGCGAATCAGCACTAGCACCCAGAATATGGGTGAACGATGAATGCCAATCAGAAACGGCCTGCCAGAGTAGTCGTTCAGGCGGATGGAGCGAGGGGGGAGTGGAATACGGCTGACCAGTGAGGCTAAACACAAACATTGCTCTTACAAAATTCTTGATTTGATATTATTGTAATTGGACTTTGTAGTGTTCGAAAGTTGAACTTTTACTTGGACACAAACCATGTTCTTTGGAAATGATACACTTGTGATTGCGTTATGAAACATGGTGCCTGTCCTTGCTCATACAGAATTTTTAATTGATATTATTGTTATTGCAATTTTGTAATTGATATAGACAAATTGGGACTTTGTAGTGTCCAAAGGTTGAGAATTTTTCATTTTTATTTGGATGCAAACCATGTTCTTTGGGAATGTTAATATGATGTAGAGGTGATAATTGCATACATGTTATGGCGACAGTTTGGTAAAATAGAGGATTTGATCGCTCTAGAGCTTGCCTGTATGAAATAATTAAAAATTTTGGTTTTCATTTTCTTCATAAAAATGCGGTTATTTTCGTATGCGATTCATGCAGATTACCGCTTTCTACCGCTTTTCTACAAAAAAAGGTGTATTTTTTAGGAATTCACAAAAATACACATTTTTTTGAATAAAATCTGTAAAAGAGCCTCAATCTGCATGAATTGCATAACAACCGCATTTTGATGAAGAAAATGAAAACCAAAACTTTCAGTTATTTCATGTTAGCAAACTCTAGAGCCAGGGAATTCTTTATTTTACCAAATTGTTGCCATAACATGTATGCAATTCTGTATTGTTTTGACCACCTATATGATGAAACATAAGATGGTAGCTGTCCTTTTTCTTAATTGATATAATGATATTATTATAATTGCAATTAGACAAAATTTGACTTTGTAGTGTGCAAAAGTAGCTTTTAGCCAGAGCACCGGCTATAGTAATCAGTAAAGTCCAAGTGTCGGCTTCGCCTTGGCTTTGACTGCTCACTTCACGGTGAAGCTTTGCTGCTAGGTGCTAAGTCACTGGCAGGGGTCACTGGAAGTGGAATTTCGTGGTCACAGGGTCTTACTTAGAGTAACTTGGATACTGACTGGACTTTATTTGAGTAACTGAGATCAAGAATGTAACAGTCTTGGGATCTTATAAAGATCTAGCACAAAGGTTTCAGATTTTTTACTGGGACACAAACCAAGTTCTTTGGGAATGTTACACAGGTGATGAAAAAAAACATGGTGCCTGTCCTTGCTCTTGCAGAATTTCTAATTGATAATATTGTATCTGCAATTCTAAATTGTTCTAAAATAGACAAAGACTTTGTAGTGTACTAAGGTTGAGAATTTAGAATTTTTACTTGGACAAACCATGTTCTTTTGGAATGTTACATGCGTGATGAAACATAACATTGTTCCCCTTCGAGGATTTCTTAGGACTTTTGCTATAGTGTTCATTGAACCACATAGACTTGTATCAATAAAAAATAAATTCTGTTGCAATTTGTTCCAAGTGAAAATCTACTTTTCTTAGACAATTTGTAGTGTACAAAGGTTGTGAATTTAGAATTTATACTTGGACAAACCATGTTCTTTGGAAATGTTAACATGCATGATGAAACAACATGGTGCCTGTCCTTGCTCTTATAGAATTTTTCATTGATATTATATTGTTGTACAATGTAATTACAATTGTTCATTCTTACTAATCTTAGAAAATACCTAATGGGATCATCCTCTGTGTGTGTTAGGGGGAGGGAGGGGTGCATCAATATTTTACTAGTTACTACACACTTTTATTTTGTGCAATTTTTTTGCCATGCAAATAGTGATTGCAACAAAACTCGGGTCAGAGAACCACTGGCCCAAGACGGTAAGATCTAGATACATGCGAGTGTATTTTAGTTGAGTTTCGAGGTTATCTACGGGTGAATGTGTCATTTTATGGCCAGGTTTAGACTCTGATAATGATGAAACGTGGTGTCTGATAAAGGAGTGGGTGTTCAAAAAATTGTGTATGTAGCTAAAATCACCTTCTGCACTGCTTAGCCACAATATGCTTTGCTGTGATGCATTTTGGAAATGCCAGTCCTCCTGTACTGCATTGTAGATATTGATGTATACTGCATTGTAGATATTGATACCTTGGTACAATGCAGTATGGGAGACTGGCATTTCATATTATTGCAGATTCTGCAATGCAGAATGGGCGAACTACCTTTCAAGCTCATGGAGCCAGGCCTTGTCTTTTGAGGAGTGTGATTTGGTAGCTACGCCTAGAAGCTCACCTTAAATTATTCAGGAATGTGATTTATAGCTCACCTTAAATTCTTAAAATAATGACTGATTGCCATACAAAACAGTAAAATGCACTCCTGAAAGCTCACCTAAAATTCTTGAGGAGTGTGATTAGTAGCTCGACTGGGATTTTTAAAAGACAAGGCCTGTGGAGCCATAATTGAAATAGACAAATTTAACTCTGTAGTGTAGAAAGGTTCAGAATTTAGAATTTTTACCTGGTCACAAGTAACCGATCAGCAAGGTATTCCACTATAAAAATTATAATTTGTGATCATTATGGGCATGCAATTTATGTGATGGGTAGTATATTGCAATCACATGATTGCATCCCAATTTTTTAACTATGGAGCTCCATTTTTTCCTGATTAACCAAGGATTTATCCTTATAAATTGTTTCACTCCTAGTAAAATTCAGTTTATAAAGAGGAAGGACAAAAACGTTTACAAATATCTAGAACATACCAAAATTTTGGTCTATCCCCAAAATAAATTCTTATTCGGTGGGTGTGGTCTACAGGGTGTCTCACAAAAAAGTGTACTGTCAAAGCACCCTAATTTTGGAGATTTTATTGAAAGTTAATGAAAATTAGGAGATATGCGCTATATCTCCTAAATATTTGGCAATTGTATTCTAAAATTTGCATATTTTAGGGACTTTGCATGCATTTGATGAAAACATGAAAAATAGGTTTGTTCCTCTAATTTCTTTGAGTAGTGCATTTAACAATAATTTTCATTAACTTTCAATAAAATTTCCAAAATGAGGGCGCCTTGACGGAACGGTTTTTTGTGGAACACCCTGTATATGATTTGATTGGTTTTCAACTATCCATTATAGGAGTCCACAAGATGGGTCCACAATATTGTATACGTTGAGCGTTTGACGCTTGCACTCCACGTGTATACAGTGTGTGTAAATAAGTGCACATTACGGTGCAATCCACTAAAGGGTAAACAAGGTTTGTTTATTTTAGGGGAGTTACCATTTACTGTTTCTTTTTTAATGTCTGAAAATGGAATTTAAATGTGGTCAAAATTCATTGTAAGGCTAAACAAAAAAACATGTTTGTTTCATGTAGCGTGCGCATTTATTTTTTTGGCTGATTGTGGACATTTAAAAATGTGTTCATTAGGAAAAAATAAGTTTAAAAAATTGAAAATGTTAAGCAAAAAAAAACTGGCACAGAAATTTACATGTTTGGTTCCTGTACCAGGCTGCAAAAGTTAAATGCGAAATGCATTTTTTTTTAAGACCATGTCTTGAACAAAGAAATGCATTGTGTGCTGATTTTGAGTGTTTAAAGTCAGTTTCATGTGTTTGTGGATCACTCAGTGTAATTTACTAGTATTGTGCAGTTTTAACAACTTTGGAATTAACATTGGTCTATTTGACTGAAAAAAAAAATACTCGGGACTTGAATGCAAGTAACACATTTCTGCGCCTAATTTTTAAATTTTTACTTAATATTTTGCATTTAAAAAAAAAAATCTAAGGCTAAAAATTAATAAAATATGTGCACAATCAGCCAAAAAAATTAAATGTGCGGGAAACATTTTGTTTTGCTTTCAGCCTAACATTGACCAACTGGATATAAAATGATGCACAAATGCTAGGTAACAACTTGTAAGCAATAATTTTCATGTTTCAGTAAGTTTACTGATTTGGCATTTTGTGGTATGTTGAGGTTGAAAAATTAAAAAAAAAGTTTTATTGCAATTGAAATCATATCATCTAATACTTCTCATCTTTATTTTGTCTTTTTTTGTGCAGATTTACCCCCAAAGTATACTACTTGATTTGGAACCAAACAGTTTTCTAAAAGATGGCTTACTATGTTGAAGCAGTTTCGAGACATGTCTTAAAGTGGCATATCAGCTCAGGGACCCGTGTCATTTTGGAAGACGGGTCGTATGCAAAACATGTCTTACCATGCACAACTCATCATGAAGATGCACTTGTGTGATTTAAGACATGTCTCAAAACTGGCTTCACAAAATGCATCTTACAGAAAGACGTGACTTGACCAACACGCGTCTTTAAAAATACACGTCTCCCAGTTGATGACATCAGACATGTCTTGATTATAAACATGTCATAATACAATACATGTCTTAAAAAATACACGTCTCCCACTTGATGACATCAGACATGTCTTGAGTATAAACATGTCTTAATACAATACATGTCTTTAAAAATACTTGTCGCCCACTTGAGTATAAACATGTCTTAATACAAAACATGTCTTTAAAAATACACGTCTCCCAGTTGATGACATCAGACGTGTCTTACAATGTGTCTTCTGCCAAGACACCATTTTTACAGTGTATGATACCATGAAAGGAAGATGACGGTTACCATCAAAAATTCTCTTATAAGGGTATACACCACCATAGTCGCTTCCATTGAAACGCGTGTTAGAAACCCGATGTTCAATCGCTTCTCCTGGGGTCTCCCTCCCTTACCTAGGATATTCATTTTGGTTGTAAAATCTTCGTATTTTTGGTTTTCTTTAATATTATTAACATTTCATATATGATCGACAGTCCCAGTTTTTCAGTAATTTTGATTTCGCAAAGCACCCGCCTTTATAGTGCGTAAAAAACAGGAAAATCGGAGTTTCGGGCCGCTTCACACGTGTGATCAAGACTTCGCCCAAGAATAATTCATGACTATTTAGATTTCAGATTACAATCGTGAAGGTTTCAACTTTTAATAAAACAAAATCTAAGACCTATGGCGAAAATCTGGTCAAAATATTCACATTTGAAGCAGCAATCAACGTTTTTTTAGGGACTTCAGTACCCCTGCACCCTGGCCCGCGGAAGGTTATGGTGGTGTGTACCCTTAGAAGATGACTGAAATTTGAAATGATTAGTTTTTCTATCTCATCATCTTCCTAAGGGTCTTAACAGCATATCCTGAAGATATTAGTTTAAATGATTTATTACTTTTCTAATAAGAGCAATTATCTAGAGGCTATGCAATAGAAGTCGGGCCTCAAAACCTCGATTTTCGCGTTTTGGCTGCATGCGCGCGCCATGCGTTGGTTTTGTCGTCTGTCGACTAATGTTTAAAGTTCACCATTTTAACTACCCTTCCCCTCCCTCGGTTTTTCTCCCCCCCCCCCCCCACCCCCACCCTCCCCCACGTCAGGGTCTCAATTTCTGAGAATAAAGAAGAAATAACTCGATCTCGGGCGCGATTTTCAGTTGCTTTAATCGTAGGCCTAATCAATCATTCGCCGCGTGGCGACTATACATTTGGTTTGGCGCGTCGACAGTTATTCCGTGGCGGGCAAAGGATCATTTATTGCCTATATATGATACCATGAAAGGAAGATGACGGTTACCATCAAAAATTCTCTTATAAGGGTATACACCACCATAGTCGCTTCCATTGAAACGCGTGTTAGAAACCCGATGTTCAATCGCTTCTCCTGGGGTCTCCCTCCTTACCTAGGATATTCATTTTGGTTGTAAAATCTTCGTATTTTTGTTTTCTTTAATATTATTAACATTTCATATATGATCGACAGTCCCAGTTTTTCAGTAATTTTGATTTCGCAAAGCACCCGCCTTTATAGTGCGTAAAAAACAGGAAAATAGGAGTTTCGGGCCGCTTCACACGTGTGATCAAGACTTCGCCCAAGAATAATTCATGACTATTTACATTTCAGATTACAATCGTGAAGGTTTCAACTTTTAATAAAACAAAATCTAAGACCTATGGCGAAAATCTGGTCAAAATATTCACATTTGAAGCAGCAATCAACGTTTTTTTAGGGACTTCAGTACCCCTGCACCCTGGCCCGCGAAGGTTATGGTGGTGTGTACCCTTAGAAGATGACTGAAATTTGAAAATGATTAGTTTTTCTATCTCATCATCTTCCTAAGGGTCTTAACAGCATATCCTGAAGATATTAGTTTAAATGATTTATTACTTTTCTAATAAGAGCAATTATCTAGAGGCTATGCAATAGAAGTCGGGCCTCAAAACCTCGATTTTCGCGTTTTGGCTGCATGCGCGCGCCATGCGTTGGTTTGTCGTCTGTCGACTAATGTTTAAAGTTCACAATTTTAACTACCCTTCCCCTCCCTCGGTTTTTCTCCCTCCCTCCCCCACGTCAGGGTCTCAATTTCTGAGAATAAAGAAGAAATAACTCGATCTCGGGCGCGATTTTCAGTTGCTTTAATCGTAGGCCTAATCAATCATTCGCCGCGTGGCGACTATACATTTGGTTTGGCGCGTCGACAGTTATTCCGTGGCGGGCAAAGGATCATTTATTGCCTATATATGATACCATGAAAGGAAGATGACGGTTACCATCAAAAATTCTCTTAGAAGATGACTGAAATTTGAAATGATTAGTTTTTCTATCTCATCATCTTCCTAAGGGTCTTAACAGCATATCCTGAAGATATTAGTTCAAATGATTTATTACTTTTCTAATAAGAGCAATTATCTAGAGGCTATGCAATAGAAGTCGGGGCCTCAAAACCTCGATTTTCGCGTTTTGGCTGCATGCGCGCGCCATGGGTTGGTTTTGTCGTCTGTCGACTAATGTTTAAAGTTCACCATTTTAACTACCCTTCCCCTCCCTCGGTTTTTCTCCCCCCCCCCCCCCCCCCCCACCCCCACCCTCCCCCACGTCAGGGTCTCAATTTCTGAGAATAAAGAAGAAATAACTCGATCTCGGGCGCGATTTTCAGTTGCTTTAATCGTAGGCCTAATCAATCATTCGCCGCGTGGCGACTATACATTTGGTTTGGCGCGTCAACAGTTATTCCGTGGCGGGCAAAGGATCATTTATTGCCTATATATGATACCATGAAAGGAAGATGACGGTTACCATCAAAATTCTCTTAGAAGATGACTGAAATTTGAAAATGATTAGTTTTTCTATCTCATCATCTTCCTAAGGGTCTTAACAGCATATCCTGAAGATATTAGTTCAAATGATTTATTACTTTTCTAATAAGAGCAATTATCTAGAGGCTATGCAATAGAAGTCGGGGCCTCAAAACCTCGATTTTCGCGTTTTGGCTGCATGCGCGCGCCATGCGTTGGTTTTGTCGTCTGTCGACTAATGTTTAAAGTTCACCATTTTAACTACCCTTCCCCTCCCTCGGTTTTTCTCCCCCCCCCCCCCCCCCCCCACCCCCACCCTCCCCCACGTCAGGGTCTCAATTTCTGAGAATAAAGAAGAAATAACTCGATCTCGGGCGCGATTTTCAGTTGCTTTAATCGTAGGCCTAATCAATCATTCGCCGCGTGGCGACTATACATTTGGTTTGGCGCGTCGACAGTTATTCCGTGGCGGCAAAGGATCATTTATTGCCTATATATGATACCATGAAAGGAAGATGACGGTTACCATCAAAAATTCTCTTATAAGGGTATACACCACCATAGTCGCTTCCATTGAAACGCGTGTTAGAAACCCGATGTTCAATCGCTTCTCCTGGGGTCTCCCTCCTTACCTAGGATATTCATTTTGGTTGTAAAATCTTCGTATTTTTGTTTTCTTTAATATTATTAACATTTCATATATGATCGACAGTCCCAGTTTTTCAGTAATTTTGATTTCGCAAAGCACCCGCCTTTATAGTGCGTAAAAAACAGGAAAATAGGAGTTTCGGGCCGCTTCACACGTGTGATCAAGACTTCGCCCAAGAATAATTCATGACTATTTACATTTCAGATTACAATCGTGAAGGTTTCAACTTTTTAATAAAACAAAATCTAAGACCTATGGCGAAAATCTGGTCAAAATATTCACATTTGAAGCAGCAATCAACGTTTTTTTAGGGACTTCAGTACCCCTGCACCCTGGCCCGCGGAAGGTTATGGTGGTGTGTACCCTTAGAAGATGACTGAAATTTGAAAATGATTAGTTTTTCTATCTCATCATCTTCCTAAGGGTCTTAACAGCATATCCTGAAGATATTAGTTTAAATGATTTATTACTTTTCTAATAAGAGCAATTATCTAGAGGCTATGCAATAGAAGTCGGGCCTCAAAACCTCGATTTTCGCGTTTTGGCTGCATGCGCGCGCCATGCGTTGGTTTGTCGTCTGTCGACTAATGTTTAAAGTTCACAATTTTAACTACCCTTCCCCTCCCTCGGTTTTTCTCCCTCCCTCCCCCACGTCAGGGTCTCAATTTCTGAGAATAAAGAAGAAATAACTCGATCTCGGGCGCGATTTTCAGTTGCTTTAATCGTAGGCCTAATCAATCATTCGCCGCGTGGCGACTATACATTTGGTTTGGCGCGTCGACAGTTATTCCGTGGCGGGCAAAGGATCATTTATTGCCTATATATGATACCATGAAAGGAAGATGACGGTTACCATCAAAAATTCTCTTAGAAGATGACTGAAATTTGAAAATGATTAGTTTTTCTATCTCATCATCTTCTAAGGGTCTTAACAGCATTATCCTGAAGATATTAGTTCAAATGATTTATTACTTTTCTAATAAGAGCAATTATCTAGAGGCTATGCAATAGAAGTCGGGGCCTCAAAACCTCGATTTTCGCGTTTTGGCTGCATGCGCGCGCCATGGGTTGGTTTTGTCGTCTGTCGACTAATGTTTAAAGTTCACCATTTTAACTACCCTTCCCCTCCCTCGGTTTTTCTCCCCCCCCCCCCCCCCACCCCCACCCTCCCCCACGTCAGGGTCTCAATTTCTGAGAATAAAGAAGAAATAACTCGATCTCGGGCGCGATTTTCAGTTGCTTTAATCGTAGGCCTAATCAATCATTCGCCGCGTGGCGACTATACATTTGGTTTGGCGCGTCGACAGTTATTCCGTGGCGGGCAAAGGATCATTTATTGCCTATATATGATACCATGAAAGGAAGATGACGGTTACCATCAAAAATTCTCTTAGAAGATGACTGAAATTTGAAAATGATTAGTTTTTCTATCTCATCATCTTCCTAAGGGTCTTAACAGCATATCCTGAAGATATTAGTTCAAATGATTTATTACTTTTCTAATAAGAGCAATTATCTAGAGGCTATGCAATAGAAGTCGGGGCCTCAAAACCTCGATTTTCGCGTTTTGGCTGCATGCGCGCGCCATGCGTTGGTTTTGTCGTCTGTCGACTAATGTTTAAAGTTCACCATTTTAACTACCCTTCCCCTTCCTCGGTTTTTCTCCCCCCCCCCCCCACCCCCACCCTCCCCCACGTCAGGGTCTCAATTTCTGAGAATAAAGAAGAAATAACTCGATCTCGGGCGCGATTTTCAGTTGCTTTAATCGTAGGCCTAATCAATCATTCGCCGCGTGGCGACTATACATTTGGTTTGGCGCGTCGACAGTTATTCCGTGGCGGGCAAAGGATCATTTATTGCCTATATATGATACCATGAAAGGAAGATGACGGTTACCATCAAAAATTCTCTTATAAGGGTATACACCACCATAGTCGCTTCCATTGAAACGCGTGTTAGAAACCCGATGTTCAATCGCTTCTCCTGGGGTCTCCCTCCTTACCTAGGATATTCATTTTGGTTGTAAAATCTTCGTATTTTTGTTTTCTTTAATATTATTAACATTTCATATATGATCGACAGTCCCAGTTTTTCAGTAATTTTGATTTCGCAAAGCACCCGCCTTTATAGTGCGTAAAAAACAGGAAAATCGGAGTTTCGGGCCGCTTCACACGTGTGATCAAGACTTCGCCCAAGAATAATTCATGACTATTTACATTTCAGATTACAATCGTGAAGGTTTCAACTTTTTAATAAAACAAAATCTAAGACCTATGGCGAAAATCTGGTCAAAATATTCACATTTGAAGCAGCAATCAACGTTTTTTTAGGGACTTCAGTACCCCTGCACCCTGGCCCACGGAAGGTTATGGTGGTGTGTACCCTTAGAAGATGACTGAAATTTGAAAATGATTAGTTTTTCTATCTCATCATCTTCCTAAGGGTCTTAACAGCATATCCTGAAGATATTAGTTTAAATGATTTATTACTTTTCTAATAAGAGCAATAATCTAGAGGCTATGCAATAGAAGTCGGGCCTCAAAACCTCGATTTTCGCGTTTTGGCTGCATGCGCGCGCCATGCGTTGGTTTTGTCGTCTGTCGACTAATGTTTAAAGTTCACAATTTTAACTACCCTTCCCCTCCCTCGGTTTTTCTCCCTCCCTCCCCCACGTCAGGGTCTCAATTTCTGAGAATAAAGAAGAAATAACTCGATCTCGGGCGCGATTTTCAGTTGCTTTAATCGTAGGCCTAATCAATCATTCGCCGCGTGGCGACTATACATTTGGTTTGGCGCGTCGACAGTTATTCCGTGGCGGGCAAAGGATCATTTATTGCCTATATATGATACCATGAAAGGAAGATGACGGTTACCATCAAAAATTCTCTTAGAAGATGACTGAAATTTGAAAATGATTAGTTTTTCTATCTCATCATCTTCCTAAGGGTCTTAACAGCATATCCTGAAGATATTAGTTCAAATGATTTATTACTTTTCTAATAAGAGCAATTATCTAGAGGCTATGCAATAGAAGTCGGGCCTCAAAACCTCGATTTTCGCGTTTTGGCTGCATGCGCGCGCCATGGGTTGGTTTTGTCGTCTGTCGACTAATGTTTAAAGTTCACCATTTTAACTACCCTTCCCCTCCCTCGGTTTTTCTCCCCCCCCCCCCCCCCCACCCCCACCCTCCCCCACGTCAGGGTCTCAATTTCTGAGAATAAAGAAGAAATAACTCGATCTCGGGCGCGATTTTCAGTTGCTTTAATCGTAGGCCTAATCAATCATTCGCCGCGTGGCGACTATACATTTGGTTTGGCGCGTCAACAGTTATTCGTGGCGGGCAAAGGATCATTTATTGCCTATATATGATACCATGAAAGGAAGATGACGGTTACCATCAAAAATTCTCTTAGAAGATGACTGAAATTTGAAAATGATTAGTTTTTCTATCTCATCATCTTCCTAAGGGTCTTAACAGCATATCCTGAAGATATTAGTTCAAATGATTTATTACTTTTCTAATAAGAGCAATTATCTAGAGGCTATGCAATAGAAGTCGGGGCCTCAAAACCTCGATTTTCGCGTTTTGGCTGCATGCGCGCGCCATGCGTTGGTTTTGTCGTCTGTCGACTAATGTTTAAAGTTCACCATTTTAACTACCCTTCCCCTCCCTCGGTTTTTCTCCCCCCCCCCCCCACCCCCACCCTCCCCCACGCCAGGGTCTCGATTTCTGAGAATAAAGAAGAAATAACTCGATCTCGGGCGCGATTTTCAGTTGCTTTAATCGTAGGCCTAATCAATCATTCGCCGCGTGGCGACTATACATTTGGTTTGGCGCGTCGACAGTTATTCCGTGGCGGGCAAAGGATCATTTATTGCCTATATATGATACCATGAAAGGAAGATGACGGTTATCATCAAAAATTCTCTTATAAGGGTATACACCACCATAGTCGCTTCCATTGAAACGCGTGTTAGAAACCCGATGTTCAATCGCTTCTCCTGGGGTCTCCCTCCTTACCTAGGATATTCATTTTGGTTGTAAAATCTTCGTATTTTTGTTTTCTTTAATATTATTAACATTTCATATATGATCGACAGTCCCAGTTTTTCAGTAATTTTGATTTCGCAAAGCACCCGCCTTTATAGTGCGTAAAAAACAG